>CM060906.1:714434198-715059198 GCA_030737815.1 Allium fistulosum | reverse complement strand
AAATGAACGTGAGTGAGGGTTTAGGGTATAAGGGTATGTCTTATTCCTACTTTTCCCCTTATCTATTTCATTTTAGTTTCCCTTTAGTTCATTAGCTCAACTAGGCATGGCTACCCCTTTTATTATACAAATCTCAACCCTTATCCATTTACATTATTTCATTTAATTTACTAATTAAATGTCCTAAACAATGATAATCAAAATTAGGGTCGTTACAATGGTGCAAATAGTGTTAAATAGTAACCTTAAATTTATAATACCTTACCTTTCGTACACATCATGGTAGCTCCTTGATTTAGGGGTATGGAGGGCCATAACCAACGTGAGAAAGGGATATGGGTAGGGTGGACATGTGGCATTTATCTAGTGGAGGGTAGGTAGTTTAGTAATTTTTCATTTCTATGCTTATATATACCACCTTCTCTTCACATTTTTCACTTTGCATTCTCACATCTTCATTTTGTAATGGAACGGGATTTTCGATCCTCGAAAATCGACATTAATACGTCCACTGTATAGAATGTCGAGCAGTCAAGTGCCGGAAATACCAGTTCATTAGGGGTGAAGAAGAAAAAGATAGAAGAAAAAATAGAAAACACAACACAGAATCTCACAATCGTAGCGGAAAAAAATATTATATATAATAAGAGATCTTTATACAAAGGAATCTGCAACTGTTTTATACTTACAATCATCAGAGTACAACAATCAATACATTGATCTGGACAGTTATAACAACTCGTCCTGACATACATAACTCACACAGCGGAAGTACCAAGTACGTGATATACGTCTAAACTCCTCCAGCTCGTCTCCTGAGCTCCATATCATTCTAATCTGAATCTATAATACTCGGTCTGTCCCGAGCATTATAATAAAATAACACCCGAGTCAGTCTGGAAAACTAACATGAGAAAACACACTCAATTTTAATTATTAACTTTTTCAAAATCTTTTTATAAACAAAGGCATCTCGTAAGATCACATCACACATAAACACGATGGGTTTTTACCTTACGATAACCAAAACATTTTTATCGAAATCGTCTAATATTATAATAGTGTCTAAATCAAGTAAATAGAAAATAGCTGAAATGTTTGCATCTCACGTTTCATCATAGTTGGGCACAATCAAAACCGTACGCGCTTATTAGAGAATGGATTCCATACAATAACTAGGCACTGGGGTACCACCTATCACGGTACACGTCTGGAAAAATATACCGAGGACCTCGCCGGGATCCCCTACAACACAAGACCGGCCCTATCCCTAACCTGGATAGAACCGAATATGTTATCATCGGGTGTTCCCACCCTTACTAAGAGCTCTTTCGCATGCAACTGTATCCATAATATATAATATATCTGAGGGTATATAGAAAGGTGATAACATACCCTAATTGGGTATGACCCACTTAGCCTTGCGGCGTATCCCCTGATTTTCAGCCATTCCGGTTGATGAGGCTAGAGGCTACGATTACCTTTCAAGAATAATTTCACTTAGAATGCTCATCGTCCTCCAATGATGATGTTCTAATAACATTCATCCATACAAGTTGTCCTGGGTCTGGACAAACTGAATCACTGTCTTCTTTGTCTTCTCTGTCTTCACAGTATCCATTCGTAACGTATAAACCGAATCGATGTGATTTTCAGATAATTAAATCTGATCCCGGTCTCTTCGAAATGATTAACGAAATCGGCCAAAATTGATAGCCAGTTATTTAAATATCAATAAACATCCAAAAGCAGACATCAGGCCTTATTTCAATTTTTCCACAATTTATTTCAAAATATCTTTATAAGATATTACTTCCAGTACTTCAACATTTGAAAACAATTTCAAATCCTTATATTTTCAACGGAATATTTCCACCCATTCCAATACTTAGAATATTTTCCCCTATTCATTTTATATTCAACACGTAGGAAGTATTCCACTTATTCCCTATTCCTTTTTCTCAAAACCATTTATAATTTATTTGTAAATTCCTTTACTAGTTTATAACGAATTCTATAAATTTTGGGATTCTTTAATTAATTCCCTTCAATATTTCCAAGGCCAATTATACTTGCTTATAATTTCAATTTCCCTCTGTACTTCTTTATGAATTCTATTTCATTTTTCGAAGTTCACTTTTATTTAACTAATTCGGAAATTTTCTTACTTTTCCAATTTCCATTTTTGAGAATTTTCTTATAACTCTCATATACCGAATAACCCCATTTCCAGATTTCCGAGAAGATTTATAAATAAATTTTAAAACATTACAAAACTCTATATATACACACACTAAGTACTTAGAATAATAAAATTTATTTTTAAGACATGCTCAAATAATTATCTAAAATATTAAAACACTCTTTATAACATCACTTTTTAAAGCAGGTTTAAAAAAAATATGATTTATTAAAATAAATATTAAGTATTTGAAAAATTCACTTCTGAAGTATATCAATACTAACGAACTTTAAATTACATAGTTTAATAAATAAAATTTTCCTTTTAAAATAAAACTTAACTTATAAATGAAAAAAATAATTCTTTTTTTAAACCTCAATATCCAAATTTCAATTTATAAATCCCTCTCAATTTCCATTACATAACTTCCATTTCAGTCTCCTTAACCATTTTCACTTCAAAACTAGTATCCACTATTTTTCTCTCACCCTATTTCCATATTCAAATAAAAATTCTCCCTGTAAATTTATATTCCAAATTTATCATTTGATATCGATTTCCTTTACCTATAAACATCGTTTATAAATTTTTATAACTTCTTTGAGTTTCACTAAAATAATCTCATTTATAAAATTCCATTTTATAAATTCAATTCCTTATAAATTCCATTTTTTTTGCCAATCTTTTTTTCTCGATTTCAACTTCTTTTTATATTTCCAGAATATTATTTATAAATTCTTTATATAATTCATTTTTAAAATCTCCTTTTAAACAATTCACGAATAGTTAAGTATGACCAAAAATCAAATATATTTTCCTCTAACTCAATTTCTTTAAAATACCCCAATTCCATATAAATATTTTATATCAAAACTTCCCTATAATTCCTTAAATTTTTTTTTAAAAATATTTTTATGGTATTTAAAATACCAAAAATTCAGGCCAGTGCTACCATAACATTCAATAACTCACATCACAACAATAATCTGTAACAGATTATTCTAACACATCATATATTATAATACATGAAAAACAATCAATAAAATTGTGAGGAATCCAGTTGGATCCCTCTAACCTGTTTCTCTGCATTCACAAATGTTAGACAATAATAAAAATACCAATCCCACTTCGTGGGGGATATCGCTGTATATAGGGTCATCCGCTATTATGCGGGGCGCATATGGTCTCATCCGCTAAAATATGCGGGAATATCAATCCAACTACTAATATATATCTACTATATATATAATAACATCCAAACTGATAATAATTATCAAATTCAATCGAACATCCAATAATTTTAACTATTTAAAATTAACTAGTAATCCAAAATTGAGTGAGATTAACTCACTTTGATTTTTTTTAATTGCAATCCATTCCAATTCTAAATCAAATTGAACATCGTTCAATTTAATTTAAAATTCCAGCTATCTTCAATAAATTTCGAATCAATTTTTATTGCGAATTTCCGACCTCGCAAGAAATAGTTATACCTTTTATAAGCATTCAAATTTAATAATATAATTAACATAGCTAATGGCATTCCTTAATTATAGAAATCAAATTAATTACCTCATTTAGCAGTTAAATCCCTCGCGTAAACGTTCTAGGCATCAACAATTTCCACAGCATCAGAAACCACCGAATTCATCCCTGAAAGGTACATAACGTTGTAGATTGATAGATCTAGCTGTGAGAGCATCATCGACGGAGGAGCAAGTGGCGGCGTAGGCGCCAGGGTATTTGTTTGCTTAGACGAAGACGCCGACGGTACCGCAGAACAAAAACCCATGCACGAACATGAAAATTCCTAAAGCAACCAAGCACTAATCGCCATGCGAGGCTACTCTGGCCATGCCTCCTTGCGCTCAGGCTCCACGTCAATGGCCATCGCCGACCGCGAGCTACCTCCGAACGCCCCCCTACTCCCTTACGCCCATCGGCAGCATCAACGACCCACTGTCCCTCGAACTCCAGGTGAGTCGCCGCCTTCATCGCGTTCCCTCCATCGTGATTTCCAAACAACCGATGCCCCAGGTCGAGCTCGAGTAGCCGCGATCTCTTTTTTTTTAATTGATTTACTTTGCGATTTTTTTTATAAACGAATATATTCATTCGAACTAAAAGAAAGAAGAGGAAGCACACGTGTTATCAAAGCTGGGGAAGGCATGCTTGAGAAGGGTGGCTACGATTAATATTATATATATTTATTTTTATATTCAAAAATATCCCGTATCACATACTAAGAAATTTCGAACCCCTATTGAGACGTGCCGCTAAACGTTCGTAATATTATACCCCTATTTAGAACACAATGGAAAAGGTTTTAAGTCCTAATTCGATCGTATGAAGAAGATAGCTTTTTCGACCCAATTATATTGAATTTTCGATATTAAATTCAACACGTTTATATCCCGTACGAACAGACGATAACTCCAAATGCTACGAAATTTGAAATCCGATAATAATACAATATTACAGATCCAATGGAATAGGTTTTGTTGAATTCTGAGACTATGCCTCGGATTGCTATTTTTAACACGTCGATTAAATCGACGATTTCAAAAATTTGCGAAATCGCTTGAAATTTCAATTTTAAAAACTTTCTAACTTAATTATAATTCCAAATCCAATATTTAAAACCATTTAAATATTCCAAATTAATCATTGAAAAATACGGGTCGTTACACATTTCCATTTTTAAAATTCCTAACATTCTTCGTATACTCATCCATATTTCCATGGCCACTCAAAAAATTCCTAAGTTAAAATCTTATGTATACACTTATAAAATCAAGTTTAAACCTTCCTATTTCACTTCGAATATCACTCCTCTCCAAAACAAGCTCCCTCATCACCAAACTAACCTAGGCCGAACCCATTTCTCCTAGGGCCGAGCCCATCTAACTTCCAAAAGCCCACAAAACCATCTTATTTCTAAGGCAAGGCATGGATCTAAGTAGATTGCTAGAGTTAGTAAAGGCCGGAGTTAGTTTTGAAGTTTTAAAGTGAGTAAATGTAACGACCCGCCCTTCTCTGTCCAGAAAGACGCATCATTATGAAGAAAGAAAGG
Organism: Allium fistulosum; assembly: GCA_030737815.1. Taxonomy (NCBI): domain Eukaryota; kingdom Viridiplantae; phylum Streptophyta; class Magnoliopsida; order Asparagales; family Amaryllidaceae; genus Allium; species Allium fistulosum. Next base: position 715,053,943 of record CM060906.1, on the reverse strand, counting down.
GATAGAAGAAGAAAAGAAAAGAAGAAAGAACAACAACACATCAGAGATCTCACAGCGGAACGAGAAATATATTATATCCCATAAGATATTACATAGTATCATATACATCAGAGTATACAATTTATACAACACAGAATAGACAGTTATAAACTTCTGTCTACTATACATCACAAGTACAACAGTACAATACAGACTAATACAAACACAGCGGAAACTCTATATCTACACGCTGAAGCCTCCTGCTCCACAGCTCCTCCAGTATTCGTCAAGACTAACCTGAATCCCCTTGACTACTCATACAAAATTTGAGTACCCAAGAGTTTAATAAAACAGAAAATAAACACTTGGGTCAGACATGGGTCTGGTGTGAGTAAACGGTTAAATTGCTTAACTTTGAAAACCTTTGGAAACAAAAGTGTCACGTAAGACTCCCCACAAATAAACATGGGTAAGTTTTTACCTTACGCTAACTAAAACATTTGATAGGAAATCTGATTGTATTATAATAGGGTCTAGGGTTTTCAAGTAAATATGAAATAGCTGAAATTGTTACATTATTAAATTCCAGCATACTAGCCACAAAGTGGGTTATACAATCAAGTCCGTTGGCACTTATTGGATTTTGGATTCCATACAATGGCAGGGCTACTGGGGTACCGCCCGTCACAGTACGTGGCCTAGATCACCGTACCGAGGAGTACGCCCGCTCCCCTGCAACACAAAGCCGGAACCATCCCTTACTGGATAATCCCGAACAAGACAACCCCGTAGTTGGCTGCAGTTCCAACTACCCACTAAGCCGAAATATAGAAAGGGACCTCTAGACATGGATCTATCTTGCTCTCAGTGGGCGCTACCCACGAAGCCTTGCTGCACCTCCCCTGTTTTAGCCATTCCCGGTTGATGAGGCTTGAGGTTACGATTACCTTTAATCAGAACATATCACTTAGAATGCTCATCGTCCGCCTGACGATGTGCTGAAAGCATTCAATCCATACAAGTTCGTTCCGGGTTCGAACGAAACCGAAGGCATTATCTCGTTACACTCGTTTTGAAATCACCCTCAGAGTTAACGACAATAACCCTTGCACTTTGAATCTTCATCTTCACTTGAGAGTCACGACCTATCGTTAATTTGGATCGATGTGGTATTCGGGTCTCCAGACCTGGAATACCGGTATACGGAAACCCGATCCCGGTCTCATCGAAATCCAAAACGTATCTTTTAAGGCCAAGTTGTTTTAAAGGTTTAAACAATTTAACTTATCTATACAGATAGATAATTCACAAGTTACAATTGATAATCACATTATCATTTAAACAGATGATTCATAACCAAATAGTTAATCCATATCAACATCACAATAGTTAATCTATATTACCATTATAATGCAACCAAGTATTCATATCACCCAACATCTTATCTCATTTCTGAGATTACATCCATTCAATTCAAATCAATGCCATTCATTCTTATATAAGCAATGGTTTACTTAATCATAAGATAATTAATTTAAAATTTATTTAAATTAACTATCTCTATCTTTAATTAATTTAAAGTGAATTAAATTAATTACTTCATCTCTTAATTAATTTAAAATAAATTAAATTAATCACTTCATTAAAAATCTTACTTATATAATCATTAATTAATTACAAATAAATTAATTAATCTTTCTCTAATTATCCACTTTAATTAATCACCTTGATTAATCATTCTTTAATTACATTTAAGTAATTATCTTAATTAATTTCACAAATTAATTATCCTTAACCAAATACAGTAATTAACCTTTAATTACTTCATTAATTAATTAATTATAATTAATTACTTTAATCCTTAATTAATTACAATTAATCACTTATCATTTGATTAATTAATCTTAATTAATTAACTCTTAATTACATCATTAATTAATTATAAACTAATGATTCCTAATTACAATCTTTAATTATTTATTTATATTTAAATTAATTAAATAATTAATCTTAATTAAACCATAATTATTAATCATGTTTGATTAATCTAATCCAGTAATTAACTTCCCTTAATTACTTCCCTTAATTAATTACCTTTAATTAATTACCTTAACAAATAATTAATTACCTTATTAATTAATCTTAATCCTTTAATTAACTTAATTAAATAATTTATTTAATTAATAACACTAAGTAATTAACTCTTAATCACTTCTTATTTAATTACTTTCATAAAATAATTATCGTCAAATTACTTTATTAAATATTTTATCTTTACTAAATTACATCCAGTAATTATTTCTTAGTTACTTTATCAAGTAATTATACTAAATTAATTTATAAATGATTATCTCTAATTAATCACAAATTAATTAATTAATTAATTTAACTTAATCATTTAAATTTAATTAAATGATTCTTAACTTACTATATTAAAGGTTCTTAATTAAGAAACTATTATCTTAATTAAATCAATTATTTACCAATACCACTTTATAATTAAAATAATTTAATTATCTAAATTCTCTTTTCAAATTTAATTATCTTTATTTAAATCAACATTCTAAATACTTAAGAAAATTCTTATTTTAATTGATTACTAAATCTTAACCATTAAACCTTACTTAAATTAAAATATAAGATTTAGAAATCAATAAATCATTAAACACATTTTAACTTGAACCTTTAAATCTTTAATACTTTCCCAAGTTATTAAATATAATTAAGTACAAATTTATTTCAAAATCTACTTATTTTATTTTGAAACTGAATATTATAAAATATATAATCTTGTTTAAACTTTTGTTTTAACTCAGAAAATATTACCAAACAAAATTTCCTTTGTTTAAACTTTAAAAACATTTCCTTAATTAATTTCTTAAATCTGCTCTCATCAAAACCCAAGTAAAACAATCAAAAACTCGACGCGAACGCGAGACCAACCCACGTAACCCCTTCCCTCGAGTAAAACTCCATTTCTCTCGAATGAAACCCGAGCAGAGCTTCTTCCCCCAAACCCATATCTTCCCTGATACACGCGAACGTGCACGTTAACGTGCACACCACGACTGAACGTCGACGAACTTCGATCAGTCCTCCGGCAAGTCGCTCTCGACCTCGTCATCCCATCGCGCAACCCAGAAACCCAAACACGATCAAAAGTCGATTTCTAACCATCGAGCCCAACATTTCGAAACCACCTTCGCCAGGAAATTCGACCACCACGGCAACCCCCGACCTCGAGCAAACCCACCATCTTCACCGTAGCTCCATCACGACCCCTGGCACCCACGGCAACCCCTGCAATCGCCTCTGGTAGCCTCTAGTCGACGCGGAAACCAGAAGAACAGGACGTCAAAACTACAGGGAGTTAAACCCTACATTCTCGAATTCCGACCAACCTCCACAACAATAAATTCTCGAATGATTTTTCTGATGAACTTCATCGTCCCCTCATCCTCCATGCTCAACCCCGGCACCCAGATCACCATGGTTCGCCTCAAATTGCCAATTAAACCCAAAACAGAAAATTCGAAAATTCTCTTTAATTTCCGATCTAAAAATCATGATACAAGTTTCATAAATCATGGTTTACTATTTGCAATTCAATGATGAAATCAAAATTAAAAATTGAAATCATAAAATTTTGACCCAAATTAGGATTCACTGTAATTTCAAATATTTATATCAAATTATTCAATTTAAAAACCTGAAATCATTTTTAGATAATAGCCTACTTGATTACAGACAACTTCTATTTACAATTCATAAGCTAATTCGAATTTAAAATCAAGTTATTGAATTTATTATAAAATTTGAAACTGTTTTTATAAACACAGTAATCATTTTATTTATATACAGGCATTCAACACTCATATACAACATGCATATAATTTCATTCAACATTTCAGATAATAAAACATCCCATATTAAAAACTTAAATCTGTTTTTAAGATAAAATTTTCTCACCAGAACTTATAAACAGAGAGACAGATTTTGTGTATATACAGACATACATACATTTCAGATATTTAAGCATGCATTCATATCATATACTAAGTAACACAATTTACACAAAACATCCATCACATGCATCCATCATAACAGATTTTTAAAACTGTTTTTAAGTTTAAAGTTTACTCACCAGTTTATGCAGAGAACAGAGACAGAGAACAGTTTTGGTTTCCAGGCTTTTCCCAGATTTTTGAATTTGATTTCTTTTTGCTTTGTTGAATTATAAACTTGCAATTTGATTCTTGTATTTAGTTGTTTGTTGATTTATTTGGAACTGCTACTGAATTTGCCTTTGATCACCTTTTGCTTTGCATTTGAATTTCCAGACTTCTCTTCTTGTTTCATTTGAAATTTCCAGATTTTGCTTTATCTTTAGATTCGAATTGTATTTTAGTGGAGAAAGAAATGAAGATAATCTTAACTGAAAATGAAAATAGATTTTTCTTCTTACATAAATTTTTACAACTTGGAGAAAAGAAAATAAAATAGATAAAGCCACTTGTCCTTTTAATTAGCTTACACATAGGTTTGCAAATTACAAATGTCACTAAACTACTCTAATATGCCAACAAGTGTTATTCTTGTTTTTAATAAATTTATTTAAGACATTTATATGTTTTTATGAAATATTTATAAGTATATAACGTATTTATCTCTTTTTATAATTTAAGCTTTTAGATTTTAATAAATATAGAAATGTGAAAAACAATTATTTAAAATAACTTATGCTTATATCAATTAAATATAACATACTTATATATGCTTGAGAAATTGAGTTTAACTCTCTATATATTTTTACAAACCCATTTTGACTTATATTTGAATATTAAAAGAGAAAAGATTATTAAAACAAATAAACTTCTTAATTTAAACCTTATTTAAACTTAAGCTTACATATATATTTTTAAATAAGAAATTATTCTTGTTATTTAAATCTCAAATATCATTTCCAAAAGTATTAAAACAAATTACAAATTTCCAAATTAAAAATTATATATATTAAAGTTTGAAAACATTTTATTAAATTCAAATTCAATATTCTTTCCATCTTAATATATACAATATATATATTCTAAATGGAAAATACTTTTAACATTAGTTTTGATAAATACTTTATTGAATTTTATAACATAACTTCAAATAACAATATATATATATTCATATATATTATAAATTTGAAAACATAGTTTTATTAAATTAAAAGATTCCCTATTCATAATATATATATACCAATATATATATACATTATAAATATAAAACATTTATATAAGTTTTAGAAAGATAAATCTTCCCAATTTTAAGTTGTTAGAAAAGATATTCCCAAATTAAAATGTTATTAGTTTTCAAAAGAAATAAACTTGCCAATTTAAAATATTATTAACCTTTAAAATGAATAAACTTGTCAATAAAATCATCAAATCAATTTAATTATTTATAAAGATTATTAAATTGATATTGCCAAAATTCCGGGATATCACATTCCTCCCCCCTTAAAATAATTTCGTCCCCGAAATTTAAAAGCAAAGATAATTTAATAACCCAGCAAAATTTTAATTTTAATTTCAAACAGCAACCATACATATCAATCATATTCTAACAATCATAGCAAACAATTTAGTCAAACAAATTTAACTATCCAGACAAATTCTGGATAGAATTTCCTCGAGTTTCCCCAAGTATATATATATACCGGGATACTCGTTCTACAGGATCTTAACTAACTATCTACAATAATCTAGAACTCCTTCCCATCTAGATTACAAATCTGAACAAAATATCAGACTAAACTCAAAACCATCTCAACTACCAAATCCTTCTGAACTGCTGATCCCACAACCAATGACAGATCAAACACGTATTCCCTCAGAGATACGTGAAATAAAATGAATTCCAGTTATCCGAACTGGCCATTTAATCCTATAAATCAAAGAACTAATCCTCTTGGGAACATAGGAAAAATCTCATAATACTTCTGGAGCTCACTCTCCAATTTTTCCAAATCTTATATCTCCTTTGATTGGAGAAAACTTAAACAATATCCAAATTTCAACTTCAAATTTCAAATTCCATACATTCTTAACTGTTTAACTCTTTTGACGATCCTGAGTCACTTCATCCTTCTTGATCAGCTTAACTCTTGCTGATGCCTCTTGAAATAATCTAGACCAACATCAAATCAATTTCTGGATCCTACTCAACAAAATGGTTTCCAAAAATACACCAAAATCCAGAACACAACTCTACTCCACAAACCTTAGAGAACTACGAACTACTTCTCCTTTCTGGAATATCCAAACAGTTGTACTTGACAACCTTACCTCCCAATCCTGAAAATTCCTTCACACTTAGAGGTACACTTGAATTTCCTATAGAAATCCTCTACTCCAAGAAAATTACAACTCCCGGTTGCTCCCACTCTAGAATAGCTGCTATCTTGCTTCCGCTGCACAACTCTGATCTGAAACAGATGAGAATGCCGTCGGAGAAACTCGAGCACAAACTTGATCATCCACAGTTCACCATACCATAAAATCTTAGCGACTCCATTTCATTTGGTCAAAACATCCTAGCAGAATCCCCTCTAGAAAATTAGGTATGATCAATCCCTCTCCAAAGAATCCTTAGCTGCTTCACCAAATTCTTCTCTCGGAGACATCCTTCTATTAAGCTGGACCACCAGTAACTCCACGAATCAAGTCGATACGGAATCTCAATCTCCAATAACCCAAGAGAACACTCAAACAATCGCAAGTCTCTTTTGCGATCAACTCGACCTAACTTCCACAGATACTGTTCTCTCTTCACAAATTAGAACAGCTCATACTTAACTATCCAATTCATCGAAGAAATGGATTCACTCAGCTGCTTCTGGACTCCAACTTCAGAAAAACTACTCAGCCAGAAACTTCCTGCTAACACACAGAACACTCCGAGCTGCACTACTGCCACAGACACCAAAGACTTCTTATCCGAAACTCCTCGAGAAACTCGGACTTCAAACAAAACAGAAACACCCTGCTGGACTCAGCCACAATACCGAAACAGATCTACTTCCTTAAACTTGCTTCAGAAGAAACATCTTCAGAAACGTCCATAGTCACCGCGTCTCACCACACAGCTACTACTTCCTGAAGTTGCCAAGATACCATCACTTGCTTCTGCTCATCCAATAGATCTAACTCTATTCATCCAACTTCAAAGACAAACTCCGAACCTTAACAGGTTTCCTTCAGAGATTATGAAATCCTTACACAACTGTAAAGTTCACTCGAGACGGTATTAGGTTTACAGTCTCGACAAATACACTTCCAACCTCAACACTCAGACTCCTAATCCTAGATGATAAATTATTATCATCTCAACCAATCATCACAAATACCATATACATTTAAAATGATACTTTTTATATAGAAATTATTTCTGGGTAAAATTATTTCATCTACCTCTTTAAAACAATATTGTGTCCGTTGGCCTGGTTCAAGTGTTTAGAGATCCCTATCAATAACGTTAGCTACTCGTATTGACCAGAATCCATATACCACTCAACCGATCAATTAACACAATATAAAACCATTTTATATAACTAACAAATACGCGCTCTCATATATATATATACACTCGGACTCAAACAGGTTGCTACAGATCCTATTTCTAATGAACAATCCTTCCGAACCTAGGTATTCACTCAACCTAGTGTTCTGATATTCACTTAACCAAAAGCTTAGGCATTCGCTCAACCTATGCTCTGATACCACATGTAACGACCCGCCCTTCTCTGTCCAGAAAGACGCATCATTATGAAGAAAGAAAGGGATAGAAGAAGAAAAGAAAAGAAGAAAGAACAACAACACATCAGAGATCTCACAGCGGAACGAGAAATATATTATATCACATAAGATATTACATAGTATCATATACATCAGAGTATACAATTTATACAACACAGAATAGACAGTTATAAACTTCTGTCTACTATACATCACAAGTACAACAGTACAATACAGACTAATACAAACACAGCGGAAACTCTATATCTACACACTGAAGCCTCCTGCTCCACAGCTCCTCCAGTATTCGTCAAGACTAACCTGAATCCCCTTGACTACTCATACAAAATTTGAGTACCCAAGAGTTTAATAAAACAGAAAATAAACACTTGGGTCAGACATGGGTCTGGTGTGAGTAAACGGTTAAATTGCTTAACTTTGAAAACCTTTGGAAACAAAAGTGTCACGTAAGACTCCCCACAAATAAACATGGGTAAGTTTTTACCTTACGCTAACTAAAACATTTGATAGGAAATCTGATTGTATTATAATAGGGTCTAGGGTTTTCAAGTAAATATGAAATAGCTGAAATTGTTACATTATTAAATTCCAGCATACTAGCCACAAAGTGGGTTATACAATCAAGTCCGTTGGCACTTATTGGATTTTGGATTCCATACAATGGCAGGGCTACTAGGGTACCGCCCGTCACAGTACGTGGCCTAGATCACCGTACCGAGGAGTACGCCCGCTCCCCTGCAACACAAAGCCAGAACCATCCCTTACTGGATAATCCCGAACAAGACAACCCCGTAGTTGGCTGCAGTTCCAACTACCCACTAAGCCGAAATATAGAAAGGGACCTCTAGACAGGGATCTATCTTGCTCTCAGTGGGCGCTACCCACGAAGCCTTGCTGCACCTCCCCTGTTTTAGCCATTCCCGGTTGATGAGGCTTGAGGTTACGATTACCTTTAATCAGAACATATCACTTAGAATGCTCATCGTCCGCCTGACGATGTGCCGAAAGCATTCAATCCATACAAGTTCGTTCCGGGTTCGAACGAAACCGAAGGCATTATCTCGTTACACTCGTTTTGGAATCACCCTCAGAGTTAACGACAATAACCCTTGCACTCTGAATCTTCATCTTCACTTGAGATTCACGACCTATCGTTAATTTGGATCGATGTGGTATTCGGGTCTCCAGACCTGGAATACCGGTATACGGAAACCCGATCCCGGTCTCATCAAAATCCAAAACGTATCTTTTAAGGCCAAGTTGTTTTAAAGGTTTAAACAATTTAACTTATCTATACAGATAGATAATTCACAAGTTACAATTGATAATCACATTATCATTTAAACAGATGATTCATAACCAAATAGGTAATCCATATCAACATCACAATAGTTAATCTATATTACCATTATAATGCAACCAAGTATTCATATCACCCAACATCTTATCTCATTTCTGAGATTACATCCATTCAATTCAAATCAATGCCATTCATTCTTATATAAGCAATGGTTAACTTAATCATAAGATAATTAATTTAAAATTTATTTAAATTAACTATCTCTATCTTTAATTAATTTAAAGTGAATTAAATTAATTACTTCATCTCTTAATTAATTTAAAATAAATTAAATTAATCACTTCATTAAAAATCTTACTTATATAATCATTAATTAATTACAAATAAATTAATTAATCTTTCTCTAATTATCCACTTTAATTAATCACCTTGATTAATCATTCTTTAATTACATTTAAGTAATTATCTTAATTAATTTCACAAATTAATTATCCTTAACCAAATACAGTAATTAACCTTTAATTACTTCATTAATTAATTAATTATAATTAATTACTTTAATCCTTAATTAATTACAATTAATCACTTATCATTTGATTAATTAATCTTAATTAATTAACTCTTAATTACATCATTAATTAATTATAAACTAATGATTCCTAATTACAATCTTTAATTATTTATTTATATTTAAATTAATTAAATAATTAATCTTAATTAAACCATAATTATTAATCATGTTTGATTAATCTAATCCAGTAATTAACTTCCCTTAATTACTTCCCTTAATTAATTACCTTTAATTAATTACCTTAACAAATAATTAATTACCTTATTAATTAATCTTAATCCTTTAATTAACTTAATTAAATAATTTATTTAATTAATAACACTAAGTAATTAACTCTTAATCACTTCTTATTTAATTACTTTCATAAAATAATTATCCTCTAATTACTTTATTAAATATTTTATCTTTACTAAATTACATCCAGTAATTATTTCTTAGTTACTTTATCAAGTAATTATACTAAATTAATTTATAAATGATTATCTCTAATTAATCACAAATTAATTAATTAATTAATTTAACTTAATCATTTAAATTTAATTAAATGATTCTTAACTTACTATATTAAAGGTTCTTAATTAAGAAACTATTATCTTAATTAAATCAATTATTTACCAATACCACTTTATAATTAAAATAATTTAATTATCTAAATTCTCTTTTCAAATTTAATTATCTTTATTTAAATCAACATTCTAAATACTTAAGAAAATTCTTATTTTAATTGATTACTAAATCTTAACCATTAAACCTTACTTAAATTAAAATATAAGATTTAGAAATCAATAAATCATTAAACACATTTTAACTTGAACCTTTAAATCTTTAAAACTTTCCCAAGTTATTAAATATAATTAAGTACAAATTTATTTCAAAATCTACTTATTTTATTTTGAAACTGAATATTATAAAATATATAATCTTGTTTAAACTTTTGTTTTAACTCAGAAAATATTACCAAACAAAATTTCCTTTGTTTAAACTTTAAAAACATTTCCTTGATTAATTTCTTAAATCTGCTCTCATCAAAACCCAAGTAAAACAATCAAAAACTCGACGCGAACGCGAGACCAACCCACGTAACCCCTTCCCTCGAGTAAAACTCCATTTCTCTCGAATGAAACCCGAGCAGAGCTTCTTCCCCCAAACCCATATCTTCCCTGATACACGCGAACGTGCACGTTAACGTGCACACCACGACTGAACGTCGACGAACTCCGATCAGTCCTCCGGCAAGTCGCTCTCGACCTCGTCATCCCATCGCGCAACCCAGAAACCCAAACACGATCAAAAGTCGATTTCTAACCATCGAGCCCAACATTTCGAAACCACCTTCGCCAGGAAATTCGACCACCACGGCAACCCCCGACCTCGAGCAAACCCACCATCTTCACCGTAGCTCCATCACGACCCCTGGCACCCACGGCAACCCCTGCAATCGCCTCTGGTAGCCTCTAGTCGACGCGGAAACCAGAAGAACAGGACGTCAAAACTACAGGGAGTTAAACCCTACATTCTCGAATTCCGACCAACCTCCACAACAATAAATTCTCGAATGATTTTTCTGATGAACTTCATCGTCCCCTCATCCTCCATGCTCAACCCCGGCACCCAGATCACCATGGTTCGCCTCAAATTGCCAATTAAACCCAAAACAGAAAATTCGAAAATTCTCTTTAATTTCCGATCTAAAAATCATGATACAAGTTTCATAAATCATGGTTTACTATTTGCAATTCAATGATGAAATCAAAATTAAAAATTGAAATCATAAAATTTTGACCCAAATTAGGATTCATTGTAATTTCAAATATTTATATCAAATTATTCAATTTAAAAACCTGAAATCATTTTTAGATATTAGCCTACTTGATTACAGACAACTTCTATTTACAATTCATAAGCTAATTCGAATTTAAAATCAAGTTATTGAATTTATTATAAAATCTGAAACTGTTTTTATAAACACAGTAATCATTTTATTTATATACAGGCATTCAACACTCATATACAACATGCATACAATTTCATTCAACATTTCAGATAATAAAACATCCCATATTAAAAACTTAAATCTGTTTTTAAGATAAAATTTTCTCACCAGAACTTATAAACAGAGAGACAGATTTTGTGTATATACAGACATACATACATTTCAGATATTTAAGCATGCATTCATATCATATACTAAGTAACACAATTTACACAAAACATCCATCACATGCATCCATCATAACAGATTTTTAAAACTGTTTTTAAGTTTAAAGTTTACTCACCAGTTTATGCAGAGAACAGAGACAGAGAACAGTTTTGGTTTCCAGGCTTTTCCCAGATTTTTGAATTTGATTTCTTTTTGCTTTGTTGAATTATAAACTTGCAATTTGATTCTTGTATTTAGTTGTTTGTTGATTTATTTGGAACTGCTACTGAATTTGCCTTTGATCACCTTTTGCTTTGCATTTGAATTTCCAGACTTCTCTTCTTGTTTCATTTGAAATTTCCAGATTTTGCTTTATCTTTAGATTCGAATTGTATTTTAGTGGAGAAAGAAATGAAGATAATCTTAACTGAAAATGAAAACAGATTTTTCTTCTTACATAAATTTTTACAACTTGGAGAAAAGAAAATAAAATAGATAAAGCCACTTGTCCTTTTAATTAGCTTACACATAGGTTTGCAAATTACAAATGTCACTAAACTACTCTAATATGCCAACAAGTGTTATTCTTGTTTTTAATAAATTTATTTAAGACATTTATATGTTTTTATGAAATATTTATAAGTATATAATGTATTTATCTCTTTTTATAATTTAAGCTTTTAGATTTTAATAAATATAGAAATGTGAAAAACAATTATTTAAAATAACTTATGCTTATATCAATTAAATATAACATACTTATATATGCTTGAGAAATTGAGTTTAACTCTCTATATATTTTTACAAACCCATTTTGACTTATATTTGAATATTAAAAGAGAAAAGATTATTAAAACAAATAAACTTCTTAATTTAAACCTTATTTAAACTTAAGCTTACATATATATTTTTAAATAAGAAATTATTCATGTTATTTAAATCTCAAATATCATTTCCAAAAGTATTAAAACAAATTACAAATTTCCAAATTAAAAATTATATATATATTAAAGTTTGAAAACATTTTATTAAATTCAAATTCAATATTCTTTCCATCTTAATATATACAATATATATATTCTAAATGGAAAATACTTTTAACATTAGTTTTGATAAATACTTTATTGAATTTTATAACATAACTTCAAATAACAATATATATATATATATTCATATATATTATAAATTTGAAAACATAGTTTTATTAAATTAAAAGATTCCCTATTCATAATATATATATACCAATATATATATACATTATAAATATAAAACATTTATATAAGTTTTAGAAAGATAAATCTTCCCAATTTTAAGTTGTTAGAAAAGATATTCCCAAATTAAAATGTTATTAGTTTTCAAAAGAAATAAACTTGCCAATTTAAAATATTATTAACCTTTAAAATGAATAAACTTGTCAATAAAATCATCAAATCAATTTAATTATTTATAAAGATTATTAAATTGATATTGCCAAAATTCCGGGATATCACAGTAAAGTTCTTCTTTTTAAACCAAGTTATTACCTTTAAATTTGAAGTGTAATTAGTAATCAATAATTATGCTTATGTGATGTAATTATGATGTTGAATGGGTATGCATTGATGCACTTGGATGTGATGATGATTGATTGTGAATGTTTATGTTGGTTTGTGGAATAAGTTAACTTGAACTTGAAAGTTAGTTAGTAAAGGTTGTAAATGATGTTGCTAATGCTAGTGGTTATATGATATGATATGAATTGTGATGTGGATGTGAATTTTAGTGTATGTTAGTTCATGTTGAAAAAGTTAGCACTTACTAACATAAAGTGACATGAAGATCCTATATTAAAAGTTTGAAATTTGGATTTTTTTTAAAAGTTAAAGTATTTCAGGTTTGAATCTTTGTTTTGGATTTCAAAACATTCCTTTATGTTTAGAAAGGATAAGTTTTCAAAAATTTTAAGTTTTGAAAGTTAAAAAAATAAAATTTCAAGTTTTGAAATTACGGTTCATATAACGATAGCCGCTATACGTTTAGTTCGGAAATCTTAACTATTTCCATAATCTAAATTGGTTTTCACTTAAGAACCCTTTAGAAAATGGTTTCTAACTTTAATCAAGTTATTAGGAAGTAATTATTTAATTATTAAATTAATTAATTATTTAATGATTAATTAATTAATTAATTAAGTAAGTAAGTAAGGTAATTAGCACTTAATCACTAATTAACAAAGGATGTTTATACTTAAGTGTTAATTAATTAAGTTAAACATAATTGGTTACTTAATTAAAGTAATTATTATTTAATTATTAATTAAGGATTATTTAATTATTATTTAACTATTTATTTAAGATAATTAGTAATTAATTATTATTTTAAAAAAGGAGTTTTATTAATTAATCTTTGGTTAAAGTTAAGTTATGTTTTAATAAAGGTTCATTTAAGGTATAATTACCTAAATAAAAGTTTAATTAAAATTTAATAAAGGTTTGATTCTAATTAACAAGGGTTTTAATTTATTTCAAATTATTTGAGTTTAAATAATCAATTTTGCTTTAAACAGTTTCTTTTTCAGGTAAAAGGGATTTCTGTGTACCTTACCTTTAAGTAGACCTGTATAATTAGGAAAACTAAATGACATCTATTAGCAGAACAAACACCATTCTGCTATTACAATTAGCTTGGACATTTACTTATGTTGATTGATTGTTATGTGTTGGTCCCTTACATATCTGTTGTTGTGTAATACCCATGTTAAAGTGGATAAGTAAATCTAAATTAAAAGAACTATTGTGGTCATTAAGCCTCCTTTTGATTTTGTGAAGATAAATTTTCATTTCCTTCTTAAAACAGTTTCAAAGTTATTTCTTTTTGAACAAGACATTTAAAGGATGATTTAGCAAATGGGTTTACTAAAGATGTTTTTAACTAATGGAAATGGTTTTCTACGAAAAGAAGTTTTATAATGAATTTGGAAATTTAGAATGTACTTTGAAATGGATTTGGATTTCAAGTAAAAGAGATTTCATGAATGAAATAGATTTGATTAAAAAGGATTTATCGAAAGAAATATAAAAAGAATTTGAGATCTGGGTTTATCTAAATAGACCTTTTAAAAATGGTGGTATGGAACATCCATTCCACACCTAACACCGAGGGAATATTATTTAGGGTTGTCCTTACCTCCAATTTAAACAACATTTGTTTAATCCTTTTTAACATGATTTGGAAGTAAGAAGTTATTCGCAAATGTTTTGTGAATATATTTATGTCAAAGAGATAAGTATATGAATGTTTTAGTCAAACGTTTTTGAAAGAGATTTATCAAAATAAAGATGTGTTTTGAGGCTTAGTGGTTACTATGGATAAATAAATCTCAAATGGAATTGTTTATTGTTTGTTTATTTGGTATTTAAATAACCAACTATAAAATTTGGACCTATTTTGACTCACGAGGTATGTCGGGTATATTCGGGTTCCCCTTTGAGGACTCAATTGCTTAGTGCATACTTCCAAAAGGACCGGAATTGAGTTAGCCGAAAATTATTGCTTAGTTTTGGAGGCACCGGTCCCCAGATTTATCCGACCCACTCCAAACTAATAACGAACGATGTTTAATCATATTGAAGTACACCGTGGAGTTATACTATTCTTCCTAAGGGTGAATTCAAAATGGAAGATAGTAATGGGGTAATCCGGTTCGCTATGTTAAAGTGCCAGCCAACTCTGTGTTAGCAGGGGTAGATCAAGTCAGGGTCTGACCCTAGGTGCATTTTCTAGAGGTGTACCATCAAAAGGTAGTCCTTTACCTTGCCATTGTTGGAATCCGTTCTCCAATATGAGCCTTATGGACTTAGTTGTGCCCAAATATGTTAAAACGTGAGGTGCAAGTATTTCAGCTATTTTCTCTGTTTACTTTAAACCTCGACACTATTATAATATCATTGGATTTTTATATAGAAATGTTTTGGTTATTATAAGGTAAAAACTTGTCCTTGTTTATGTGCGGCGTGGTCTTACGAGATGCCTTTGATTAAAAGGTTTTTATAAAGTTAATATATATGTTTTACTCCCACCAGACTCATATCCGACCCAGAGTTTGTTTTCCCTTTTCCTAATTTCTTAGCTGCTCAAATTGAATAGGAAGCCAAGTAGTTCACTTTTTCCGCAGATTTATTCTGGAAGAGCTTGGAGCAGGTGACTTCATCGATAGCTAGTTATTTTTCTTATTTCCGCTATATTATATGTGTATTGTATCTTTTAGGTAGGGACAAGCCGTTATAACTATTCTAGGGTAGAATTTGTATTAGTATGACTCTAATGTACCATTTTTGAAATGACTTTGTAAAATATTATGTTGAATAATATATATTGTTCCATTGCGTTGTGAGATTCTATGTTATTTAGTTTCTATTGTTCTGTCTTTTCTTTCTTATCCCCTAACATTCTATCTTTCCGGCACTTGGTTGTTTGGCACGTGAATACCATGGATGTATTAGTGTCAACATCTAAGGATCGAAAAGGCGGGTCATTACATTTGGTATCAGAGCTTAGGTTGAGTGAACACCTTGGCTTTGGCGGGGTAAACTCATTGTAGATAGGGTCAGTAATACCCTAAAAGGAGTCTGAGTGTAATATATATGTATGTATGAGTGCGTATTTGTTAGTGAATAAAAATGTTTTATATTATGTTGTTTGACCTGTTGAGTGGCTTAATAATTCTGGTCGATGCGCCTGATCAACGTTATCGATAGGGATTTCCTAAATAATATGGACAAGTTCAATAGACATAATATTGTTTTAAATTTGGTTAATGAAATAATTTATCCTAGGAATATATTTTCTATATATAAAGATGGATGATTTTCAAAATCTATGTAGTTATCTATGAGGAGAGTGGGTTACGAGTTAATAATATTTAAATTATTAGCATTTAGGGTTTAACTAGTCACGCTTGTCCAGTTTTGAGCATTGATTATTGTTAGATTTAATAGTAGATTTCCTTTTTCCATCATGGGTTGGGTAGATAGAATTTGTAGGAACATTGAATCGAACACCTTGTGAATTAAGTTTCACAATTTGACTATAAGGCTTTCGAAATTTTGTTGGGTTAAAAATTGAATTTTAATATAGGTGTTTATTAAAAGAAAATCTTCAGATAGTTTTATAAGATGAATTAGGAGAGATGATTTTACAAACCAGAACTATTAAATGTGTTTTAAAAATGAAAGAGGGTTTGAGAATGTTGAATCCCGGTGGCTTTGATAAATTCCAAACGATTTTTGAAAATAGTAGTAATCTTTCTTAAAGACATTTTAAGATATAGATATTTTAAATTAAAGTTTGAGAGTAAGATTTTCTTTGGACAGTTCGAGAATAAGTTTTGATCTGTTTGTGATGATCAGAATAATCTTCTAAGTGACAATCGAATGTTTGCTTAGGCAGATAGGATAGTGCACTTGGTAAATTATTCTCTTTATCATTGTACAAATTGAAACAAGTTCAAATCCGAATGAATCCAAAGCAAGTGGGTGATTTTGTTAAAAACTATTTGCCTATAAATAGTATTGTTTCGAGAAGAAATTTGGAAAAAGAAGAAATATTTTTTATTAACTAGTTCGAGTGTCTCGGAAATGACTAAAAATGGGTAAGAGATGTGTTCAGATGGAAAACACTTCTCTTGAGTATTGCCCTTCTTAGTAAAGGGGTATATGATACTATTTGGTAGCACCCAATTCCTTGACATTGTTTTGGAGTTACTCGGGCTATATGTATGTTTTCAGAAGATTTTTGAAATAAAACCTGGGTATTGTGTTCTTAGATCCTATAAGGGGAAGAGTTTTCAAAATAAAATGATATTTTGAAGGTGGAGTAATAAATGAAGTTTTAATTAGGTTAAATTTAATAAGAAGTTTAATAAATTTTGTTTATTTAAACTGTGTCTTTTGATTTTAACATTTAGGAAGTGACGAATTATTTGATGTTATTCGGTCGGCTAATAGACATTTATACCTTAGTAGTGTCTAAGAAAGAGTAGAATCTAGGATGGAGTTTGGATACTAGCATCCTACTCTTCTTAGCTACATACCAGACTGATTAGGGTAAAGAGGTTGATTTGGTTGACTTAGTTCAGGACCCAAATCAATTTTGGCCTACATCTAATAGATAGAAGTAAGTAGAATTAAAAATCAGATGTTTGAATATACGCTTAGGATGTAGCAGTGTATTATACAAGTTAATTAAATTTAAAAATTGATTCTTATGAAGCATGGTGGGAGGGTAGAATGTAGTTAGATAGTAAGAATTGTTAGATCAGTACATAGGTTGTATAAAGATCATTTCTCCTTTTCACATAGTTCTCGATCCTAGATTCGAGTATATGACTCGAGGTGTTTTACACCATTCCGAATAAGGATTTATCACTTGATTTTTTACGACGAGTGTGTGTAAGGGTTCTTACGTGGAACTAAAAGTTGTTTATCATAGTTTATGGCAACGCAAGAAGAACAGAGGTTTCTAATTAAGAGGCCTGATCAAATTCCACATTAGGAAGTTGGGTGAGCAATACTAGTTCGGAAGTAAAGCTATGTGTTTGAGTGAATGATCAAATCAGATTTTACATAGGAATGATCTATAAACATCATACAGACTAATGAATAGTTTAAGTGTTTCTAGAAATTAGGGTTGCGGTACAATTTCGAGGACAAAATTCTTTTAAGGGGGAAGAGTGTAATGGCCTGGAATTTTACCCCCTTGATTTGCGAATATTTACTAAATTTTAAATATTAAAATAACAGGTTTTATAATTAAAATATAACTCTTTTAAATAATAATAAATGATGGTAAAATAGATTTCCAATTTCGTTTACAAAAATAAGTAGTTCAAATAAAATAGAAAATGTGACTGGAAAACGTTTTCCAAAATTTCAACTTTTCGACACCGAAAAGTTATTGGAATACGTCGTGCACACTTGTGTACATGTACACAAGTATACATTCATGTCATATGATTAGGTTAAGAGTAAATTAGGATTTAGTTAATTAGTAATGATGTGACATTAAATAATCAGGCATGTTGCAAATAGTGTTAAATAGTAACCCTAATTTTATAATATCTTACCTTAAGTACACATCACGGTAGCTACTTGATTCAGGGGTATGGAGGGCCATAACCAAGGTGAGAAAGGGATGGGGGTAGGGTGGACATGTGGCATTTATCTAGTGGAGGTAGGTAGTTTAGTGGTTTTGCATTTCTGTGCTTATAAATACCACATTCTCTTCACATTTTTCACTTTGTATTCTCACTTCATTTCCATTTCAAAAATTCCTAACACTCTTCGTATAATCATCCATACTTCCATGGCCACCAAAATAAATTACTATGTTAAAATCTTGTGTACACACTTCTTAAATTAAGTTAAACCTTACCACTTCACTTCAAATATCACTCCTCCCCAAAACAAGCTCCATCATTCCCAAACTAACTTAGGCCGAACCCATTCCTCCTAGGGTCGAGCCTATCTAGCTTCCAAAAGCCCACAAAACCATCTTATTTCTAAGGAAAGGCATGGATCGAAGTAGATTGCTAGAGTTAGTAAATGCTGGAGTTAGTTTGGAAGCTTTAAAATGATTAAAGTTCTCCTTTTTAAACCGAGTTATTACCTTTAAATTTTAAGTGTAATCAGTAGTCCATAATAATGCTTATATGGTGTAATTATGATGTTGAATGGTTATGCATTGATGTACTTGGATGTGATGATGATTGGTTGTGGATATGTATGTTGGTTTGTGGAATAAGTTAACTTGAACTTGAAAGTTGGTTAGTAAAGTTTGTAAATGATGTTACTAATGCTAGTGGTTATGTGATGCAACGAAATGAAATTTCGAACCATGCAAATCGACAATCATCCACACATGTCAGACTTGAATTACACAAAACAATAGATTGTTAATTTATATTTGGCAAAACTTAGCATATATAGTAAATAAATCAATCACAGAATCACAGACATAGAGTAATATAACAATAAGCAGTGGAAATAGATAAATAGTAGTTCATGAAGCTACTACATAAACATCAGAGTTTGAAACAAATACAACAGAAAATCCCAAGTACAAAGGAATCTCTAATACATAAGCAAATGACAAGTCTGAACTTAAATATCTGGAAATAACTGAAATGCCGAATAGGTAAAGATAGACTCCAAGCAATGCTCCAAGCTCCAAAGGAGAGTCTCAAATGTTGTGACACTCAATCGGACCCGAGCATAAAGCAAAACACCAAACACTCGAGTCAAGATTAACATTCTTACACAATTAAATCAACTCAAGTGAAATGTCAAGTGAAATGCAATATAACTTAAAGGATGTTTGGATTTCCATCCTTTAAGGATCCGTGAAACTATCTACATACATAGTACAATACCTACATAGATAATGTCTACAGTAAAGTAAAATATTAAAATAGCGTTAAGGCTTTACCCATATTCCCCTTAACACATTTTTATATATATTCCCATAGTCTGTACAGATACTGTAAGCTCCACCAAACTGGTGGGATACTCGTTGAGCAGTCCATAGGTACGGCACAAACAAAACTCGTAGAGGGCACGATAAGGCTTGTGACAAGGCATGCGAGGCAATGCCTAGGGTAGGATACTGCCATTTTGCACTCCTGGACTGGTGGTAATGCGTAGCAACTACTATCGCCCACCTCGAGACACACTCCTAAATCAAAGGTGCACCTAATCAAATCACAAAGTAATATATATGGTATCGAAGAAATGTGCCCGATAGGGGCAGCGACCGTACTTGGCCCGGTATAGCTCCTGTTTTAGCCACACCAAGCTGACTTGAGGGAGTCAAGGCTGCGTTCATATCTCATATAGACGTCGCCAAACCATCCTACTTTATTCTGGAATCTCCACTACATGCACAGTTGTTAAAGTGGTTTTCGGTATTGGCAGAGAGTGATAATATCCGATCCCGGCCTCTTTAACAACCAAATGCTTATTACACACCGTTGTCATTTTATATTTCAAACAGTTCATGCTTCATATCAAAATATCATAATCATTTCAAAATCATATCATTTTCGAAAGCATATTCACTTTCGAAATCATATCACTTTCGAAATCATATTCACTTTTGAAATCATTATTCACTTTAAAAATCATATTCATTTCCAAAATCACAACCACAAAATAGGTTAAAACATCATATCAAAGTATTCGCATTTAAATCCGTTAAATCTTAAATCATAATAGTTCCAACTTAAACAATTTGAATATTGAAAGTAGTTTATATATATATTGGAATAGTTATACAATAGAAATAGTTTATATTTAAAAACAGGTTATAGATTCAAATAGTTTATATATTAAAAATAGTTTATATATTAATATATATATATATATTCAAAATTCTTTATAAATTTAAAATAATAAATATTAAAATAGTTTATATTTTAAAATAGGTTAAATCATAAATAGTTCCAAAATAGAATTGTTTCTTCCAATTTCACAAATCAATTCAAATCAACTTTAGTTCAAAATTTTAATTTAAATCAATCTCAGTTCAACAATTTCAATTAAAAAGGTTAAAGGTTCAATCCAAATTCTCATTAAACCATTTTAATTTATATCAATTTCAAATCCAGGTTTGAACTATAAATTTAAACCACTTCCAAGTCAATAGGTTTCAGAGTTTAAATATTCAAACATTTACAATAACTCGATTTGATAAATTTCCTTTATATTTCAAAATTCAACTTTAATAAATTTCCTTTATATTTCAAAATTCAACTTTAATTTGATTTAAATTTGAAATATTCACTTAATCATTTTTTTAATAACATTTACATAAAATCAGAAATTACAAATTTAAATCAAAATTAAATATTCAATTTTGTTTTAAATTTGAAAATATTCATTTAATCACCTTTAATTAAATCAAGTTATAAAATCATACCTTTCAAAATCTCGAAATCAATAAGTTTCCAATCAATTCTTATTTATATTCAATTCCCAAACAAATTAAACTACAAATTAACTTAATTTATCTTCCCAAACTTTATTTTATTAAAGTTATTACAAAATCTATTTTCAAAATATTAATATAAATTTTAAATAAATATTTTAAATACAATATATACTTATCCAATTAAATTCTAATATATTAAATTTTATTATATTAAATTTTATTAAATTAAATCTGATTTATTAATTCTATATTATTTTATATTAAACTATATTTTATATATTTAAAAATAATAAAATTATAAGTAAAATCTTAAAATTTACAATTTTCAAAACTTAACTTATATATTTAAAATTTCAAACATATAATTTAAAAACCTAAATTTTACACATATATTAAAATAAAATCTTTATATTATATTTAAAAACCAATATTTATTAAAACTCATATAATTCCTTTCAAAACTTTAGAAATCATTTTCAAAAATAGACTAACGGTGTCCGTAGATAATTTTCTATCCTATTGTCAAGTGATATGGATATTTGTAATTTCAATCTGCAATAATTTAATATTTACGGTTATATATCATTTCAATCCACAATCCCAAAATTTCAAAATCAATAAAATTGCTTGGGTTTTTAATTCAACCCATAACGATTTTCCCTAATCTATAATATCGTTTAGGTATATATCATTTCAACCCATAAAGAATTCCTAAGCTAACAGGGAACTTGTAGAGAGAGAACAATAGAATAATAATATAAAATAGCATAGCATATCAATGGCAAATATGATCATAGTTAACCTCTTAAATAAAAGATATACTCGATAGGTCATGGTGTTATATATCAATCATAGGTGAACAATTTAAATAAAAACATATCATATTCAACAATTTAATCGCTAATCAATGTAAATTTAATAACATATTTCAATCGTCATTTCATGTGAATTAAATTTACTAAATATAAGAATGTTAATCGGGAGTGATCGCTCACCTTTCGAGGCTAGAGCAACAACGAGAATGACAAGCGACTACATGGATACGCGGCTATGGACATGCATGCAGATATGCAGCAAACGAGACAATGACAAGCTGAAGAATTGCTGCGATAAATCACTGAACAATAATGAAAACAAATCAAAGCCAGCACGATCATGGATTTGATGAGAAAAAAAATGTGATGAATATATATATATATATACACCTTTTTTTATAGAATAGAGGAGGCTGCGAAGCTAAAGTATTGTTAAGTACTGATGAAAGAAGGCACATGCTAACAGGTCGAAGAGGAGGAAGGCTTGACTGCTCGGCAAGCTCAGGCAGGAAACATGGAGCGGCATGGGTGTTTGGGTGGAGATGAGATGGCGAAGGGGAAGTGGAGCAGTTCGGCAAGGTTGTTGGGTTGGCTATGAATTCGGTGGCTATGGGAAGCACTGGCGTGATAGATGAAGGAGGTGGATGGCCGGGAAGGTAAGTTCGGCAATGAACGAACATCAGAGTTTTAGAAACCCATAATATTTGAATGCCTCAGGTACTTTTTTCCAGAATATATAAAAGCAACAGAGGAAGCGGGTAGGTCTCGGTAGTGGATGGGTATGGTGGTGTGGCTGTGCAGTTGTTGACGGACATGGAGCGGCATTTGGCAAGCAGTGGGATGTGGCGTAGAGGAGGAAAGTGAGGCCAGAGGGGACATGTGGATCTGTATGTGGATGAGCGGTTGCTATGAGGTAGGTTGGAAGTATCAGATGGCGGCAAGGCTGTGTGTCGGTTCAAGGGGAGAGGGCCAGGGTCTTGGAGCAAGTGGGGAAGAGAAGTGGAAGGGGATGGCAGTTGTCACGCTGTAGGGAAGATGAGGCAGATAGTGGATTGGTGCACGGTGTTGCTGCTGTAGGGAAGATGAGGCAGATAGTGGATTGGAGCACGGTGTTGCTGCTGTCAGGGAGGAGGATGGGCTTGAGGGGACTAGGTGCTACAACAGAAGGCGGCTAGCTGTGTAGTGGTTGCCATGGAGTTCGTTGCAGCGGAGATGGAGGGTTTTAAGGAGGCTTTGGAGGCGGGCTACGGCCAGGGGCGGAGCAAGGTGTTTTGTCGGTGGTGATGGGTTCAGAGCAGTCGAAGGCGTGGCTGAGCTATAGGTGGAAGGGGAGAAAAACAAGGTGGAAGCTTGGATGAGTGCTCGGCAATAGGGTTTGGCGTTTGAAAATGGTCGAGCAAAAGATGGAGGATGAACAGTTTTTCTGGAGACAAAAAATGTATAAGATTTATTTTTTTATTTTATTTTATTTACAATGTACAAATCATCAAGAGGAAAGAAAAGGAATCAAACCAGTTAATAATGGAACCACGGGAATTGTAAAAGTCAAGCTATTGAATTCAGGGAATCATAAAAGCCTACTGGCTATTAGTGTTCAACCGATGCATAGATGAAAGGCCACAGGAAACCCAAATGGCTCAAACGGGTACTGATATGGCTAATCGTTTTGCAGATTTCACCGCGTATCGGACCTCGAAATGCACAAATGAATATATTGCAGAGATCAGTAGGATGAGACGAACAGAATGGTACACAAATATGAATGATACGACCAAACTATCAAAACTCAAATATCGTTGCTGAAAATGTTGCAAAAACGCCGAAAATAATATAAATGGAGCTAGAGCAGTCCAAATTTGGCGAAATGAAATATGACGTCTCATTCAGAATATGGTAAACATTTTTCTTATGTAAAAATATTCAGATTTCAAAACTATTTTATTTCCATCAATTTAACTGATTTTAAATTTAAATTTGAAATTTCACAATCAAACAAACTTACATATTTTCCAATGAAAATCTGACACTTGCTACGTTTAAATAGACGTATTTCAAATATCAAATTTTCATAGCTAAAATTTAATTGTTTAATTTCAAAAAAAAATTAGTTAATTACGTTATTTAAATCATTAAAATTTCAGGGTCGTTACACTCTCCCCCACTCAAAACCTTTCGTCCCCGAAAAAGAACGAGGTAGATGAATAGAAACAACAGAAAGGAAAAATAGATATGAAATACATAGTACCAGATGCAACAATTAATTTAAAACCATATATAAATTTCATTTTTGGACATCTTATTACTTACATTTATATTGTATATTATTCAATTACATTCAAACTTTTTTTATTTAAGTTTTATTAATGTTTCTGAATGTAATTGGGCACTATACAAATTTACCTTTTGTTAATAGCATTTCTATTAGGCAAAAATTAGTTTGAACATTTTTATTACTTAAGTTTTCTCTTGTATAACCTTCAATTACAAATTCACATTAACATTTTAACTTTTTGAATATTTTAGGTAAGTTATATATGTTTTAGAATGCAATTGAGTATTATACAAATAAATTTTATCCTAGTTCAACCGTTTCAAGTTGTTTCAATTTCATTTCTCATTTTAGACACTCCAATTATTCAAAAATTTTGCTTCATTTCAATAATTGAAAACCTTCACTTAAGATAAAACTTAAGAGTTAAATTTTCGGTTTCACTTCAAACCATTTTGAAATAGATATATACATATATACATACATACATACATATATATATATATACATACATACATATACATACATACATACATACATACATATACATACATATATATATATATATGTACATCAAATCATACTTAAGAAATTCAAAACAAATCCATTTTCAAAACAAAAGTGTAGCAAAGCTAATAAGTGGTCTCTCCAGTTTAAGACTCGAAAATGAATGTCGATGATGTTGCAGTCATCACCGAAATTATTTTCCAATGACATAAGTGAATAGTACTGACTTAATTCTTTTAAAATTCTTTGGAAACAAATTTCCATTCGAAAATACTTCAAATAATATATTTTTCAAAACTTTGAAAACCAAATTTTGAAAAGCACTGGAGATTTAATTCTCAAATCCTTAATTTAAATCAATTTCATTTGCAAATCAAATTTATAAACCATGTTTAAAAATTTCATCCCCTTATAACATGCAACAATAGTTAATGGTTTAGGAATGTTGACAAAACAATAAATGATAATCTAGTACTATCATTTCTAACAACCAATTCATTTAAATATCTAATTTTAGAAAATTATACTTATATATATATAATATAATCATACATAAAATTATCTCATTTACCAATTTCGAAAACAATATTATGTTAGTTTGCTCTGTTTAAGTGTTTTGGAATTCATATCGATAGCGTTGGCCAGATGAATCGATCAAAACCCAAAATTCAAACTTAACAACTCAAACAACATAATATAAAACATTTTTATATCAATTACAAATACGTTCTCTTATATGATGATTCAAGAATGGATTTTAGAACAAGTATAAAGATTCAAATTCAGAGGGACCTTAATCAAAGAAAATTCTAACCAAGAAGAAAGGCTCGAAAGGAAGATAAGATAATTAAATTGCAGAAGAGGAAAGATGGATAGTCTTATATTAATCACGGTGACCTTAACCGGGTCAACCGAGACTCCATTTTTCCAGAAACAATGTGCCTAAGGAATCAGACTTCATCCCTCCAAAAATGGCATTTGGAAAATTTGGCTTTCAACTGATGACTCCTAAGAGTTTGGAGAACATAGCTCAAATGAGATTCATGTTCCTACTATGACTTAGAAAAGACGAGAATATCATCAACGGAAACCAGGTCAAACTTGCTGAGAACTTCATGGAAACACGATTCATGAGATCGATGAAGAAGGCAGGAGCATTGGTTAATACAAAGGGAATGACTAACCATTCATAGGAACCATTCTCCATTCGGAAAGCTGTCTTGGGAATGCTCTCCTCAGCTACCAGAAGCTGGTGAAAACCGGTAACAAGATCGAGCTCCAAGAATAAGATCGATGCGAAATTCAATTTTCCGCTTGGGAGGAAGAGAAGCAACTTCACCCAAAGTAATCCAGAAATAGTTGGACAACAAAGATGGGGTCAAGATCACTAGGCGGAGAATCAAGCGGAAAGATAAAATTGCCTGCATAATCCTGAGGCAATTGACATTCGATCACAAGAGAATTACCATGGTCGTCTACTAAAGAAACGGTTCGGGCTTTGCAAGAGATAAAAACATCATAACCGAGGACGTAGAAATCTCCGGTGAATTGACGCATGTTGTAAAGGAGTTTCACCCCTTTACAAATCATACTAAGGTTGGCAGGACCGTCGATGGAATGAGTCACACACAAGGATAAAGTTGCCAATTGAGGTTAAATTTGTTTCAGAGATCAACATAAATAGATCTATAGGATGCTCTAGTATCAAAAGAACATTAACAGAAAAGACAGGAATGGATTTTAGAACAAAAAGGGAAGTCCAGAATTCAAAAGAAATCCTAACCTAGGAGGATCTTAACGAAGAATTTCAAGCTCGAATGAATATGATCCCATAATCAATTCCACTCATTCTAGGGTATTACTACCCTTTCTCTAATGAGTTTTTACTCCATATGCTAAGTTTTGCCTAAACCAGAGTTCTGATACCACTTGTAACGACCTGAAATTTCGAACCATTCAAATCGATAATCATCCACACATGTTAGACTTGAATTGCTCAAAGCAACAGATTATTAATTTATATTTGGAAAAACTTAGCATATATAGTAAATAAATCAATCACAAAACCACAGACACAAAGTAATATAACAATAAGCAGCGGAAATAGATAAATAGTAGTTCATGAAGCTACTATATAAACATTAGAGCCTGAAACAAATACAACATAAAATCCCAAGTATAAAGGAACCTCTAATACATAAGCAAATGACAACTCTGAACTTAAATATCTAGAAATAACTGAAATGCAAAATAGATAAAGATAGATCCCTAAGCAAAGCTCCAAAGGTGAGTCTCAAATGCTGTGACACTCAGTCTGACCCGAGCACAAAGCAAAACACCAAACACTCGAGTCAGGATTAACATTCTTACGCAAGTAAATCAACTCAAGTGGAATGTCAAGTGAAATGCAATATAACTTAAAGGATGTTTGTAACGACCCTGAAATTTCAAATCGAAAATATTTAATGAATTTTAAATATTTGAATGATGAATTGATTCGAATTGGAATTCGTCTAATAAAAATTGTTATTGAAATTTTTGAATCGGTTAAATTCTTTTGGAAAAAAAAAGAAGAAAAGAAAAATTGGTTAAGGGTTAAGTGGGCTTTGAAAAATATATACTGGCCCATGGTTCTTTGATACCGTGATAAATCCAAACCCGATCCCCTTTCATTCTCATTCGAAACCCTAAGACAAAAATAAGCGAAAAAATGGTGGCGACTCAAAATCTAGGGCTTCGGCGTTGATTTGATTCTCTGGCGTTTTGGAATTTGGGGCTTCATGAAATCGAAGGCACTGGCTACGATCGATCGATTCGTTTCTTCGTTCTCGCTCGCGACCTCTTCGAAAAAAAAGTGAGTAGCCCTCACATCTAATTCAACTGTGTGCTTCGATTTTTGATTTCATTGGTGTTGATTTTGAACTGTTCGTTCCGTGGTTATCATTGCTTCGATTTTGGTTTGAAGTTGAAATCATTTGTTCAAATTTTGTTTCCTTAGACTTTGTTCGAACTCTTATATTCTCGAGAAGATGGGTTTCACAGTTTGGTTTACGTGATCTTCACGTTGTTGAGACTTTCCCTTTTTATGCTCTGATATATTTGGGAATTACTTTCGATTCACGGCTTTGTTTCGAACGTGCAATTTTTGATTTTTATTCCATAAACTTTCCAAAAATAATTTTTGACTGTTTCTCTGATTTTTAAAGAAAAAAACTTCCTGTTTTCAAACACATGATTTCGGCATTGACATTTTTCTTCTCTGACCTTCTGCCTGTTTATCTGTGATACTTTCCTCTGTGACTTCGAATTGTCTGACCATTTTCAAATTCGTATATTTTCATAAACACTAAGTGATAGTCACGGCTTTGACATTGTCGTGATACTCACTGTTTCATGTTATCACTTCTTGGTCTCTGCCTTCACCTGTGTTCATTTCAGTTGAACTGCAATTCATATTAATTTGTGCATGTTGTATCTTGTGCTCATCTCTGACTTCATGTATGAACTGTTGCATTTTTGTTGTTGATGTGTTGACCTTGCATTTGAATCTTTGATCTTGAGTCACTGATTTTCACAATGTATTTTAATCTGATCCCTTTGTCACTTTGATGCATTTATTCCAGTATGCATTGATGCTAGTTTGTTTGTTGACTATGGGCTTGATGAGTTTGTTTGTGATGTTGGCATTTCACTGTGTCACTGTCCATATTTGTTTGTGACAGCCTCTGCATCCATGTTGATGTTTCATATGTTGAAGCTTTGCATAAATGTGCTGTCCTATATTGATACTCCTTGTCTCTGGTCTGCACTAATGTTCATCTGTTTGTATATATCACTGAGTTGTCATTTCATTGTCATATTTGCTTTATTGTTTACTTGACCATTCTTTGATGTTGTTTACTCATGTAGTTGCAATCACTTGAATTTCCACTGTTGCCCAGTCTGGTTTCACTTTTTTTATGTTGATACTGCCTGCTTGTATATCCAAAATGCATATGTGAGTTGGCATTTTCACTTCTTCACTGTATCTTCTTCTACCTGTAGCCTCACAGTTCCATTTGATTTTTTTCGAGAATTATTATCATACAGGTATACTGTTTGGGTTATGTGAAGTTGTAGTCTTAGTACATTGTTCATGGCATTAGCTTGCATTAGCTTGCATTAGCTTGTTCACAACCACATGCATGCAGTTAGGTGTACACGCCTGTGACCATTCTTGTAGCTGCATTGGGTAGTACTTCACTGTGTTCATGTAGCCTGTTTCACTTGTACATTCTTGTTTTTGGAGACTATTTGCGCCCAGTTGCATTTTAGTCTTCGTATATATGTATGCAGTCATGTATGTATATACATCATTTTATATGTATATATGTATGTTCGAATTTGCATATATGTTTATGGTTCTGTATTCATTTGAATTAGTCGTTGTTCCATCCTTTTGTTTTCTGCATTATGATATTCTGTTTGGTTTGATGGTTCCTGTTAGTATGTAGTGTTGTTGCACTCCACCTGTTTTAAACTGATACCTGAATCTGGTCCTTGTTAGTATCTCCTTGTAATGTTCATTTTAAGCTGTGCAGTTCCTTTGTCTTTGCTTGTACTACTGATCATGGTAGTCTGGTCTTGTTTGCTTGTGACATGTGTTCCCTGCTGCACATTCCTGGTTCATGTTGGTACTGATGGTCTATATTGTTTTTGAACTTCAAGTCTGCACTTCATATAATCTGACTACTGTGGCCTTCATGTATTTTGATTGCTGAGGCTTTGTCATATATTTTGATCTTGGTCGAGCTCACCATATGATTTCGACTTGCTACTTTGTTTCGATCAAGTTCACTTGCTTGAGTACTGGGTTTTAGTCGCCTTGGTTTTAGTTTTTGAGCTTGAGCTCACTATGTTGTTTCGACCAGTCCACTTCTTATTTCACTGCATATGTTTTGGTGTCAGCTGGGTTATTGGATTTGCACTTGATTCAGTGCTTCATGTTGTTTATCCATGTACAAACCTCACTACATCTTCACTTGAATCATTTGAACCTGTTTAGTTTACTTGTACATGCTCTGGTCTTTGATGTATACACTATTGAGTCAGTGGCCTTGGCCAGTTTCATTTGCATGTTGAACTAACTCATGTAGACAGTTGCCTATGTATCCTAGTTTTGATTGTTGAACTTGTTTGAACTGGTTGTTGACCATGGCCTTGACATTGATTTATGATGTGTTTTATCCCTGAGCACTTTCTCGACCTGCATTTGTATATGTGTATACATACATTTTTGTATGTATATATATGTATTGTCTTAGCTATTTGATTTTTGCCTTTATGCACTAATAAACTGGTTTGAATTAGACTGACCCGTGTATTATTTTCTTTTGAATATAATACTCGGGTCAGACCGAGTATTTTTACATCTTGAAGATTTTCGAGCAGCGAAGTTAGAGAGAGAGTAAAGAATCACTTTAGTTTTCAGAAGAAAATTGTATTTTAAGATATTCCGCTGTATCAGTATTAAAATTGTATAAACTCTGATGTATTCAAAAAGATTTATAGTAATGAAATAGATTGATTTGTTTTAATTCAGTGTTATTATTCTGTGTTTCTGTGGTTGATTCTGTTTAAACGTTATAAACTAAATAACAATTCGTCTTTTTGAACGTTTCTAGTTGGTTTAATTACCGACTGGAGACGGTCAGAAGGGGGAATGTTACAGAGTGGTATCAGAGCTTTGGTTTACACAAAGCTTAGTTTATGGTGTTTAATATGAATAGTTACTAGAAACACTTTAAAAGAAAATGTTTTTCAAATCTAAAGAAGTTTAAAATTGTTTGAATGGATTTAAAATTTAACTAAAGGAAGTTAAATAAATTGAACTTGATTAAGTAAATTATTGAAATGAAAAGTTAAACTTAAAAGATAAGTGATTATATAATATGAATTGGGAAGTTTAAATTAATAAGTTGTGTAACTTATAAAATGAGAAAATTTAAGTAAAACCAGTTGTTAAATGGTTAAACAGTTTTGTTAAGTAAAACAAAATCTGAATTTTGAAATGTGATATGAATTTGACTTTAGTAAAGTTAAATAAAATAGAATTTCAAATAAATTTGAGGCGAACTTAAGTTGTATAGTGAAAATAAATGCAAGTGAAGATAAAATGAAACAGGGCTTAAGTAATATTGAATCAAATTGAATTTGATATCAAAATGAATTTGATATCAAAATGAATTAATAAAGTGAAGTAATGAATATGAATTTGAATTATAGAAAGGAAATTCAACTTTAATAGTAAAAGTGAATTAGTGAATTAAACGTAAAATAGAAATGTTGTTAAGAGTTGATAGTATGGAAAATTCATTAAGTATTAATGAAATTGAATTAATGGAAATTTGAAAGCTATGTAAATTCGATTCAAATTGAAAGATAAGTAAATCTAAATAGAATCAAATTTGATTTGAATTGAAAGCAAACGAACTTGAATATAAATTAGTGAAGGTGAACTAATTGACTATGAATGAATGTTAGTAAAATCCAATGTGAAAGAATCAAATGTGATTAAAATTGAAAATCAATTCGATGAATGATTTACTAAAGAACCAGTAGATTATTTTGGAAATAGAAACTTGATAAATTTATATAATAGTTTAAAATTGGAAATTTTGAGTTATTATATAAACGGCTATATAGAAGGGAATAGAAACTTGATAAATTTATATAATAGTTTAAATTGGAATTTTTGAATTATTATAAATGGTTTAAATAGAAGATTTGAAGAATTGATGTTATATTGAAAGTATAAAAAGGGTTGTATAAGTGTTACAAAATGAAATATAAATGTATTTCATAAGTGAAGTTATAAAAATGAATTGATGTTGAAAAATAAAAGAATTTATAAGTAATTTACTTATAAATTAAATTTCTGATATAAAATTGAGTTATAGAAGAAATGGTTAATGAAGTAAATTTCTATAAATTGAAGTCTTTATAAATAGAAATAGAATTTATAAACGTTGTTTATAAATTCGGAAACTGACTTATTTTGATAAGTAAATTCTTATAGCTTGTTAAAAGATGTATATTCACAATTTTGGACCGTGAATATGTCATTGAATAAAATGGACATGTTTGGGAAAGTGATATTTTAAAACGAAGTTAATGGTTTTAAAAGATGTTTTCAAAGGCATTGAATATCGAAACCATAGATTTCAACATTCATTGTTGAAATAGACGTTTTCGAATAAAAGGAAATGATGGACTATAACACTGTTGTTATAGTAAATGATTCCGAAAGAAAATGTTTTGTATAGTATTGGGATTTATACATCTATCTAAATTTCGAATGCCTATGCTAGTGATTTTGAGTTGTCGTAACGATGTTTTACGTAACATTCGTTTTAACTCAAATAAATGTAAGAAAGAGAATGATTTCCTTAAAGATGAAATGTATACTTAATTTTGATTTAAGTATATTGAATATTTTCAAATGTTGAAAATAATTGGATTTGTGAATTACTTATTTTTAAATAAGTATGGAAATGTTTTTCCAAAAATGAAATGTTGTGAATATATTCCGTAAGGAATAAATGATTTGAAATTCATTTTTGAAGTCGAAGTTGAAAAGTTAAATGAGAAATTTGAACAATTAGTTCAATTTGAAATTTTTCAAAAAGATTGAATCGTTAAGTTAAATTGAGTTTAACTTCGACATCAAAGACAATATAAGTTGAGCTTTGAATTTCAGATGATGATTTGAATTGTATGTCTAACATTGTGAATTGATGACATAGCAATTGATCTCTATTAAATATATATCTGTTGGTGGCGGAGAATTTATTCTCTTAGCTTAACACCCTTCTCTGAGACGTACGAGCTCAGAGGTTATATATCGATAGACATCAATTCTGTGTTGAGAATTGACGATGTAGCGTGAAATCCAAATCGAATGTGAAAGTCGATAATAAATTGGAATTATGAATATGAATTAGGTTTGAGATAACCTTAAATTTCTAAATCGACTTAGAGGAAAATTTTGAAATCCTCTATTTTGTTATGAATATGGATATGTAAGTTTTTAGAACTTATATATATGAAAGCGGTAAATTTGAAACCGTTAGTTTAGAAAGACATTGTTATGGAAATCTTATGTATGTTTACATGGATATGATATGTACGAAATATGAAATGTAGTACTACATATATATGATATTATGTTTTCTAAACTGAGGATATGGAAAAGTACCTTCCATTTATTATTGGAGAAGGTATTGGAACTCGTGATGAGTGTCCATTTGAAATTCGTAGCTACGTAGAATTTTCCATAAGTTGGAATGTCCATTTGGACTAGAATCCCTCGTGATGGGATCATGTTGATTTTGATGTATGTTAGCGTAATTTGAGGGGCGAGATGCCTACAGTTACAAGCGATTCCATTGGGATAATGGCGCAACCGCCGAGTAAACTGCAATCTAAGCGCCAAAGCGAAATTTGAGGGGCGAGATGCCTACGGTTACAAGCGATTCTACTGGGATAGTAGCGTAACCGCCGTGTGGACCGCGATCTATGGCAACAACCATGGCGTAATTCAAGAGAGATGTGAAATCTACGGTTACAAGCGATTCTGCTGGGATAGTAGCGTAACCGCCAGGTAAACTGTGATCCATGGGGGAACGTGCTTTCCATATCCATTTTTAAAAGAATTTTTAAAAGTATTTTCACTGGGAATTGAAGCAAGTATATTTAGTACTTGGAGATTTTTAGACTGCGCCTGGACAGCGTATGCCTAATGTCTGTGAGAACGAAGATGGACTTGTTAAATTTCGAGTTAGCAAGTATTTTCAAACTTTAAATAGCAAATCAATAGCCTGAAATTAAAGTTTCAAAATTCCTACCTAATGAACTAAGGAAGAGGATTTTTGCAATGTTTTGAAAGTTCACAGCTTTGGAAGAGATATATTATATAAATCTCTAACATGACGAATTTTAAAGTTCGAATCTGAGTTATAAATCGAGAATTTTGGTAAAAGACTTTTGCGTTTGATTGTAGAAACCAATGAACAAAGCTAGTGAGATTAAACAAATGGAATGAATCCTATGTTTATCTATATTTATTTATTTTTAATAAGTATTGAGTTTAGTAAAAAAAATTGTGTAGGGTGTAAATATTAATGAAATTTTAACAACCTTTCCTTTTCGTGGACGAAAAGTTTTTAAGGAGGGGAGTTTGTAACGACCCTGAAATTTCAAAATTTCAAATCGAAAATATTTAATGAATTTTAAATATTTGAATGATGAATTGATTCGAATTGGAATTCGTCTAATAAAAATTGTTGTTGAAATTTTTGAATCGGTTAAATTCTTTTGGAAAAAAAAGAAGAAAAGAAAAATTGGTTAAGGGTTAAGTGGGCTTTGAAAAATATATACTGGCCCATGGTTCTTTGATACCGTGATAAATCCAAACCCGATCCCCTTTCATTCTCATTCGAAACCCTAAGACAAAAATAAGCGAAAAAATGGTGGCGACTCAAAATCTAGGGCTTCGGCGTTGATTCGATTCTCTGGCGTTTTGGAATTTGGGGCTTCATGAAATCGAAGGCACTGGCTACGATCGATCGATTCGTTTCTTCGTTCTCGATCGCGACCTCTTCGAAAAAAAAGTGAGTAGCCCTCACATCTAATTCAACTGTGTGCTTCGATTTTTGATTTCATTGGTGTTGATTTTGAACTGTTCGTTCCGTGGTTATCATTGCTTCGATTTTGGTTTGAAGTTGAAATCATTTGTTCAAATTTTGTTTCCTTAGACTTTGTTCGAACTCTTATATTCTCGAGAAGATGGGTTTCACAGTTTGGTTTACGTGATCTTCACGTTGTTGAGACTTTCCCTTTTTATGCTCCGATATATTTGGGAATTACTTTCGATTCACGGCTTTGTTTCGAACGTGCAATTTTTTATTTTTATTCCATAAACTTTCCAAAAATAATTTTTGACTGTTTCTCTGATTTTTAAAGAAAAAAACTTCCTGTTTTCAAACACATGATTTCGGCATTGACATTTTTCTTCTCTGACCTTCTGCCTGTTTATCTGTGATACTTTCCTCTGTGACTTCGAATTGTCTGACCATTTTCAAATTCGTATATTTTCATAAACACTAAGTGATAGTCACGGCTTTGACATTGTCGTGATACTCACTGTTTCATGTTATCACTTCTTGGTCTCTGCCTTCACCTGTGTTCATTTCAGTTGAACTGCAATTCATATTAAGTTGTGCATGTTGTATCTTGTGCTCATCTCTGACTTCATGTATGAACTGTTGCATTTTTGTTGTTGATGTGTTGACCTTGCATTTGAATCTTTGATCTTGAGTCACTGATTTTCACAATGTATTTTAATCTGATCCCTTTGTCACTTTGATGCATTTATTCCAATATGCATTGATGCTAGTTTTTTTGTTGACTATGGGCTTGATGAGTTTGTTTGTGATGTTGGCATTTCACTGTGTCACTGCCCATATTTGTTTGTGACAGCCTCTGCATCCATGTTGATGTTTCATATGTTGAAGCTTTGCATATATGTGCTGTCCTATATTGATACTCCTTGTCTCTGGTCTGCACTGATGTTCATCTGTTTGTATATATCACTGAGTTGTCATTTCATTGTCATATTTGCTTTATTGTTCACTTGACCATTCTTTGATGTTGTTTACTCATGTAGTTGCAATCACTTGAATTTCCACTGTTGCCCAGTCTGGTTTCACTTTTGTTATGTTGATACTGCCTGCTTGTATATCCAAAATGCATATGTGAGTTGGCATTTTCACTTCTTCACTGTATCTTCTTCTACCTGTAGCCTCACAGTTCCATTTGATTTTTGTCGAGAATTATTATCATACAGGTATACTGTTTGGGTTATGTGAAGTTGTAGTCTTAGTACATTGTTCATGGCATTAGCTTGCATTAGCTTGCATTAGCTTGTTCACAACCACATGCATGCAGTTAGGTGTACACGCCTGTGACCATTCTTGTAGCTGCATTGGGTAGTACTTCACTGTGTTCATGTAGCCTGTTTCACTTGTACATTCTTGTTTTTGGAGACTATTTGCGCCCAGTTGCATTTTAGTCTTCGTATATATGTATGCAGTCATGTATGTATATACATCATTTTATATGTATATATGTATGTTCGAATTTGCATATATGTTTACGGTTCTGTATTCATTTGAATTAGTCGTTGTTCCATCCTTTTGTTGTCTGCATTATGATATTCTGTTTGGTTTGATGGTTCCTGTTAGTATGTAGTGTTGTTGCACTCCACCTGTTTTAAACTGATACCTGAATCTGGTCCTTGTTAGTATCTCCTTGTAATGTTCATTTTAAGCTGTGCAGTTCCTTTGTCTTTGCTTGTACTACTGATCATGGTAGTCTGGTCTTGTTTGCTTGTGACATGTGTTCCCTGCTGCACATTCCTGGTTCATGTTGGTACTGATGGTCTATATTGTTTTTGAACTTCAAGTCTGCACTTCATATAATCTAACTACTGTGGCCTTCATGTATTTTGATTGCTGAGGCTTTGTCATGTATTTTGATCTTGGTCGAGCTCACCATATGATTTCGACTTGCTACTTTGTTTCGATCAAGTTCACTTGCTTGAGTACTGGGTTTTAGTCACCTTGGTTTTAGTTTTTGAGCTTGAGCTCACTATGTTGTTTCGACCAGTCCACTTCTTATTTCACTGCATATGTTTTGGTGTCAGCTGGGTTATTGGATTTGCACTTGATTCAGTGCTTCATGTTGTTTATCCATGTACAAACCTCACTACATCTTCACTTGAATCATTTGAACCTGTTTAGTTTACTTGTACATGCTCTGGTCTTTGATGTATACACTATTGAGTCAGTGG
Source organism: Allium fistulosum (assembly GCA_030737815.1). Classification (NCBI taxonomy): domain Eukaryota; kingdom Viridiplantae; phylum Streptophyta; class Magnoliopsida; order Asparagales; family Amaryllidaceae; genus Allium; species Allium fistulosum. The sequence goes on along the minus strand of CM060906.1, from coordinate 715,016,707 downwards.
CCTTGGCCAGTTTCATTTGCATGTTGAACTAACTCATGTAGACAGTTGCCTATGTATCCTAGTTTTGATTGTTGAACTTGTTTGAACTGGTTGTTGACCATGGCCTTGACATTGATTTATGATGTGTTTTATCCCTGAGCACTTTCTCGACCTGCATTTGTATATGTGTATACATACATTTTTGTATGTATATATATGTATTGTCTTGGCTATTTGATTTTTGCCTCTATGCACTAATAAACTGGTTTGAATTAGACTGACCCATGTATTATTTTCTTTTGAATATAATACTCGGGTCAGACCGAGTATTTTTACAGCTTGAAGATTTTCGAGCAGCGAAGTTAGAGAGAGAGAGTAAAGAATCACTTTAGTTTTCAGAAGAAAATTGTATTTTAAGATATTCCGCTGTATCAGTATTAAAATTGTATAAACTCTGATGTATTCAAAAAGATTTATAGTAATGAAATAGATTCATTTGTTTTAATTCAGTGTTATTATTCTGTGTTTCTGTGGCTGATTCTGTTTAAACGTTATAAACTAAATAACAATTCGTCTTTTTGAACGTTTCTAGTTGGTTTAATTACCGACTGGAGACGGTCAGAAGGGGGAATGTTACAATGTTTGAGATTTCCATCCTTTAAGGATCCGTGCAACTATCTACATACATAGTACAATACGCTACATAGATAATGTCTACAGTAAAGTAAAATATTAAAATAGCGTTAAGGCATTACCCATATCCTCCTTAACACATTTTTATATATATTCCCATAGTCTATACAGATATTGTAAGCTCCACCAAACCGGTGGGATACTCAATGAGCACTCCATAGGTACGGTACAAAAAAAATCGTAGAGGGCGCGATAAGGCATGTGACAAGGCATGCATTGCCCAGGGTAGGATACTACCATTGTGCACTCCCAGACGGGTGGTAACGCATAGCAGCTACTACCGCCCACCTCGAAACACACTCCCAAATCAAAGGTGCAATCAATCAAATCACGAAGTAATAGATATAGTATCGAAGAAATGTGCCCTATAGGGGAAGCGACCCCACTTGGCCCGGTTTCGCTCCTGTTTTAGCCATATCAAGCTGACTCGAAGGAGTCAGGGCTATGTTCATACCTCATATAGACGTCGCCAAGCCATCCTACTTCGTTCTGGAATCTCCACCACATGCATAGTGGTTAAATTGGTTTTCGGTATTGGCAGAGAGAATGAAAATATCTGATCCCGGTCTCTTTAACAACCCAACGCTTATTTCACACCGTGGTCATTTTATATATGAAACAGTTCATACTTCATATCAAAATATCATAATCATTTCAAAATCATATCATTTTCGAAAACATATTCACTTTCGAAATCATATTCACTTTCGAAATCATATTCAATTTCGAAATCATTATTCACTTTAAAAATCATATTCATTTCCAAAATCATAACCACAAAATAGGTTAAAACATCATATCAAAGTATTTTCATTTAAATCCATTAAATCTTAAATCATAATAGTTTCAACTTATACAGTTTGAATATTGAAAGTAGTTTATATATATTAGGAATAATTATACATTAAAAATAGTTTATATTTAAAAATAGGTTATAGATTAAAATAGTTTATATATTAAAAATAGTTTATATATTAATATATATATATATTCAAAATTGTTTATAAATTTAAAATAATATATATTAAAATAGTTTATATTTAAAAATAGGTTATATCGAAAATAGTTCCAAATTAGAATTGTTTCTTCCAATTTCACAAATAAATTCAAATCAACTCTAGTTCAAAAATTTAATTTAAATCAATATCAGTTCAACAATCTCAATTAAAAAGGTTAAAGGTTCAATCCAAATTCTCATTAAAACAATTTTAATTTATATCAATTTCAAATCCAGGTATGAATTACAAATTCAAACCACTTCCAATTCAATAGATTTCAAATTTTAAATATTCAAACATTTACAATAACTCAATTTGATAAATTTCATTTATATTTCAAAATTCAACTTTAATTTGATTTAAAGTTGAAATATTCACTTAATCATTTTTTTAATAAAATTGAATTTAAATCTCAAATTACAAATTTAAATCAAAATTAAATATTCAATTTTATTTTAAATTTGAAAATATTCTTTTAATCACCTTTAATTAAATCAAGTTATAAAATCATACTTTTCAAAGTCTCGAAATCAATAAGTTTCCAATCAATTCTTATTTATATTCAATTCTCAAACAAATTAAATTACAAATTAACTTAATTTATCTTCCAAACCTTTATTTTATTAAAGTTATTACAAAATCTATTTTCAAAATATTAATATAAATTTTAAATAAATATTTTAAATAAATATTTTAAATACAATATATATACTTATCCAATTAAATTATATTAAATTAAATTTTATTATATTAAATATTATTAAATTAAATCTGATTTTATTAAATCTATATTATTTTATATTAAACTATATTTTATATATTTAAAAATAATAAAATTATAAGTAAAATCTTAAAATTTACATTTTTCAAAATTTAACTTATAAATTTAAAATTTCAAACATATAATTTAAAAATATAAATTTACACATATATTAAAATAAAATCTTTATATTATATTTAAAAACCAATATTTATTAAAACCCATCTATTTCCTTTCAAAACTTTGGAAATTATTTTCAAAAATAGACCAACGGTGTCCGTAGATAATTTTCTATCTTATGGTCAAGTGATATGGATATTTATCATTTCAATCCACAATAATTTAATATTTACGGGTATATATCATTTCAATCCGCAATCCCAAAATTTCAAAATCAATAAAATCGCTTGGGTTTATCATTTCAACCCGTAACGATTTTCCCTAATCAATAATATTGTTCGGGAATATATCATTTCAACCCATAGGGTGTAACGTCCCGGAATTTTCGAACTCGAAAATTCTGGATAGTTAGGAGAAAAAGAAAAGAGATAGAAGAAAGAAATAGAAAGAAGAAAGAAGAACAGAGAACACAACATCTCACATTCGCAGCGGATTAAATATAATAACAAATAATAGCATTTTATAAAAGAAAGCTGTAATTGTTGCTTTACATACAATTCATCAGAGTTACAATCATTACAATAGACTGGATAGTTATAATTAACATGTCTCAGACTACAATCTATATATATACACAATCTCATATGAACAGCGGAAAACACTCTATACGTTCCTGCCATCCAGCTCGCCTCCTGAGCTCCAAAACGTCCTTACCTGAAAATCTGTAATACTCGGTCTGATCCGAGCATTACCACAAAGTAACACCCGGGTCAGGCTGGAAACCAGCATGAGTAAACTCATTTAACATGAAATTTCAATTCATAGAACTTATTTAAAACCCGGGGTAACTCGTACTTACTATACGTAAACAACTTATATAGTCATCACTTATTTTTCACAAAACAATATCTAAGTATCCATCTTAGTTTAAATGGTCCATATTATCCCAAACCGGCTTATTGATATCACATATCAATTTATAAAGAGTTATAGAAGATTTCAAATCGAAGTGGTTTCGGGTATTTATTGGTACCCGACCCCAGTCTCTTCGAATTCAATGTTATTTATTAAACCAAAAGTTTAAGTTTAAACAATACACAACAATTCATCTCAATCACATAGCAGCACATATCACATATCAAAGATATCATATAATCCCGGCATTCAATATCACACAATCGTCCATAAGCAAGATTAATCAACCACACCATCTCTAATTAATTTAATTAACCACCAAATGGATTAAATTAATTACTTTAATTACTTTTAAATCCTGCATACTTAACATTAATTAATTACATCTAATTAATTAATCATCCCTTAATTATCCGTCTTAATTAATCATCCTTGATTGATTATTCTTCAATTACATTAAGTAATTTACTTTTAATTAATTACATAAATTAATTATTCTTTAACCATTCACATTAATCAACCCTTAATTACTCTTATTAATTACATTAATTTATGATCATCTAATTACTTTCATTAATTAATTGTTCTTTTAATTAATTACATTCAATAATTAATCTTTTAATTACAAATTAAATTAATTAACCCTTATCAAATTAATCCTTAATTTCTTACATTCAGAAATTTTCATTTAAGTAATTTATCTCTAATTACTCACATTAATTAATCCCTAAAACTAATTAATCTCTAATTAATTTATAACCCTTAATTAATAAATCAACCCTTAGTTATTTATCCTTTAATTACTTATATTAAGTAATTAACCTTTAATCACTCAAGTTAATTAATTAACCTTTAATTACTAAGTCATTAATCTTTAATTACTAATAAATTAATCCCTTACTTAATTTCATTAACAAATTGACCTTATCTCCTCCCCACTACTTTCTTACCACCAAAACTTGATCCAACAACAAAAACCACGATCACCCTCGAACAACTCCAGAAACAAAACCCAGCTTCGATCGTAATCGAACACCACTCCGATAAACTCGAGAACCACCGATCACACACACCCAAACCACGAGAAAAGAACAGCTCTGCCCGGATCACTTGTGCACGATGACGAACGTGCACGTGCACACCCACTTTACTGACCATCTCGCCGAAGCGCCACCACCGCCCAGTCTATCGACATCTCCTGATCCAACATACCAAGACGCCGATGCTCCACAATCCCCTCGATTGAAAAATCGATCCTCAAATGAACCATCGAACAAACCAGAAACCCAACCACGACGAACTGCTCTCATCTCCGATCACTATCTCGTGTGCCACCTACCTCTGACGAAAGCTCACACATGCAGCCACCTCCGAGCCAAACCATTTGAACTCCGGTCGCATCTCCTCTTCTCGAAACCATCGCGATGCCACTCAAAATCGATACTATCCTTAAACCCTAAAATCGATTCAAATTCCCAATTCAAACCCAAATCAACGATTCCGCCATGGTCAATACCTTCCCTAGATCCACCTGCCCCATTCAGATCCGACCGCACCACCTCACGGCGAAGAGATCGCCAGAAAAAGATTTTTGAACGAAAACTGCTCACCTATCTATCTCTCGAGATATAGATCACTAAAAATTATAGTCTTACCACTAAAATTCATATTTCAACACAAGGAATCCGATTGAATGCTCGAATCCTTAAATTAAAAACATTAAATTTTCACTAAAGTATGATTGTTCACTGTAAAACTTGTCGTAAATGAACTACACAGTATAATTTCCTCACAATCTATTTTTAACTAAAACTATACTAAGAAATAGTCATTTTCTTAGTTTACATCAACATGCAATATGAACTAGGTGAAGTGATTTAGATTTTTGAATACTAGAATGAACTAAATATTTACAGCCAACAGAGTAACAGAACATTTCATTTCCCAGGTTTAAAATCAAGGTTTCTTACTTAATTTACTTTTTCCAAGTAAAATAACTTATTGGTTATACTTATAAATATTTTTTTTTTTAAAAATAGCATATGGTTGATATAAACAAACTTCTTTTAAGGATCATGGCCAGATGAAGAGATATGGTTTTATTTGATATGTTCTTGAACCTGTAAACTTAGAACAGAGGTAATATATTCATATGTACAGACATGCACACATATAATCTTCATACATATATACATGCAATCATATTTAAACAATCATGCAATCACTTATCATAATTCATTTTAAAGAATTTCAGCATGCATCTATGTTTAAGACAGATTTAAAACTTTAAATAGATTTGTTTACTCACATTCAACTCAAAGACAGAGAAGACCTGGAACTTTGAAATCCGGAGGCTTGAATTTATCTGGTTCTTCATTTAATTTGAGATGAATTTGGATCCACACTGTTTTCTTTTGATTATTGAACTGCTATTTGATCATGTTGGATTTTAGCTTGCATCAGGTTAAAGAATTTGCAAGATTTTTATGTTGTTTACAAGCTATTTTCTCTGGTTTATAAAATGTGTACATGTTTGGTTTCCTTGTTTTGAAAAGGAGAGTAGAAAGAAAAACAGAGAGAGTAAAGTAAAGATAATATATAGTCTAGTTTATTAAATTTAAAAGTAAAGAGAAATTGAAAAGAAAGGGACACTTGTTAAATTGCATGATAACATTATCTTACACATGTAATTACATAAAATCTTAGGCTTACATTTGTTATTTAGTATATATACATATCTTACATTTGTAATTTCATGTATATATATGTTTATATATATTTTATAATAATTCCAATTTGGTTTTGTTTTATAAATGTCTTAAGTGTTTAATATTTAAATTTCTCTTACACTTATCTATATAAAATTTTAAAGACAATGATATAAAATTAATCATATGCTAACAAAAATCATATACACTTATTATTTTAAACTCAATTTATTTTTAAGATTGTTTAAATTTGAATTTCAAAATTCAAATTCTCTTTAAATTCTACTCATATATATTCAAATTAATACTTATTCTATTTGCTTAGGAAAAAGAATAAATTTTTTTGATTATTAATTGATTTATAAAGAAGATTATTAAATTAATATTGTCAAACTTAAATAATTATATTAGGAGATTATCAATTAAATATTTATCCAGATATTTAAAATTCAACATTTATTATAACTCAAATCCATTTATATACAATCCAGATATCTTAACTACTAGAATTTTGTTTGTTTACATATAAATCAGCATTTTACTAATTCAATTCGGTTAATTATCAATTAAAATATGTTCCAAAAATCTGGGTTATCACATTCCTTCCCCCTTTAAATCTTTTCGTCCTCGAAAAGGAACGAAGCCAAAATTTATTTATTTACTTATTATCAGATAAATTTTTTTGTTGAACATTTTAAACTATAAATTCCCTTCATATTAAACTTTTAAAATACTTTAAAATCTATATAATATTACAAAAATAGTTTTTTTTTTTTTAAAAAAAATATACTTTTATAACTCGATGTCTCAACAAGTCCATCCTTGTTCTCACAGAAATTCGGTCATACGTTGATCAGGCGTAAGACTGAAAATCTATAAGTACTTAGCAGATCCGGTTTCAACACCTAGTGAAAATATTTGGAAAATAATTTATTGAAAATATAGAAAACATTTTTGAAATCGAGGAAATATCTTTGGTGAGAATGCTCTGGAAATCATCACCCCCATCCATGGTCCCAGTTACATCACGGGTTACGTTGCCATCGCAGCAAAAGTCCATGTAACTGATAACAACATGGAACCCACAACAGATCGCAGTTACATTCCAGGGTTACGTTGCCATCGCAGCAAAAGTCCATGTAACTGTTGGCTCTCAGCGGCACACACGATTTCGCTGTCAAATGAAACTTCTCCCACATAGGTCGCAGTCTATCGATATAAAATCAAACGTAGACAGTTGGCTCTCAGCGGCACAAACGACTTTCGCTATGTTACCATAGTGTCACAGTCTACCGATATAAAATCAAACGTAGACAGTTGGCTCTCAGCGGCACACATGACTTTCGCTATGGTCTGCAGTAGATCGCAGTGACATTGAGTTAAACTGTCGTCACAGCATAACCCAAATGCCTCTGTGGGCACCAGCCCCTCGACTTTCGCTACACAAATAATCCTCAGGAACTAGTTTATTCCGGACTCCTCACAGGATTAACTTTAGAAACCCCCCTTGGGGCTCAAGGCAGTACCACCCAGTGATACTCCTGAGAAGTTCATTTCTAGGGAGCGCCTTTTTTTCCTAGAGCTATACTCAAAACATTTTATACTATATACTTATAGTATCTTCAAATCATACCCTTTATGATTTATCAAAATCTCCTTTACACAAAATCGATTACCAAAAATCGATAATTCTCAAACTAGGCTTTCCAAAATCCAAAATTGATTTCTCAAAAATCAAAAGCCCTTTCCAAAATCCATAGGTTCCCAAAACCTTTTCCAAAATCATTCTCATAAGATCCTTTATATATATATAGATATAGATATATATAACTTTGAAAATCTTTGGATCATTTCAAACTTTGTATAAAACCTCTTTTATACTTCAAATATTTCAAAACCCTTTTTATTCTGGCTAGATTCAATAAGGGAAGTTTATCATATTACAAAATATAACTTTATTTATTGCCAAATCAAATATTCAAGTTTGATTTCTTTATAAAGTTATTTACCATTTACTTACCTCCATAAAGTAAATTTCAACCAAAGAAATATCCAATTCCATTATATTTCACATAATATACCTTTCATTTCAAAAACCACTTCAAATTTCTTATTCACAAATTTTCAATGCCAATTTCATTCAAACCCGTACGATGTACACATATCATCCGTACGCTATATAAATTTGACCGCTCAATCGATCACACAATTTCACTTCCGAACTAGTATCGTCCACCCGACTTCCTAGTGCGGACTCAGATCTGGTTTCTTGATCAGAAACCGTCATTCTCCTTGCATAGTCACAACTATGATAGAGAATATCCAGACCCAATCAAAAACGCATATCCAGGTTCGCCGTCGAAAATCGAGCGAAAAATCCTAACTCGGATCGATAATACTATCTCGAAATTCTGTGTTCGAATCTGGATCAAATCACTATGCGAACAGAATAATATACGTACATCCTACGTATTTAACTTTATTGATTATTAGCCAAATCAATTCTCTTTTCTATTCACATTTCCTTTAATTCCATTCACTTATTCTCAATTGCTTCATTACCAATTGAGTTATTACTTCAATTATAAACAGTTTGAACTCTGACCAATTTAAATTTAAAAATAGCTTGAAAAAGTTTAAAATAGATAAGTAGTTGAAAAATAGTTATTAGTTTGTAAAATAGCTGTAAAATAGTTAAGTAGGTATAAAATAGTTGGATAATTGCAAAATAGTTTTTAAAATAGTGATTAGATATAAGTAACTGAAAAATAATAATTAGTTTATAAAACAGTTTCAAAATAGTTAAATAGTTCCTAAATAATTGTAAAATAAGTATAAAATAGTTTGGGGTTTTAAGAAGAAAGATTGTATAGTAAATAGTTTGAAAAAAATAGGTTTATATTAAAACAATTTACTTTGAAACTAGTCCAGAGTCAAACCGTTCAATTCCCCATCAATTCAATTTAAATTTCTACTTCCATTTAAATTGATTTCAATTCAATTTATAACCTCAATTTCTATCCCACATTCAAACCATCTCCCATTTGAATTTTAAACTTATTCAACTTCAATTTTACTTCAAATTATTTCAATTCAAATTTTCCATTTAAACTTATGCTTATCCATCTTAAATCACAATTCTAATTAATCCAAATCAATTTCAATTTGAACTAATTTTATTCAAATCTTAATTTAAAATCATCTCGAATTATATAAATTCGAGTTAAACATTTTAATTGTTGATTTAATCCCTTAAGTCAAATTAACCCTTACTTTTAAATCAAATCAACCTTTATTTTTGATTTAACAACTTAAGTCTTTTAAACCATTTAATTCTGAATCCAAATTCAAAAATTCTATTTAAAATTTTCTTTACTTAACTTATTATAAAGTTCAAATAAGGATTCAAAAACAATTAAATTTCAGATTCTAATTTATTATCCATTTTCAATTCTAGATCTCAAACCCATTTTGAGATCACTCATAACTCCCATTTAAATTATCCATTTAACTACCCAAGTTAATTTAAATTGCATCTTGAAATTTCCAATTCAAGTTATTCATTCAAACTTATTTAACTTTCTCCAAGTTAAATTTTCTTAATCCGGTCAACTTTTTCCAAGTTTAAAAACTTACTTTACTTTGGGTTTCACATCACATTCCAATTTAAAACTCAACACTAAGTGTTTATTTCAAATCATCATTGGTATTATGTATATTCCACATATATACATTTTCTTTACACACCAAGTTATACTTTAAATTTTTAAACCACCTTTGGTTTTAATTCAAAACAAACTTCTTTAAAACAATTTCAAGTTTTCTGGATTTAGATTTAAAATTTCACAATTTCAAATTATCTTCAATTCCAATTTATAAGTCATATTCACCTAAAAGTTTACTTCCCTAAAACATTTCATTTTACTTAATCATTTACAACATTTCATTATCAACCATATATGATAATAACCAAGATTATCATATCTGGAAACCAATTATTATCTTTATTCTGATAACACTTCTACAAATTCAAATTTTTTAATTCAGTTTGGATTCTTTTCAAACTTATTTCAATTTCAATTTGGTTGTATTTCTATTACCACTTAATATAATATTTTAACAACTAATTACTTTAATATTTATTAGAAAGAGATATCATTATATATATCAAAATATATTCTTATATAAAATCATTTAAAATTCTTATATAAGAAAATAACAATTACGCTCTCATATATATATATATATATATACACTCAACTCGTTCTAGGGTACCATTGACCCTATCCTTAACGAGTAATCCCAACAGAGCCAAGGTTCTCGCTTAACCTTCAGCTCTGATACCAACTGTAACGTACCGGAATTTTCGAACTCGAAAATTCTGGATAGTTAGGAGAAAAAGAAAAGAGATAGAAGAAAGAAATAGAAAGAAGAAAGAAGAACAGAGAACACAACATCTCACATTCGCAGCGGATTAAATATAATAACAAATAATAGCATTTTATAAAAGAAAGCTGTAATTGTTGCTTTACATACAATTCATCAGAGGTACAATCATTACAATAGACTGGATAGTTATAATTAACATGTCTCAGACTACAATCTATATATATACACAATCTCATATGAACAGCGGAAAACACTCTATACGTTCCTGCCATCCAGCTCGCCTCCTGAGCTCCAGAACGTCCTTACCTGAAAATCTGCAATACTCGGTCTGACCCGAGCATTACCACAAAGTAACACCCGGGTCAGGCTGCAAACCAGCATGAGTAAACTCATTTAACATGAAATTTCAATTCATAGAACTTATTTAAAACCCGGGGTAACTCGTACTTACTATACGTAAACAACTTATATAGTCATCACTTATTTTTCACAAAACAATATCTAAGTATCCATCTTAGTTTAAATGGTCCATATTATCCCAAACCGGCTTATTGATATCACATATCAATTTATAAAGAGTTATAGAAGATTTCAAATCGAAGTGGTTTCGGGTATTTATTGGTACCCGACCCCAGTCTCTTCGAATTCAATGTTATTTATTAAACCAAAAGTTTAAGTTTAAACAATACACAACAATTCATCTCAATCACATAGCAGCACATATCACATATCAAAGATATCATATAATCCCGGCATTCAATATCACACAATCGTCCATAAGCAAGATTAATCAACCACACCATCTCTAATTAATTTAATTAACCACCAAATGGATTAAATTAATTACTTTAATTACTTTTAAATCCTGCATACTTAACATTAATTAATTACATCTAATTAATTAATCATCCCTTAATTATCCGTCTTAATTAATCATCCTTGATTGATTATTCTTCAATTACATTAAGTAATTTACTTTTAATTAATTACATAAATTAATTATTCTTTAACCATTCACATTAATCAACCCTTAATTACTCTTATTAATTACATTAATTTATGATCATCTAATTACTTTCATTAATTAATTGTTCTTTTAATTAATTACATTCAATAATTAATCTTTTAATTACAAATTAAATTAATTAACCCTTATCAAATTAATCCTTAATTTCTTACATTCAGAAATTTTCATTTAAGTAATTTATCTCTAATTACTCACATTAATTAATCCCTAAAACTAATTAATCTCTAATTAATTTATAACCCTTAATTAATAAATCAACCCTTAGTTATTTATCCTTTAATTACTTATATTAAGTAATTAACCTTTAATCACTCAAGTTAATTAATTAACCTTTAATTACTAAGTCATTAATCTTTAATTACTAATAAATTAATCCCTTACTTAATTTCATTAACAAATTGACCTTATCTCCTCCCCACTACTTTCTTACCACCAAAACTTGATCCAACAACAAAAACCACGATCACCCTCGAACAACTCCAGAAACAAAACCCAACTTCGATCGTAATCGAAGACCACTCCGATAAACTCGAGAACCACCGATCACACACACCCAAACCACGAGAAAAGAACAGCTCTGCCCGGATCACTTGTGCACGATGACGAACGTGCACGTGCACACCCACTTTACTGACCATCTCGCCGAAGCGCCACCACCGCCCAGTCTATCGACATCTCCTGATCCAACATACCAAGACGCCGATGCTCCACAATCCCCTCGATTGAAAAATCGATCCTCAAATGAACCATCGAACAAACCAGAAACCCAACCACGACGAACTGCTCTCATCTCCGATCACTATCTCGTGTGCCACCTACCTCTGACGAAAGCTCACACATGCAGCCACCTCCGAGCCAAACCATTTGAACTCCGGTCGCATCTCCTCTTCTCGAAACCATCGCGATGCCACTCAAAATCGATACTATCCTTAAACCCTAAAATCGATTCAAATTCCCAATTCAAACCCAAATCAACGATTCCGCCATGGTCAATACCTTCCCTAGATCCACCTGCCCCATTCAGATCCGACCGCACCACCTCACGGCGAAGAGATCGCCAGAAAAAGATTTTTGAACGAAAACTGCTCACCTATCTATCTCTCGAGATATAGATCACTAAAAATTATAGTCTTACCACTAAAATTCATATTTCAACACAAGGAATCCGATTGAATGCTCGAATCCTTAAATTAAAAACATTAAATTTTCACTAAAGTATGATTGTTCACTGTAAAACTTGTCGTAAATGAACTACACAGTATAATTTCCTCACAATCTATTTTTAACTAAAACTATACTAAGAAATAGTCATTTTCTTAGTTTACATCAACATGCAATATGAACTAGGTGAAGTGATTTAGATTTTTGAATACTAGAATGAACTAAATATTTACAGCCAACAGAGTAACAGAACATTTCATTTCCCAGGTTTAAAATCAAGGTTTCTTACTTAATTTACTTTTTCCCAGTAAAATAACTTATTGGTTATACTTATAAATATATTTTTTTTTAAAAAATAGCATATGGTTGATATAAACAAACTTCTTTTAAGGATCATGGCCAGATGAAGAGATATGGTTTTATTTGATATGTTCTTGAACCTGTAAACTTAGAACAGAGGTAATATATTCATATGTACAGACATGCACACATATAATCTTCATACATATATACATGCAATCATATTTAAACAATCATGCAATCACTTATCATAATTCATTTTAAAGAATTTCAGCATGCATCTATGTTTAAGACAGATTTAAAACTTTAAATAGATTTGTTTACTCACATTCAACTCAAAGACAGAGAAGACCTAGAACTTTGAAATCCGGAGGCTTGAATTTATCTGGTTCTTCATTTAATTTGAGATGAATTTGGATCCACACTGTTTTCTTTTGATTATTGAACTGCTATTTGATCATGTTGGATTTTAGCTTGCATCAAGTTAAAGAATTTGCAAGATTTTTATGTTGTTTACAAGCTATTTTCTCTGGTTTATAAAATGTGTACAGGTTTGGTTTCCTTGTTTTGAAAAGGAGAGTAGAAAGAAAAACAGAGAGAGTAAAGTAAAGATAATATATAGTCTAGTTTATTAAATTTAAAAGTAAAGAGAAATTGAAAAGAAAGGGACACTTGTTAAATTGCATGATAACATTATCTTACACATGTAATTACATAAAATCTTAGGCTTACATTTGTTATTTAGTATATATACATATCTTACATTTGTAATTTCATGTATATATATGTTTATATATATTTTATAATAATTCCAATTTGGTTTTGTTTTATAAATGTCTTAAGTGTTTAATATTTAAATTTCTCTTACACTTATCTATATAAAATTTTAAAGACAATGATATAAAATTAATCATATGCTAACAAAAATCATATACACTTATTATTTTAAACTCAATTTATTTTTAAGATTGTTTAAATTTGAATTTCAAAATTCAAATTCTCTTTAAATTCTACTCATATATATTCAAATTAATACTTATTCTATTTGCTTAGGAAAAAGAATAAATTTTTTTGATTATTAATTGATTTATAAAGAAGATTATTAAATTAATATTGTCAAACTTAAATAATTATATTAGGAGATTATCAATTAAATATTTATCCAGATATTTAAAATTCAACATTTATTATAACTCAAATCCATTTATATACAATCCAGATATCTTAACTACTAGAATTTTGTTTGTTTACATATAAATCAGCATTTTACTAATTCAATTCGGTTAATTATCAATTAAAATATGTTCCAAAAATCTGGGTTATCACATAGGGAATTCCTAAACTAACACGGAACTTGCAGAGTGAGAACAATAAAATAATAATATAAAATAGCATAGCATATCAATGGCAAATATGATTATAATTAACCATTTAAATAAATATATACTCGATAGGTCATGGTGTCATATATCAATCATAGGTGAACAATTTAAATAACAACATATCATATTCAACAATTTAATCACTAATCAATTTAAATTTAACAACATATTTCAATCATCATTTCATGTGAATTAAATTTACTAAATATAATAATGTTAATCGTGAGTGATCGCTCACCTTTCGAGGTCAGAGCAATAACGAGAATGATAAGCGACTGACATGGATACGCGGTTATGGACACGCACGTAGATACGCACCAAACGGGACAACGACAAGCCTAAGAATTGCTGCGATAAATCATCAGACAATAAAGAAAACAAATCAAAGCCAGCACGATCATGGATTTGATGAAAAACAAATATATATACACACACGTGTGTGTGTGTGATGAATATATATATATATAAACACCTTTTTTTATAGAATAGAGGAGGCTGCGAAGCTGAAGTATTGTTGAGTAATGAAGAAAGAAGGCACATGCTAATAGATCAGAGAGGAGGAAGGCTTGACTGCCCGGCAAGCTTAGGCAGGAAACATGGAGGGGCATGGGTGTTTGGGTGGAGATGAGATGGCGAAGTAGAGCACTTCGACAAGGTTGTTGGGTTGGCTATGAATTCGACGGCTATGGGAAGCACTGGCGTGACAGATGAAAGAGGTGGATGGTCGGGAAGGTAAGTTCAGCATTGAACGAACATCCGAGTTTCAGAAACCCATAATATATGAATGCCTCATGTACTTTTTTTCTAGAATATATAAAAGCAAACGAGGAAGCGGGTAGGTCTCGGTAGTGGATGGGTACAGTGGTGTGGCTGTGCAGTTGCCAATGGACGTGGAGCGGCGTTTGGTAGGCAGTGGGATGTGGCGCAGAGGAGGAAAGTGAGGCTGGAGGGGATAGGCGGATCTGTGTGTGGATGAGCGGCTGCTATAAGGTAGGGTGGAAGCGTCAGATGGCGGCAAGGCTGTTTGTCGGTTCAAGGGGAGAGGACCAGGGGTGTTGGAGGAAGCGAGGAAATGAAATGGAAGGGGATGGCGGTTGTCACGGTGTGGGGAAGATTAAGCGGAGAGGGGATTGGAGCACAGTGTTGCTACTGCCGGGGAGGAGGACGGGCTTGAGGGGACAAGGTGCTGCAACGGAAGGCGGTGAGGAAGGCGGCTAGCTGTGTAGTGGTTTCCATGGAGTGGGTTGCAGCGGAGATGGAGGGTTTGAGGGAGGCTTTGGAGGCGGGCTACGGCCAGGGGCGGACCAAGGTGTTTGGTCGGCGGTGATGGGGTCGGAGCAGTCGAAGGCGAGGCTGAGCTATAGGCAGAAAAGGAGAAAAACAAGGCGGAAGCTTGGATGAGTGCTTGGCTATATGGTTCGGCGTTCTAAAATGGTCGAGCAAAAGATGGAGGATGAATAGTTTTTCTGGAGACAAAAAATGTATAAGCTTTTTATTTTATTTTATTTTATTTTATAAGTAATGTATAGAACAGCAAGAGGAAAGAAAAGAAACCGAACCAGTTAATATTGGAACCATAGGAATGGTAAAAGTCAAGCTATTGAATTCAGGGAATCATAAAAGCCTACTGGCTATTATTTTTCATCCGATGGATAGATGAAAGGCCATAGGAAACCTAAAAAGCTTAAACGGGTACCGATACGGCTAATCGTTTTGTAGATTTCGCCGCGTACTGGACGCCGAAATGCACAAATGAATATACTACGGAGATCAGCACGACGAGACGAACATAATGGTACACATATATGAGCGATACGACCAAACTATCAAAACTCGAATTTCACTGCCAAAAATGTTTCAAAAACGCCGAAAATAATATAAATGGAACTAGAGCAGTCCAAATTTGGCGAAACAAAATACGAAATCTCACTCAGAAAATGGTAAACTTTTTCTTATGTAAAAATATTCAGATTTCAAAACTATTTTATTTCCATCAATTTAACTGATTTTAAATTTAAATTTTAAATTTCACAACCAAACAAACTTACATATTTTCCAATGAAAATCTGACACTTGCTACATTTAAATAGACGTATTTCAAACATTAAATTTTCATAGCTAAAATTTAATTGTTTAATTTCAAGAAAAAATTAGTTAATTACGTTATTTAAATCGTTAAAATATTCGGGTCGTTACATGTGAAATGATATGAATTGTGATGCGGATGTGAACTTTAGTGTATGTTAATTCAGGTTGAAGAAAGTTAGCGCCTACTAACTTAAAGCGACAGTGACACGAAGATCCCTTATTAAAAGTTTGAAATTTGGAATTTTTAAAAAGTAAAAGTATTTCAGGTTTGAACCTTTGTTTTGGATTTCATAACATTCCTTTATGTTTTAGAAAGGATAAGTTTTCAAAAAGTTTATGTTTTGAAAGTTAGAAAATAAAATTTCAAGTTTTGAAATTACGATTCCTATAGTGATAGTCGATATACGTGCAGTTCGGAAATCTTAACTATTTTCATAATCCAAACTTGTTTTCACTTAACAATCTTTTAGAAAATGGTTTCTAACTTTAATTAAGTGAGTAGGAAGTAATTATTTAGTTATTAAATTAATGATTACTTAATTATTAATTAATTAAGTAAGGTAATTAGCACTTAATCACTAATTAACAAAGGTTGTTTATACTTAAGTGTTAATCAATTAAGTTAAACATAATTAGTTACTTAACTAAATTTAATTATTATATAATTATTAATTAAGGATTAGTTAACTATTCTTTAATTATTTATTTAAGATAATTAGTAATTAATTATTATTTTAAAAAAGGGTTTTATTAATTAATCTTTGATTAAAGTTAGGTTATGTTTTAATAAAGGTTTATTAAGGTTTAATTACTTAAATAAAAGTTTAATTACAATTTAATAAAGGTTTGATTCTAATTAACAAGGGTTTTAATTTATTTCAAATTATTTGAGTTTAAATAATCAATTTTGCTTTAAACAGTTTCTTTTTCAGGTAAAAGGGATTTCTGTGTACCTTACCTTTAAGTAGACCTGTATAATTAGGAAAACTAAATGACATCTATTAGCAGAACAAACACCATTCTGCTATTACAATTAGCTTGGACATTTACTTATGTTGATTGATTGTTATGTGTTGATCCCTTACATATCTGTTGTTGTGTAATACCCATGTTAAACCGGATAAGTAAAACCAAATTAAAAGAACTATTACGGTCATTAAGCCTCCGTTTGATTTTTTAAAGATAAATATTTCATTTCCTTCTTGAAACGGTTTCAAAGTTATTTCTTTTGAACAAGGTATTTAAAGGATGATTTGGCAAATGGTTTTACTAAATATTTTTCTAACTAATGGGAATGGTTTTTAATGAAAAAAAGTTTTATAAGGAATTTTATAAGAATTTGGAAATTTAGAAAGTATTTCGAAATGGATTTGGATTTCAAGTAACATAGATGTTATGAATGAAATAGATTTGATTAAAAAGGATTTATCGAAAGAAATATAAAAAGAATTGAGATCTAGGTTTATCTAAATAGACCTTTTAAAAATGGTGGTATGGAATGTCTGTTCCACACTCAACACTAAGGGAATAGTGTTTTTAGGGTTGTCCTTACCTCCAATTTAAACAACATTTATTTAAGCTTTTTAACATGATTTGGAAGTAAGAATTTATTCACAAATGTTTTGTGAATATACTTATGTCAGAGAGAAAAGTATGTGAATGTTTTAGACAAACGTTTTTGAAAGAGATTTATTAAATAAAGATGTGTTTTGAGGCTTAGTCGTTGTTATGGATAAATAAATCTCAAATGGAATTGGTTGTTGTTTGTTTATTTGATAGTTAAATAACCGACTATCAAATCTGGACTTTTTTGACTCAGAAGGTATGTTAAGTAGGTACGAGTTCCTTGGTGAGGGCTCGATTGTTCAATGCATACTTCGAAAAGAACTGGAATTGAGTTAGCCAAAAATTATCTCTTAGTTTTAGAGACACCGGTGCTCGGATTTATCTGAACCACTCCAAACTAATAATGAACGATGTTTAATCATATTGAAGTATGCTGTGGAGTTTACTATTCTTCCTGAGAGTGATTCCCAAATTGAAGATAGTAATGTGGAATGTTTGTTCAGTCCCGGAAAAACTTGCATGGATGAGTGCTGGACTTGTATCTCTGCCTATAGGGCAGTGTTAGCGTTCCAAGCTGGGTTGCTGGTATGAAAGAAAGTAAAGCGTAGCCTCATGTCTCACAACCAGGAAAATGGAAAAAACAGGGTATGCAGTAGGGCTATGTGGTCAGCTACCATTAGGAACCGCCATCCCATTCTAGATTGTCCATATTCATGTTATTTTGCGTGCAAACATCGTGGTAGTATAAGGCCTCGGTGTCAAAAAGGGATGGGGTAATTTGGTTCGCCATGTTAAAGGGTGTAACGACCCAGAATTTCTGTCATTTGAAATTCGTATATTTAATTGATTTTAAATATTAACAAGTGAAATTTGCATGCTGAATGAATTTAAATTCAAATATAGTGATTTAATTGTTTAATTAAATCGATAATTTAATATTTGAAATTCCAGAAATAATTGGAAATTGGATCAAATGTGTATAAAAATGATTTATAAAGTTATATTAAATCATATTGGAGTTAGAATGATGTTTGTAAACTTTTAAAATTGAATTAAAAGTTAAATTGATTATTTTAATATTTAATTGACGAGTGAAAATGACCATTTTTCAAACAGTCTCGGATTTCGACAAAACCAGTTTCATCGGATCCATAATGTTAAATTATTGTATGGTTTCAAATTTTGTGTCAATCGGATATGCGGTTTGTCCGGGGCAAGCTGAAACGCATCGAAATCGTTTTAAATCGATTAATTTTAAATTGATCGTTTAATTCCGTAACTCGCACATATGACCGAATTAGCTCCCGAAACACGTTCCATTGTGTTCGGAACGCGGGGTAAACCTTAGAAACGCTAGCCGGCATGCTTCGTTTGGAGTTCGAAAATTTTCGAGTGAATAGTGTTTTGGCCATTTTGTATAAAAGGACATTATCATTTTCATTTGCATTCAAACCCTAATTTACTAGGGCAGGCCGCCACTTCTCACTTCAATGGCCAGAAACTCATCCTCTTCTTCCTCGTTTTTCTGCAAATCTATGCATTATTTCGAGAGGTCATCAACTACAAAGTCGAAGAGGATGACGAGATCTCGAGATCCAACGGTCGAGATGAGTTATAGTTCGTCGATGGCGAAGTTATTGGGTTCCATTCGTTACGTATACACGCACGTTTTTCGAGATAATATGGTGACCGAGTTTGCCATTGTCGTGGCCGTGGGTAGCTCTCGTGGTGGGCGTTTGAATGGAAGTCTCTGATCATCTTCAAACATCTTATGGTGGTCGCGTAATTGATGAAGAAATTGGCGGCTATGGGTTTGTTCGTTCGTGATTGCCTGGGCATGTTCGTGAGTGGGAAGGAAGAGAGGAGCGGCCCAGATGAGGAGATGCAGATCGAACAGCTGATGAGAGTAGGGTTTTAAAATTTAAATAGAAATTGTAAATTTGTATATATTAAATTCGTTCGAACTTTAAAAATGCATATCTTTTTGATACGAGGTCGAAAACTGACGAAACGAATTGCGTCGGGTTCGTTTTAACGAGCACTACGCAATGGAGATGGTTTGGAGTCGTTTGGAGCTAGTTTGAATTTTGGATAAAATTAAACGTGTGTTTAATTTTTTTCGAAATAAAATACTGCAACTGTTTTTGGAAGCAAGGTGAGAACTCCTCACTCAATTGAATTGTGTTTCGATTTAAATTTTAAATAGTTAAATTTAAAATTGCTTGATTGTGTGAATTGAATGATGATTGCTATCTGTTGTATTGAAATAGACCCTATACGCCATATATTAAGCGGAGGTTATTTATTAAAAACATATACCGCGATAATTCCACCATGAAGTGGAATTGGTATTATATATGTATTTGGAGTTGATTTCTCGCATTATATAGCGGATGAGACCCTATTGCGCCGCATAATAGCGGATAGTATTTTATAAATCTCATATACCGCGATATTCCACCTCGAAGTGGAATTGGTATTGTGCTAACATCTGTGGATGCAGGGAAACAGGTTGGAGGGATCCAACTGGATTCCTCAAATTATATGAATTTGTTTCATATGTTGTATGAATTTGTTTCATATGCTGTGTGATAATTTATTTATAATCTGTGTATGATTATATCTGTGATTGAATGGGTTGAAGGCTATAATTTAGCCGAATGTATTTTTGGTATCGTTGGATACTAGAAATAAATAAATTTGGATTTTTGAAATTAAATTATGAAATTTTAAGTGAATTTCTTTTGAAAGAATTGGTTGAATTCAAAAGAAGGAATTTTAAAAGCATAGAGTTGATTTTCGAAATCTTATCGAATTATTTCTAATAATATGGGAAAAGATTTTTATAAATGGATTTTGAATAGTACTATTTGAAAGTTGAAGAATTTATTTAAAATGGAATTTTTAATCGTTTTGAAAAGATAAATGAATTTATTTTAAAAGGTGATAAATTTCTAGAAATCAAATTGATAATTGATTTGGTATTTGAAAATAAATATTTGAGAAATCGATATGAAAATTTATTTGATGTTGAATGAAAATTGATTTATGTTGAAATAAATTTAGAAATCGATTTGCAAATAATTTGGAAATTGGAAATAAACTTAGAAATCAATTTGTAATTGATTTGGTGTTGAAATAAATCTGGAAATCCATTTGAAAGTTGATTTGGAGTTGAAAGTTAATATTTGAGAAATCGATTTGAAAACCGTATAAAAAGTGAATATTTGGGGATGTAAATTCAAATGGAATTTATAAAGGAAAGGAAAATTTGTTTTAAAAATAGACACTGATTTATTTTTAAAGTGTGGAAATAAATTTACAAATTTGGAATGTAAATTTGAAATAAATCAATAAGGATTTATTTAATTGGTTTAAATGGACCATTTTGAAATGGAAGTGTATTTTCCTTGAAAAGCCGAGTATATTTCCAAAGTAACTTTTAAAAATATAAATTAAAGGTTCTAAAGTTGTTAATTTAAAAAAGGAATATTTTGGAGATAAAGTATTTGAACTCGGCAGATTTCCAGTGGAAATGAATAAATATTTGGAAATATATTCCGTGTAGGGAAATTGATTTGAAATTTGTTTTCAAAGTGATGAAGTGTGAAAATTGATTTGAAATTTGTTTCAAAGTGATGAAGTGTGAAAATTGATTTGAAATTTGTTTTCAAAGTGATGAAGTGTGGAAAATATATATCTTGTGAAGATATTTTGAAATTTAATAATTTGGGAAAAATTATTTAAATTAGTTGATTGTTATGAATGTTGTTGATAGTTAAATAACCGACTATCAATATTTGCCTTTGAAATGGCACTTGGATTTGTTTTTAAAACAAACGCGCATTATTTGGTTAAGCCGGGAGAGGACTTTGGGTCACATAACCCATTCCGAATAGTGATACGTCGTGTATGGATAATATTTGAAGACTGGTGTGAAGACCGGGTATTTTCGAAAATGAAAGGACAACTGTCGAATGTCTCTGCACCGAGTTGCTCCGGTATAGAGATTTATATCACTCTTCTTGTGATGGGAAGTCCGGACGTGATTAGTGAATACCCGGATTGCAAGGGCTTCTTTGGAAGTGCCTTCGGTTCCGTTCGATCCCGGAACGGACTTGTATGGATGTGTGTCTGACGTTACACTTTGAGATGTAAAGCTGGTTTCTATCAAATACATTTCTGTTGGTGGCGGGGAATTTATTCTCTTAGCTTAACACCCTTCTCTGAGACGTACGAGCTCAGAGGTTATGTAGTTGATGGTTACTAGTGATACATTCCCAATTTGGTAATGTGGCATACGAAGTGCTGTTGATCATTTGTTGATCAAAGCATAGCTTTGTGAAAAAGCGTGGCTTTGTGAAAAAGCGTGGGTTTGTGAAAAAGCGTGGCTTTGTGAAAAAGTGTGGCTTTGTGAAAAAGCGTAGCATGGATTTGTGAAAAAGCGTGGCTTTGTGAAAAAGCGTGGCTTTGTGAAAAAGCGTGGCTTTGTGAAAAAGCGTGGCTTTGTGAAAAAGCGTGGCTTTGTGAAAAAGCGTGGCTTTGTGAAAAAGCGTGGCTTTGTGAAAAAGCGTGGCTTTATGAAAAAGCGTGGCTTTGTGAAAAAGCGTGGCTTTGTGAAAAAGCGTGGCTTTGTGAAAAAGCGTGGCTTTGTGAAAAAGCGTAGCTTTGTGGACGAGACTTCGTCGAGCCTCACAACCCAGTAATGGTCGAAACAGGAATGTTGCGGCAAGGTTGTTAGGGGTCGCGCCCCTAGGGTATGTCATTTCCTTCTGGATAAAAAGTGATATCATGGTATGGAGCCCAGATATTTTTCCTATGTTGATGCTGCAAATTTATTATACTTTATGGTTGTTACTTTGTGGTTGAGGATCCTCGGATAAAGGTCGGTAACGACCGGGGGATGGCATACTTGTGTGTTAGTTACCTAGTTACAGCTGTATAGCGTGAGGTAGTGTCAGTGTGTTGGTTACCTAGTTACAGTCGTACATCGTGAGGTAGCGTCGGCCTTGTGTTTGCAGAGATCCGGTTAGGTTCTCGGGGCGTCTTTCCAGAGGCGTTTCCATTTCGGTGTAAGGAAGTTCCTTAGTGTAACAACCCGCATATTTGCCGATTTTTTTATTTAAATATTTTATTTAAATATTTCATCATTCGTCGGATTTTGGTCCGGAAAGCTACTTTTTGCAAACAGTCGAATTAGGGCTCGAGACCACCTCTATTGAGTTCAAAATGTCGTTTGCGATCTTTTTGAGTATAAGCTTCGATATGTTTGGAGCTAGTCAAAAATTTGACCATTTGCACTTTGGGTTTGGTTTTGGGTTCAGCCCTTTGCTAACTTAAACCCCAAATCTGAACCACTTCTCCCCATTCTCCCTCACTTCCTCCTCATTTCAGTTCTAAAGCAAAAATGGTGGGAGAGATGGGAAATTAGAATTCCCAAGCCCTAGTTTCCATTTGCAAATCAAGTTCTAGCTCCAAATTCAAAGAGAACCCATTGGTAAGCTTCATCTCCTTCTTCTCCAACACATTCTCTCTTTGATTTCAGAAAATTCCTAAACCTAATTTGGGAAATGTTTCTCTTTTAGCTTAGATTCGTGCTTCTTGTGTTGAGATTGAAGTGTGGTTGATCTTCCCTTGTCTTCAAGCTTCTTCTTCAATTGTTTGGGTTCAAAGGTGAGATTTTTATCTCACATCTTAAACTATATTTATCTTCGATTGTTAGGTATGAATTCCTAACACTTATTCTTGTGCAATTGCACTTGGTTTGGATTGTTTTGGTGAATATTCCAATTTTTAGTGTTTTGAGTTCAATTCTTTGAAAATCCTTTTATGGATGTTTGAACATGTTTTTGGTGATTGCATCTAAGTACCTATAGGGCTGGGTTGCCGATTGGCGTAAACCCTTAGTACTCGTCGCTCGTTCGATCGCATTTCGGTTTGGATTCGTTGTTTTCGAGCTAGGCTGTTTTTTTAGCCTTCCAGAAAAATTCAGACGTCTGTCATAAAAATTCAGACGTCTGAGATTAATTTAGACGTCTGTCACAAAAATTTAGATGTCTGAGATCAAATTCAGACGTCTGTCATAAAAATTTAGACGTCTGAATTTAGTTCAAAATGTTTTCTACTCTCTGTTTCAATTTTTGACCTCTGTGCCGTCTGTCACAAAAAATTCAGACGTCTGAGATAAATTTAGACGTCTGTCACAAAAATTTAGACGTCTGAGATCAAATTCAAACGTCTGTCATAAAAATTTAGACGTCTGGATTTAGTTCAAAATGTTTTCTACTCTCTGTTTCAATTTTTGACCTCTGAGCCGTCTGTCACAAAAAATTCAGACGTCTGAGATAAAATTTAGACGTCTGTCACAAAAATTTAGACGTCTGAACTGCTGTTTTTGCCTAGTTCGCCTATTTTCGAGTAAATTTCCAAGGTTTATCGATTTTTGTCGATCCGACCTATTGTTATCAATTATTATCGAGTTTGATGACTTCTTTCTTTGGACTTTCGAGAATATCCATTTTTGATGGATTCGTTATTGATTTCTTTGGATTTTATTCACGTCTTCGAATGTGAATTTTAATGCTTGATTGTTTCTACAATCATTTCTATGATTTGTCACTTTAAAATATAAAGGTTTTCTATACTAGTAGTAAATATCAAAACCTTTTCATTAAAACGATTTCAACTCTATTTTCAGTATCAAAGCTCGTTTCTTAAAACCGTTTTCCAATCTATTAGTATATACAAACCTTTACCTCATTCGTATGAGAAAATCTAATTAAACGGCTTAGCAAAACAAGTGGTATGAAACGCTTGCGTTTACTTCGTCGGTTAATTTATGGACTTGTTCGATTGAAACTCTTGTGACAATTTTCTAGTGGAGATCTACAATCTGTTCGTAAATATTTGAGTTAAGCAAGTGGTTATGGGACATGAAGCTAAACTCCTATATTTACTAGCTTAGCGTAATCGACACTTCCTTATGATCATGATGATCATTCATGTGATTTAGACTAGCGATTGAGCGATGTCTCTTTGTTTGCGAGGTTAGACTAGACACCATTTGTGTGATTTCGATTCACACATATCTCTTTATCTTCAAGGTTAGTCTATACCTCATTGGTGTGATTTCGATTCACACATATTGAAACTCTTGTGACAATTTTCTAGTGCAGATCTACAATCTGTTCATAAATATTTGAGTTAAGCAAGTGGTTATGGGACATGAAGCTAAACTCTTATATTTACTAGCTTAGTGTAATCGACACTTCTTTATGATCGATGACGATCACTTTATGGTTTAGACTCATGGGTCGTATCTATTTAGGTGCGTCGATGTTTACTTCTCGCATGGGTCGTATCTATTTAGGTGCGTCGATGTTTATTTCTCGCATGGGTCGTACCTATTTAGGTGCGTCGATGTTTATTTACTTCGTGGAGCAATCGGCTCAATAAGTCGGGGCATGGGGCGTATCTATTTAGGTGCGTTGATGTTCGTCTATGCATGGGTCGTATCTTTCTAGGTGCGTTGATGTTCGACTTTGCATGGGGTGTATCTTTCTAGGTGCATCGATGTTAGACATTACATGGGGCGTATCTTTCTAGTTGCGTCGATGTCTATTTATGCATGGGGCGTATCTTTCTAGGTGCGTCGATGCTAGAGCATGGGTCGTATCTTTCTAGGTGCGTCGATGTTCGACTTTGCATGGGGTACGTCTTTCTAGGTGTATCGATGCTAGACTTTACATGGGGCGAACCTTTCTAGGTGCGTCGATGTTCAGTTTATGGGATTGGCCATCCTCTTTCTTGTGATTTCTGGATTTCTAATTTATTGATTTCTGGGATTTATGTTTCACCACCTTTTTCAGTTGGCATTTATATGTATGTCATTTATTGTGGCTTGGTGAATTAAATTAAGAATATGACGTTCTTTTCTCTGTTTTGAGATTCTTGAGATATTGTATGACTTTTGTGGGATTTCTAATGTATACTTATCATAGTATGACACCTTTTTGTTATCATACGTTTTATTATCATATCTCATATCCTATCTCATTTTATCTGATAATTATAGTTAGACTGATCCGTTTATTATTTTCTTCTTAAATAATACTCGGGTCAGACTGAGATTTTACAGGTGCTTCCCCATGACTTCCTATCTGGAACCACCATCTGACTTTTGGCTAACTACTTTAGTTTAGTAGTTTTTGGTTGTACACATTTGAGATGTAGACTCCATGTTGTATAACTAATCTTTTGTCTAGCACTTGTATCTATTCTTTTGTGTTATTGTGGATCTTATTTGACCACTACTCGGATATTCACTTTTAGGTGTAATATTCATATCTATTTCCGCCTATGTGATATGAATTGTCTGTGACTGATTTGTGTTACATTTATTTCTATATTTGTTTCCGAAGATTATATATAGCCACTGTGTGATAGCTTTGAGTTTGTATCGGTATGTCGGATCTCCTCTTGAGATGTAAAGTTATATTTTTATCTGGCATATCGGTACTCGCACAAAGAAATTACATAGATGGTCGCTCCTCAACAGCCTTATTCTCCGTGCTAGTTGACAGCACTACATCATAGTGTTCTTGATTAGCGTGGGTATAGAGGTGGGGCGTCACAGCTTGGTATCAGAGCCAAACTTCGGAACAATGTAGAATTATCTAGCAAGGATCATGTCCTAAGTCTTTATTAGGAGTTGTGCCTTAGGATTTTATTCGTGTCTTTGTACCATTCTATCCTATTTTCTTTTATGATTCCTTGTTTTATCAATCAAGATTGTTTGATATTCATTCTGAGAATAACTTTTTCTTCTTCTTTGTTTCTTAAAGAAGAGAAATGGTTAGATCTGGCCGTACCAACGTCGGTCAATCCAGTACTACTCCTCAGGAGGGAGTATTTATGTCTGCCCAGCAGCTTCTTGATCTTGTTAAGAATGCTCAAGCTATCGGACCCATTCCAGAGCCTACTCATCCTCGATCCGGTTTTGCACGCTTGTGTAGAGATTACACCGACTTGGGTGGAAGGCCATTCCGGGGATCCGAGAGTGTTATCGAAATTCAAGCTTGGCTCAAATCATGCGATCGCATCTTTTCTCGCATGAACCTTATTGATCTCCACCGAGTCCAAGTGGCTTCTAGCATGCTCCAAGAAAGAGCATTGGATTGGTATGAACTCCTTATTTCAGAGATTACCGAAGCGGATCTCACCTGGGAGCAATTCCGGAAACGCTTCGAATTGAAATTTGTGCCGGAAGCTGAAAAAGTAACTTTAGCCCGGCGCTTCATAGACCTTGTTCAAGGTGAATCTTCTGTGACAGACTATGTCGCATCTTTCGAATCTCTTTCTAAATACGGGGTTGAGTATATTAATACCCCGATGAAGAAAAATCAGAGGTTCTTTTATGGCTTGAATAAGAATCTTAAGAAGCCATTGCTCCTGAAACTCGAAGTTTCGTTTGATCAGCTTATTGATATCGCTCTTCGTCTTGAAGAGGCCGATAGAGAGAGTAATGTTGAAGTTGTAAGTGTTAAACAAAACTTCAACAACAACATGAAAAGGCCTATTAAGTTCAAAGGCCCCAATCCCTATCCCAATCCCGACAAGAAAGGGAAGCAACAAACTCCAGTGGCAAAGACTCCTACCACTAGTCATGGACAATGCTACAATTGTGGTTCCGCAGACCACTATGCAAGGGAGTGTCCGAAACCTCTTTATTGTCGCTATTGCAAAAATTCGGGTCACCATATAACTGCATGTCCCATACTTCAAAGTAGGAAGGAGGGAAAGCTCAATGTAGTGCAAGCTCCTAGCAACACTTCTCTTGGTTAAGGTAATTCTACTTCTATCTTTGGCGGTATTTCTTTTGAGATTATCTTATTCGAGTTCTTTTTGATATGGGTTTCATCTCATTATTTTTATATCAAAAGAACTTGTGATTCTTTTACTTTAAACATTTCTGGGCTTGATGATTTCATTGAGGATTGCGAATCTGGATTGATGGATCCGCAACACTCAATTTGCTTTTTAATTATGCCGAAATTGTTTTATGTGATTTTTTCTCTCCGAGCCAATTTTTACTTATGCTTCGGAATTGATTTTTTTAAGGATTGGCTTAATTATTACGAAGCCATATCCATTGTCTTGTGTGGTCTATTCATCTTCGACATTTTCAATATGTTAAGCAGATTTCTGTTTTTCCTTGGTGATTTTGATCTCAATTTGATGGCATCATTTTATTCTTGTAGTTTGAGAATTTCCGGTATTTTTCAGCTTGTCTTAGGATTATCGCCTAAGAAATCTTTTGAGTGAGGTCAAGGTCTTTTTAGTTCGACCTTGCCCTCGATTTTCAATTGCTATGAGTTGCGGGAGTTAGCATTCCATTTACCGCATTCCGCACTCGTTATAATTCTTATGAATGACTTGTTATGTCATTCAGTTTATCCAGTTTATTTCATCCATTTTTTTAAATCGAGTATTCTATGAATATTTCGATGAGACCATTCTCGTATTCATTGACTTTGGGTGTAAATAGCAATTTAAAATTTTGCAAATCTTTTTCATAAGATTTATTTATAAGTACAATTGGATTTTTGTTCTTTAAGCAAACAAAGAATATTCTTAAAGGTTTTTAAGAAACATGTTTATTATATAGAAAATTGATTTTGTGATTGTATTGCCCATTTGGTATTTTAAGAGTTCTGGTCGATGCGCTTGATCAACGTTATCGATAGGAATTTCCTAAACGCTTTGATGAGACAATCAGACACAGTAAATTGATTAGTAAAATGTAAATTTCTCTAGAAAGATTATTACATAAATATATTTAAAAGTTTTGAAAGTTTTAGCTTTTTCTGGAAAGAAGATTATTTAAAAGAAATTCTTTCTTTCTGATACTCTTATTCTTGTGATTCCCGAAGGGAACCAAGATTTTCTCTTTTTGTACCAATGCTAATCGTATTGGTTTTGATGACGTTCACTTGCAAAAGAGAGCGTGCAATCATTTATTCTTCTAAATAGTTATAGCCTATCGAGACTAGGTATGCCACTCATGATCTAGCGCTCGCGGCTATAGTTTTCGCTTTTAGAGTTTGGCATCATCATTTTTGGGGGAGAAATTTGTTCTTCGCCTCAATCATAAATCTTTGGAATATTTATTTTCTCATAAGGAACTTCATGTTGACTCGAGTTCCTGGTATCTTATGATCTTGATATTCTTTTGTTCCCAGAAGGGAAATCATGTTGCCAATGCACTTAGTCGTAGGCAACAAGTGGTTATTTCTTTGATGATGTCCGTATGAAATACCAAGTTCATCGGATGTTTCGATGTATTTCATTTTATTTAGCTTCGTCTCATTTCTTTTATGGATTAGCGTCCGATGTTCTTTTATGGAGTTCGGATCATTGGGCGTACCATTTTCAAACTACGTCGGTGTTTCGAATTATTTGAGCTTTGGTTCATCTGGCGTACCGTTATTGTACTACGCCGTTGCACCGGCTCAATTTTTCTGTTATTCATGACGTTTTCCACGTCACTCATCTACGGGAATGCCTTAGGGATTCCGATTTTATTCTTGAGCCTTGTGTTATTGAGGAAATTGAAGTTTCGCCTATTTGACTTTTGAGCAACATTTTATTCACATCATTGCTTCGGGGGTTGAGCGCCTTCGAAATAAAGATGTTCTTCTTATGAAAGTTCTATGGTTCTCAAAACCCAAGGATTGCTCTTGGAAAATCTAGAGAATTCATTGAGCGAACTCGTCCGGGTTTACTTTTTCGTGCTCTTTATGGTGAACTTCTTATTTCAAATTTTCTTTTGTGTTGATATGCTTCTATGGTTGTTACTCTTTATTTTCTTCTTAAGTATTGCGAGGACGCAATTTCTTTAAGGAGGGGACTCTGTAACAACCCGCATATTTGCCGATTTTTTTATTTAAATATTTTATTTAAATATTTCATCATTCGTCGGATTTTGGTCCGGAAAGCTACTTTTTGCAAACAGTCGAATTAGGGCTCGAGACCACCTCTATTGAGTTCAAAATGTCGTTTGCGATCTTTTTGAGTATAAGCTTCGATATGTTTGGAGCTAGTCAAAAATTTGACCATTTGCACTTTGGGTTTGGTTTTGGGTTCAGCCCTTTGCTAACTTAAACCCCAAATCTGAACCACTTCTCCCCATTCTCCCTCACTTCCTCCTCATTTCAGTTCTAAAGCAAAAATGGTGGGAGAGATGGGAAATTAGAATTCCCAAGCCCTAGTTTCCATTTGCAAATCAAGTTCTAGCTCCAAATTCAAAGAGAACCCATTGGTAAGCTTCATCTCCTTCTTCTCCAACACATTCTCTCTTTGATTTCAGAAAATTCCTAAACCTAATTTGGGAAATGTTTCTCTTTTAGCTTAGATTCGTGCTTCTTGTGTTGAGATTGAAGTGTGGTTGATCTTCCCTTGTCTTCAAGCTTCTTCTTCAATTGTTTGGGTTCAAAGGTGAGATTTTTATCTCACATCTTAAACTATATTTATCTTCGATTGTTAGGTATGAATTCCTAACACTTATTCTTGTGCAATTGCACTTGGTTTGGATTGTTTTGGTGAATATTCCAATTTTTAGTGTTTTGAGTTCAATTCTTTGAAAATCCTTTTATGGATGTTTGAACATGTTTTTGGTGATTGCATCTAAGTACCTATAGGGCTGGGTTGCCGATTGGCGTAAACCCTTAGTACTCGTCGCTCGTTCGATCGCATTTCGGTTTGGATTCGTTGTTTTCGAGCTAGGCTGTTTTTTTAGCCTTCCAGAAAAATTCAGACGTCTGTCATAAAAATTCAGACGTCTGAGATTAATTTAGACGTCTGTCACAAAAATTTAGATGTCTGAGATCAAATTCAGACGTCTGTCATAAAAATTTAGACGTCTGAATTTAGTTCAAAATGTTTTCTACTCTCTGTTTCAATTTTTGACCTCTGTGCCGTCTGTCACAAAAAATTCAGACGTCTGAGATAAATTTAGACGTCTGTCACAAAAATTTAGACGTCTGAGATCAAATTCAAACGTCTGTCATAAAAATTTAGACGTCTGGATTTAGTTCAAAATGTTTTCTACTCTCTGTTTCAATTTTTGACCTCTGAGCCGTCTGTCACAAAAAATTCAGACGTCTGAGATAAAATTTAGACGTCTGTCACAAAAATTTAGACGTCTGAACTGCTGTTTTTGCCTAGTTCGCCTATTTTCGAGTAAATTTCCAAGGTTTATCGATTTTTGTCGATCCGACCTATTGTTATCAATTATTATCGAGTTTGATGACTTCTTTCTTTGGACTTTCGAGAATATCCATTTTTGATGGATTCGTTATTGATTTCTTTGGATTTTATTCACGTCTTCGAATGTGAATTTTAATGCTTGATTGTTTCTACAATCATTTCTATGATTTGTCACTTTAAAATATAAAGGTTTTCTATACTAGTAGTAAATATCAAAACCTTTTCATTAAAACGATTTCAACTCTATTTTCAGTATCAAAGCTCGTTTCTTAAAACCGTTTTCCAATCTATTAGTATATACAAACCTTTACCTCATTCGTATGAGAAAATCTAATTAAACGGCTTAGCAAAACAAGTGGTATGAAACGCTTGCGTTTACTTCGTCGGTTAATTTATGGACTTGTTCGATTGAAACTCTTGTGACAATTTTCTAGTGGAGATCTACAATCTGTTCGTAAATATTTGAGTTAAGCAAGTGGTTATGGGACATGAAGCTAAACTCTTATATTTACTAGCTTAGCGTAATCGACACTTCCTTATGATCATGATGATCATTCATGTGATTTAGACTAGCGATTGAGCGATGTCTCTTTGTTTGCGAGGTTAGACTAGACACCATTTGTGTGATTTCGATTCACACATATCTCTTTATCTTCAAGGTTAGTCTATACCTCATTGGTGTGATTTCGATTCACACATATTGAAACTCTTGTGACAATTTTCTAGTGCAGATCTACAATCTGTTCATAAATATTTGAGTTAAGCAAGTGGTTATGGGACATGAAGCTAAACTCTTATATTTACTAGCTTAGTGTAATCGACACTTCTTTATGATCGATGACGATCACTTTATGGTTTAGACTCATGGGTCGTATCTATTTAGGTGCGTCGATGTTTACTTCTCGCATGGGTCGTATCTATTTAGGTGCGTCGATGTTTATTTCTCGCATGGGTCGTACCTATTTAGGTGCGTCGATGTTTATTTACTTCGTGGATCAATCGGCTCAATAAGTCGGGGCATGGGGCGTATCTATTTAGGTGCGTTGATGTTCGTCTATGCATGGGTCGTATCTTTCTAGGTGCGTCGATGTTCGACTTTGCATGGGGTGTATCTTTCTAGGTGCATCGATGTTAGACATTACATGGGGCGTATCTTTCTAGTTGCGTCGATGTCTATTTATGCATGGGGCGTATCTTTCTAGGTGCGTCGATGCTAGAGCATGGGTCGTATCTTTCTAGGTGCGTCGATGTTCGACTTTGCATGGGGTACGTCTTTCTAGGTGTATCGATGCTAGACTTTACATGGGGCGAACCTTTCTAGGTGCGTCGATGTTCAGTTTATGGGATTGGCCATCCTCTTTCTTGTGATTTCTGGATTTCTAATTTATTGATTTCTGGGATTTATGTTTCACCACCTTTTTCAGTTGGCATTTATATGTATGTCATTTATTGTGGCTTGGTGAATTAAATTAAGAATATGACGTTCTTTTCTCTGTTTTGAGATTCTTGAGATATTGTATGACTTTTGTGGGATTTCTAATGTATACTTATCATAGTATGACACCTTTTTGTTATCATACGTTTTATTATCATATCTCATATCCTATCTCATTTTATCTGATAATTATAGTTAGACTGATCCGTTTATTATTTTCTTCTTAAATAATACTCGGGTCAGACTGAGATTTTACAGGTGCTTCCCCATGACTTCCTATCTGGAACCACCATCTGACTTTTGGCTAACTACTTTAGTTTAGTAGTTTTTGGTTGTACACATTTGAGATGTAGACTCCATGTTGTATAACTAATCTTTTGTCTAGCACTTGTATCTATTCTTTTGTGTTATTGTGGATCTTATTTGACCACTACTCGGATATTCACTTTTAGGTGTAATATTCATATCTATTTCCGCCTATGTGATATGAATTGTCTGTGACTGATTTGTGTTACATTTATTTCTATATTTGTTTCCGAAGATTATATATAGCCACTGTGTGATAGCTTTGAGTTTGTATCGGTATGTCGGATCTCCTCTTGAGATGTAAAGTTATATTTTTATCTGGCATATCGGTACTCGCACAAAGAAATTACATAGATGGTCGCTCCTCAACAGCCTTATTCTCCGTGCTAGTTGACAGCACTACATCATAGTGTTCTTGATTAGCGTGGGTATAGAGGTGGGGCGTCACACTTAGCCTGGCCATTTGTTGGAAATCCAAAGAAACAATACGAACCTTGTACGGTTTTAGTTGTATAACCTGCTATTGAACGTAGTAGCTATAGTAGGCATACAATAATGGTTGTATGTTGGCTAAGATTAATATTATTCTTTCGAACTGTTTTCCACTATGCACTAGTAATAATATCGAATGATTTTGCGTAGTAAGCATGTTTGACTATCATAATAAGAAATCTCCTCCAATTCTGCGTTTGCATTGTGTGTGTGGCGGGAGGTCTTATGGTAGTTTCATTTTCCAAAAACATCGCGGATGTCTTTTACTTCCTTTGTTGTTGTTTTAAAGATAGATAAATTGTTTTAGTTCTCACACCAGTCCCATGACTGACCTGGAGTTTATTGTTCCCTTCCTAAACTCTGGGTGCCCATAAATTTCCAGACGGGCAGCCTAGAGTCAGGTTATTAGGTCATTCTGGATTCAGGAGATGCTGTGGAGCTCAAGTGGCGAGCTGGATGGCGAGGCGTATCACTTGTATATGATATTATTTTTTTCCGCTGTGTATTATGTATGAGGACAAGTTTATATAACTGTCCAGTGTTGTATTGTTGTTGTAAACTCTGATGATGATGTAATGTATAAACTGATATAGTTCTTTGATTTAAAGATTATTCATTTATTTATTATATGTTGTTCCGCTGCGATATGTGAGATTCTGATATTGTTTCTGTTGTTTCTTCTTCCTTTCTTTCTGTCTTCTTCTACCTCTTCTTTTTAACCCTAATGGTTTGGTTTTCCAGCATTCGATTGCGCGACATTTGATATAGTGGACGTATTAATGTCGACTTTCGAGCGTCGAAAAGTCGCAACTGTTACAAGTGGTATCAGAGCATATGGTTAAGCGATAACCCTGGCTCTGTTGGCTGTTACTCATTAGAGATAGAGTCAGTAGTACTCTAGAATGAGTATGAGTGTAATAATAGATATGAGTGCGTATTTGTTAGTGAATATAAAATTGTTTGGTATTGTGATGATTGGTTTGTTGAGTGGTATATGGATTTTGGTCGGTATAGTCTGTACAACTCTATCGATAGGGATCTCTAAACACTCGAACAAAACAATTCGACATAATATTGCTTTAAAATAGGGTAAATGAAATAATTTTACCCAAAACTATTTTCGTAGATAAAGGAAATAATCTTTGTAAATTGTTATAGTATATAGACTGCTTGGTTGTTTGGAAGTGATAACATTAAATTATTATCATTAAAGTTGAAAGGGAAATTGAAATCGTAACTCCAAAGTTAAGAAATAAATTCACATACAATTGGAATTTGAGAATATAAATTATAAATGTGATTTGTAATTTGAAATGGAATTTCAGAGAAATGTTTTGAAAAGAATTTGGAAATTTTGGAGATTTGGAAAAGTTTAAATTCCTTTTGAGTTTGGAAATGAATTCAAAGGTTTTAGAAAAATGTTTTGAAGGGATGAAAGATCTGAACTCTTTTAGGTCGTTGGAAAATAATTCCAATGATGATCGCGACATCACCAGTGTTCATTTTCGGGTTTCCAAAAGAGGAATTGCTGCCAAATTGTTTTAAATGGAAGTTGTTGAAAACTGGGTTTGGTTTTGGAAATTCAAAAGATAATTTGAATTAATTTCAAAAATGGTTTTGAAATGATGGAAAAACTCTGGAATCTGATAAAAATAGTGATGGAATGAAATTTATTAAGGTGGAAAATAAATTCGTGAACAAGTAAATTAATTTACAATTGCAAGTAAATGAAATTGAAAACTGAATGTTGGAAATTCATTTTAAATTTGTAAGTAAATGAAAAATTAGTCAAGTGGACTAAGTATTGAAAAAAAAAATAGTAAGTGAAAGTAATTGAGGAATGACAAATTTAATATGGTTTAAAATGAATTGGATTCAATAATTATATATGAAAGATAAATTGAATTATATGGAATTTGAAATCCAGTTTAAATATAAGTGTTAAACCAAATGTGAAGAGTAAAGTAAATTTAATAAATTTGGTTGTGTTGAATATGCATTGGTTGTTATATGGTTGTTGGTTGATTTTATATAGTATAATTCATTAAGTGTTAATGAAATTGAATTGATAAAAAAAATTGAAAGCTATGTGATGAAATTTGAATTGAAAGTGAATCAACTTGAATTTAAATTAGTAAATGTAAACTAATTGAAAATGAAGAAATGAATGTCGTTATATATGAATTGGTTGTAAACAATTACAAGTGATGTCGAAATCATATAAGTTGCTTATAAACCTTGTTTAGTATGCATTTCTTTTAATATGCATGTGTTGTAGTTGTTTAAAAGAGTAAAATGTTAATAACTTCATATATATGTCACTTACGTGTTTAAATTGAGTAAGTACAGGTGCCGTGGCTACCGTTTGGCGGGATTTGGTTGCGCTAAAATGCTTAAAATATAACTGCTTTGCATAAAAAATGCAAAAAGGTACGCCTACGCAATAAAAATAGGAAATATGAACTGTTTTTCTGCTTTTCCGACTGTGTGGGTCGATGTATATATATTTATGTCTATTGTGATCCTACTACGATCGAACCGCGCAAAGGAGGCTATGGCGAATTTTTCTGAAAATTTAAGGCGTTAGAAAATTTTCGGGAAATTTTGGAAAATTTGTGAACACTAAATTTTGGATTTGAAGTTAAAAGTTAAACGATATAGTTTGTTTTGAAAAGTATAACTAAGTATAGATTTGAAAAACTTAGTAAAGTTTTTGAAAGAGTTTAACTATTGGATTTTGGGGAAGTTGTACACTTAAGTGATTTTGAAATCTAATTTGAACGAATTGTTTGAAAAGTTAATGGATTTGGGCATTTTTCTTACTTTGCAATTTCGAGGACGAAATTCATTTAAGGGGGGAAGATTGTAACGACCCAGAAATTCTGTCATTTGAAATTCGTATATTTAATTGATTTTAAATATTAACAAGTGAACTTTGTAAGCTGAATGAATTTAAATTCGAATATAGTGATTTAATTGTTTAATTAAATCGATAATTTAATATTTGAAATTCCAGAAATAATTGGAAATTGGATCAAATGTGTATAAAAATGATTTATAAAGTTATAGTAAATCATATTGGAGTTAGAATGATGTTTGTAAACATTTAAAATTGAATTAAAAGTTAAATTGTGAAAATTGATTATTTTAATATTTAATTGACGAGTAAAAATGACCATTTTTCAAACAGTCTCAGATTTCGACGAAACTAGTTTCATCGGATCCATAATGTTAAATTATTGTATGGTTTCAAATTTTGTGTCAATCGGATGTGAGGTTTGTCCGGGGCAAGATGAAACGCATCGAAATCGTTTTAAATCGATTAATTTTAAGTTGATCGTTTAATTCCGTAACTCGCACATATGACCGAATTAGCTCTCGAAACACATTCCATTGTGTTCGGAACGATGAGTGAACCTTAGAAACGCCAGCCGGCACGCTTCGTTTGGAGTTCGAAAATTTTCGAGTGAATAGTGTTTTGGCCATTTTCTATAAAAGGACATTATCATTTTCATTTGCATTCAAACCCTAATCTACTAGGGCAGGCCGCCACTTCTCACTTCAATGGCCAGAAAATCGTCCTCTTCTTCCTCGTTTTTCTGCAAATCTACGCATTATTTCTAGAGGTCATCAACTACAAAGTCGAAGAGGATGACGAGATCTCGAGATCCAACGGTCGAGATGAGTTATAGTTCGTCGATGGCGAAGTTATTGGGTTTCGTTCATTACGTATACATGCACGTTTTTCGAGATAATATGGAGACCGAGTTCGCCGTTGTCGTGGCCGTGGGTAGCTCTCGTGGTGGGCGTTTGAATGGAAGTCTCTGATCATCTTCAAACATCTTGTGGTGGTCGCGTAATTGATGAAGAAATGGGCGGCTATGGGTTTGTTTCATTCGTGATTGCCTGGGCATGTTCATGAGTGGGAAGGAAGAGAGGAGCGGCCCAGATGAGGAGATGCAGATCGAATGGCTGATGAGACTAGGGTTTTAAAATTTAAATAGAAATTGTAAATTTGTATATATTATATTCGTTCGAACTTTAAAAATGCATATCTTTTTGATACGAGGTCGAAAACTAACGAAACAAATTGCGTCGGGTTCGTTTTGACGAGCACTACGCAATGGAGCTTTTTTGGAGTCGTTTGGAGCTAGTTTGAATTTTGGGTAAAATTAAACGCGTGTTTAATTTTATTCGAAATAAAATACTGCAACTGTTTTTGGAAGCAAGGTGAGAACTTCTCACTCAATCGAATTGTGTTTCGATTTAAATTTTAAATAGTTAAATTTAAAATTGCTTGATTGTGTGAATTGAATGATGATTGCTATCTGTTGTATTGAAATAGACCCTATACGCCGTATATTAAGCGGAAGTTATTTATTAAAAACATATACCGCGATAATTCCACCGTGAAGTGGAATTGGTATTATATATGTATTTGGAGTTGATTTCCCGCATTATATAGCGGATGAGACCCTATTGCGCCGCATAATAGCGGATAGTATTTTATAAATCCCATATACCGCGATATTCCACCTCGAAGTGGAATTGGTATTGTGCTAACATCTGTGGATGTAGGGAAACAGGTTGGAGGGATCCAACTGGATTCCTCAAATTATATGAATTTGTTTCATATGCTGTATGAATTTGTTTCATATGCTGTGTGATAATTTATTTATAATCTGTGTATGATTATATCTGTGATTGAATGGGTTGAAGGCTATAATTTAGCCGAATGTATTTTTGGTATCATTGGATACCAGAAATAAATAAAATTGGATTTTTGAAATTAAAGTATGAAATTTTAAGTGAATTTCTTTTGAAAGAATTGGTTGAATTCAAAAGAAGGAATTTTAAAAGCATAGAGTTGATTTTCGAAATCTTATCGAATTATTTCTAATTGTGACGACCCGGCTTTCCACTCCCGGAAAATCGCATCGACAGAAAGAAAGAAAGGGGTGAGAAATAGAAAAGAGAAGAAGAGAAAAGAAAACAACAACAGATACTCACAGCGGAAACGAAACGAAATATAATATATCACATAAATATTACATAGTATCATATACATCATCTATCAGAGTTACACAGATTACACATCACATACTAGACAGTTATAAACATCTGTCTAGTTATTACATCTCAACACAATACAGATCAATACAAAGATCAACACAGCGGAAAACTACTATCTATATCTACAACGCCGAAGCCTCCTGCTCCATTGCTCCTCCAGATTACTCGTCAAAGCTAACCTGAATCCCTTGGCTACTCGTAAAAATTTGAGTACCCAAGAGTTTATAAAACAGAAATAAACAACTTGGGTCAGACATGGGTCTGGTGTGAGTAACAGGTTAAACTTGTTTAACTTCAAAACCTTTTGAAAGAAAAGGTATCACGTAAGACTCCACACCAATAAATATGGGTAAGTTTTTACCTTACGCTAACCAAAACATTTGATAGGAAATTCGATTGTATTATAATAGGTCTAGGGTTTTCAAATAAATATGAAATAGCTGGAATGCTTACATCTCACGTTCCAACATAGTTGGGCACAACTAAAACGTACGGCACTTATTGGAGTTTGGATTCCATCAATGGCAGGGCTACCAGGGTACCGCCCGTCACAGTACGTGGCCTAGATCACCGTACCGAGGATCACTCCCAATCCCCTGCAACACAAGGCCGGAACATCCCTTACTGGATAATTCCCGCACAAGATACCTCACGGTTGTCATGACCAACCGCACACACTAAGTCGAAAATAGAAAGGGACATCTAGACAGAGGTCATCTTGTCCTACTTGGGTGCTACCCACTAACCTTGCTGCACCTCCCCTGTTTTAGCCATTCCCGGTTTGTGAGGCTTGAGGTCACGATTACCTTTAAAAAGAACACATCTATCTTAGAATGCTCATCGTCCACCTGACGATGTGCTGAAAGCATTCAATCCATACAAGTTCGTTCCGGGTTCGAACGAAACCGAAGGCATTATCTCGTTACACTCGTATTGGAATCACCCTCAGAGTTAACGACAATAACCCTTGCACTCTAAATCTTTATCTCGAATCTGAAAGTACTATCTCCGTCAACTCATTACGGAATCACCCACTGAGTTATACTGACAAAGAATCGTTCTTACACCTCGAGTCTTCACTTGCTCCATTTGGATTTCACGACCTAACGTAAATTTGGATCGATGTGGTATTCGGGTCTCCAGACCTGGAAATCCGGTATACGGAAACCCGATCCCGGTCTCATCGAAATCCAAAACGTATCTTTTAAGGCCAAGTTGTTTTAAAGGTTAAAACAATTTAATTCAATTATCTTTATACACTTAGAAAGAAAATTCACAATAGATAATCAACATTATCAATATCATCAGATAATCCATATTATCACAATTCAACTAAACATCCATATCACATAGCATATATCTCATCAGAGATATCAATCAAATGCAAAGCATTCATTATTATCATCCATCCATAAGTAATGATCTATATCATCTCTAATTAATTTAAAGTTAATTAAATTAATTACTTTT
Organism: Allium fistulosum; assembly: GCA_030737815.1. Classification (NCBI taxonomy): domain Eukaryota; kingdom Viridiplantae; phylum Streptophyta; class Magnoliopsida; order Asparagales; family Amaryllidaceae; genus Allium; species Allium fistulosum. The sequence continues at coordinate 714,976,579 of CM060906.1, read as the reverse complement.
ATTTTATAAATCCTTCTTACTTAAACATTAATTAATTACAAATTAATTAATTATCCTCTAATTACCCTTTTTAATTAATCATCTTTGATTAATTATCTTTTAATTACCTTCAAGTTATTTATCTTTAATTAATTACTCAAATTAATTAACCTTAACCACTTATAGTAATTAACCTTTAATTACTTCATTAATTAATTAACTATAATTAATTAAATTAATCACTATAATTAATTATATTAAACCTTAATTAATTACATTAATTAATCACTTCATTTATTAATTATACTTAATTAATCAATCTTAATTACATCATTAATTATATTAATTAATGATCCTTAATTACAAATTAATTATTAATTACTTTAATTAAATTAATTACATTAAGTAATTAACCTTTAATTAAACAACATTTATTAATCACCTTGATTAATCTTCAATCAGTAATTAACTACCCTTAATTACTTTCATTTACTAAATTAATTCTCCTTAATTAATTTCTTAATTAATCCCTTGATTAATTCACAAGTAATTAAACTCAAATTACTTCCATTAATACATCATCATTCAATTAATTACTTCCAGTAATTATCTATTATTTACTTCCCTAAATAATCATACCTTATTAATTACAATTAAGTAATTATTTATCAAATCATCTATTGATTATTCTAAATTAATTAAACCTAATTAATTAACTTAACTAATCAAATTAACTTCAATTAATTACAATAAGTAATTAATTCTTAATTACTTCCATTAAGTAATTCATTTTAAACAAATTCTATAATTGATTATCTTTAAATTAATTAATCTAATTAATTATTAAAATTAATCATATTAATTAATTATTTAATAATCCATAGTTAATGACCTCCATTAACTATTAACAACTCTTTAATTACTTTTCTTAAATAATTAACTTATATTAATTATTATTAATTTCAAATTAATAAATCTTAATAATCAATTAATTAATCTCTAATTATTTAATTAATTAAGTGTTAACCATTACTTAATTAATCTTTAATTACTTTATTAATTAATTCTTAATCATTAATTAATATTCTAATTTATAATCCTTAATTACAAATTAATCATCCCTAATTAATAAATCTTAATCATAAATAAATTAGTTTAAACCTTTAATTATTTATTTAATTAATCCAAATGATTAATTAATCAAACAATTTAATTATCCATTAATTTCCTTATAAATTTAATGAATACAAATCTTTAATTACTTTAGGATAAAACTTATTCCTATTAAAAATCAAGTTATTATTTACAAAGTATTTTTAAATTAATTTACTTTAATTCTACATTCAAAATTTCATTTTAAATTTAAAGATTTAAAATGAAACAAATTATCTTTAACTATGTTTAAACAACATTTCTAAACTCTTTTATTTTACAAGTTAAAGGAATTTCTCATCTTATAAATAACTAAAGAATTTGAATCAAATTTACCTTTAAATTCTACCATTTAATATACATTTTAAACAATAAAGTTATTTAAACAATTTAATTTAAAAACTGCTTTTATTTTAAATCTGAGATTCAGATTTAACTAGATTTCAGATTTAAACTTTAGATTTAAACTTTCTGTTTAAAAATTTCTTTACAAATTTAAATCCAGTTTAAATTTTATAAACAGACAGTTTTAAAACCTGTCAACAACAAAAGTACTCAAGCCCACTTAAGTTACTTCGAGTCGTAGCTCTGAAAACTTCGAGTCTCTCCCGTAAGATAACTCGAACAAAACGCGAGAACTACCTCTGTTAAAACCCAGACTTCACCAATGTACAAAGAAATACATGTGCACGTGCACCATCGATCGTCAGAGCTCCGGCTTCCATTTCCATCGTCGACAAGTCCTCTTCGACCACCTCCACCCATCTGGCCACCCAGAAACATCAATTCAACTCGAGGACGAAATCGAGCTTGCTATCCCAACCTGGAACAAGAACCATCGAAATGACCAAAACCTGTCAACACTCTCGCGCTTGCTCCTCTGACCACCGGAATGTCTGAACTACCGGCCACGCCTTCGCCCATGCCCCTGCTACCAATTCTCAGAGTATGGTGGAACTCGATCCATCAGAGGGGTCGTGATGGCAACATTTCCGATCAAATCTAAAAACTAGGGCTACAGACTTCTCTGATCATCCATCGCCTCCATAAAGCTTTGATCATCTCCCTGGCAATTTTCCTAAAGTCTCCGATCCTCCCTCTACCTCTGGTGATGGCCACGACTTCCCAGATCACTGAGATCATCAGATACAACCCAAAATCTAATTTCTGATCAAACTCACATTACCCATTCAAACTCAATCTAAAAATTATGGTTCCACTTTTAAAAATCATGTCTTTAATTAAGGATTCAGTTTATAATCCTGGATTTTATGAATTACCTAGTTTGAATTTTCACCTTTATATAACATATACTGTTATTTTGGTTACAGAGACAATCTGCTTGAAGTTTGACATAATTAAAATTTTTAGGCATTAGTATATGATAAATCAAACACATTTTGTTTAAATATTAAATCCAAATCACTCTAGATCATGGGATAATGATTTTATATCAAAAACAGGAGTCTGGAATTACAAGAAAACAGAGACACACTGATTCAAAACAACATGCACACCTATATACATTCATGTATATGCAGAATCATCTATAAATATTCACATCCACAACATAATTATCACAGAACTAAGCATGCAAACATAATTATACTTAAGTTATTTTAAGTAAGAATGTTACTCACCTTTAAAAAGATGAACAGAGCCTATCTTTGAAACTGAGAAACTGTTTTGAACTTTAACTTGAATGCCTCTTTTAATTTTTAACTTGAGTTGCTTTTAGAAACTGAGTTGCTATGATTTTGCTGTTGATTTAATCTACAGGTTTGCTTGATTGATAAACTCAGGTTGAATGAGATGCTGTAGGCTTTGATTTTCAGATATGAGGATGATGTTTGCAGGCTGATCTTTGAGTTGTTTCCAGATTTTGAATAGAATTACAGACTGGTTTCTTTGATTTGGTTTGAAGCATTTGATTTTGAAGATGAATGATAGGTTGTTGAATCTGGTTTTTTTTCTTGAGGAGTTTAGATTTTTGATTTTAGATTAGAGGAAGAGTTTGAGAAGAGGTTACTGATCTGATTTTCAGATTTTATTAGAGAAAGAGTTTTTGAGTTTCTTGTTTTTGAAAAGGAAATTAGAAAGAATGAAGAAAAGGGATGCAAATGTATATATAACTAAATTTATGATTTTAAAAAATAAAAGAAAATGAAAAAAAATTAAGACACTTGTCACATTGTTTAATCCATTGCCTAACACATGTTAAAATGAGTCATTAGATAAAGACACATGTCTTTTAAGTATTTATCTTATTTCTATTTATTTTAAAGTAATTAAAAAGCCTTTTCTTATTTATAAAATACTTATCTATATATATAAATCATTTTAAAGAAACAAAACAAGCCTTTTTGTTAACTCTTATATAATTTTAAACTTAAGTAAAAATATCTTAAGCAATTAAAGTATTTTAAAACTATAAATTTACTAATTTAAATAACTTTGAAAAGTCATATTAAATTAAATCTAAATTCCCAATTTACCCAAAGCTTCTATTTACAATATATATAAATAAATATATATATTCAAATAGAAAATATCTTATTAACTTTTAAAAGATAAAATCACCAATTAATACTAATTTAATCAGATTATTAAATTAAATTCAAATCTTATTATCAAAGATCATCAATATCAATTTAATTATTTAACAGATTATTAAATTGATATTGTTAAAATTTCCGGGATATTACATTCCTTCCCCCTTAAAATAATTCCGTCCCCGAAATTTAAACAAAGGTAATTTAATAATCTTATTAAAGATTTTAAATTTTAAAACACAAGCATATACTATCATCCATATGCTAACAACCATAGCAACCAATTCATCCAATCAATCAAATCTAACTATCCAGAAAAAATTCTAGATAGAATTCCTCGAGTTTCCCCAAGTATATATATATATATATCGGAATACTCGCTCTACAACAATCTAAACTACTAAGCTATAGATCTCCTACTCATCTAGATCTACAGAACTAAACAGAATATCAGACTACAGACGAGTCTGACTTAACAACCAAATCTTCCTGAACTGCTGATTCCAAAACCAAGGATAGATCAAACACGTACTCTCTCAGAGATACGTAAAATTCAATGAATTCCAATTGTCCAAACTGACAATTCAACCAAGTAGACCAATTACTTATCCAAATCAGAACACAGACGAGATCCAAACACAACTCTACTTCACAACTATCAGTAGATTCCAAATTTACTTCTCCTATCCAGAGATATACTCCAAACTGCTTTCGCTGCTCAATTCTGATCTGAGGTAGATAAGAATGCTGATGAAGAACACAAGCACAAACTGAACAACATATTCTAGAAATATGGTTCACGGATCCATAAAGAAAACTCAGATACTTCATCAAAACTTGAGTTGCTGCACCAACTCCATCTCTAGGAAACATCCTTCAACTAGACTGAACTACCGGTACTACTCCTGGAATCCAGTCGATAAGAAAACTCAACCTTCAGATGCGGACAACTCCTGACTTCTCTGAAGACACTCAGAAAAACTCTGATAACCCAAGAGAACCCTCAAACTATCGCAAGTCACTTTTGCGATCAACCCAGCCTATTTCCAAAGAAAACTATTCCTCTTAACAAATTAGAACAGCCCATACTTAACTATCCAATCCATCGAAGAAATGGATGCACCCTGCTGCTTCTGAACTTCACCTCCAGAAAAACTGCTCAGCCAGAAAACTTCCTGCCAACACAGAATACTCCGAGCTGCACTGCTGCAAAAGACTTCCTATCCAAAGCTTCTTCGAGAAACTCGAACCCAAACCAAATAGAAATATCATGCTGAACTCAGCCACAACACCGAAACATTCACACTTCCTTAAACTCGTTCCAAAGAAAACATCTTCGGGAACAATCCATAATCACTGCATCTCATCACACAGCTACTTCTTCCAGAAGTTACCAAGATACCATCACTTGCTTCTGCCTATCCAACTTTACAGATAAACTCCGAACCTTAACAGTTTTCCTTCAGAGATTCGATGAAATCCTTCATCACAGCAAAACTTACTCGAGACAGTATTAGGTCTACAGTCTCGACAGATACACTTCCAACCTTAATTCCAACCATTGGTAGTCGTGTTTCACACACCACCACCCTATCTACCTTTATATCTTATATTGGAAAACCTGTACGGGTAACCCAACAATATAGGTAGAATATATATATATAGTTATATAAAAATTACAAATACGCTCTCTCACAATAGATACCACTCCAGAGCTAGGTATTCACTCAACCAATAGCTCTGATATTCACTTAACCAAAAGCTTAGGCATTCGCTCAACCTAAGCTCTGATACCACGTGTGACGACCCGGCTTTCCACTCCCGGAAAATCGCATCGACAGAAAGAAAGAAAGGGGTGAGAAATAGAAAAGAGAAGAAGAGAAAAGAAAACAACAACAGATACTCACAGCGGAAACGAAACGAAATATAATATATCACATAAATATTACATAGTATCATATACATCATCTATCAGAGTTACACAGATTACACATCACATACTAGACAGTTATAAACATCTGTCTAGTTATTACATCTCAACACAATACAGATCAATACAAAGATCAACACAGCGGAAAACTACTATCTATATCTACAACGCCGAAGCCTCCTGCTCCATTGCTCCTCCAGATTACTCGTCAAAGCTAACCTGAATCCCTTGGCTACTCGTAAAAATTTGAGTACCCAAGAGTTTATAAAACAGAAATAAACAACTTGGGTCAGACATGGGTCTGGTGTGAGTAACAGGTTAAACTTGTTTAACTTCAAAACCTTTTGAAAGAAAAGGTATCACGTAAGACTCCCCACCAATAAATATGGGTAAGTTTTTACCTTACGCTAACCAAAACATTTGATAGGAAATTCGATTGTATTATAATAGGTCTAGGGTTTTCAAATAAATATGAAATAGCTGGAATGCTTACATCTCACGTTCCAACATAGTTGGGCACAACTAAAACGTACGGCACTTATTGGAGTTTGGATTCCATCAATGGCAGGGCTACCGGGGTACCGCCCGTCACAGTACGTGGCCTAGATCACCGTACCGAGGATCACTCCCAATCCCCTGCAACACAAGGCCGGAACATCCCTTACTGGATAATTCCCGCAAAAGATACCTCACGGTTGTCATGACCAACCGCACACACTAAGTCGAAAATAGAAAGGGACATCTAGACAGAGGTCATCTTGTCCTACTTGGGTGCTACCCACTAACCTTGCTGCACCTCCCCTGTTTTAGCCATTCCCGGTTTGTGAGGCTTGAGGTCACGATTACCTTTAAAAAGAACACATCTATCTTAGAATGCTCATCGTCCACCTGACGATGTGCTGAAAGCATTCAATCCATACAAGTTCGTTCCGGGTTCGAACGAAACCGAAGGCATTATCTCGTTACACTCGTATTGGAATCACCCTCAGAGTTAACGACAATAACCCTTGCACTCTAAATCTTTATCTCGAATCTGAAAGTACTATCTCCGTCAACTCATTACGGAATCACCCACTGAGTTATACTGACAAAGAATCGTTCTTACACCTCGAGTCTTCACTTGCTCCATTTGGATTTCACGACCTAACGTAAATTTGGATCGATGTGGTATTCGGGTCTCCAGACCTGGAAATCCGGTATACGGAAACCCGATCCCGGTCTCATCGAAATCCAAAACGTATCTTTTAAGGCCAAGTTGTTTTAAAGGTTAAAACAATTTAATTCAATTATCTTTATACACTTAGAAAGAAAATTCACAATAGATAATCAACATTATCAATATCATCAGATAATCCATATTATCACAATTCAACTAAACATCCATATCACATAGCATATATCTCATCAGAGATATCAATCAAATGCAAAGCATTCATTATTATCATCCATCCATAAGTAATGATCTATATCATCTCTAATTAATTTAAAGTTAATTAAATTAATTACTTTTATTTTATAAATCCTTCTTACTTAAACATTAATTAATTACAAATTAATTAATTATCCTCTAATTACCCTTTTTAATTAATCATCTTTGATTAATTATCTTTTAATTACCTTCAAGTTATTTATCTTTAATTAATTACTCAAATTAATTAACCTTAACCACTTATAGTAATTAACCTTTAATTACTTCATTAATTAATTAACTATAATTAATTAAATTAATCACTATAATTAATTATATTAAACCTTAATTAATTACATTAATTAATCACTTCATTTATTAATTATACTTAATTAATCAATCTTAATTACATCATTAATTATATTAATTAATGATCCTTAATTACAAATTAATTATTAATTACTTTAATTAAATTAATTACATTAAGTAATTAACCTTTAATTAAACAACATTTATTAATCACCTTGATTAATCTTCAATCAGTAATTAACTACCCTTAATTACTTTCATTTACTAAATTAATTCTCCTTAATTAATTTCTTAATTAATCCCTTGATTAATTCACAAGTAATTAAACTCAAATTACTTCCATTAATACATCATCATTCAATTAATTACTTCCAGTAATTATCTATTATTTACTTCCCTAAATAATCATACCTTATTAATTACAATTAAGTAATTATTTATCAAATCATCTATTGATTATTCTAAATTAATTAAACCTAATTAATTAACTTAACTAATCAAATTAACTTCAATTAATTACAATAAGTAATTAATTCTTAATTACTTCCATTAAGTAATTCATTTTAAACAAATTCTATAATTGATTATCTTTAAATTAATTAATCTAATTAATTATTAAAATTAATCATATTAATTAATTATTTAATAATCCATAGTTAATGACCTCCATTAACTATTAACAACTCTTTAATTACTTTTCTTAAATAATTAACTTATATTAATTATTATTAATTTCAAATTAATAAATCTTAATAATCAATTAATTAATCTCTAATTATTTAATTAATTAAGTGTTAACCATTACTTAATTAATCTTTAATTACTTTATTAATTAATTCTTAATCATTAATTAATATTCTAATTTATAATCCTTAATTACAAATTAATCATCCCTAATTAATAAATCTTAATCATAAATAAATTAGTTTAAACCTTTAATTATTTATTTAATTAATCCAAATGATTAATTAATCAAACAATTTAATTATCCATTAATTTCCTTATAAATTTAATGAATACAAATCTTTAATTACTTTAGGATAAAACTTATTCCTATTAAAAATCAAGTTATTATTTACAAAGTATTTTTAAATTAATTTACTTTAATTCTACATTCAAAATTTCATTTTAAATTTAAAGATTTAAAATGAAACAAATTATCTTTAACTATGTTTAAACAACATTTCTAAACTCTTTTATTTTACAAGTTAAAGGAATTTCTCATCTTATAAATAACTAAAGAATTTGAATCAAATTTACCTTTAAATTCTACCATTTAATATACATTTTAAACAATAAAGTTATTTAAACAATTTAATTTAAAAACTGCTTTTATTTTAAATCTGAGATTCAGATTTAACTAGATTTCAGATTTAAACTTTAGATTTAAACTTTCTGTTTAAAAATTTCTTTACAAATTTAAATCCAGTTTAAATTTTATAAACAGACAGTTTTAAAACGTGTCAACAACAAAAGTACTCGAGCCCACTTAAGTTACTTCGAGTCGTAGCTCTGAAAACTTCGAGTCTCTCCCGTAAGATAACTCGAACAAAACGCGAGAACTACCTCTGTTAAAACCCAGACTTCACCAATGTACAAAGAAATACATGTGCACGTGCACCATCGATCGTCAGAGCTCCGGCTTCCATTTCCATCGTCGACAAGTCCTCTTCGACCACCTCCACCCATCTGGCCACCCAGAAACATCAATTCAACTCGAGGACGAAATCGAGCTTGCTATCCCAACCTGGAACAAGAACCATCGAAATGACCAAAACCTGTCAACACTCTCGCGCTTGCTCCTCTGACCACCGGAATGTCTGAACTACCGGCCACGCCTTCGCCCATGCCCCTGCTGCCAATTCTCAGAGTATGGTGGAACTCGATCCATCAGAGGGGTCGTGATGGCAACATTTCCGATCAAATCTAAAAACTAGGGCTACAGACTTCTCTGATCATCCATCGCCTCCATAAAGCTTTGATCATCTCCCTGGTAATTTTCCTAAAGTCTCTGATCCTCCCTCTACATCTGGTGATGGCCACGACTTCCCAGATCACTGAGATCATCAGATACAACCCAAAATCTAATTTCTGATCAAACTCACATTACCCATTCAAACTCAATCTAAAAATTATGGTTCCACTTTTAAAAATCATGTCTTTAATTAAGGATTCAGTTTATAATCCTGGATTTTATGAATTACCTAGTTTGAATTTTCACCTTTATATAACATATACTGTTATTTTGGTTACAGAGACAATCTGCTTGAAGTTTGACATAATTAAAATTTTTAGGCATTAGTATATGATAAATCAAACACATTTTGTTTAAATATTAAATCCAAATCACTCTAGATCATGGGATAATGATTTTATATCAAAAACAGGAGTCTGGAATTACAAGAAAACAGAGACACACTGATTCAAAACAACATGCACACCTATATACATTCATGTATATGCAGAATCATCTATAAATATTCACATCCACAACATAATTATCACAGAACTAAGCATGCAAACATAATTATACTTAAGTTATTTTAAGTAAGAATGTTACTCACCTTTAAAAAGATGAACAGAGCCTATCTTTGAAACTGAGAAACTGTTTTGAACTTTAACTTGAATGCCTCTTTTAATTTTTAACTTGAGTTGCTTTTAGAAACTGAGTTGCTATGATTTTGCTGTTGATTTAATCTACAGGTTTGCTTGATTGATAAACTCAGGTTGAATGAGATGCTGTAGGCTTTGATTTTCAGATATGAGGATGATGTTTACAGGCTGATCTTTGAGTTGTTTCCAGATTTTGAATAGAATTACAGACTGGTTTCTTTGATTTGGTTTGAAGCATTTGATTTAGAAGATGAATGATAGGTTGTTGAATCTGGTTTTTTTTCTTGAGGAGTTTAGATTTTTGATTTTAGATTAGAGGAAGAGTTTGAGAAGAGGTTACTGATCTGATTTTCAGATTTTATTAGAGAAAGAGTTTTTGAGTTTCTTGTTTTTGAAAAGGAAATTAGAAAGAATGAAGAAAAGGGATGCAAATGTATATATAACTAAATTTATGATTTTAAAAAATAAAAGAAAATGAAAAAAAATTAAGACACTTGTCACATTGTTTAATCCATTGCCTAACACATGTTAAAATGAGTCATTAGATAAAGACACATGTCTTTTAAGTATTTATCTTATTTCTATTTATTTTAAAGTAATTAAAAAGCCTTTTCTTATTTATAAAATACTTATCTATATATATAAATCATTTTAAAGAAACAAAACCAATTATATTTATAATTAAAAGTTATACAAATATTATAATATCCAAACAATTTAAATATTTATTCTCTTGAATTTCAAAGCTTAAATTCAAATTCAATTAAATTAAATCCTAAGATTCAATTTAAAAAGTCAAGTTATATATATATATATACATATATAACTATTTATTCAATTAAATAACAATTTCATATTCTTTAAAATCCATTCATATTAATAAAAATAATACATTATACTTATTATATGAAATTAACATATTTGATATTTAAATAATTTATATAAGAGATTATATTATCAAGTGATATTTTTAAAAAGAAACAAAACAAGCCTTTTTGTTAACTCTTATATAATTTTAAACTTAAGTAAAAATATCTTAAGCAATTAAAGTATTTTAAAACTATAAATTTACTAATTTAAATAACTTTGAAAAGTCATATTAAATTAAATCTAAATTCCCAATTTACCCAAAGCTTCTATTTACAATATATATAAATAAATATATATATTCAAATAGAAAATATCTTATTAACTTTTAAAAGATAAAATCACCAATTAATACTAATTTAATCAGATTATTAAATTAAATTCAAATCTTATTATCAAAGATCATCAATATCAATTTAATTATTTAACAGATTATTAAATTGATATTGTTAAAATTTCCGGGATATTACATTCCTTCCCCCTTAAAATAATTTCGTCCCCGAAATTTAAACAAAGGTAATTTAATAATCTTATTAAAGATTTTAAATTTTAAAACACAAGCATATACTATCATCCATATGCTAACAACCATAGCAACCAATTCATCCAATCAATCAAATCTAACTATCCAGAAAAAATTCTAGATAGAATTCCTCGAGTTTCCCCAAGTATATATATATATATATCGGAATACTCGCTCTACAACAATCTAAACTACTAAGCTATAGATCTCCTACTCATCTAGATCTACAGAACTAAACAGAATATCAGACTACAGACGAGTCTGACTTAACAACCAAATCTTCCTGAACTGCTGATTCCAAAACCAAGGATAGATCAAACACGTACTCTCTCAGAGATACGTAAAATTCAATGAATTCCAATTGTCCAAACTGACAATTCAACCAAGTAGACCAATTACTTATCCAAATCAGAACACAGACGAGATCCAAACACAACTCTACTTCACAACTATCAGTAGATTCCAAATTTACTTCTCCTATCCAGAGATATACTCCAAACTGCTTTCGCTGCTCAATTCTGATCTGAGGTAGATAAGAATGCTGATGAAGAACACAAGCACAAACTGAACAACATATTCTAGAAATATGGTTCACGGATCCATAAAGAAAACTCAGATACTTCATCAAAACTTGAGTTGCTGCACCAACTCCATCTCTAGGAAACATCCTTCAACTAGACTGAACTACCGGTACTACTCCTGGAATCCAGTCGATAAGAAAACTCAACCTTCAGATGCGGACAACTCCTGACTTCTCTGAAGACACTCAGAAAAACTCTGATAACCCAAGAGAACCCTCAAACTATCGCAAGTCACTTTTGCGATCAACCCAGCCTATTTCCAAAGAAAACTGTTCCTCTTAACAAATTAGAACAGCCCATACTTAACTATCCAATCCATCGAAGAAATGGATGCACCCTGCTGCTTCTGAACTTCACCTCCAGAAAAACTGCTCAGCCAGAAAACTTCCTGCCAACACAGAATACTCCGAGCTGCACTGCTGCAAAAGACTTCCTATCCAAAGCTTCTTCGAGAAACTCGAACCCAAACCAAATAGAAATATCATGCTGAACTCAGCCACAACACCGAAACATTCACACTTCCTTAAACTCGTTCCAAAGAAAACATCTTCGGGAACAATCCATAATCACTGCATCTCATCACACAGCTACTTCTTCCAGAAGTTACCAAGATACCATCACTTGCTTCTGCCTATCCAACTTTACAGATAAACTCCGAACCTTAACAGTTTTCCTTCAGAGATTCGATGAAATCCTTCATCACAGCAAAACTTACTCGAGACAGTATTAGGTCTACAGTCTCGACAGATACACTTCCAACCTTAATTCCAACCATTGGTAGTCGTGTTTCACACACCACCACCCTATCTACCTTTATATCTTATATTGGAAAACCTGTACGGGTAACCCAACAATATAGGTAGAATATATATATATAGTTATATAAAAATTACAAATACGCTCTCTCACAATAGATACCACTCCAGAGCTAGGTATTCACTCAACCAATAGCTCTGATATTCACTTAACCAAAAGCTTAGGCATTCGCTCAACCTAAGCTCTGATACCACGTGTGACGACCCGGCTTTCCACTCCCGGAAAATCGCATCGACAGAAAGAAAGAAAGGGGTGAGAAATAGAAAAGAGAAGAAGAGAAAAGAAAACAACAACAGATACTCACAGCGGAAACGAAACGAAATATAATATATCACATAAATATTACATAGTATCATATACATCATCTATCAGAGTTACACAGATTACACATCACATACTAGACAGTTATAAACATCTGTCTAGTTATTACATCTCAACACAATACAGATCAATACAAAGATCAACACAGCGGAAAACTACTATCTATATCTACAACGCCGAAGCCTCCTGCTCCATTGCTCCTCCAGATTACTCGTCAAAGCTAACCTGAATCCCTTGGCTACTCGTAAAAATTTGAGTACCCAAGAGTTTATAAAACAGAAATAAACAACTTGGGTCAGACATGGGTCTGGTGTGAGTAACAGGTTAAACTTGTTTAACTTCAAAACCTTTTGAAAGAAAAGGTATCACGTAAGACTCCCCACCAATAAATATGGGTAAGTTTTTACCTTACGCTAACCAAAACATTTGATAGGAAATTCGATTGTATTATAATAGGTCTAGGGTTTTCAAATAAATATGAAATAGCTGGAATGCTTACATCTCACGTTCCAACATAGTTGGGCACAACTAAAACGTACGGCACTTATTGGAGTTTGGATTCCATCAATGGCAGGGCTACCGGGGTACCGCCCGTCACAGTACGTGGCCTAGATCACCGTACCGAGGATCACTCCCAATCCCCTGCAACACAAGGCCGGAACATCCCTTACTGGATAATTCCCGCAAAAGATACCTCACGGTTGTCATGACCAACCGCACACACTAAGTCGAAAATAGAAAGGGACATCTAGACAGAGGTCATCTTGTCCTACTTGGGTGCTACCCACTAACCTTGCTGCACCTCCCCTGTTTTAGCCATTCCCGGTTTGTGAGGCTTGAGGTCACGATTACCTTTAAAAAGAACACATCTATCTTAGAATGCTCATCGTCCACCTGACGATGTGCTGAAAGCATTCAATCCATACAAGTTCGTTCCGGGTTCGAACGAAACCGAAGGCATTATCTCGTTACACTCGTATTGGAATCACCCTCAGAGTTAACGACAATAACCCTTGCACTCTAAATCTTTATCTCGAATCTGAAAGTACTATCTCCGTCAACTCATTACGGAATCACCCACTGAGTTATACTGACAAAGAATCGTTCTTACACCTCGAGTCTTCACTTGCTCCATTTGGATTTCACGACCTAACGTAAATTTGGATCGATGTGGTATTCGGGTCTCCAGACCTGGAAATCCGGTATACGGAAACCCGATCCCGGTCTCATCGAAATCCAAAACGTATCTTTTAAGGCCAAGTTGTTTTAAAGGTTAAAACAATTTAATTCAATTATCTTTATACACTTAGAAAGAAAATTCACAATAGATAATCAACATTATCAATATCATCAGATAATCCATATTATCACAATTCAACTAAACATCCATATCACATAGCATATATCTCATCAGAGATATCAATCAAATGCAAAGCATTCATTATTATCATCCATCCATAAGTAATGATCTATATCATCTCTAATTAATTTAAAGTTAATTAAATTAATTACTTTTATTTTATAAATCCTTCTTACTTAAACATTAATTAATTACAAATTAATTAATTATCCTCTAATTACCCTTTTTAATTAATCATCTTTGATTAATTATCTTTTAATTACCTTCAAGTTATTTATCTTTAATTAATTACTCAAATTAATTAACCTTAACCACTTATAGTAATTAACCTTTAATTACTTCATTAATTAATTAACTATAATTAATTAAATTAATCACTATAATTAATTATATTAAACCTTAATTAATTACATTAATTAATCACTTCATTTATTAATTATACTTAATTAATCAATCTTAATTACATCATTAATTATATTAATTAATGATCCTTAATTACAAATTAATTATTAATTACTTTAATTAAATTAATTACATTAAGTAATTAACCTTTAATTAAACAACATTTATTAATCACCTTGATTAATCTTCAATCAGTAATTAACTACCCTTAATTACTTTCATTTACTAAATTAATTCTCCTTAATTAATTTCTTAATTAATCCCTTGATTAATTCACAAGTAATTAAACTCAAATTACTTCCATTAATACATCATCATTCAATTAATTACTTCCAGTAATTATCTATTATTTACTTCCCTAAATAATCATACCTTATTAATTACAATTAAGTAATTATTTATCAAATCATCTATTGATTATTCTAAATTAACTAAACCTAATTAATTAACTTAACTAATCAAATTAACTTCAATTAATTACAATAAGTAATTAATTCTTAATTACTTCCATTAAGTAATTCATTTTAAACAAATTCTATAATTGATTATCTTTAAATTAATTAATCTAATTAATTATTAAAATTAATCATATTAATTAATTATTTAATAATCCATAGTTAATGACCTCCATTAACTATTAACAACTCTTTAATTACTTTTCTTAAATAATTAACTTATATTAATTATTATTAATTTCAAATTAATAAATCTTAATAATCAATTAATTAATCTCTAATTATTTAATTAATTAAGTGTTAACCATTACTTAATTAATCTTTAATTACTTTATTAATTAATTCTTAATCATTAATTAATATTCTAATTTATAATCCTTAATTACAAATTAATCATCCCTAATTAATAAATCTTAATCATAAATAAATTAGTTTAAACCTTTAATTATTTATTTAATTAATCCAAATGATTAATTAATCAAACAATTTAATTATCCATTAATTTCCTTATAAATTTAATCAATACAAATCTTTAATTACTTTAGGATAAAACTTATTCCTATTAAAAATCAAGTTATTATTTACAAAGTATTTTTAAATTAATTTACTTTAATTCTACATTCAAAATTTCATTTTAAATTTAAAGATTTAAAATGAAACAAATTATCTTTAACTATGTTTAAACAACATTTCTAAACTCTTTTATTTTACAAGTTAAAGGAATTTCTCATCTTATAAATAACTAAAGAATTTGAATCAAATTTACCTTTAAATTCTACCATTTAATATACATTTTAAACAATAAAGTTATTTAAACAATTTAATTTAAAAACTGCTTTTATTTTAAATCTGAGATTCAGATTTAACTAGATTTCAGATTTAAACTTTAGATTTAAACTTTCTGTTTAAAAATTTCTTTACAAATTTAAATCCAGTTTAAATTTTATAAACAGACAGTTTTAAAACGTGTCAACAACAAAAGTACTCGAGCCCACTTAAGTTACTTCGAGTCGTAGCTCTGAAAACTTCGAGTCTCTCCCGTAAGATAACTCGAACAAAACGCGAGAACTACCTCTGTTAAAACCCAGACTTCACCAATGTACAAAGAAATACATGTGCACGTGCACCATCGATCGTCAGAGCTCCGGCTTCCATTTCCATCGTCGACAAGTCCTCTTCGACCACCTCCACCCATCTGGCCACCCAGAAACATCAATTCAACTCGAGGACGAAATCGAGCTTGCTATCCCAACCTGGAACAAGAACCATCGAAATGACCAAAACCTGTCAACACTCTCGCGCTTGCTCCTCTGACCACCGGAATGTCTGAACTACCGGCCACGCCTTCGCCCATGCCCCTGCTGCCAATTCTCAGAGTATGGTGGAACTCGATCCATCAGAGGGGTCGTGATGGCAACATTTCCGATCAAATCTAAAAACTAGGGCTACAGACTTCTCTGATCATCCATCGCCTCCATAAAGCTTTGATCATCTCCCTGGTAATTTTCCTAAAGTCTCTGATCCTCCCTCTACATCTGGTGATGGCCACGACTTCCCAGATCACTGAGATCATCAGATACAACCCAAAATCTAATTTCTGATCAAACTCACATTACCCATTCAAACTCAATCTAAAAATTATGGTTCCACTTTTAAAAATCATGTCTTTAATTAAGGATTCAGTTTATAATCCTGGATTTTATGAATTACCTAGTTTGAATTTTCACCTTTATATAACATATACTGTTATTTTGGTTACAGAGACAATCTGCTTGAAGTTTGACATAATTAAAATTTTTAGGCATTAGTATATGATAAATCAAACACATTTTGTTTAAATATTAAATCCAAATCACTCTAGATCATGGGATAATGATTTTATATCAAAAACAGGAGTCTGGAATTACAAGAAAACAGAGACACACTGATTCAAAACAACATGCACACCTATATACATTCATGTATATGCAGAATCATCTATAAATATTCACATCCACAACATAATTATCACAGAACTAAGCATGCAAACATAATTATACTTAAGTTATTTTAAGTAAGAATGTTACTCACCTTTAAAAAGATGAACAGAGCCTATCTTTGAAACTGAGAAACTGTTTTGAACTTTAACTTGAATGCCTCTTTTAATTTTTAACTTGAGTTGCTTTTAGAAACTGAGTTGCTATGATTTTGCTGTTGATTTAATCTACAGGTTTGCTTGATTGATAAACTCAGGTTGAATGAGATGCTGTAGGCTTTGATTTTCAGATATGAGGATGATGTTTGCAGGCTGATCTTTGAGTTGTTTCCAGATTTTGAATAGAATTACAGACTGGTTTCTTTGATTTGGTTTGAAGCATTTGATTTAGAAGATGAATGATAGGTTGTTGAATCTGGTTTTTTTTCTTGAGGAGTTTAGATTTTTGATTTTAGATTAGAGGAAGAGTTTGAGAAGAGGTTACTGATCTGATTTTCAGATTTTATTAGAGAAAGAGTTTTTGAGTTTCTTGTTTTTGAAAAGGAAATTAGAAAGAATGAAGAAAAGGGATGCAAATGTATATATAACTAAATTTATGATTTTAAAAAATAAAAGAAAATGAAAAAAAATTAAGACACTTGTCACATTGTTTAATCCATTGCCTAACACATGTTAAAATGAGTCATTAGATAAAGACACATGTCTTTTAAGTATTTATCTTATTTCTATTTATTTTAAAGTAATTAAAAAGCCTTTTCTTATTTATAAAATACTTATCTATATATATAAATCATTTTAAAGAAACAAAACCAATTATATTTATAATTAAAAGTTATACAAATATTATAATATCCAAACAATTTAAATATTTATTCTCTTGAATTTCAAAGCTTAAATTCAAATTCAATTAAATTAAATCCTAAGATTCAATTTAAAAAGTCAAGTTATATATATATATATACATATATAACTATTTATTCAATTAAATAACAATTTCATATTCTTTAAAATCCATTCATATTAATAAAAATAATACATTATACTTATTATATGAAATTAACATATTTGATATTTAAATAATTTATATAAGAGATTATATTATCAAGTGATATTTTTAAAAAGAAACAAAACAAGCCTTTTTGTTAACTCTTATATAATTTTAAACTTAAGTAAAAATATCTTAAGCAATTAAAGTATTTTAAAACTATAAATTTACTAATTTAAATAACTTTGAAAAGTCATATTAAATTAAATCTAAATTCCCAATTTACCCAAAGCTTCTATTTACAATATATATAAATAAATATATATATTCAAATAGAAAATATCTTATTAACTTTTAAAAGATAAAATCACCAATTAATACTAATTTAATCAGATTATTAAATTAAATTCAAATCTTATTATCAAAGATCATCAATATCAATTTAATTATTTAACAGATTATTAAATTGATATTGTTAAAATTTCCGGGATATTACACTAATAATATGGGAAAAGATTTTTATAAATGGATTTTGAATAGTATTATTTGAAAGTTGAAGAATTTATTTAAAATGGAATTTTAAATGGTTTGGAAGAGATAAATGAATTTATTTTAAAAGGTGATAAATTTCTAGAAATCAAATCGATAATTGATTTGGTATTTGAAAATAAATATTTGAGAAATCGATATGAAAATTTATTTGATGTTGAATGAAAATTGATTTGTGTTGAAATAAATTTAGAAATCGATTTGCAAATAATTTGGAAATTGGAAATAAACTTAGAAATCAATTTGTAATTGATTTGGTGTTGAAATAAATCTGGAAATCCATTTGAAAGTTGATTTGGAGGTTAAAGTGAATATTTGAGAAATCAATTTGAAAACCGTATAAAAAGTGAATATTTGGGGATGTAAATTCAAATGGAATTTATAAAGGAAAGGGAAATTTGTTTTAAAAATAAACACTAATTTATTTTTAAAGTGTAGAGATAAATTTACAAATTTGGAATGTAAATTTGAAATAAATCAATAAGGATTTATTTAATTGGTTTAAATGGACCATTTTGAAATGGAAGTGTATTTTCCTTGAAAAGCCGAGTATATTTCCAAAGTAGCTTTTAAAAATATAAATTAAAGGTTCTAAAGTTGTTTTTTTAAAAGGAATATTTTGGAGATAAAGTATTTGAACTCGGCAGATTTCCAGTGGAAATGAATAAATATTTGGAAATATATTCCGTGTAGGGAAATTGATTTGAAATTTGTTTTCAAAGTGATGAAGTGTTAAAATTGATTTGAAATTTTTTTTCAAAGTGATGAAGTGTGAAAATTGATTTGAAATTTGTTTTCAAAGTGATGAAGTGTGGAAAAATATATATCTTGTGAAGATATTTTGAAATTTAATAATTTAGGAAAAATTATTTAAATTGGTTGATTGTTGTTAATGTTGTTGATAGTTAAATAACCGACTATCAATATTTGCCTTTGAAATGGCACTTGGATTTGTTTTTAAAACAAACGCTCATTATTCGGTTAAGCCGGGAGAGGACTTTGGGTCACATAACCCATTCCGAATACTGATACATCGTGTATGGATAATATTTGAAGACCGGTGTGAAGACCGGGTATTTTCGAAAATGAAAGGACAACCTGTCGAATGTCTCTGCACCGAGTTGCTTCGGTATAGAGATTTATATCACTCTTCTTGTGATGGGAAGTCCGGACGTGATTAGTGAATACCCGGATTGCAAGGGCTTATTTGGAAGTGCCTTCGGTTCCGTTCGATCCCGGAACGGACTTGTATGGATGTGTGTCTGACGTTACACTTTGAGATGTAAAGCTGGTTTCTATCAAATACATTTCTGTTGGTGGCGGGGAATTTATTCTCTTAGCTTAACACCCTTCTCTAAGACGTACGAGCTCAGAGGTTATGTAGTTGATGGTTACTAGTGATACATTCCCAATTTGGTAATGTGGCATACGAAGTGCTGTTGATCATTTGTTGATCAAAGCGTGGCTTTGTGAA
Source organism: Allium fistulosum (assembly GCA_030737815.1). Lineage (NCBI taxonomy): Eukaryota > Viridiplantae > Streptophyta > Magnoliopsida > Asparagales > Amaryllidaceae > Allium > Allium fistulosum. Next base: position 714,956,328 of record CM060906.1, on the reverse strand, counting down.
AAAGCGTGGCTTTGTGAAAAAGCGTAGCTTTGTGGACGAGACTTCGTCGAGCCTCACAACCCGGTAATGGTCGAAATAGGAATGTTGCGGCAAGGTTTTTAGGGGTCGCGCCCCTAGGGTATGTCATTTCCTTTTGGAAAAAGGGGATATCATGGTATGGAGCCCAGATATTTTACCTATGTTGATGCTGCAAATTTATTATACTTTGTGGTTGTTGCTTTGTGGTTGAGGATCCTCGGATAAAGGCCGGTAACGACCGGGGGATGGCATACTTGTGTGTTAGTTACCTAGTTACTGCTGTACAGCATGAGGTAGTGTCAGTGTGTTGGTTACCTAGTTACAGCTATACAGCGTGAGGTAGCGTCAGCCTTGTGTTTGCAGAGATCCGGTTAGGTTCTCGGGGCGTCTTTCCAAAGGCATTTCCATTTCGGTGTAAGGAAGTTCCTTAGCCTGACCATTTGTTGGAAATCCAAAGAAACAATACGAACCTTGTACGGTTTTATTTGTATAACCTGCTATTGAACGTAGTAGCTATAGTAGGCATACAATAATGGTTGTATGTTGGCTAAGATTAATATTATACTTTCGATCTGTTTTCCACTATGCACTAGTAATAATATCGAATGATTTTGCATAGTAAGCACGTTTGACTATCATAAGAAGAAATCTCCTCCAATTCTGCATTTGCATTGTGTGTGTGGCGGGAGGTCTTATGGTAGTTTCATTTTCCAAAAACATCGCGGATGTCTTTTACTTCCTTTGTTGTTGTTTTAAAGATAGATAAACTGTTTTAGTTTTCACACCAGTCTCATGACTGACCTGGAGTTTATTGTTCCCTTCCTAAACTCTGGGTGCCCATAAATTTCCACACGAGCAGCCTAGAGTCAGGTTATCAGGTCATTCTGGATTCAGGAGATGCTGTGGAGCTCAAGTGGCGAGCTGGATGGCGAGGCGTATCACTTGTATATGATATTATTTTTTTCCGCTGTGTATTCTGTATGAGGACAAGTTTATATAACTGTCTAGTGTTGTATTGTTGTTGTAAACTCTGATGATGATGTAATGTATAAACTGATATAGTTCTTTGATTTAAAGATTATTCATTTATCTATTATATGTTGTTCCGCTGCGATATGTGAGATTCTGATATTGTTTCTATTGTTTCTTCTTCCTTTCTTTCTGTCTTCTTCTACCTCTTCTTTTTAACCCTAATGGTTTGGTTTTCCGGCATTCGATTGCGCGACATTTGATACAGTGGACGTATTATTGTCGACTTTCGAGCGTCGAAAAGTCGCAACCGTTACAAAGGGGCAGTCGGCTCTGTGTTCGTAAGGGTAGATCAAGTCAGGGTGTAACGACCACGACTTTCTCTCCATAGAAAGTCGCATCGCTAATAAGAAAGAAAGGGGTGAGAAGTAGAAAAGAGAAAGGATAGAAAAGAAGAAACAACAACACAAAAGAATCTCACAGCGGAAACGGAACAAATTATAATATATCACATAACTAATACATAGTCTTTACATAATCAGAGTACACAACTTATACATCACTTACTAGACAGTTATAAACATCTGTCTAGACATTACAACTCAAATACAAGACAAGACACTATCACAGATATCAACACAGCGGAATACTATATCTACGAACGCCGAAGCCTCCTGCTCCATTGCTCCTCCAGAATATTCGTCAAAGCTAAACCTGAATCCCTTGGCTACTCGTAAAAATTTGAGTACCCAAGAGTTTAATAAAACAGAAAATAAACACTTGGGTCAGACATGGGTCTGGTGTGAGTAAACGGTTAGATTGCTTAACTTTGAAAACCTTTGAAAACAAAAGTATCACGTAAGACTTCCCACAAATAAACATGGGTAAGTTTTTACCTTACGCTAACTAAAACATTTGATAGGAAATCCGATTGTATTATAATAGGGTCTAGGGTTTTCAAGTAAAATACAGAAATAGCTGAAATGCTTACATCTCACATTCCAACATAGTTGGGCACAACTAATACGTACGGCACTTATTGGAGTTTGGATTCCATACAATGGCAGGGCTACTGGGGTACCGCCCGTCACAGTACGTGGCCTAGATCACCGTACCGAGGAGTACGCCCGCTCCCCTGCAACACAAAGCCGGAACCATCCCTTACTGGATAATCCCGAACAAGATAATCCCGTAGTTGGCGCGACCAACCACACACTAAGCCGAATAAAAGAAAAGGGACCTCTAGACAGGGATCTATCTTGCTCTCAGTGGGTGCTACCCACGAAGCCTTGCTGCACCTCCCCTGTTTTAGCCATTCCCGGTTGATGAGGCTTGAGGTTACGATTACCTTTAATCAGAACATATCACTTAGAATGCTCATCGTCCGCCTGACGATGTGCTGAAAGCATTCAATCCATACAAGTTCGTTCCGGGTTCGAACGAAACCGAAGGCATTATCTCGTTACACTCGTTTTGGAATCACCCTCAGAGTTAACGACAATAACCCTTGCACTCTGAATCTTCATCTTCACTTGAGATTCACGACCTATCGTTAATTTGGATCGATGTGGTATTCGGGTCTCCAGACCTGGAATACCGGTATACGGAAACCCGATCCCGGTCTCATCGAAATCCAAAACGTATCTTTTAAGGCCAAGTTGTTTAAAGGTTTAAACATTTAAACTTATATTCAGATGATATAAACAGATAGATAAATCACATTATCACAGTAGATAATTCATATCAACATTCATCTCACAAAGCAACATATCACATATCATCATATCCAAATCATCCAGTATCAACCAATCACTCAATATCAATCATCCAATATTAATCAATCATCCATAAGCAGGTTTGATTAACTCTTAATCAATTTAATCAACCTTTAATTAAATTAATTACTATCCTTTAATTACTTGGATTACCTTAATCCAGCTTACTATCATTAATTAATTAATCATCTCTTAATGATCTTCCTTAATTAATCTTCCTTTGATTAATTATCTTAATTACATTCAAGTAATTATCCTTAACATATTCAGTAATTAACCTTTAATTACTATCATTAAATAATTAATTAATGATCGTTCATTTGCTTTCATAAATTAATTAATTATAATTATTTACATTAATCCTCAATTAATTATAATTAATTAATCATACTTAAATTAATTACTTTTATTAATCAAACTTGATTAGTTTTATTAATTATATTAATTAATAATCCTCTAATTACTTCATTAATTAATTAACCTTTTAATTAATTAAATAATTAATCTTTAATCAACCACCTACATTAATTAATCATAATTAATCATAATTTCTATTACTTAAGAAATTATCTTTTATTAATCTCCTTCATTAATTATTCACTAATTATTTATTAATTAATCACATTCATTTATTATTCATTAATTAATCACATTAATTAATTAATTAAACTCTAATTAATTATCAAAGTAATTAATCCTTAATTACTTCCCTTAATTACTTCATAAAGTAATTATTCTCTTAAATTAATTATATTAATTAATTACACCTTAGTTACTTACTTTAATTAATTAACTCTTTAATTAATTATATTAATTAATTACTCTTTAATCACTTATTATTGATTAATTAATCTTAATTAATCAACCCTTAATTAATTAATTACTTCCTTAATTAATTACTCTCTTTTAATTAATTACCTTAACAAATAATTTATCTCATTATTAATTAACCTTAATCCTTAAATTAATTTCAACCTTAATTAATTTAAGATAAATTCTTTTATCTTAATTAAATACTTAATTACATTATTTAATCTTCATTAGAAAACATTTAGAAATAATTTATATATAGTTAAAGATATATAATTTATTTAAATAAAACAAATTAACCATTAAAATTTAACATTTAAAATCTTTGGAAAACTTGATAAATCTTGTTTCATAAATTTAATCAAAACCTCATCCCTTTAAATTCTTAAATTTATTTAAATATACCTTTAAAACTTATACATTTGAACTTGATTAAATTTCTTTATTAAACTTAGTTAAACATTACTTTATTTATATTTATTTTTAACTTGGTCAAGCCTCTATTAAATACCTGGCTTTCAACATTTATCTTACATTAAAAATCTGATCACTGTTTTATTTAAATTAAAACTTAACATGAGTATTCTTTTAAACTAAAATCTGGAATACTTAAACAACCCAAAACCCGAGTCTAAACAAAAGAAAACCCGAGCAAACATTTCTAAAACCCCGAGTCTTTCTCCCCTCTCGTATACTTCGAGTCGTCACGCAATCTACACGAGAGTTTCCCCGAGTTTCCCCCTTCTTCCCAAACCAAAACAATCCCAGGCACCCAAACGTTCACGTGCACGTGGTGCACTTGCACCATCGTCTCCGTCCACCGTAGGTCACCGCGACGATCCTCGACAATCGCCTTCAACCTCACGAACCCACACGCAACTCCAGATCTTCCATATGTCACACGAATCGAAAACGATCCTATCGATCAAAAATCTGGAACCCACAATGATGCAATTGACCTCGCCGCCGACGATCAGAACGACCAGAGTTCACGTCAATGTCACCGAAGCTTCGCCTCGACCCCAGCAATGTTTCCCCCCCATCGCGATCGTCACCAGCATCTTCACGGCGGCGCATTTTCCACCGAAGCTACTTCGACAAAAACAGGCAACCAAACCCTATATCTCCCCCGCCTTGCCACCATGGCCATTAGAAAAATCCCTCAGCATTTTTCCCTAACTCTCCATCACTTCGGCCACCTCCAGACCAAAACCCGACCTCCCTTATCGCTCCGATGATCAGAAATGGCCAAAAGACCCAAATCCGTTCAACATTGAATTTCTTAATCAATAGGTCACTAAAAATTCTGAATTTACTTTTAAAAATCATGATTTTTCAAGACGAGATGAATGGTATAAGTAAATCAAGTAATTGTAACATTCGAATTTCGACATATTTTTGTATTTCACTGTTTATCCTCTTCCCAGACAAAATTTACTTCCAGTTTCAACTCAAGATTATTTTTGTAACTTCAATCTTGATTTTATAAACATGTTTTGTTTAGATTTTTAAGCCTAACAAGAATTATAGGAAGAGAGTTTGATTATAGACAGGTTTTTGAAACCTGGAACTGAGAACAGAGGCAAACATTTCTTGTTCCAGACATGCATAGGCAAATATATACAGATTTGTATACATATAAACATGTTGCAATTTTTACTTCAAGCATGGTCACAAACAACAACTATATATATAGATTCAAGCATCGAGTATATAGGTTTACTCACAGGTTATAAAACAGAGAAACAGAGGCAATACATGCATTCATAACAAGGCATTTTCTATAAACATTTATATCATTCCATCACAAGCAACTAAGTTTAAATCCCAAGTTTCAAACTGTTTTTAAAATAAATATTTACTCACCATTTTTAAAGCAGAGAACAGTTTTCCCAGGCCTTTAAATTTTTGATCTGGCAACTGCTTTTGATAAAAAAACTTGAATTGTTGAATCTGGAAACTTGTTGTAGAGATGTCCTATATTTGAACTGAAACTTGCATTTTGTTTTGCTGAAGAAACAGAATCCTTGCATGCTTACAGATTTGATTTGTTTTTAGTTTTCTTTTAGATTTTAGAATAGATGGAGAGAAATAGAAGATGGAGGAAGAAGATTTCGAACTGAGAATTTTTGAACTGGAAAGAAATAACCAGGTTTTCTCTAACACATGATATTTTGTATCATTAAATTAATTTAATTCAATATTAAAGAAAATAAAATCTTGCCACTTGTTTATTTTATAAATTGGACAAATGTCCATGTACATCCATTTAGCTTACAAGTGTCTTTAACATGTTAATATGTTTACACATATTACTTAAGTGTTTATGTTTTCAAAACCTTATTTCCAAAAGTATTTATGTTATTTTAATTTTGTAAATATAGATTTATATAAATTCATGTTTCATTTATTTATTTACAAACTATTTAGTTTAAGTACCTACATTTTATTATTTATGAAATGAATTTAATTAACTTATGTTATATTTATTTATTTTTACAAACCTTCTAAATTCAAAAGATATTAAAAAGAAAGTTTATTTTAAACATTAACATATAAATTTATAAACCATTTTTAGTTTAATACTTTTTAAAAGAAAACAAGATAAAATAAATCTTTTATTAAATCTTATTTAAACTATCATACTTTAGAAATAATAATTATCTTATATTTTGAAACAAATGAATTAATCTTTAACTTTTGAAAAATATTAATTTTAAAACAAAGCTTTAAATCATAATTCATACATATATAAATTATCAATAGATTAAATTAAATTCAAAACAATCCAAATTATAACATATACATACATATATATTATAATCTGAAAACACATCTTTTATTTAAACAAAAGATTCTCTATTCACAATATATATATCAATATATACATTATAAATAGAATCTATTTTATTTAGCTTTTAAAAGATTAAATTTATCAATTTATATTAAAATTAGAAAGGAAAATTATCAAATCAATTAAATTATCAATACAGATTATTAAATTTAAATTGCCCAAAAACCCGGGATATCACACAGGGTCTGACCCCAGGTGCAATTTCTAGAGGTGTACCATCAGAAGGTAGTCCCTTACCTTTCCATTGTTGGAATCCCATTCTCTAATACGAGCCTTACGGACTTAGTTGTGCCCAACTATGTTGAAATGTGAGATGCTAGAATTTCAGCTATTTTCTATATTTACTATAAACCTCGACACTATTATAATATCGCTGGATTTTATATAGAAATGTTTTGGTTATCATAAGGTAAAAACTCGTCCGTGTTTATGTGCGGCGTGGTCTTACGAGATGCCTTTAATTTAAAGGTTTTTATAAAGTTAAAATATATGCTTTACTCACACCAAACCTATGTCTGGCTTGAAGTTTATTTTCCCTTTTCCTAAACTCTTGGGTGCTCCGATTTGAATGGGCAGCCAAGTAGTTCAGGTTTTCCGAAGATTCATTTTGGAGTAGCTTGGAGCAGGTGGCTTCGTCGATAGCTAGTTAGTTTTTTTTATTTCCGTTGTATTATATGTCTATTGTATTTGTTAGGTAGGGACAGACTGTTACAACTGTTATAGGGTAGAATTTGTATTAGTATGACTCTAATGTGCCAATTAAATGACTTTGTAAAATATTATGGTGAATAATATATATTGTTCTATTGGGTTGTGGGATTTTATATTGTTTAGTTTTTTCAGTTCTGTCTTTTCTTTCTTATCCCCTAACAATCTATCTTTTCGGCACTTGGTTGCTCAGCACGTGAATATCATGGATGTATTAGTGTCGACATCTGAGGATCGAAAAGGCAGGTCGTTACAGTTATTAAAACACGTTTGATCATATTAATTTTGTTAAATAAAAGTTTGCCATCATCATTTATTATTTTTGTAAACAAACTTTCAAAATGAGCTCATCATTACTTATTAATTAGAAGAGGGTTATTTGATTATTAAAAACCATTAATTGAATATTTAAAATAACTAAATATTCATAAATTACAGTAATAAAATTCTAGATCATTACAACATCGATCCAGCTCTGTTTCGTCCCTTCGATCTGTATGCAATCCCTTTTGCAATGATCCACCTCCAAACACTCTAAGGCCGATCTATCGAAGTTTGTTATGCTACTACAGATCTTCCATCCTTTAATAGTTGAATCGGAGAGCATATCGAATCGCTACTCCATCCACATGAAGATCCTCAACCTTAGAATAGTTCAACCCTCAATTTTCTTCGATATGCATTTCATCCAATTCAAACATGCAATCATAACATTCAAGCAAACAAACCAAGCATTATCTCATAGCAAAAAATCAATATAGAATGCATATCCTAATCTAACATATGACTAACCATAACATGTAGTCACACATTTAAATCATTTTAAAACCATTTAAGTTCATTTATAATTGGTTTTCAAATCCAAATCATTGTAAAATATCATTTTTAAGTTGAAAAACGAATCCAAAACATCTTTTTATACATATATATAAATATAAATAAAGGTAGTTAGAAGATAAATCACTCACTTGTCGATGTAAATCAATAAAATTCATGTAATCCAATGCAAATCCAATCTAAGTAGCAATAGATCGGAAATCCCAAGCCCTAAATTGCTAATATGATAAACTCTAGTTGATCGCCTCGCTAATATACCCATAATTACTAGATTTGGCTAAATTTTGTATGGGTTAATAATGGAATTTATAAGAGATTAGTTTAATGTAGGATTAGATGTGTTTTTAAGAAGAATAAAAGTGGTTGAGGCTATTCTTTAATGATGTAGTTAGCACAAATCCCAAAATCATTAAGTGGACCTAATTAAGGGCTTAGGCTAATTATCATTAAAATCTGCCCAAAACTGTTAAACTTAAAACTGGGAGATCATCCAAACTGCTTGGAAAATATCTATTATGACCACTCTATGAAAAAAGAAACCATCATATCTTTTATTTAGAAGGGTGTTCGGACCCTGATTCGGGTTCTATGAAATTTATATCCATTACAAGATTTATGGGTCAAAATTGTCGACAATTAATTATAAGGATCAAAAATGTCAGTACACAATACAACCAATGTTTTAGTCCAATCTAAGGTTGTTTTGTTGTGAATATAATATTTTTACGGTCTGTTGATACGTAAAACCATGGGTCATTGCATTCTTCTCCATTTAAGGATTTCGCCCCCGCAATTCAACCAACGTTAAAGAAACACAGCCAAAACAAGCAATAAAAAGCATGCATAATCAAAGCATGACAACCAAATAAACATAGCAAACAATCATACTACGTTAACATCTAGCATGTGAAAATACTACACTAGCAACCTAGATATGTGAAAGTAAATGCAATAAATAGAATCTCACCAACTAAAGAGCTTTAGATAATCAGTCCTCATGCTCTCCTCGGCCTTCCAAGTTCTATTGCCTTTGCTTTCACTCTATTGAATCTTTGTTAGCTTTACGGTCTTTTTCCTAAGTTGCTTCGTACTTTGCTTAACTATACAAATATGCTTACAAGATCTTGATGCTTCAGGTATAACTTCAATATCATCCAGTTGATCCGATGTAACTATTACACCTAGTCATTCACAAACTTTCGAAGATGCAAAACATGTAATACATTGTGCACACCTGCCATTTTTTATTCTAAGAAGTCAAACCTATACACTGGGTTTCGGAGGTACTACCTCCCTAATTACTGTACCAAACTGTATTCTTCAATAGAATATCTTGAAAAACACCATATCGGCAGCATAGAACTCAAGGTATTGTCGTCCCTTATCAACATAACTCTTTTATCTGCCCTATGCAGCATTCATTCATTGTTGGATGATCTCAGTCTTCTTTGAAGTCTCTCTAATCATATCTTACCCAAGTATCAGTTTTCCATTCGCTTACCACCAACATAAGGTGTATTACTTGGTTGGCTGTATAAAGCTTCGAATGGTGCCATTCTAATGCTCGATCAATAACTATTGTTGTATGCGAATTCTACTAAATGCAAATCATCATCCCACAAGACTCCAAAGTCAAGTATGCAAGCTAGTGAAAGATCCTCGAATATATGATTCATTGGGTTTGGTCTGTCTTGCAAACGGGTGAATGGGTAAATTTAAAAAAAAATCATATTTGGATCATAGAGGTCATACGAATTCTATTAACTAGCATTAAATCTAACCTACTTATCAAATAAAATCTTATTTTACTTAAAATTATTTTACATTTATTAGTTAATCATATTAATTGATTTAATTAAATGTTTATTCGAATATATCATGTGCATATTCAATAACATGACAATATAATACAATGAAGTATAAACACATGTATAACCATATACAAAAATACTAATATTGTGATTTATATCTATTATATATACATAAATATTATACTTACATATGCATACCATAATTTCATATGAACATTGACAATACAAGTGTTTAAGTATATATATGTTTAAATACACTATAATATGTGTACATTGTTTTTATACAGATATTTATAGTACAATATATATATATATATATAGTTTAGACGTATGTATATATATGTGTGTGATGTTTATATTACTACTTATATATGTATGTATGTATATTTGAAAAATATATGTATATATATATAATTTCATATATTCAAAATAGGTGAATGATTAGTGTTTAAGACAAGATGAAAATTTAAAATATACATGTTAGATGTAACGACCCAGAATTTCTGTCATTCGAAATTCGTATATTTAATTGATTTTAAATGCTAACAAGTAAGTTTTAGAAGTTGAATAATTTAAATTCGAATATAGAGATTTAATTGTTTAATTAAATCGACAATTTAATATTTGAAATTCCAGAAATAATTGGAAATTGGGTTTAATGTGATTAAAAATGATTTATAAAGTTATATTAAATCATATTGGAGTTAGAATGATGTTTGTAAACTTTTAAAATTGAATTAAAAGTTAAATTGTGAAAATTGAATATTTTAATATTTAATTGACTAGTGAAAATAGTCATTTTTCAAAGAGTCTTGGATTTCGACGAAACTAGTTTCATCGGATCCGTAATTTTAACTTATTGTAAGGTTTCAAATTTCGGGTCAATCGGATTTACGGTTTGTCCGGGGCAAGCTGAAACGCATCGAAATCGTTTTAATCGATTTAATTTTTAATTTGATCGTTCAATTCTGTAACTCGCACATATGATCGAATTAGCTCCCGAAACATGTTCCATTATGTTCGGAACATGGGTAAAACCTTAGAAACGTCAGCCGGCACGCTTCGTTTGGAGTTCGAAATTTTTTCGATGAATAGTGTTTTGGAGAATTTTCTATATAAGGCCCTCTATTTCTTCATTTTGCAAACAAACCCTAGAAGCTAGGTCAGGCCGCCACCTCTATTCCAATGGCAATGGAAGCTCGAAATTTTCTTCTCTAATATCTTCCAATCCGTAAACATTTAGCCGAAACTTCCAACTAACAAATTAAAGAGCACAGTGTGATCTTCGAATCCATACGGTGGAGATTGGGTTTCGTCGATTGGGGAAAGAGTTTGGGGGTTGCGTTCGTGGCCGTTCATGCTCATCGTTAGAGGAAAAGGGGCCACCAAGCTCTATGATATTCGTGCCGAAGGTGGAGCTCATGTGAGCGGTGGATGTGGCATTGTTTGATCAACGTTTAACTAGTCGATGATGCGGCAGTAATTGACGAACGATTGGCGGCAATGGGTTCTTTATTGCGTGCATTCGAACGTGTTTTACTGGGGGAAGGAGAAGCACTCGCGTGCGTCCAGATCTTGATCTCCAGAAACGTACGGCCAGATGATGTAGGGTTTAAAGAAATTTGAATAAAGTTGTAAAATTATTATCTTTTAAATCGTATAAACTTTGAAAAATCATAACTTTTTCGTACGAGGTCGAAAATGGACGAAACGAATTGCGTCGGGTTCGTTTTGTCAAGCACTACGCAATGGAGCTGGTTTGGAGTCGATTAGAGCTAGTTTGAATTTTGAGTAAAATTAAACGTGCGTTTAATTTTATTTGAAATAAAATACTGCAACCGTTATTGAAAGCAAGGTGAGAACTCCTCACTCAATCGAATTGTTTCGATTTGAATTTTAAATAGTTAGATTTAAAATTGCTTGATTGTGTGAATTGATTGGTGATTATTATCTATTGTGCTGAAATAGACCCTATACGCCGTATATTAAGCGGAGGTTATTTATTAAAAACATATACCGCGATAATTCCACCGTGAAGTGGAATTGGTATTATATATGTATTTGGAGTTGATTTCCCGCATTATATAGCGGATGAGACCCTATTGCGCCGCATAATAGCGGATAATATTTATAAATCCCATATACCGCGATATTCTACTTCGAAGTGGAATTGGTATTGTGCTAACATCTGTGGATGCAGGGAAACAGGTTGGAGGGATCCAACTGGATTCCTCGGACATTTGAATTTGTTTCATATGTTGTGTGTTGCTTATTTATAATCTCCGTGTGATTATATTTGTGAATTGGAATTGTTGAAGGCTAAAATTTAGCTGAATATATTTTTGGTATCGTTGGATACCAGAAATAAATAAAATTGGATTTTTGAAATTCAAGTTGAAAATTTATTGTGAAAAATTATTTTTGAGAATTGGATAAATTAAAAAGGAGTTTTAAAGAGATAAAAGTTTATTTTTGGACTATATTGGATTAAATTCAAAATTTTGGGAAAAAGCCTTAATAAATGGATTTCGGGTAATATTATTTATAAGTTAAAGGATTTATTTAAAATTGGTTTTAAATAGATTTGAAGAGGTAAAGAAATTTATTTAAAAAAGGTAATAACTTTGGAAATTTATCTGACTTTGAATTAGTTAGATAATTAAAGTAATCCTACTTATGGATGTTTGGATTATATTGGATGTTGAATTGTTTGACATCTCTGATATGTGATGCTATGTGATATATCCTAATTTGTGTTGTGATCTGTAATTTGTTTATCTGTGATATATATATATATCTGTGATCCGTGAATGAAAGATAAGCGTTATAGTTTATACCGCTTATATATCAAATATATTGTTATATTTGATCTATGATGGTTGAATGTTGTTGCACTATTGTGTTAAACCGTGGACTACAAAATACACACACAAATGTGGATTTCACGTGGAAATCGGTTAAGTCACAGATTTTTATCAATTTTGAAAAATTGAATTTTTGAATCCAAAATAGTTTTGGAATTGGAATTGAAAGTTTTTGAAAATGAGTTTCAAAAATAAGAGTTATTTTGAATAACTTAATAAAATTGAAATTGAATCATTTGATTAAAATTTGAATTCAATATTTGGAAATTGAATTCAATAATTTGGGAATTTAGGTTTAAAAGATTTTACAAGTGTAAAAGGTGTTTATATGGGTTTTTAACCATTTAAAATATGGTTTTGGAAATTTAAATTTAAATTCAAGTTTTATACTTGGATGGCTTTAAACTGTGTAATTGTAACTAGTTTTTCCCTAAATGAAAACTATCCGTTTTCAAATAATAATAACTTTCATGAAGTGAAAAGATTTCCAATTTGTATCGAAATATTTTTCAAGTTGAAATGAAATTGTAAATAGTTTGGAAAAACTATGAATTAACCTTTGTGAAGATGATTAAGCTTTATTTTGAAATCAAAGAAGATTTTAAAAGGTGTATCTTTTATATTATAAAAGACTTGAATTGTAAATTGTTTTGAAAGCTATAAGTTAAATCTTGATTTAAAGATTTAATGGGTTAATCCAATTGAAATGGAAATTGATTTGGAAATCTGTAAATGAATCTTTGTGAAACTGGGTAAACTTTGTGAAGTAATTCTTTTTGTTTAAAGATTTAAAATGGTAATTTGTTTAAACCATTTGAAAGAAAGGATTTGGGTAATAAGTTGTGACTTAATTGAAATCCCTATATCCATATGTTTTAAATATTGTGCTCACTATTCGGGTTAGCCGGGAAAAGACCTTTGTGTCATATAACCCATTCCGAATTAGTGATACGACGATATGGATCGTATTGAAGACCGGTGGTGAAGACCAGATATTTTCAAAAATGAAAGGACAACCTATCGAATGTCTCTGCACCGAGTTGCTCCGGTATAGAGATTTATATCACTCTTCTTGTGATGGGAAGTCCGGACGTGATTACTGAATATCCGGATTGCAAGGGCTTCTTTGGAAGTGCCTTCGGTTCCGTTCGATCCTGGAACGAACATGTATGGATGTGTGTTTGACATTACACTTTGAGATGTAAAGCTGGTTTCTATCAAATACATTTCTGTTGGTGGCGGAGAATTTATTCTCTTAGCTTAACACCCATCTCTGAGACTTACGTGCTTTGAAGTTATGTAGTTTATGGTTACTAGTGATACATTCCCAATTTGGTAATGTGGCATACGAAGTGTTGTTGATCATTTGTTGATCAAAGCGTGGCTTTGTGAAAAAGCATAGCTTTGTGGACGAGTCTTCGTCGAGCCTCACAACCCGGTAATGGTCGTAACAAGAATGTTGCGGCAAGGTGTTTAGGGGTCGCGCCCCTAGGGTATGTCATTTCCTTCTGGATAAAAGGTGATATCATGGTATGGAGCCCAGATATTTTACCTATGTTGATGCTGCAAATTTATTATACTTTGTGGTTGAGGATCCTCGGATAAAGGTCGGTAACGACCGGGGGATGGCATAGCTCGTGTGTTAGCTACCTAGTTACAGCTATACAGCGTGAGGTAGCGTCGGCCTTATGTTTGCAAAGAGCAGGTTGACTCTCGGGGCGTCTTTCCAGAGGCGTTTCCATTTTGGTGTAAGGAAGTTCCATTGCCTGACCATTTGTTGGAAATCCAAAGAAACAATACGAACCTTGTATGGTTTTAGTTATATAACATGTTATGGAATGTGGCGGTAACCTGCTATTGAACATAGAAGTTATAGTAGGCATACAATAATGGTAGTATGTTGGCTAAGATTAATATTATACTTTCGAAATGTTTCCTACACTATGCACTAGTAATAATATCAAAAGAGTTTTCTTTTGCGTAGTAAGCATGTTTGACTATCATAACAAGAAATCTCCTCCAATTCTGCGTTTGCATTGTGTGTGTGGCGGGAGATCTTATAGTTGTTTCATTTTCCAAAAGCATTGCGAATGTCTGTTACTTCCTTTGTTGTTGTTGTTTTAAAGATAATAACTGTTTTAAGTTCTCACACCAGTCACCATGACTGACCTGGAGTTTATTGTTCATTTCCTAAACTCTGGGTGCCCATAATTTTCCACACGGGCAGCCTAGAGTCAGGTTATCAGGTCATTCTGGATTCAAGAGATGCTGTGGAGCTCAGTGGCGAGCTGGATGGCGAGACGTAGCATTTGTATATGATATTATTATTCCGCTGTGTATTCTGTATGAGGACAAGTTTATATAACTGTCCAATGTTGTATTGTGGTTGTAAACTCTGATGATGATGATGTAATGTATAAACTGATATAGTTCTTTGATTTAAAGGTTATTCATTTATCTATTATATGTTGTTCCGCTGCGATATGTGAGATTCTGATATTGTTTCTGTTTCTTTTTCTTTCTTTCTTTCTTTCTTTCTGTCTTCTTCTACCTCTTCTTTTTAACCATAACAATTCGGTTTTCCGGCATTCGATTGCTCGGCAGTTTATACAGTGGACGTATTAATGTCGATTTCGGAAGTTCAAAATCCGGGACGTTGCATGTGGTATCAAAGCATATGGTTAAGCGATAACCTTGGCTCTGTTGGCTGTTACTCATTAGAGATAGAGTCAGTAGTACTCTAGAATGAGTGTGAGTGTAATAATAGATATGAGCGCGTATTTGTTAGTGAATATGAAATTATTTTGTATTGTGTTGACTTATCGGTTGATTGTTTATGGATTCTGGTCGGTGCAGTCTAGCTAACTGAATCGATAGGGGTTTCTAAACTCTTAAACGAGATGAACCGACACAGTATCATTTTAAAGTGGGTAAATGAAATAATTTTACCTCGATTATATTTTGTATATAAAGGAAATAAGTTTTCAGAAATATTAAAGTGTATATAAATTGATTGTTTGGTTGTTGAAAATGTAAGAATATATATAAATTAATGAAAGTTGTTTGAATGAATTATATAAAAGCAACAATTGTATAAGTATAGAATTATAATTAAAATGATTTACAATTGTGAAATAATCTTGTATAAGTAAAGTAAAATAGTGAAATTATATAAGTGGAAGGATTTATAAATGTGATTTATAAATAAAGGAAAATTTTGAAAAGAATTTAAGCACTGGATTCACTACTGGTGCTGGGAAATAATAAGGGTGATGACTGCAGCATCATCAGTATTATTTTCGAGTTTCTGTGTGATGGATTTGCTACCATAATAAATTGAAAAATTGAAGTTTTGTTGTGATAAACAAATTTGAATTAAAATCCAAGTTGTAATTGATAAATATAAGTGAAATGAGTTTTGAACTTATAATATGAGATAATAAATTTAGCTTTGGTAAAGGTTAAATAGAATTTTGTTAAGAAAAACAAAATCTGAATTGGATTTATAAGTGGAAAATTAAGTGAAGTTAAACAAATGATGTTTGAAATGGAATATAACTTAAGTAATGTTGAATGAAGTTGATTTTTGATATCGAAGTAAATTAATAAGTGAATTAATGAAATGAAGTCATTAAGAATGTGAACTTGAGTTATAAAATGAAATTCATCCCTATTTGTAAAATGAATTAGCAATTGAATTAATAAATGGATTGAATGTTAATCAATCGAATGTAAATAAATTGATATGGAATAATGGATGTAAGTATTAATTCATTAAAAGCTAATAAATTGGAATTTGAATGAATCGAATGGAAGTCAACTTAATATTTAAACCAAATTGAAAGTAAATTTAATAATTTGGTTATGTTGGTTATGATATTGGTTGTTATATGATTGTTGGTTGATTGTATATAGTATAATTCATTAAGTGTTAAGGAAATTGAATTGATAAAATTGAAAGCTATGTAATTGAATTTGAATCCGAAGTGAACCAACTTGAATGTAAATTAGTGAATGTGAACTAATTGAAAATGAATACATGAATGGTTTGAAAATTTTGTTGAAAGCATTCGAATTTGTTTTGAAACCATATAAATTGCTTATGGGAATTATTTGATTGCATTGCTTATGGAAACTTTGTGTTTGTTATTGAAAATTAATGAAATTTAAATGAATTTCCTATATATGTCACTTACATGTTTAAATTGAGTAAGTACAGGTGCCGTGGCTGTCGTTCGGCTAATTTGGTTGCGCAAAATGCTTAATAAATAACTGCTTTGCTTAAAAAAATGCTAAAAAGGTACGCCTATGCAATAAAAATAGGAAATATGAACTGTTTTTCTGCTTTTCCGACCGTGTGGGTCGATGTATATATAATTATGTCTATTGTGATCCTACTACGATTGAACCGCGCAAAGGAGACGCTGGCGAATTTTTCTGAAAATTTAAGGCGTTAGAAAATTTTCGGGAAATTTTGGAAAATTTGTGAAAGCTAAATTTTGGATTTGGAGTTAAAAGTTAAACGATATAGTTTGTTTTGAAAAGTATAACTAAGTATAGATTTGATAAACTTAGTAAAGTTTTTGAAAGAGTTTAACTATTGGATTTTGGGGAAGTTGTACACTTAAGTGATTTTGAAATCTTATTTGAACGAATTGTTTGAAAAGTTAATGAATTTGGGGCATTTTTCTTACTTTGCAATTTCGAGGACGA
Source organism: Allium fistulosum (assembly GCA_030737815.1). Classification (NCBI taxonomy): domain Eukaryota; kingdom Viridiplantae; phylum Streptophyta; class Magnoliopsida; order Asparagales; family Amaryllidaceae; genus Allium; species Allium fistulosum. The sequence goes on along the minus strand of CM060906.1, from coordinate 714,938,969 downwards.
AATTCTTTTAAGGGGGAAGTTTGTAACGATCCAGAATTTCTATCATTTGAAATTCGTATATTTAATTGATTTTAAATGCTAACAAGTAAGTTTTATAAGTTGAATAATTTAAATTCGAATATAGAGATTTAATTGTTTAATTAAATCGATAATTTAATATTTGAAATTCCAAAAATAATTGGAAATTGGGTTTAATGTGATTAAAAATGATTAATAAAGTTATATTAAATCATATTGGAGTTAGAATGATGTTTGTAAACTGTAACAACCCACATATTTGATGATTATGTATTTGAATATCTTACTTAAATATTTTAATCGTTAGTCGGATCTTAGTCCGAAAAGTTACTTTTTGCATACGGTCAAATTAGGATTCAAGACCACCCCCATTGAGTTCAAAATGAGGTTTGCGATCTTTTTGAGTATAAACTTCGATATGTTTGGAGTTAGTGGAATTTTGTCACTTTTTTGCTTAGGGCTTTGGTTTGGGCTGAACCACTTACTAACTCAGCCCAACCCCCTTCTTCTCTTCATAACTTCATTTCTAATTGCTTAAACATTCAAGCTTCATCAAAAATGGAGGAGGGAATGGGAAATTAAAACTCGAAGCTCAAGTTCTCTTGCTAATCCATCATTCAACTCCAAATTCAAAGTGAAGACATTGGATTCAAGCTTCTTCCATTGCTTTTAAGCTTCTCCATCATTAATTTCATGAAAAGGTGAGATTTTTAATCTCACATTCTTGTTTATAACTATCTTGGATTGTTGGGAATGAATTCCTATCACTTGTGCATGTGCATTTGCATTTGGTTTGGATTGGATTGGTGAAAAACCCCAATTTTTAGTGTTTTTGGCAAAAAACTACAATTAGGTCGTTCTGCCTCGCTAGCTAGCACGGCATGGAAAAGTCTCTGCCTGCATATAGCTCGTTCTGGGTTTAGGTCGTTCGCATGAGTTTGGTCGCAACACCCTTAGGTCGCGCCCTCTTAGGTCGCGCCATGTTGGGCCTCGGCTAGCTCGTTTCCCCTTAGGTCGCTAGACCTTAGCTCGTTTCTCCTTAGGTCGCTAGACCTTAGGTCGTTTCCCTTTAGGTCATTAGACCTTAAGTCGTTCGCCATGAGTTAGGTCGCTAGGCCCTTTTTCATATTAGGTCGCGATCCGTTAGGTCGCTTGACCCCCTTTCCGCTTTAGGTCGCTGGCCTCTAAGTCGCTCGACCCTGTTGCCATTTTAGGTCGCAACCACTAGGTCGCTCGGCCTCAACCTTTAGGTCGTTCGGCCTGTTCCAAGTTAGGTCGCTCGATCCTTTTCCTTAGCTCGACCTTGTTAGGTCGCACCCCCCTATTGCTTAGCTCGACCGAGTTATGTCGTTCACCCCCATTTAGCTCGTGGCACCGTGTTAGGTCGCGCCCTCTTAGGTCGCGGCTACTTCCTGTGTTGAATTTTTGGTGATGTCGCAGGGGAACTTCGACTTTGATGCATTTTGAGCTGATTTCCTTGGATTTTATTCACATCTTCGAATGTGAATTTTTGTGACTGATTGTTCTACAATAATTTTTGTGATTTGTCACTTTAAAAATTGAAGGTTTCAATACTAGTAGTAAATAGCAAAACTCTTTCCTCAAAGCGATTTCAACACTATTTTATTACAAAACTCCTTTTCTTAAACCGTTTTCCAATCTATTAGTATATACAAGCCTTTACCTCACTCGAATGAGAAATCTAATTAAACGGCTTAGTAAAACAAGTGGTATGAAACGCTTGCGTTTACCTCGTCGGTTAATTCTTGGACTTGTTCGATTGAACCTCTTGTGACAATTTTCTAGTGAAGATCTACAGTTTGTTCGTAAATATTTAAGTTAAGCAAGTGGTTATGGGACATGAAGCTAAACTCATATATTTACTAGCTTGGTGTGATTGACACTTCTTGATGATCATGACGATCATCTTTGTGTTTTAGACTAGCAATTGTGCGATGTCTCTTTGTCTACGAGGGAGACTAAACCCCGTTTGTGTGATGTTTCTACATCACATATGTGGGGTAGCGCCCCACGGTCTTCGGGCCATTCTTGTGGAGCTTCGGCTCAAAATTAATGGTTAGCTACCATGAGATAGCGTCTCGTTTTGTGTTACACGTGTTGGTGAGTTTTCATACTTCCGTTTTGTGATAGGCCTCCCCCTTCTTGTGATTTCTGGATTTCTTGTGATGATTTCTGGAATTTTGTGCTTCACCAATTTTCGTGATTTCCATTGATAAGTTTTATCAATTTTTGTGCATTGGTGAATTTGTGTGTCATTGACTTGTTATGAATACAAGTTTAGGGTATGATACCCCATTTTATCTTTGAGAAGATTCTTGTGATATTGATTAATCTCTTGTTGATTTTCAATTACATACTTATAGTAGTATGCCATTATGGTTATTACATGTCTATGCCATATCTTTTATTCTATATCATGTCATCTGATATTTATAGCTAGACTGATCCATTTATTATTTTCTTATAAATAATACTCGGGTCAGACCGAGATGTTACAGGTGCTTCTGCTTGACTTCTCTTCTGGGATTACTCTGGCTTTTTGGCTAACTACTTAGATTAGTAGTTTTTGTTGTATACATTTGAGATATAGACTCCGTGATGTATACTTATGCTTTTGTGTAGCTTGTAGCTATTCTTTTGTATTATCGTGGATCGTTCAGACCACTACTCTGATGTACACTTTCATGTGTTATCTATATATTCATATCTTTTTCTGCCTTTGTGATATGGATGTCTGTGACTGATTTGTGTTACGTTTATTTCTATATTTGTTTCCGAAGATTATATATAGCCACTGTGTGATAGATTTGAGTTTGTATCGGTATGTCGGATTTCCTCCTTAAATGAAATGCATGTTATACTATTTGACATATCGGCGCTCGCACAAAGAAATTACACGGATGGTCGCTCCTCAACAGCCTTATTCTCCGTGCTAGTTGACAGCATTACTCCGTAGTGTTCTTGGCTAGCATGGGTATAGAGGTGGGGCGTCACAGCTTGGTATCAAGGCCAAACTTCGGAACAATGTAGAATAACTTAACAAGGATCATCGTCCTAAGTCCAACTTAGGAGTCGTGCCTTAGGATTTAATTCGAGTCTTCGTACTGATTCATCCTATTTCCTTTTATGTATCCTTGTTTTATCTATCAAGATTTGCTTGATATTTATTTGGGGAATGACTTTTCTTCTTCTCCCTTTCTTAAAGAAGAGAATGTCTAGACCAGGCCGTCCCAGAGCCGGACCATCTACTGTTACTCCCCAGGATGCAGTTTTTATGACTGCTCAGCAGCTACTTGATTTAGTAAAGAATGCTCAAGCAGCTGGTCCTAATCAGGAACCTACTCATCCTAAGTCTGGATTTGCACGCTTGTGCAACGATTATACCAACTTTGGTGGGAAACCATTCAAAGGTTCTGAAACTATTATTGAGGTCCAGGCTTGGTTAAGAACATGCGATCGAATCTTTTCTCGCATGAATCTTATCGATCTTCACCGTGTTCAGGTGGCCTCCAGTATGCTCCAAAAGAGAGCATTGGATTGGTACGAACTTCTTATTTCTGAAATTAATGAAGAGGATCTCACTTGGGAGCAATTCCGGGAATGCTTCGAATTAAAATTCGTACCAGAAGCAGAGAAAGTGACATTGGCTCGACGTTTCATAGACCTTGTTCAAGGTGAATCCTCTGTGACAGATTATGTCGCATCCTTCGAGTCACTGTCTAAATATGGGGTTGAATACATCAACACCCCATTGAAGAAGAACCAGAGATTCGTCTATGGCTTAAACAAAAATCTCAAGAAGCCAATACTTCTAAAATTAGAAGTTTCTTTCGATCAACTCATTGATATCGCTCTTCGTCTTGAAGAGGCTGATAGGGAAAGTGATGTTGAAGTGGTAGGGGATAAACCAAACTTCAACAACAAGAAAAGGCCTAACAAGTTCAAAGGCCCTTATCCCAATAAAAAGGGGAAACAAGCCACTCCTGCTGCAAAGACTCCTTCCCCTAATAATGGGCAATGCTATAACTATGGTTCTAAGGACCATTCTGCGAACAAGTGTTCGAAGCCGCGTTCTTGTCGCTATTGTAAAAGTCCGGATCATTATATACATTTATGCCCCAAACTTCAAGGCAAGAAGGAGGGAAAGCTTAATGTGGCTCAAGCCCCTGGCAACACATCTCGCGGTCAAGGTATGTCTCATTCTGTCCTTGATGGCATTATTATATTTCTTGATCAACCTATTAGAGTCCTCTTTGATACGGGTGCATCCCATTCTTTTATATAAAAGGAACTTGTCGATACCTTTTCCTTAAGTGTTGTTGCTTTAATGACTTCTTTAAGAATTGTGAATCCGGTTGGTGGATCCGCAACTCTTAGTTTGCTTTGTAAAGATGTGGAGATTATTTTGTGTGATTTTCCTTTCCTAGCCGATTTGCATGTCATGCGTTATTTAGGCTTTGGAATGATTTTGGGTATGGATTGGCTTAACCGTTATGAAGCTCATATCCTATGTCCTGAGCGGACTATTTATCTCCGACATCCGCAATCTATAAAGCAGATTTCTATTATTCTTAAAGATTCGGTTTCCACTTTGGCTGCATCTTTATATTCTTTAAATCCTCGTGATGATGATAATGATGATGAGGAAGATGTCATTTCTCGTATTCACGTCGTTCGTGAATTTTCCGACATATTCGAGCCCGTTTTAGGATTACCACCTAAGCGAGCAATTGAGTTCAAAATTAGTCTTATACCTGGAGCTCAACCTATTACTTGTCCTCCTTATCGCATGTCCAATAAGGAGAATGAAGAGATGCGCAAATAATTATCCGAATTGGAGACGAAGCAATTTATTCGCTCTAGTTCCTCGCCTTGGGAAGCTTCAGCAATTTTCGTGAAGAAATCCGATGGTACACTTAGGCTTTGCGTCGACTACCGCAAGCTTAATGATCTTACTATTAAGAATAAATATCCTTTATCTCGGATTGATGATCTATTTGATCAACTTAGTGGTGCTAGAGTCTTTTCACAATTGAACATGGCTACCGGTTTTCATCAGCTTCGTATTGCAGAGGATAGTATTCCTTTGACCTCGTTCCGTACTCGATATGGATCTTATGAATGGCTGGTTATGCCATTTGGTTTAACGAATGCTCCGGCTTATTTTGTTGACCTTATGAATCGAGTTTTCAAAGATTTCCTCGATCGGTTTGTTCTCATCTTTATTGATGATATTCTTGTGTATTCTAAAACCAAGGAGGAACATGAAAAGCATCTTCGGGCTGTATTGTGTAACGACCCAAAACTTTTAGTGATTTTTTTGTTAAATTAATTGAAATTTTGTGAAATTTTAAACAATAAAATTTAAAAATAAAAATTTACTATTTGGAATACGTCTATTTTAATATAGCAACTGGTAAATTTTCATCTGATAATATTGAAGTTTATTTTCCTATGAAATTTTATTTCAAATTAAACTGGTTAATAACGGTGAATTTAAAAGTTTTCCGAAACTAAAATATGTCAACAGGAGAAAATTTATTCAGAGCATTCTGGATCAGACTGCGAAATTCGTTTCGCGAAATTCGAACGTTTCTAGCTCCGTTTGGATTTTCCCGTATGAAATAACAGCATTTTCGGTACCGATTATCGACTTTTGGTCGGATGATCGTACCACTAATATCTGTATACCGTTTTGATCCTCTCGTCGTGCTGATCTCAATGGTATATTTATCTCTGTATTTTGAAGTCCGGTACGCGACGGAAATGATAATAACGATCCGTTGTAACGGTATCAAATTTATAACTTTACGCTTTCCATTGCTTTTCAAGTGTATAACGTGCAGCCCAAACAAATTTAATTGCTTCAACAATTAGGACGAAATCAAGGGAATTGACTATTACAATTGATCCATTCAAATTTTCCATCAGTTACAAAGCAAATCAATAGATTACCTTTATTTACTCCCTGGATTTACATTTCTGGATTCACGTGCTGCAGCTATTTAATTAATCTTCTACCTGTTACACTTCTCCAGCTTTATATTTATTTCAAATCTTCTCTGCCTCTCCCTCTCTCTCAGTTCCTTCCTTCTTTCTTTTTCTTTTTTTTTTCTTTTTCTTCTTGTCTCATGGCTCCCATTCCTCTGTTCATTTTGAAACTCACCGAGCCAACCTCACGAAACCACCATCGGCTGTGCCACGCAGTCGGCAACAGCCTGCGAGCAACTCCAAACACCCCACCGACCTCGCCCTCATCTCACGAGAACTACCACCACATGTCCCCTCACGCGCGGCGCCACCCAGACCCGTTTCCACCAGGTAGAAGCTCACCTTCGACCAACCATCCCTCTTTTCCTTCTCTCGCTTGTCTCGCCTCCCTTGACCGACCCGACCCCAGCCACCTAGCATCCACCGAAGCAGCCACGTCCATTTTGCACCCAGACCCGAAGCCTCATCTCCACCCGAGTCAGTCACCTCGGCCTCCCCCTATTTCGTAGTCATCTTCTGCCCTGGCGAGCGCCAAACCCGACCACATCTTGGCAGTCTCCTTATCACCTTCTCATCCCCTTATTTTGTATACAGGTATATAAATATATAGTACTATATGTATACGTTAGCTTTATTGCATGCGTATGAGTGTTTTATATATTATATATAAATTGTATTACAAGTTTCCATTTTACCAATAGGAACATATGTTTACCTAAGTTCTATTTTGTATACGTAAGTGGCCTTCTGTATAACATAAGTGTTATTTTATATAGGCTGTCTCAGGTTTGTTAGAAAAAAATACAAATGTATATTAGTTGTTTTAAAGTTTTTAAGTATGTAATGATTTCGGTTATATATTGGTATATATATAGCTTATATATTTTCTGCATATATTCGTTATACAGCTATATCTATCAAGCTATGATATATTTTAAAGTTTTAAAGTTTATATATTTTAAAGTATATGAAGATTATAAGGGCTGTAGTATATATATAGTTATAGTGCAGTCATAGGTTTGCTGTTGACAAATTTTAAGTACATATTATATATATTCGTTTATATTTACAGTATTATATATATATATATTATTATATAGCAGTTTTGTAAGTGGAGATATATATGTTTGTTTATATATAAAATGTTTATAAAGTTATAAAAGGTTTATACAGTTGACGCTATTGTTTTGTTTTGGTCTGTCTGTTATATATATGAATTTATACAAGTTCATATCATTTTGTTGTCTGCAAACATTTGTTTGTTTCCTGTTTTGCACTATTGAAAAGGAAGTTATACATATATATTGTTTATAGGGAAAAAAAAAGACTAAGCTTAGTGTGATGTAAAGTGTCTCCAAGTCTGTTCATGAAAAAGTATTATTTAAAATGAGTCAGCTTGTATTTCTGCTCTACAGTTATGCATAAATTTATATGGGTCTGCATATAGCCTGTCCGTTTAGAGATAAGTATAAGGTCGGCTTGTTTATAACGTAAGTCTATATAAATTTTGTATCTGTACATAGGCCTGTAAATTAGATACATCGATTTGTCTTTAATATTGAATTTTATTTCATAAAGGCCTCATTTGATTTTGACTAATATATGAATATGTATATAATACTAAGACTATGTTTTACATAGGTTTAATTTAAATATTGATTCGAAATACATATAACGATTTTATTTTATTATTTGTTAAAAGTTAATATTTGTGACGACCGCCCATGACCCCTGCACCGAATCTAAAGATAGAGCGCTGTAAAGTATGCCAGGCGACCATGGACGATTATCAAGGTAAGATTTAAAACAACAGAGTCTATCGTATTACTCACAGCGCATGGACAAAATACAATAGAACATAAGTATAGTGAAGCTTTACAGAACAAAATGACATCATATAAAACTCCATAATAGTTGAATACAAGCATCCACATAGTCAATACAATCAAGCCTCACTACATAACTCTCAGAGAATACAAAACAGCGGAATATCCAGTACATATAAAAGAAGATAATATGCAACCCTCCAACTCCTCTTCGATATCAGCATCGTGAGAAGAGAACTGCACCTGTCACCTGCTACCTAGTCTGCCCGTCCCAAAATGGACGAACAGCCCAAGGCAATAAAAATTAAAACATAAAGCCTTGAGTCAGACAACAGTCTTAGTGAGCAGTAAATTAACTAACAACATACCAAAAGAGCATAAAGGAAAAGGAATAGGAATACAACCCTCCCACTCCAACCTCATTCTACAGTGATAGCCCCCAGACACACACTAAGCAGAAGCAAACATAGCAGAGCATACAATTTAAAGTAAAGCTACTATCACTCGAGTCAAGGGCGATGTTTTCCAAGTACCAAGGCCTAAATCAGATAAGCACCCAGAAAATACCGCTCTTGAGTCCGAATGACGATACAATCAAACATCCATGACTCTGGCTATCACTGTTATCATTGCTTCGATATCACCGTTAATTGAATGACCGGCACATTCTTTCAGCCGTCCGTCAAGGGCTAATGAAAACCCCGGTTCTAGACATAACTCCCGCACGTCGTCGCAGCCCGTGCCTAGGACTATCGAATCTGCCCAGAGTACTCGACCATCAACAGTTGGCCGTTGGGACTATCGAATCTGCCCAAACGTACTCTTGCTTAGAGCATGCTAGAACCTTCAACAACGATGCTATCCAAGCCTCCTAGTCATCCTCCTCGACGACTATTCTCATATCCATTCATTATCCTCAACTCGAATCATATCACCGAGTTATCAACATGCTTGGAATGATCCCGTCTGGATTAGACCAAGTCTTCATCACATGATTGCCTCGCTTCATTACATCCTCGCAAAGCCTCATCTCATCATCACATCATCAAATCTATGCATAATAGCTTCATCATCCCGCTACATATGCCACGAGCAGCTTTTCCAATTCAAGAGCCTTTCCCTTAGCTTTTGAATCACCTTCGATCTAAATCTAATCATCAATCATCTAGTTCATAACAATCAATCAAATCAAACATCAATCCAAGCAATCAAGCATTCAAAAATGATCTAAGTAGACAATTATAACAATAATGGCATTTTCGTAATTAAAGAGTTGAAAGTCCAATAAGCATGAAAACATGGATTATATCTCTACAAACTTGATGAATGAACTTGCATAGGTTAACATATGATAAAATGGATGTAACATCATCATGAACAATGGATCTATATGGATCTACACATAGGATGAAGAAAATGCATGGAAATCACTATTTTAACACCAAATCGAGCCAACAATCCGATATACTCCTTTGGATCCGTGTGAGAGATAATCACCACTCACCAAATCACCTAAACAAACCCAAATCAACACGCTCCAGATCTGGACAGCGAAGGATCAAGCTTGATCTATCACGAATCCGCTTCAAATGAAGAAATCTCTCTTGAAAAGATGAAGATCTTCAATCTAAGCTCTTGAATCTTCAATCTTGATCTTCGATTTGGATGGATGGAAGCACTAGATTAGAGTGGAGAAAAGAAGTGAAGAAGTGTAGAAGTCGAGCTCTCAAAATGGCAGCACTTCGTTGCTTCAAAATCCGGATCCCAAAAAGTGAGAACAACCCCTCCTATTTATAGCTGAAAACTGCCTAAGTCGTAACTCGGCTATCTCCTTAAGTCGCTGCCGACTTAACACTATGCCGACCTACGACCTAAAAACCCCCACGACTTAACAGAGCCTCCGACCTAACCCTTGACGACCTAAAGCAACCTCCGACTCAACACATGCGCACATACGAACCCTGTCTACGACTTAATGCGCACGCGCCTTAACTGGTTAGATGACTTACGACTTACTGCTATGCCGACTTAACCAGCCTATACGACCTAACGACTTATACCAACACGCGACCTAACAACTCATGCGACCTAGCATTTAGGCAAAACTCAGCTCCTCTAGGTCGTTGCCGACCTAACTATACACTACATCCTATAGGTCGCTCGAAACCTTAACTCGACTTAAACTCTTAAGTCTCCTATCTCTTAGGTCGTCTACGACCTAAACCCTTTAACATCTACGCGACCTAACATAAGTCGCGAACAAACTGGGATACGACTTATCTACTAAGTCGTCTAGCCGACCTAACTCTACCCCACGACCTACCCCAGAATACTTAGGTCGCCTAAACCTCCTAAGTCGGTCACGACTCATCACTTAGGTCGGTCACTGTCTTATGTCGGTCAACCATACTCCCTTAACTCGGTGAATTCCTTGAGTCGGCAACTCGACCCAGACTTGTTGCTTAACTCGTCCAACCTTCCTAAGTCGGCTACGACTTAAGACTTAAGAAAAATTCTGCTAAAACCTGAAATGACTTAACAACAATACAACCAAAGGTCAATCATTTTAGAATGTTTTGATCCGTAAAAATACGGGTCGTTACATTCTCTCCCCCTTAGGAATTTCGCCCCCGAAATTCCAAACAAACAAGGCAATCAAAGCTATTCTGTACGCCTATCATCCATAACAATCAATAAACCATGCATCCAATTCTAGCTTAGCGTATAGAATTCTAAGACCTAGAACAAGTTACAATTTCGTTAGATGACACGACACCTTAGGGCCATACCTTGAAGAGTTCAGGATGAGCTGCTTTCATCCTCTCTTCCACCTCCCACGTACAGTCGTTATCATCGTCACTCCATTGTATCTTGAGCAACTTAACTATCTTCCTCCTAAGCTGTTTCGTGTCGGTTCCAACAACACGAAGCGGCTTACGAGGTCTTCTATCGACTGGATCAACTTCGAAGTCTTCACAGCTCTCAGCAGAAACCACTGTACTCGAGTCGTGCACATACTTCCGTAGATACGATACATGAAAAACACTGTGCACACTCGACATCTTCTCTGGCAACTCCAATCTGTAGGCGAGCTTTCCAATTCGCTCGATAATCAGGAATGGTCCAACAAATCTCGGAGTCAATTTTCCTTTCTTCCCGAATCGAATAACACTCTTTAGTGGAGAAATCTTCACAAAAACCATATCTCCTAAGTCGAATTCCAAATCCTTTCGACGCTTATCAGCATAACTCTTCTGACGGTCTTGGGCTGCCTTCATTCGTTGCCGAATGATCTCTATGCAATCTGAAGTCTGACGAATCATCTCTGGCCCAAGCATCAGCTTTTCTCCAGTTTCCAACCAACATGTTGGAGAGTTACACGGTCTTCCATACAATGCCTCATACGGTGCCATACCAATGCTTGACTGGTAACTATTGTTGTATGCAAACTCCACCAAATGAAGGTGATCTTCCCATGATCCTCCGAAATCCAAAACACAAGCTCTAAGAAGATCTTCCAAAATTCGGTTGACTCTCTCGGTCTGACCATCTGTTTGGGGATGATAGGCTGTACTCAAACACAACTTGGTTCCCAAGACTTCCTGGAAGCTCTTCCAAAATCCACTAGTGAACAATGGGTCTCGATCGCTCACTATACTCTTCGGAATACCATGGAATCGAACTATCCACTTAACATACAACTCAGCCAACTTTGATGCAGTCCTAGTCGATCGAACAGGAATGAATCGTGCACTCTTAGTCAGACGATCCACAATGACCCAGATCCCTTCATTTCCCGTTCTGGTTCTAGGTAATCCATCGATAAAATCCATCGACACTTGTTCCCACTTCCATGTAGGAACTTCTAATGGCTGAAGCAATCCGCTTGGCTTCTTCTGTTCGGCTTTTACCAACTGGCAATTCATACACTTGGAAATGAAATCTCCAACATCCTTCTTCATGCCTTCCCAGTAGTAGGTTCTCTTCATATCCCGATACATCTTGTTTCCACCTGGATGAATTGTTAATTTCGAGTGATGGCTTTCCTTCAGAACTTCACTCCTCAATTCATCTATATCGGGAACAACTAGTCGTCCTTGCTTTCGAAGCCAACCCTCTCGATCGACCTCGAATCCTTTATTCTTTTCTGGATCCAATCCAGATTCCAATTCACGGATAATTTTGACAAGCTTATCATCTCGCTTTTGGCCCTCGCCAATCCTTTCCACAAGAGTGGGTCTTATCGATAAGTTTGCCAACATCTCAGGTTCCAATTCACGTCTAGGCCTGAAGTCAAATCCAGCTAAATACTCGAGACTCTTCCATTCTGAAAACATGGCTCCCAATCCTGCATGTCTCCGACTTAACGCATCTGCCACTGCGTTACCTTTTCCCGGAGTATAAGCTATACCAAAATCATATGATGCCAAAAACTCTAGCCAACGTTGCTGCCGAAGATTTAAATCCTTTTGGGAGAAAAGATACTTCAACGACTTGTGATCCGTAAACAACTCGAATCGAACTCCCAACAGATAATGTCTCCACATCTTCAGAGCAAATACAATCGCCGCTAATTCCAAATCATGAGTTGAGTAATTCCTTTCATGCGGCTTCAGTTGTCGACTGGCATACGCAACAACTTTATCCTTCTGCATCAGCACTGCTCCAAGTCCAGTACCACATGCGTCGGTGTAAACCACCATCTCATCATTCCCATTAGGAATAGTCAAAACAGGAGCACTCGTCAGTCGCTCTTTCAGGATTCCGAAAGCTTGCTCACACTTAGCATCCCAACTGAACACTTGGTTCTTCCTCGTCAATCCCGTTAATGGAGCAGCTACCTTGGAGAAGTCTTTGATAAACCGTCGATAATATCCTGCTAATCCAAGAAAACTTCTCACATCAGATGCATTCTTAGGTCTAACCCAGTCCTGGATTGCTGCCACCTTAGCGGGATCAACCGCTATTCCATTTCCAGAAATCACATGGCCTAAGAATCTCACTTCACTCTTCCAGAAGTGACACTTCGAAAACTTAGCCTTCAGCTGATGTTTCCGTAAGATCTCCAAAACAATCCGCAAGTGCGTCTTGTGCTCTTCTTCAGTTCTGGAATAAATCAGAATATCATCCACGAACACAAGTACGAACTTATTTAGCTGATCTCTGAACACCCTATTCATAAGATCCACAAAATATGCTGGCGCGTTAGTCAATCCAAACGGCATTACCAGCCACTCAAAGAAACCGGATGGTGTCCTAAAAGCAGTCTTCGGCACACTATCCTTAGCTACTCTCAACTGGTGAAATCCCGTTGCCAAATCCATCTGAGAAAACACCTTAGCTTCGTGAAGCTGATCAAACAAGTCATCTATTCTCAGCAATGGATACTTGTTCTTCTTAGTCACCTTATTCAGCTCACGATAATCGACGCATAATCTCAACGACCCATCTGCCTTGGTTGCAAACACAACTGGTGCACCCCACTCGGACACACTACGCCGAATGAATCCTTTCTGCAAAAGATCATCAACTTGCACCCTCAACTCCTGCTGTTCCCTAGGCGCCATTCGCCTAAGAGGCATCACAACAGGTCTGGCTCCTTCAACTAGATCTATACGAAACTCGATCTCTCTATGCGGCGGCAACCCTTTGACTTCGTCAAAGACATCCTCGAATCCATTAGCGATCGGCACTGATGACAGTCCATCCCGTGGAACAACTAGCGAATACATGAAGCTCATGAAGACGCCTTCTTCATGCTTACATCGTATCACAATCTTTCGCCCCTCCACATTCTCGACTGTCACTTCCAACCTTTCGCAATCAACCTTTGCCGCATATTTCCTAAGCCAGTCCATACCCAAGATAATTCCGAACCCCGCAAAGTTCAGAACAAAGCAATCACAAACAAAAGAGCAACCATGACTCGACACAACTAGACCACGGCATAACATACACAAACAAGACGAACCCCCAACTGGATTAGTCACAACCAATGGCCTATCAACAATATCCGGCTTCAAATCTAACCGGCCTACTAGTTCATTACAGACAAATGAATGCGACGCTCCAGTATCAAACAGAACTCTAACTGGAATACCACATAGGAAAAGAGTACCTTGAACAACCACACTCTTTCCCTTCTCTTCAGCAGTAGGAGCTTTCGAAGACGACGGAACAGCTTCTAAAGCATAAGCTTGCACAACCTGCCTGTCCTTCCTCGGTTCTGGACAATTCTTCCTGAAATGCCCCGGCTTGTCATAGTTATGACACTTCATCGGCACCTTAGGATTCTTACAATCCTTCGAGAAATGGCCCTTCTGCTGACAGTTGTAGCAAGTCACCTCGCCTTTCGGCTTCTTCTGGCCATCCTTACCCTTCTGCTGCTGCTGCTTCCTCTTCTGGTTTCCACCCTGTTGTGGTTTAGATTCTCCCTTGGCAACAGCAACAACAGGTCCTTCCTTAGGAAACAGACTCTCATGCCTAAGAGCTTTCTCCACAAGCTTCTCAAATGAATCGTCCAAATGATCCACCAACTGTCTCCCAAGATAACTATCCAAGCCGGTCACAAACTTCTCATTCTTCTGATAAGCAGACTCAATATATGACCGGGCATATTTGGACAAAGCTTCAAACTCAGAAACATACTCAAGAACTGATCTTCCACCTTGCTTGAGCTCCACAAACCTCTTGAACAGAACAGACTTCTGAGCTGTAGAAATGAACTTAGCTTCAAATCTGACTTGGAATTGCTCCCAAGTAATCTCTTCTTCCGGAGTAGTGATGGTAATAGAGTTCCACCAATCAGAAGCTCTCCCTTGAAGCTGCCTTGATGCCAACTTCCTCTTAGTTGCATCATCAATTCCCAAATCACCAAAGATCCTTCTACAAGCATCTATCCACCTCTGGACCTCAATGGTAGATTCTGTTCCCAAGAAAACCTTCCCTCCAAGAGCAGTATAATCCTTGCACAGCTTAGCAAAATCCACTGGTTTCGGAGTTTGGACTTGAACTCCAACATCAACTGCTGCCCCCGGAACTGGTATCCTTCTCATGATCGAAGTCATCATAGCTTCGAACATGGCTGCATAATCAGCAGTCTCTTCAGTAGCACGGCCTTCCCTAGCAGCTGGTCTCCCTCTTCGACTCATTCTTAATATCTATAAAAAGGAATGATTAGAACATCTAGAGAAACAACTGCATAAAGGACTCAAACTCTACTAAGCTACTATATTATATATAGTAATCATCCATCAAAATACAATTACGTCTCTCATACGTGGTTACTTCAGCGAGCGTTGGGTAAAATCGATTAACCAATGCTCTGATACCAAATGTGACGACCGCCCATGACCCCTGCACCGAATCTAAAGATAGAGCGCTGTAAACTATGCCAGGCGACCATGGACGATTATCAAGGTAAGATTTAAAACAACAGAGTCTATCGTATTACTCACAGCGCATGGACAAAATACAATAGAACATAAGTATAGTGAAGCTTTACAGAACAAAATGACATCATATAAAACTCCATAATAGTTGAATACAAGCATCCACATAGTCAATACAATCAAGCCTCACTACATAACTCTCAGAGAATACAAAACAGCGGAATATCCAGTACATATAAAAGAAGATAATATGCAACCCTCCAACTCCTCTTCGATATCAGCATCGTGAGAAGAGAACTGCACCTGTCACCTGCTACCTAGTCTGCCCGTCCCAAAATGGACGAACAGCCCAAGGCAATAAGAATTAAAACATAAAGCCTTGAGTCAGACAACAGTCATAGTGAGCAGTAAATTAACTAACAACATACCAAAAGAGCATAAAGGAAAAGGAATAGGAATACAACCCTCCCACTCCAACCTCATTCTACAGTGATAGCCCCCAGACACACACTAAGCAGAAGCAAACATAGCAGAGCATACAATTTAAAGTAAAGCTACTATCACTCGAGTCAAGGGCGATGTTTTCCAAGTACCAAGGCCTAAATCAGATAAGCACCCAGAAAATACCGCTCTTGAGTCCGAATGACGATACAATCAAACATCCATGACTCTGGCTATCACTGTTATCATTGCTTCGATATCACCGTTAATTGAATGACCGGCACATTCTTTCAGCCGTCCGTCAAGGGCTAATGAAAACCCCGGTTCTAGACATAACTCCCGCACGTCGTCGCAGCCCGTGCCTAGGACTATCGAATCTGCCCAGAGTACTCGACCATCAACAGTTGGCCGTTGGGACTATCGAATCTGCCCAAACGTACTCTTGCTTAGAGCATGCTAGAACCTTCAACAACGATGCTATCCAAGCCTCCTAGTCATCCTCCTCGACGACTATTCTCATATCCATTCATTATCCTCAACTCGAATCATATCACCGAGTTATCAACATGCTTGGAATGATCCCGTCTAGATTAGACCAAGTCTTCATCACATGATTGCCTCGCTTCATTACATCCTCGCAAAGCCTCATCTCATCATCACATCATCAAATCTATGCATAATAGCTTCATCATCCCGCTACATATGCCACGAGCAGCTTTTCCAATTCAAGAGCCTTTCCCTTAGCTTTTGAATCACCTTCGATCTAAATCTAATCATCAATCATCTAGTTCATAACAATCAATCAAATCAAACATCAATCCAAGCAATCAAGCATTCAAAAATGATCTAAGTAGACAATTATAACAATAATGGCATTTTCGTAATTAAAGAGTTGAAAGTCCAATAAGCATGAAAACATGGATTATATCTCTACAAACTTGATGAATGAACTTGCATAGGTTAACATATGATAAAATGGATGTAACATCATCATGAACAATGGATCTATATGGATCTACACATAGGATGAAGAAAATGCATGGAAATCACTATTTTAACACCAAATCGAGCCAACAATCCGATATATTCCTTTGGATCCGTGTGAGAGATAATCACCACTCACCAAATCACCTAAACAAACCCAAATCAACACGCTCCAGATCTGGACAGCGAAGGATCAAGCTTGATCTATCACGAATCCGCTTCAAATGAAGAAATCTCTCTTGAAAAGATGAAGATCTTCAATCTAAGCTCTTGAATCTTCAATCTTGATCTTCGATTTGGATGGATGGAAGCACTAGATTAGAGTGGAGAAAAGAAGTGAAGAAGTGTAGAAGTCGAGCTCTCAAAATGGCAGCACTTCGTTGCTTCAAAATCCGGATCCCAAAAAGTGAGAACAACCCCTCGTATTTATAGCTGAAAACTGCCTAAGTCGTAACTCGGCTATCTCCTTAAGTCGCTGCCGACTTAACACTATGCCGACCTACGACCTAAAAACCCCCACGACTTAACAGAGCCTCCGACCTAACCCTTGACGACCTAAAGCAACCTCCGACTCAACACATGCGCACATACGAACCCTGTCTACGACTTAATGCGCACGCGCCTTAACTGGTTAGATGACTTACGACTTACTGCTATGCCGACTTAACCAGCCT
Source organism: Allium fistulosum (assembly GCA_030737815.1). NCBI lineage: Eukaryota > Viridiplantae > Streptophyta > Magnoliopsida > Asparagales > Amaryllidaceae > Allium > Allium fistulosum. Next base: position 714,921,623 of record CM060906.1, on the reverse strand, counting down.
ATACGACCTAACGACTTATACCAACACGCGACCTAACAACTCACGCGACCTAGCATTTAGGCAAAACTCAGCTCCTCTAGGTCGTTGCCGACCTAACTATACACTACATCCTATAGGTCGCTCGAAACCTTAACTCGACTTAAACTCTTAAGTCTCCTATCTCTTAGGTCGTCTACGACCTAAACCCTTTAACATCTACGCGACCTAACATAAGTCGCGAACAAACTGGGATACGACCTATCTACTAAGTCGTCTAGCCGACCTAACTCTACCCCACGACCTACCCCAGAATACTTAGGTCGCCTAAACCTCCTAAGTCGGTCACGACTCATCACTTAGGTCGGTCACTGTCTTATGTCGGTCAACCATACTCCCTTAACTCGGTGAATTCCTTGAGTCGGCAACTCGACCCAGACTTGTTGCTTAACTCGTCCAACCTTCCTAAGTCGGCTACGACTTAAGACTTAAGAAAAATTCTGCTAAAACCTGAAATGACTTAACAACAATACAACCAAAGGTCAATCATTTTAGAATGTTTTGATCCGTAAAAATACGGGTCGTTACAATATTATTTTAAAATTCATATATATGCATCTTGTTTCGGATTATCCCAAGCTGGTTTTGATTGTTTCATTTGATTCTAATTTATCAGTGTTCGTCGAATCTGGATCTATCGTGCTTTACTTTGAAATTTGTGCATGGGTTGTAACTCATTTCATTCTGTCCATCCTCTCTAGCCTCGAAAGGTGAGCAATCACTCACGATTAACGTTTTTTTATTTATTAAATTTGATTTCAATTGAAACGACAATTGAAATATGCTTCTGTAGTTATTTAAATTGTTATATATGCTATTATCGGCAACTGTTCACCTATGAGATATGACACCATATCCTGTTGTTTATATTATTTTGTTATTGATGATATAGGCCTGTTGTTGTATTTTATATTATATGTTATCACCCTACAAGTTCCCTGTTAGTATAGAATTCACTATGGGTTGTAATGATACATACCCGAACGGACTTTAGAATAGGAGAAAATCGTTATGGGTTGAAATGATAAACCCAAGCGATTTTCAATTGATTTGAATTTGGGATTACGGGTCGAAATGATATCTACCCGTATGTATTTAAAATTTACGGATTGAAATGATAAATATCCGTATCACTTGACCATAAATAGGAAATCATATACAGACACCGTTGGTCTATATATATATTTTGAAATAAATTCTATGGAAAGAAATATATGGTTTTAATAAAAGTTGATTCTTAAATTATTATATATAAATGGTAATGCTATATATAGATTTAATAATGATATTCAAATTAATTAAGATGGATTTAATACATATAATATGTTTAAGTATAAAATTTATAATTCAAAACTAGATTTTGGTAATAATTTGAATAAGTTAAGGTTGGGAAGATAATTTGAATTTAGTTGAAATTGTATTCATTAAGGAATTTTATTTAATTAAACTGATTTGAAATTTATTGAAATTGAGATTTAAGATATGATTTATACTTGGGTTTGATTTAAATAATTAAATGAATATTTCTTGTTTAAATAAATTTAAGGAAATATTTAGTAAAAAAATGAAATTTAAGGCTAGTCAAATGATATTGAATTTATTAAGTGAATATTCCCTGATTAAATAATAATAAAGTTAAATCAAGAGCTTTATGAAACTGTTAAATTTAACTTTGGAAAGTTGAATATTAAAGCTTTGAAATACATTGAAAATTTAAATGGTATGTTTAGACCTGAATTGAATTGATGGATTTAGCTTTGAATAAATTTGAATTTGGAATTTGGTGGATGTGAAGCAATTTGTGAGACTTAAGGAAAATTATAAATACTTTACTTTTAAATTATTTAACCTATATATACTATTTTGGAAAATAGATATATTTGAAATGAAATGATATTTTAGTTTTGAAGTATAAATTAATTTGGAACGACCATGGTGTTATAATGTATATTTCCACCTTGAAGATAGTTCCGCAGATCCTTAGAGGATGGTTATCCCAAACATCCTTTAAGTTACTTGTATTTTAGTTGATATTTCACTTGAGTTGGATTTATTGATATAAGAATGTTAATTCTGACTCGAGTGTTTTGTGTTTTGCTTTACGCTCGGGTCAGACCGAGTGATACAGCATTTGAGGCTCACCTTTAGAGTTTGGAGCTTCATTTGGAGATCCAACTATCGATTCAGCTTTCATCTTTTCCAGTTGATTTGTTCAGAGAGGTCATCTATTTGTACTAAAGACTTCACTGTATTTGAGATATTCTGTTGTATTTTATTTTAACTCTGATGTTTTTATAGTAGCTTCATGAACTACTATTTTATCTATTCCGCTGCGTATTATTGTATTACTCTGTGTCTGTGATTCTGTGATTGATTTATTTACTGTATATTCTGAGTTTTGCGAAATTTAAATTAACAATCCACTGTTTTGAAGTATTCGAGTTCGACATGTGTGGATTTATTGTCGATTTGAATGGTCCAAAATAGTGGGTCGTTACAGTTGGTATCAGAGCTTTGGCTCTAGGCAAAACTTAGAATAACGACCCACTATTTTGGACCATTCAAATCGACAATAAATCCACACATGTCGAACTCGAATTCTTCAAAACAGTGGATTGTTAATTTAAATTTGGCAAAACTCAGAATATACAGTAATTTATTTACAGAATCACTTTCGTTCGAGTTTGAATCTCTTCCGTTTGACTCGATTTCCTTTGAACTTTGGAACGTTTCTTGCGATTCCAAAATTCATTCTTGTCTCTCCCTATTTGTATTCTTTTGATTCTGGAGTATCCCATAACTCCACTTCGAATGATCTCTATAAGAATAGGATCCCGCCAATCTTTGAATGATTTGTAAAGGGGTAAAACTCCTTTATAATTGGCATTGATTCACCGGAGATTTTTATATTCCCCGGTTTAGATGCTACTATCTCTGGTTATGCTGAATTCTATCTCTGGCGATCGAATGACGATTTGCCTTGGAATTCTGCATCGATCATATTCCTGAAGTCATGGTTGACCCGGTTAAGGTCGCCCGCGACTTGTATAAGTATATCCATCTTCTATTTTGTAAGTTAATTATCTCATTTTCGTTCGAACTTATCTTCGAATCATAATTTTATTCGATTAGAATTCCTCTAATTTGAACTTCTATCTTTGTTTTGGAATCCATTCTTAAACCATCCTTTGAAAAAAATCGGGTTATTTGTATTTTAGAAATTGTTTTATATATCGAAATTATTATTTTGATAAGTATGATTATATTCTATATATAAAACTGAAAATGTTTTCGATGAGGATTATATTTTTTTTAAAATGAGAATTTGAGGCTTCGAAAGGATTTGTAATTTTGAAAAATTATATAAGAAATTTGATTTATCTAAAAATGATTTATGACTAAAGGATTTTAAATTTGAAATTCGAGAATTGAACTCCGGTATTTTGAAATTGGTTTTAAGATTTTGAAATATATAATAATAATATGATTTAAAAGTATTTTCCGAATAAGAAATGTTTCAAATGATTTTAATAAGTTTCGAATGATTTCAAAGAAATTTCAAAAGAGGTTTGAGAAAATAGAAGTCCAGAACCCACTTATGTCGTTGGAAAATAATTTTGGTGATGAGTGCACGCATCATCGACATTTATTTTCGAGTTTCAGAGTGGGGGAGAGGCCACTTCGGTAGCTTTGCTATGCAATTGATTTGTGAGACCAATTATAATTTCAAATTTCGAAGTGTGATGTGATATTCGAAAGATATATGTATATATATATTTGAACAATTTGAAATGAGCCGGTGTTCAGTCCTTGAGTTTTGGATTTGATTTGATATAACCCTATCTTTTGGAATTGATTTACTGATTTGTTGCTGATTTCCAACTCTTGAATTTGAAAATGATTTCTTCAACTATTTTGAAGGTTCGAGCACTTCCAAATCAAGGTTAACATTTCAAGGCTAAGGAATTTTGAAAAGTATAAAGTATATAAGTTTGGTATGTATGTTAAAGTATGTAGTAATATGATTTAAATAAGTTGAAACTGTTTTGTTAAGTAAATAAATAAGGCAATTTTAATTTTTTCTAATATGAAATTTAGATTTGAAATGTTTTGAAAAAAATTTGGTCTTCAAAATATTTTGAATAAAGTTTAGTTAAATGTTTTAACTTAGTAACATCTTTATGAAACTGTATATTTAACAAGTTGGAATAAATATATAAGTTGTACGTCTGCTGTTTTATTCGCATAATTAATTTGATCCAGGTTTGAGTACACAAGTTCGAGGTGAATTACACCATTTCGTGTTAGGATTTTTCATTCGATTCTTGATGGAGAATATTTGATATGGATTTTGGGCTTGATTCTAGAATTCTCTATCATAGTATATGGCTATGCAAGGAGACTGATGGCTTCTAGTCGAGAAACCACATCAAAATCCACATTAGGGAAGTCGAATGGACAATACTAGTTCGAAAGCGAACTTGTGTGATCGAGCGAGCGATCAAATGTGATTTTGTGAAATGATGACGTATGTACATCTTATATTCTAATATCGATGATATATTTTGACGCTGAAATTGAAATCTGTCGGGTTAGAATATCTTTGCTTACTAAAAGAAAATTTCCAATTTAAATTACAAAGATATATAACCCATAAAAACAAAGATATTCAATCCCATATGACTCTTCATACGTCGAAATTTATTTTGTAAAGATTTGATCCTTATATAAGATGGACCTTATGTAAGTATAAGATGATTTTGAAAACATTTGATTTTGGAAATGAATTGTTTGACTTAAATTATATTGATTTGGAAATTTGGATTTATTTTCTAAATTTATTATGTTGGAAACTTTGAAACTAAAGATATTTAAATTGAGAAGAAATAATTTAGTGGGATTGTATATGATTTTGAAACTAAACTAATATTGAAACAAATTAAAATTTGAGAACCTTGTGTTACTAAATACTTGATTTGGGAGTTATCGAACTTACAAAAAATTTGGTTTGTATAAGTCTGATATTGATTCGAAGACTATAGATTTGAAAAGGAACTCAATTTGAAAAGTGAAATCTTATATAATTGAAGTCTATATAAGTATGATTTGATATACTATTGATTTTGGAAAGTATTTGATTTGAAAATTTAATCTTATATATAATGGACTTTATATAAGTATTATATTTGAAATTAATTTGAAAGGTACTATATGATACATATTTTCGAAGTAAAGATATGGAAAGTGCCTTCTGCTTGATATCCGATTTGTGGCCACATCTTGGATTCATTCTATCGATATTATTCTCTCTGATTTTTGGTTTTTCCGGATATGATACTCGAGTGTCCTTCGAATTCCATGGCGTTACCCATGGTGTTACGAGCGCGGATGCATAGCGCAACTGCCTGGCTGAGTCTTGCCTTAGGGTACGGATTGTTTCTTGGGGGAATCAGGCGTAACCATTGTGTATCCTGCAATCTGTGTAGGTCGCGAATAGTAGCGCAACTGCTTGGCTGAGTCTTGCCTGGGGGTACGGATTGTTTCCTGGGGGATCCATGCGTAACCATTGTGTATCCTGCATTCTACTAGTCATCATGGCGTAACTCGCAGGGCTGAGAAAGCTTACGGATATGGATTGTTTCCTGGGGGAACCAGGCGTAACCATTGTGTATCTGCGAACCATGGTTAGACAAAGATTTTGTTTGTGTTTTTGTTTGGATTGTACTTTCCATATCTGTTTTTAAATGTTTTTCCAGTATTTTCACTGGGTGTTGAAACAAGTCTACTAAGTACTTGGAGAATTCTAGTTTTGCGCCTGATCAACGCACTACCAGAGTCTACAGGAACAAGGATAAACTTGTTGAAACATTGAGTTATAAAAGTATTTTCGAAAGGAAATTTGTTTCGTTATAAAGGCAAATTATTATAAAAGTATTTCCAACAAAGAAATTTTGTATTAATATTTGAAATTGAAATTCTTATGGTTCTAATTAACTATTCGTGCCCGATACTATTGTTTTGAATCTATCTTATCTGCTCAGCTTTATTTATTCACCTATATTTTGTTTCCAAATCCTCCTTCTTCTCCTTGTTGACTATACTCTTTTAAATATTGTTTAATTATAGACTACATGGTTTAATAGAAATTTTAGCGTTATAAACATTTTGAGGTTATTAATTAAATAAAACATAAATTAAAGTAAATGATTATTGATTATTAATAATATTTGAAAAGTATCTTGAGATAAAAAAATTAATAAATTATGAATTATGGATTTAATGTTTTCAAATAGCTTCTTTGTAAATATAAGTAATATTGTAAATAATTGTTTTCAAATAGTTTTCATATATTTATAAAGTTGTTATTTAAGCATATAAATGGTTATTGTAAGGAAGCAAGAAATTTTACAAACGGGTCTTGAAAAAGTTTTAAAGTATATAAGACAATTGAATTGCAAATGAAGTTTTCAAATTTAAGTAAAATTTATATAGTTCAAATTAATTGTTTAATCTTGACTTTCAATCTACTTTTATTTCTGATTGTTCTATTCTCCTACCTCCTTCCTTTTCGGGGACGAAAAGTTTTGAGTGAGGAAGAGTGTAACGATCCAAAACTTTTAGTGATTTTTTTGTTAAATTAATTGAAATTTTGTGAAATTTTAAACAATAAAAATTGAAAATAAAAATTTACTATTTGGAATACGTCTATTTTAATATAGCAACTGGTAAATTTTCATCTGATAATATTGAAGTTTATTTTCCTGTGAAATTTTATTTCAAATTAAACCGGTTAATAACAGTGAATTTAAAAGTTTTCCGAAACCAAAATATGTCAACAGGAGAAAATTTATTCAGAGCATTCTGAATCAGACTGTGAAATTCGTTTCGCGAAATTCGGACGTTTCTAGCTCCATTTGGATTTTCCCGTACGAAATAACAGCATTTTCGGTACCGATTATCGACTTTTGGTCGGATGATCGTACCACTAATATCTGTATACCGTTTTGATCCAATCGTCGTGCTGATCTCAATGGTATATTTATCTATGTATTTTGAAGTCCGGTACGCGATGGAAACGATAATAACGATCCGTTGTAACGGTATCAAATTTATGACTTTACGCTTTCCATTGCTTTTCAAGTGTATAACGTGCAGCCCAAACAAATTTAATTGCTTCAACAATTTGGAAGAAATCAAGAGAATTGACTGTTACAATTGATTAAATTTTCTATCCATTCAAATTTTCCATCAGTTACAAAGCAAATCAATAGCTTACCTTTATTTACTCCCTGGATTTACATTTCTGGAATCACGTGCTGCAGCTATTTAATTAATCTTCTACCTGTTACACTTCTCCAGCTTTATATTTATTTCAAATCTTCTCTACCTCTCCCTCTCTCTCAGTTCCTTCCTTCTTCTTTTTTTCTTTTTCTTCTTGTCTCATGGCTCCCATTCCTCTGTTCATTTTGAAACTCACCGAGCCAACCTCACGAAACCACCATCGGCTGTGCCATGCAGTCGGCAACAGCCTGCGAGCAACTCCAAACACCCCACCGACCTCGCCCTCATCTCACCAGAACTACCACCACATGTCCCCTCACGCGCGGCGCCACCCAAACCCGTTTCCACCAGGTAGAAGCTCACCTTCGACCAACCATCCCTCTTTTCCTTCTCTCGCTTGTCTCGCCTCCCCTGACTGACCCGACCCCAGCCACCTAGCATCCACCGAAGCAGCCACGTCCATTTCGCACCCAGACCCGAAGCCTCATCTCCACCCGAGTCAGTCACCTCGGCCTCCCCCTATTTCGTAGTCATCTTCTGCCCTGGAGAGCGCCAAACCCGACCACATATTAGCAGTCTCCTTATCACCTTCTCATCCCCTTATTTTGTATACAGGTATATAAATATATAGTACTATATGTATACGTTAGCTTTATTGCATGCGTATGAGTGTTTTATATATTATATATAAATTGTATTACAAGTTTCCATTTTACCAATAGGAACATATGTTTACCTAAGTTCTATTTTGTATACGTAAGTGGCCTTCTGTATAAGATAAGTGTTATTTTATATAGGCTGTCTCAGGTTTGTTAGAAAAAAATACAAATGTATATTAGTTGTTTTAAAGTTTTTAAGTATGTAATGATTTCGGTTATATATTGGTATATATATAGTTTATATATTTTCTGCATATATTCGTTATACAGCTATATCTATCAAGCTGTGATATATTTTAAAGTTTTAAAGTTTATATATTTTAAAGTATATGAAGTTTATAAGGGCTGTAGTATATATATAGTTATAGTGCAGTCATAGGTTTGCTGTTGACAAATTTTAAGTACATATTATATATATTCGTTTATATTTACAGTATTATATATATTATTATATAGCAGTTTTGTAAGTGGAGATATATATGTTTGTTTATATATAAAATGTTTATAAAGTTATAAAAGGTTTATACAGTTGACGCTATTGTTTTGTTTTGGTCTGTCTGTTATATATATGAATTTATACAAGTTCATATCATTTTGTTGTCTGCAAACATTTGTTTGTTTCCTGTTTTGCACTGTTGAAAAGGAAGTTATATATATATATTGTTTACAGGGAAAAAAAAAGACTAAGCCTAGTGTGATGTAAAGTGTCTGCAAGTCTGTTCATGAAAAAGTATTATTTAAAATGAGTCAGCTTGTATTTCTGCTCTACAGTTAGGCATAAATTTATATGGGTCTGCATATAGCCTGTCCGTTTAGAGATAAGTATAAGGTCGGCTTGTTTATAACGTAAGTCTATATAAATTTTGTATCTGTACATAGGCCTGTAAATTAGATACATCGATTTGTCTTTAATATTGAATTTTATTTCATAAAGGCCTCATTTGATTTTGACTAATATATGAATATGTATATAATACTAAGACTATGTTTTACATAGGTTTAATTTAAATATTGATTCGAAATACATATAATGATTTTATTTTATTATTTGTTAAAAGTTAATATTATTTTAAAATTCATATATATGCATCTTGTTTCAGATTATCCCAAGCTGGTTTTGATTGTTTCATTTGATTCTAATTTATCAGTGTTCGTCGAATCTGGATCTATCATGCTTTACTTTGAAATTTGTGCATGGATTGTAACTCATTTCATTCTGTCCATCCTCTCTAGCCTCGAAAGGTGAGCAATCACTCACGATTAACGTTTTTTTATTTATTAAATTTGATTTCAATTGAAACGACAATTGAAATATGCTGCTGTAGTTATTTAAATTGTTATATATGCTATTATCGGTAACTGTTCACCTGTGGGATATGACACCATATCCTGTTGTTTATATTATATTGTTATTGATGATATAGGCCTGTTGTTGTATTTTATATTATATGTTATCACCCTACAAGTTCCCTGTTAGTATAGAATTCACTATGGGTTGAAATGATACATACCCGAACGGACTTTAGAATAGGAGAAAATCATTATGGGTTGAAATGATAAACCCAAGCGATTTTCAATTGATTTGAATTTGGGATTACGGGTCGAAATGATATCTACCCGTATGTATTTAAAATTTACGGATTGAAATGATAAATATCCATATCACTTGACCATAAATAGGAAATCATATACAGACACCGTTGGTCTATATATATATATATTTTGAAATAAATTCTATGGAAAGAAATATATGGTTTTAATAAAAGTTGATTCTTAAATTATTATATATAAATGGTAATGCTATATATAGATTTAATAATGATATTCAATTTAATTAAGATGGATTTAATACATATAATATGTTTAAGTATAAAATTTATAATTCAAAAATAGATTTTGGTAATAATTTGAATAAGTTAAGGTTGGGAAGATAGTTTGAATTTAGTTGAAATTGTATTCATTAAGGAATTTTATTTAATTAAACTGATTTGAAATTTATTGAAATTGAGATTTAAGATATGATTTATACTTGGGTTTGATTTAAATAATTAAATGAATATTTCTTGTTTAAATAAATTTAAGGAAATATTTAGTAAAAAAAGGAAATTTAAGGCTAGTCAAATGATATTGAATTTATTAAGTAAATATTCCCTGATTAAATAATAATAAAGTTAAATCAAGAGCTTTATGAAACTGTTAAATTTAACTTTGGAAAGTTGAATATTAAAGCTTTGAAATACATTGAAAATTTAAATGGTATGTTTAGACCTGAATTGAATTGATGGATTTAGCTTTGAATAAATTTGAATTTGGAATTTGGTGGATGTGAAGCAATTTGTGAGACTTAAGGAAAATTATAAATACTTTACTTTTAAATTATTTAACCTATATATACTATTTTGGAAAATAGATATATTTGAAATGAAATGATATTTTGGTTTTGAAGTATAAATTAATTTGGAACGACCACGGTGTTATAATGTATATTTCCACCTTGTAGATAGTTCAGCAGATCCTTAGAGGATGGTTATCCCAAACATCCTTTAAGTTACTTGTATTTCAGTTGATATTTCACTTGAGTTGGATTTATTGATATAAGAATGTTAATCCTGACTCGAGTGTTTTGTGTTTTGCTTTACGCTCGGGTCAGACCGAGTGATACAGCATTTGAGGCTCATCTTTGGAGTTTTGAGCTTCATTTGGAGATCCAACTATCGATTCAGCTTTCAGCTTTTCCAGTTGATTTGTTCAAAGAGGTCATCTATTTGTACTGAAGACTTCACTGTATTTGAGATATTTTGTTGTATTTTATTTTAACTCTAATGTTTATATAGTAGCTTCATGAACTACTATTTTATCTATTCCGCTACGTATTATTGTATTATTCTATGTCTGTGATTCTGTGATTGATTTATTTACTGTATATTCTGAGTTTTGCCATAACAATCCACTGTTTTGAAGTATTCGAGTTCGACATGTGTGGATTTATTGTCGATTTGAATGGTCCAAAATAGTGGGTCGTTACAATTGGAAACTCTTAGGAGAAATCAATTAAAAGCAAAATTTTCTAAATGCCACTTTTGGCAATCTAATATGAAGTTTCTCGGTCATATTATTTCCGAAACCGGAATATCAATGGATGCTTCAAAGATTGAAGCGATTCAAAATTGGAAGAGACCGGAGAGTGTAACGGAAATCTGTAGCTTCCTTGGATTGGCGGGTTATTACCGTCGTTTTATCAAGGACTTTTCTAAAATTGCCGTGCCTCTCACTAGCTTAACGAAGAAAGGTGTTAAATACATTTGGTTGGACAAATGTGAAACTTCTTTTCAGAAATTAAAAGAACTCCTTTCTGATGCTCCTATTCTTGTTATTCCCGAAGGGAATCAAGATTTTGTTGTTTATACCGATGCTAGTCGCGTTGGTTTGGGTGATGTTCTTATGCAAAAGAACGTGTTATTGCTTATGCTTCTAGGCAATTGAAGCCGGCTGAGACTAGATATGCCACACATGATTTAGAACTCGCGGCTATCGTTTTCGCCCTTCGAATTTGGTGACATTATCTTTTGGGAGAGAAATTTATACTTTATACTGATCATAAGTCTTTGAAATATTTATTTTCTCAAAAGGAACTTAATTTACGTCAACAGCGTTGGCTCAAATTCCTTGCCTCTTATGATCTTGATATTCTTTATACTCCCGGAAAGGGAAATCGAGTTGCTGATGCTCTTACTCGTAAGTAACAAGCGGTTGTTTCTATGATGATATCCGAATGGAATGATCTCGAGGTTTAATCCACTTGTGAAATTCGAGACCGTGTTTCTGATTTATGTTCATCTTTTGTTTTATGTAGCCTTGAGGCTCATCCTTCTCTTTTAGACCACATTCTTGAAGCTCAAAGGCTAGATCCCGAATTGGCTCTTCTTGGCCAAAATTTTAAGGATAAAGTTGATATTGAAGGTTTGAAAGACTTTGATATTGATTCTCGTGGCGGTATTCGAAAATTTGGTAGACTTATAGTGCCAAATATCGGTGACCTTCGTAAAGATATTCTAGAAGATTCTCATCATTCCAAATTTTCCATTCATCCCGGAAGTAGTAAAATGTACGCGGATATGAAGCGACTTTATTATTGGGAGGGAATGAAATCTGATATTGCTAATTTTGTTAAGTGTTGCATGACTTGCCAACTTGTCAAGGCCGAACATCAAAGGCCCGGTGGGTTATTGCAACCATTGGAAATTCCAATTTGGAAGTGGGATCAAATTTCCATGGATTTTATAGATGGCCTTCCCCGTTCTCATTCGGGTCATGATAGCTTATGGGTGATCGTTGATAGACTTACTAAATCCATCCATTTTATTCCCGTTCGGTCTAATCGGACGGTACCTCTTTTGGCCAAACTCTTCATTAAAGAAATTGTTAAATTGCACGGAGTTCCTACTTCTATTGTTAGTGATTGTGATCCATTATTTACTAGTGGATTCTGGAAGAGTCTTCAAAAAGCTTTGGGAACGAAGCTTAATTTTAGCACCGCTTATCACCCCCAGTCCGATGGACAAACCGAGCGTGTGAATCAAACTCTTGAAGATCTTCTCCGTGCTTGTGTTCTTGACTTTGGTGGAAGTTGGGAAGATTATATATCACTTGTTGAATTTTCCTATAATAACAGCTTCCAATCTAGTATTGGTATGTCACCTTTCAAGGCACTCTATGGAAGGCCATGCCGATCTCCTTCTTGTTGGCTTGAGGCCGGTGAGAAGCTAGTCTTAAGTCCAGATTTTATTTGAGATTCCACAGAAAAGATTGATCTTATTCGTCATAGGATGAAAGAAGCCCAAAGTAGACAAAAATCCTATGCCGATAACCGAAGAAGAAAATTAGAATTTTCTATGGGAGATCTTGTATTTATTCGTGTTTCACCTATGAAGGGTGTTGTATGATTCAGTCGATCGGGAAAGTTAGCGCCTCGATATATTGGGCCATTTCCTATCATTGAACGTATTGGTTCCATGGCTTATCGCCTTTCATTGCCGGCTCAGTTTTCTGCCATGCATGACGTGTTTCACGTTTCTCAATTACGGAAGTGTCTTCGAGATTCCGATTCTATTCTTGAGCCTGGTGTTGTGGAAGAGATTGAAGTTTTGCCTAATTTAACTTATGAGCAGCATCCGATTCGAATTATTTCTTCGAAGGTCAAACGACTTCGAAATAAAGATGTTCCGCTTGTTAAAGTTCAATGGTCCTCAAATCCTAAGGATTGCTCTTGGGAATCTAGAGAATTCATCGAGCGAATACACCCGGACTTACTTTCTCAAGCTCTTTGAGGTGAACTTCTTATTTCAAATTTCTTTTGTGTTAATATGCTTTTATGGTTGTTACTTTTTATTTCCATCTTATATATTGCGAGGATGCAATTTCCTTAAGGAGGGGAGTCTGTAACAACCCGCATATTTGACGATTATGTATTTGAATATCTTACTTAAATATTTTAATCGTTAGTCGGATCTTAGTCTGAAAAGCTACTTTTTGCATACGGTCAAATTAGGATTCGAGACCACCCCCATTGAGTTCAAAATGACGTTTGCGATCTTCTTGAGTATAAACTTCGATATGTTTGGAGTTAGTGGAATTTTGTCACTTTTTCGCTTAGGGCTTTGGTTTGGGCTGAACCACTTACTAACTCAGCCCAACCCCCTCCTTCTCTTCATAACTTCATTTCTAATTGCTTAAACATTCAAGCTTCATCAAAAATGGAGGAAGGAATGGGAAATTAAAACTCCAAGCTCAAGTTCTCTTGCTAATCCATCATTCAACTCCAAATTCAAAGTGAAGACATTGGATTCAAGCTTCTTCCATTGCTTTTAAGCTTCTCCATCATCAATTTCGTGAAAAGGTGAGATTTTTAATCTCACATTCTTGTCTATAACTATCTTGGATTGTTGGGAATGAATTCCAATCACTTGTGCATGTGCATTTGCATGTGCGGTGCTAAAAATTCCAACCCCAATTTTTAGTGTTTTTGGCAAAAAACTGCATTTAGGTCGTTCTGCCTCGCTAGCTCGCACAGCATGGAAAAGTCTCTGCCTGCATATAGCTCGTTCTGGGTTTAGGTCGTTCACATGAGTTAGGTTGCAACACCCTTAGGTCACGCCCTCTTAGGTCGCGCCATGTTGGGCCTCGGCTAGCTCGTTTCCCCTTAGGTCGCTAGACCTTAGCTCGTTTCTCCTTAGGTCGCTAGACCTTAGGTCGTTTCCCTTTAGGTCGTTAGACCTTAAGTCGTTCGCCATGAGTTAGGTGATGCAGCGCAACCCTCATTTGTCAAAGGCATAAGTCGTGACCAAGATTTGCGACCTAACGTAGAAGTTGTAGGTCGTCTACGACCTAAGGAGCCACGTGAGGAGGAGCTACGACTTAACGGGGGAGGGTTACGACTTAACCAAGTCAGGGAGAAAAGGCTACGACCTAACAAAGAGGCTAGCGAGTTAGCAGTGTGTGAGGATTGGCTGGGAGCTGAAGTGTTAGGTCGCGAGCGACCTAACGTATTTTTTAAGTCGGAGCTACGACCTACCAGCCTGAAGGAAAAAGAGATACGACTTAACTTGTTTTTAACTCGTGTACGACTTAACGAGTTGGAACTAAGGTCGCATGAAGAGGGTTCAGATGCTATGTTCTTAAGTCGCGAAGTTTTAAGTCGTACAGACTTAGGTCGCAGAGTTAGGCTTCTTAAGTCGCAAAGTCTCATCTTAAGTCGCAAAGCCCTGGATGCCGTTGATGTGTCTGCCGAGTTAATCTCTGTCTTTGATTTCCTTAAAGACGTTGATTCCTGATGCCGCTTTTGTTTTAGGTCGCAAAGCTACGGATGCCGTCCATTCTTTAAGTCGCTGAAGTATGAAGACCGTTGATCTCTTTAAGTCGTTGATCTGGAATGCCGTATGACTTTAAGTCGCGAAGACTTTCTGAAGCCGTTCATTTTAGGTCGCGAAGCTCCAGATGTCGTTCATTTGTTAAGTCGTATGTCGTCTGTCTTTTAAGTGTGTACTTTAGGTCGTGTACGACCTATGTAAGACGTTGTAATGTGTTGTATTTTCTTATATTGAAATATTTTAGGTCGCTACCGACCTATACTAAGTCGTGTCTGTTAAGCCGCATGTTGTAATGGGTCTTGTGTTGTGACTATGTTAAGTCGCGAAGTTTTTAGGTCGCGTGAGCTTAGGTCGTAGGTCGCTCACGACCTAGGAGTTGTCATTTTTTTCCTGTTGTAATTGTTGTAGCCTATAAATAGGCCGAGTCTCTCATTTGTAAAGGTTGTTGATTTTTGAATAAAATTCTCTTTTGATTGCTGTGTGCTTTCATCTAAATTGGTAGTTGAGTGTAATCTCCTATCTCCTCTTTCGGATAATCGAGTGCGCTCGATTCAACGATTGTAGAAGCCGATTCGCGGAATCTAGTGCGCTAGATCAACGCTCGAAGAATTGAAGATCTTTGAACCCGGTATCGTGCGTGATCAACGAGTTCGGGATAGCTAGAGTTCGGTATCTTCGGATCAATGAATTCGGGCAGTTCAGTATCTTCCAATCCACCGATTACTACTGTCACCGATTGAAGATCGTTTTGTTTAATCCACTGCGTCAGTTTTGGTGTCAAAGCCAAAGAAGAGAACCATGATTGCAGAAGTTGAGGATGAGGATGGTGATGGGGATTGTTCTAGTCCAGTTGAGGAGGATGAGCAGGATATTGCGTCAGGAGATGAAGGTTGTAATCTAATGCTGAGGAGATCGTGTTTAACACCAAAGCAGGAAGAAGCTAGTTGGTTGAGGAGTAATATCTTTCAGTCGACATGTACTATTCTGGGGAAGGTGTGTAAGTTTGTGATTGACGCAGGAAGCTGTGATAATATTATCTCAACCGAGGCTGTGACAAAATTGAAATTGAAGACAGAGAAACATCCAAATCCATACAAATTAGCATGGTTGAGAAAAGGAGGAGAAGTGAAAGTGGATAGACGAGTTCGTGTTCCATTCTCTATTGGGAAGAAATACAAAGATGAAATATGGTGTGATGTAGTAGAGATGGATGTTTGCCACTTATTATTGGGAAGACCATGGCAGTATGATCGAGCAGTACAACATGACGGTCGGACCAATAGCTACAGTTTTATGTTTGAAGGCACGAAAATTATCCTAGTTCCGAAGAAGAGATCACAAGGAGAAAGTAAGTCAGAAGAGATTGAAGAGCTGAAAACTTTATTATCTTTGAAAGAGTTTGTTAAGGAGCTTGAGGAAGAGCCTGAAGTGTTTTTGTTGATTGGGCGAGAAAGCAGTGAAGAGGTTGAAATACCAGAAGAAGTTAAACCAGTTTTGAAGGAATTTGACGATGTATTTCCAGAAGAGTTACCAACGGAATTGCCACCATTGAGGGATATACAACATCGGATAGATCTTGTTCCAGGTGCTGTGTTGCCACACAGACCACATTATCAAATGAGTCCGAAGGAACATGAAGAGTTGCGGAGGCAGGTAGAGGAATTGCTTGAACATGGACATGTTGGGAGAGACCGTACTTTACAGTTGATTTCACAGTCTTACTTTTGGCCATCAATGAGGAAAGAGGTGGAAAGGTTTGTGGAGCGTTGTCATATTTGTCAGGTTTCGAAAGGAACTGCGACTAATGCTGGTTTATATATGCGGTTACCTGTACCAATTAAACCATGGGTTGATGTGAGTATGGACTTCGTGTTGGGATTGCCAAGAACACAGCGAGGAAACGATTCCATCTATGTGGTAGTGGATCGATTTTCGAAGATGGCACATTTTATTGCTTGTAAGAAGACGGCAGATGCTGTTCATGTTGCTCAGTTGTTTTTCAAGGAGATCTATCGACTTCATGGATTGCCAGAATCTATTGTGTCGGATAGAGATACTCGATTTCTGAGTCATTTTTGGTTGAGTTTGTGGAAAATGGTCGGAACGAAGTTGAAGTTTAGTAGTGCCTATCATCCGCAAACTGATGGACAAACAGAGGTGGTTAATAGATCATTGGGAAATTTGTTGAGGTGTCTTGTTCAAGACAATCTGAAGAGTTCGGATGTGAAGTTATGCCAGGCAGAGTTTGCCCATAATCATGCTGTGAATCGAAGTACTGGGTTCAGTCCATTCCAGATTGTCTATTCGAGCTTACCGAAAGGACCGTTGGATTTAACGGTGATACCACACCCAAAGGGGACAATTAAGAAAGCTGCTGATTTTGTTGAAGGGCTGACGGAATGTCATAAAATCGTTCAAGAACGATTAGAGGAAGCAAATGAGAAGTATAAACAATCTGCAGATTTGAAACGAAGAAGTGTAGAATTTCATGAAGGTGATTTGGTTAATGCAGTGTTAACAAAAGATCGTTTTTCGGTAGGCGCTTATAATAAATTGAAAGCACGAAAAATTGGTCCGGTGGAAGTTGTGAAACGAATCAATGAAAATGTTTATAAACTGAAGCTGCCAGATGATGTGTATACGTCTGATGTGTTCAATGTTAAACATCTCGTACCATATCACGGAGATGAACGAGCTGATAGAGAAAAATTTACAAATTCGAGCTCGAATTTTTCTCAACCTGGGGAGGATGATGCAGCGCAACCCTCATTTGTCAAAGGCATAAGTCGTGACCAAGCTTTGCAACCTAACGTAGAAGTTGTAGGTCGTCTACGACCTAAGGAGCCACGTGAGGAGGAGCTACGACTTAACGGGGGAGGGTTACGACTTAACCAAGTCAGGGAGAAAAGGCTACGACCTAACAAAGAGGCTAGCGAGTTAGCAGTGTGTGAGGATTGGCTGGGAGCTGAAGTGTTAGGTCGCGAGCGACCTAACGTATTTTTTAAGTCGGAGCTACGACCTACCAACCTGAAGGAAAAAGAGATACGACTTAACTTGTTTTTAACTCGTGTACGACTTAACGAGTTGGAACAAAGGTCGCATGAAGAGGGTTCAGATGCTATGTTCTTAAGTCGCGAAGTTTTAAGTCGTACAGACTTAGGTCGCGAAGTTAGGCTTCTTAAGTCGCAAAGTCTCATCTTAAGTCGCAAAGCCCTGGATGCCGTTGATGTGTCTGCCGAGTTAATCTCTGTCTTTGATTTCCTTAAAGACGTTGATTCCTGATGCCGCTTTTGTTTTAGGTCGCAAAGCTATGGATGTCGTCCATTCTTTAAGTTGCTGAAGTATGAAGACCGTTGATCCCTTTAAGTCGTTGATCTGGAATGCCGTATGACTTTAAGTCGCGAAGACTTTCTGAAGCCGTTCATTTTAGGTCCTGAAGCTCCAGATGCCGTTCATTTGTTAAGTCGTATGTCGTCTGTCTTTTAAGTGTGTACTTTAGGTCGTGTACGACCTATGTAAGACGTTGTAATGTGTTGTATTTTCTTATATTGAAATATTTTAGGTCGCTACCGACCTATACTAAGTCGTGTCTGTTAAGCCGCATGTTGTAATGGGTCTTGTGTTGTGACTATGTTAAGTCGCGAAGTTTTTAGGTCGCGTGAGCTTAGGTCGTAGGTCGCTCACGACCTAGGAGTTGTCATTTTTTTCCTGTTGTAATTGTTGTAGCCTATAAATAGGCGGAGTCTCTCTCTCATTTGTAAAGGTTGTTGATTTTTGAATAAAATTCTCTTTTGATTGCTGTGTGCTTTCATCTAAATTGGTAGTTGAGTGTAATCTCCTATCTCCTCTTTCGGATAATCGAGTGCGCTCGATTCAACGATTGTAGAAGCCGATTCGCGGAATCTAGTGCGCTAGATCAACGCTCGAAGAAATGAAGATCTTTGAACCCGGTATCGTGCGTGATCAACGAGTTCGGGATAGCTAGAGTTCGGTATCTTCGGATCAACGAATTCGGGCAGTTCAGTATCTTCCAATCCACCGATTACTACTGTCACCGATTGAAGATCGTTTTGTTTAATCCGCTGCGTCATTAGGTCGCTCGGCCCTTTTTCATATTAGGTCGCGATTCGTTAGGTCGCTTGACCCCCTTTCCACTTTAGGTCGCTGGCCTCTAAGTCGCTCGACCTTGTTGCCATTTTAGGTCACAACCACTAGGTCGCTCGGCCTCAACTTTTAGGTCGTTTGGCCTGTTCCAAGTTAGGTCGCTCGATCCTTTTCCTTAGCTCGATCTTGTTAGGTCGCACCCCCTCCTATTGCTTAGCTCGACCGAGTTAGGTCGTTCACCCACATTTAGCTCGTGGCACCGTGTTAGGTCGCGCCCTCTTAGGTCGCGCCTACTTCCTGTGTTGAATTTTTGGTGATGTCACAGAGGAACTTCCACTTTGATGCATTTTGAGCTGATTTCCTTGGATTTTATTCACATCTTCGAATGTGAATTTTTGTGACTGATTGTTCTACAATCATTTTTGTGATTTGTCACTTTAAAAATATGAAGGTTTCAATACTAGTAGTAAATAGCAAAACTCTTTCCTCAAAGCGATTTCAACACTATTTTATTACAAAACTCCTTTTCTTAAACCGTTTTCCAATCTATTAGTATATACAAGCCTTTACCTCACTCGGATGAGAAATCTAATTAAACGGCTTAGTAAAACAAGTGGTATGAAACGCTTGCGTTTACCTCGTCGGTTAATTCTTGGACTTGTTCGATTGAACCTCTTGTGACAATTTTCTAGTGAAGATCTACAGTTTGTTCGTAAATATTTAAGTTAAGCAAGTGGTTATGGGACATGAGGCTAAACTTATATATTTACTAGCTTGGTGTGATTGACACTTCTTGATGATCATGACGATCATCTTTGTGTTTTAGACTAGCAATTATGCGATGTCTCTTTGTCTACGAGGGAGACTAAACCCCGTTTGTGTGATGTTTCTACATCACATATGTGGGGTAGCGCCCCACGGTCTTTGGGCCATTCTTGTGGAGCTTCGGCTCAAAATTAATGGTTAGCTACCATGAGATAGCGTCTCGTTTTGTGTTACACGTATTGGTGAGTTTTCATACTCCCGTTTTGTGATAGGCCTCCCCCTTCTTGTGATTTCTGGATTTCTTGTGATGATTTCTGGAATTTTGTGCTTCACCAATTTTCATGATTTCCATTGATAAGTTTTATCAATTTTTGTGTCATTGACTTGTTATGAATACAAGTTTAGGGTATGATACCCCATTTTATCTTTGAGAAGATTCTTGTGATATTGATTAATCTCTTGTTGATTTTCAATTACATACTTATAGTAGTATGCCATTATGGTTATTACATGTCTATGCCATATCTTTTATTCTATATCATGTCATCTGATATTTATAGCTAGACTGATCCGTTTATTATTTTCTTATAAATAATACTCGGGTCAGACCGAGATGTTACAGGTGCTTCTGCTTGACTTCTCTTCTAGGATTACTCTGACTTTTTGGCTAACTACTTAGATTAGTAGTTTTTGTTGTATACATTTGAGATATAGACTCCGTGATGTATACTTATGCTTTTGTGTAGCTTGTAGCTATTCTTTTGTATTATCGTGGATCTTTCAGACCACTACTCTGATGTACACTTTCATGTGTTATCTATATATTCATATCTTTTTCCGCCTTTGTGATATGGATGTCTGTGACTGATTTGTGTTACGTTTATTTCTATATGTGTTTCCGAAGATTATATATAGCCACTGTATGATAGCTTTGAGTTTGTATCAGTATGTCGGATTTCCTCCTTAAATGAAATGCATGCTATACTATCTGACATATCGGCGCTCGCACAAAGAAATTACACAGATGGTCGCTCCTCAACAGCCTTATTCTCCATGCTAGTTGATAGCATTACTCCATAGTGTTCTTGGCTAGCGTGGGTATAGAGGTGGGGCGTCACATAAACTTTTAAAATTGAATTAAAAGTTAAATTGTGAAAATTGAATATTTTAATATTTAATTGACTAGTGAAAATAGTCATTTTTCAAACAGTCTCAGATTTCGACGAAACTCATTTCATCGGATCTGTAATGTTAAATTATTGTAAGGTTTCAAATTTCATGTCAATCAGATTTACGGTTTGTCCGAGGCAAGCTGAAACGCATCGAAATCGTTTTAATCGATTTAATTTTTAATTTGATCATTCAATTCCATAACTCGCACATATGATCGAATTAGCTCCCGAAACACGTTCCATTGTGTTCGGAACACGGGTAAAACCTTAGAAACGTCAACCGGCACGCTTCGTTTGGAGTTCGGAAAATTTTCGATGAATAGTGTTTTGGAGAATTTTCTATATAAGGCCCTCTATTTCTTCATTTTGCAAACAAACCCTAGAAGCTAGGTCAGGCCGCCACCTCTATTCCAATGGCCATGGAAGCTCGAAATTTTCTTCTCTAATATCTTCCAATCCGTAAACATTTAGCCGAAACTTCCAACTAACAAATTAAATAGCATAGTGTGATCTTCGAATCCATACGGTGGAGATTGGGTTTCGTCGATTGGGGAAAGAGTTTGGGGGTTACGTTCGTGGCCGTTCGTGCTCGTCGTTAGAGGAAAAGGGGCCACCGAGCTCTATGATATTCGTGCCGAAGGTGGAGCTCACGTGGGCGGTGGATGTGGCATTGTCTGATCAACGTTTAACTAGTCGATGATGCGGCAGTAATTGACGAACGTTTCGCGGCAATGGGTTCTTGATTGCGTGCGTTCGAACGTGTTTTACTGGGGAAAGGAGAAGCACTCGCGTGTGGCCAGATCTTGATCTCTAGAAATGTACGGCCAGATGATGTAGGGTTTAAAGAAATTTGAATAAAGTTGTAAAATTATTATCTTTTAAATCGTATAAACTTTGAAAAATCATAACTTTTTCGTACGAGGTCGAAAATGGACGAAACGAATTGCGTCGGGTTCGTTTTGTCAAGCACTACGCAATGGAGCTGGTTTGGAGTCGATTAGAGCTAGTTTGAATTTTGAGTAAAATTAAACGTGCGTTTAATTTTATTTGAAATAAAATACTGCAACCGTTATTGAAAGCAAGGTGAGAACTCCTCACTCAATCGAATTGTTTCGATTTGAATTTTAAATAGTTAGATTTAAAATTGCTTGATTGTGTGAATTGATTGGTGATTATTATCTATTGTGCTGAAATAGACCCTATACGCCGTATATTAAGTGGAGGTTATTTATTAAAAACATATACCGCGATAATTCCACCGTGAAGTGGAATTGGTATTATATATGTATTTGGAGTTGATTTCCCGCGTTATATAGCAGATGAGACCCTATTGCGCCGCATAATAGCGGATAATATTATAAATCCCATATACCGCGATATTCCACTTCGAAGTGGAATTGGTATTGTGCTAACATCTGTGGATGCAGGGAAACAGGTTGGAGGGATCCAAGTGGATTCCTCAAACATTTGAATTTGTTTCATATGTTGTGTGTTGATTATTTATAATGTCCATGTGATTATATTTGTGAATTGGAATTGTTGAAGGCTAAAATTTAGCCGAATATATTTTTGGTATCGTTGGATACCAGAAACAAATAAAATTGGATTGTTAAAATTCAAGTTGAAAATTTATTGTGAAAATTGATTTTTGAGAATTGGATAAATTAAAAAGGAGTTTTAAAAAGATAAAAGTTTATTTTTGGACTATATTGGATTAAATTCCAAATTATGGGAAAAAGCCTTAATAAATGGATTTCGGGTAATATTATTTATAAGTTAAAGGATTTATTTAAAATTGGTTTTAAATAGATTTGAAGAGATAAAGAAATTTATTTTAAAAAAAGGAAATAACTTTGGAAATTTATCTCACTTTGAATTAGTTAGATAATTAAAGTAATCCTACTTATGGATGTTTGGATTATATTGGATGTTGAATTGTTTGGCATCTCTGACATGTGATGCTATGTGATATATCCTGATTTGTGTTGTGATCTGTAATTTGTTTATCTGTGATATATATATATATATATATATATATATATATATATATATATATGTGATCCGTGAATGAAAGATAAGCGTTATAGTTTATACCTCTTATCAAATATATTGTTATATTTGATTTGTGATGGTTGAATGTTGTTCCACTATTGTGTTAAACCGTGGACTACACAATACACACACAAATGTGGATTTCACGTGGAAATCGGTTAAGTCACAGATTTTTATCAATTTTGAAAAATTGAATTTTTGAATCCAAAATAGTTTTGGAATTGGAATTGAAAGTTTTTGAAAATGAGTTTCAAAAATAAGAGTTATTTTGAATAACTTAATAAAATTGAAATTGAATCATTTGATTAAAATTTGAATTCAATATTTGGAAATTGAATTCGATAATTTGGGAATTTTGGTTTAAAAGATTTTACAAGTGTAAAAGGTGTTTATATGGGTTTTTAACCATTTAAAATATGATTTTGGAAATTTAAATTTAAATTCAAGTTTTATACTTGGATGGCTTTAAACTGTGTAATTGTAACCAGTTTTTCCCAAAACGAAAACTATCCGTTTTCAAATAATAATAAATTTCATGAAGTGAAAAGATTTCCAATTTGTATCGAAATATTTTTCAAGTTGAAATGAAATTGTAAATAGTTTGGAAAAACTATGAATGAACCTTTGTGAAGATGATTAAGCTTTATTTTGAAATCAAAGAAGATTTTAAAAGGTGTATCTTTTATATTATAAAAGACTTGAATTATAAATAGTTTTAAAATCTATAAGTTAAATCTTGATTTAAAGATTTAATGGGTTAATCCAATTGAAATGGAAATTGATTTGGAAATCTGTAAATGAATCTTTGTGAAACTGGGTAAACTTTGTGAAGTAAATCTTTTTGTTTAAAGATTTAGAATGGTAATTTGTTTAAACCATTTGAAAGAAAGGATTTGGGCAATAAGTTGTGACTTAATTGAAATCCCTATATCCATATGTTTTAAATATTGTGCTCACTATTCGGGTTAGCCGAGAAAAGACCTTTGTGTCATATAACCCATTCCGAATTAGTGATACGACGATATGGATCGTATTGAAGACCGGATATTTTCGAAAATGAAAGGACAACCTATTGAATGTCTCTGCACCGAGTTGCTCCGGTATAGAGATTTATATCACTCTTCTTGTGATGGGAAGTCCGGACGTGATTAGTGAATATCCGGATTGCAAGGGCTTCTTTGGAAGTGCCTTCGGTTC
Organism: Allium fistulosum; assembly: GCA_030737815.1. Taxonomy (NCBI): domain Eukaryota; kingdom Viridiplantae; phylum Streptophyta; class Magnoliopsida; order Asparagales; family Amaryllidaceae; genus Allium; species Allium fistulosum. Next base: position 714,897,491 of record CM060906.1, on the reverse strand, counting down.
CGTTCGATCCTGGAACGGACTTGTATGGATGTGTGTCTAACATTACACTTTGAGATGTAAAGCTGGTTTCTATCAAATACATTTCTGTTGGTGGTGGAGAATTTATTCTCTTAGCTTAACACCCTTCTTTGAGACGTACGAGCTCAGAGGTTATGTAGTTGATGGTTACTAGTGATACATTCCCAATTTGGTAATGTGGCATACGAAGTGCTATTGATCATTTGTTGATCAAAGCGTGGCTTTGTGAAAAAGCGTGGCTTTGTGAAAAAGCGTGGCTTTGTGAAAAAGCGTGGCTTTGTGAAAAAGCGTGGCTTTGTGGACGAGTCTTCGTCGTGCCTCACAACCCGGTAATGGTCGAAAGAGAAATGTTGCGGCAAGGTGTTTAGGGGTCGCGCCCATAGGGTATGTCATTTCCTTCTGGATAAAAGGTGATATCATGGTATGGAGCCCAGATATTTTACCTATGTTGATGCAGCAAATTTATTATACTTTGTGGTTGTTGCTTTGTGGTTGAGGATCCTCGGATAAAGGTCGGTAACGACCGGGGGATGGCATAGCTCGTGTGTTAGCTACCTAGTTACAGCTGTACAGCGTGAGGTGGCGTCGGCCTTGTGTTTGCAGAGAGTAGGTTGACCCTCGGGGCGTCTTTCCAGAGGCATTTCCATTTCGGTGTAAGGAAGTTCCTTTGCCTGACCATTTGTTGGAAATCCAAAGAAACAATACGAACCTTGTACGGTTTTAGTTGTATAACCTGCTATGGAATGTGGCGGTAACCTGCTATTGAACATAGTAGCTATAGTAGGCATACAATAATGGTTGTATGTTGGCTAAGATTAATATTATACTTTCGAAATGTTTCCTACACTATGCACTAGTAATAATATCAAAAGAGTTTTCTTTTGCGTAGTAAGCATGTTTGACTATCATAAGAAGAAATCTCCTCCAATTGTGCGTTTGCATTGTGTGTGTGGCGGGAGGTCTTATAGTAGTTTCATTTTCCAAAAGCATTGCGAATGTCTTTTACTTCCTTTGTTGTTGTTGTTTTAAAGATAATAACTGTTTTAAGTTTTCACACCAGTCACCATGACTGACCTGGAGTTTATTGTTCATTTCCTAAACTCTGGGTGCCCAGAATTTTCCACACGGGCAGCTTAGAGTCAGGTTATCAGGTCATTCTGGATTCAAGAGATGCTGTGGAACTCAATGGCGAGCTGGATGGCGAGACGTAGCATTTGTATATGATATCATTATTCCGCTGTGTATTCTGTATGAGGACAAGTTTATATAACTGTCCAGTGTTGTATTGTGGTTGTAAACTCTGATGATGATGATGTAATGTATAAACTGATATAGTTCTTTGATTTAAAGGTTATTCATTTATCTATTATATGTTGTTCCGCTGCGATATGTGAGATTCTGATATTGTTTCTGTTTCTTTTTCTTTCTTTCTTTCTGTCTTCTTCTACCTCTTCTTTTTAACCATAACAATTCGGTTTTCCGGCATTCGATTGCTCGGCAGTTGATACAATGGACGTATTAATGTCGATTTTCGGAAGTCGAAAATCCGGGACGTTGCATGTGGTATCAAAGCATATGGTTAAGCGATAACCTTGGCTCTGTTGGGTGTTACTCATTAGAGATAGAGTCAGTAGTACTCTAGAATGTGTGTGAGTGTAATAATAGATATGAGTGCGTATTTGTTAGTGAATATGAAATTGTTTTGTATTGTGTTGACTTATCGGTTGATTGTTTATGGATTCCGGTCGGTGTAGTCTAGCTAACTGAATCGATAGGGGTTTCTAAACTCTTAAACAAGATGAACCGACATGGTATCATTTTAAAGTGGGTAAATGAAATAATTTTACCTCGATTATATTTTGTATATAAAGGAAATAATTTTTCAGAAATATTAAAGTGTATATAAATTGATTGTTTGGTTGTTGAAAATGTAAGAATATATATAAATTAATGAAAGTTGTTTGAATGAATTATATAAAAGCAACAATTGTATAAGTATAGAATTATAATTAATATGATTTACAATTGTGAAATAATCTTGTATAAGTAAAGTAAAATAGTGAAATTATATAAGTGGAAGGATTTATAAATGTGGTTTATAAACAAAGGAAAATTTTGAAAAGAATTTAAGCACTGGATTCACTACTGTTGCTGGGAAGTAATAAGGGTGATGACTGCAGCATCATCAGTATTATTTTCGAGTTTCTGTATGATGGATTTGCTACCATAATAAATTGAAAAATTGAAGTTTTGTTGTGATAAACAAATTTGAATTAAAATCCAAGTTGTAATTGATAAATATAAGTGAAATGAGTTTTGGACTTATAATATGAGATAATAAATTTAGCTTTGGTAAAGGTTAAATAGAATTTTGTTAAGAAAAACAAAATCTGAATTGGATTTATAAGTGGAAAATTAAGTGAAGTTAAACAAATGATGTTTGAAATGGAATATAACTTAAGTAATGTTGAATGAAATTGATTTTTGATATCGAAGTAAATTAATAAGTGAATTAATGAAATGAAGTCATTAAGAATGTGAACTTGAGTTATAAAATGAAATTCAACCTTATTTGTAAAATGAATTAGCAATTGAATTAATAAATGGATTGAATGTTAATCAATCGAATGTAAATAAATTGATTTGGAATAATGGATGTAAGTATTAATTCATTAAAAGCTAATAAATTGGAATTTGAATGAATCGAATGGAAGTCAACTTAATATTTAAACCAAATTGAAAGTAAATTTAATAATTTGGTTATGTTGGTTATGATATTGGTTGTTATATGATTGTTGGTTGATTGTATATAGTATAATTCATTAAGTGTTAATGAAATTCAATTGATAAAATTGAAAGCTATGTAATTGAATTTGAATCGGAAGTGAACTAACTGGAATGTAAATTAGTGAATGTGAACTAATTGAAAATGAATACATGAATGGTTTGAAAATTTTGTTGAAAGCATTCGAATTCATTTTGAAACCATATAAATTGCTTATGGGAATTATTTGATTGCATTGCTTATGGAAACTTTGTGTTTGTTATTGAAAATTAATGAAATGTAAATGAATTTCCTATATATGTCACTTACATGTTTAAATTGAGTAAGTACAGGTGCCATGGCTGTCGTTCGGCTGATTTGGTTGCGCAAAATGCTTAATAAATAACTGCTTTGCTTAAAAAATGCTAAAAAGGTACGCCTATGCAATAAAAATAGGAAATATGAACTGTTTTTCTGCTTTTCCGACCGTGTGGGTCGATGTATATATAATTATGTCTATTGTGATCCTACTACGATTGAACCGCGCAAAGGAGACACTGGCGAATTTTTCTGAAAATTTAAGGCGTTAGAAAATTTTCGGGAAATTTTGGAAAATTTGTGAAAGCTAAATTTTGGATTTGGAGTTAAAAGTTAAACGATATAGTTTGTTTTGAAAAGTATAACTAAGTATAGATTTGAAAAACTTAGTAAAGTTTTTGAAAGAGTTTAACTATTGGATTTTGGGGAAGTTGTACACTTAAGTGATTTTGAAATCTAATTTGAACGAATTGTTTGAAAAGTTAATGAATTTGGGGCATTTTTCTTACTTTGCAATTTCGAGGACGAAATTCTTTTAAGGGGGAAGTTTGTAACGATCCAGAATTTCTGTCATTTGAAATTCGTATATTTAATTGATTTTAAATGCTAACAAGTAAGTTTTATAAGTTGAATAATTTAAATTCGAATATAGAGATTTAATTGTTTAATTAAATCGACAATTTAATATTTGAAATTCCAAAAATAATTGGAAATTGGGTTTAATGTGATTAAAAATGATTAATAAAGTTATATTAAATCATATTGGAGTTAGAATGATGTTTGTAAACTGTAACAACCCGCATATTTGATGATTATGTATTTGAATATCTTACTTAAATATTTTAATCGTTAGTCGGATCTTAGTCCGAAAAGCTACTTTTTGCATACGGTCAAATTAGGATTCAAGACCACCCCCATTGAGTTCAAAATGAGGTTTGCAATCTTCTTGAGTATAAACTTCTCTGAGACGTACGAGCTCAAAGGTTATGTAGTTGATGGTTACTAGTGATACATTCCCAATTTGGTAATGTGGCATACGAAGTGCTGTTGATCATTTGTTGATCAAAGCGTGGCTTTGTGAAAAAGCATGGCTTTGTGAAAAAGCGTGGCTTTGTGAAAAAGCGTAGCTTTATGGACGAGTCTTCGTCGAGCCTCACAACCCGGTAATGGTCGAAACAGGTATGTTGCGACAAGGTGTTTAGGGGTCGCGCCCCTAGGGTATGTCATTTCCTTCTGAATAAAAGGTGATATCATGGTATGGAGCCCAGATATTTTACCTATGTTGATGCTGCAAATTTATTATACTTTGTGGTTGTTGCTTTGTAGTTGAGGATCCTCGGATAAAGGTCGGTAACGACCGGGGGATGGCATAGCTCGTGTGTTAGCTACCTAGTTACAGCTTTACAGCGTGAGGTAGCGTCGACCTTGTGTTTGCAGAGAGCAGGTTGACTCTCGGGGCGTCTTTCTAGAGGCGTTTCCATTTTCAGTGTAAGGAAGTTCCTTTGCCTGACCATTTGTTGGAAATCCAAAGATACAATATGAACCTTGTACGGTTTTAGTTGTATAGCCTGCTATGGAATGTGGCGGTAACCTGCTATTGAACATAGTAGCTATAGTAGGCATACAATAATGGTTGTATGTTGGCTAAGATTAATATTATACTTTCGAAATGTTTCCTACACTATGCACTAGTAATAATATCAAAAGAGTTTTCTTTTGCGTAGTAAGCATGTTTGACTATCATAAGAAGAAATCTCCTCCAATTCTGCGTTTGCATTGTGTGTGTGGCGGGAGGTCTTATAGTAGTTTCATTTTCCAAAAGCATTGCGAATGTCTTTTACTTCCTTTGTTGTTGTTGTTTTAGAGATAATAACTGTTTTAAGTTCTCACACCAGTCACCATGACTGACCTGGAGTTTATTGTTCATTTCCTAAACTCTGGGTGCCCATAATTTTCCACACGGGCAGCCTAGAGTCAGGTTATCAGGTCATTCTGGATTCAAGAGATGCTTTGGAGCTCAGTGGCGAGCTGGATGGCGAGACATAGCATTTGTATATGATATTATTATTCCGCTGTGTATTCTATATGAGGACAAGTTTATATAACTGTCCAGTGTTGTATTGTGGTTGTAAACTCTGATGATGATGATGTAATGTATAAACTGATATAGTTCTTTGATTTAAAGGTTATTCATTTATCTATTATATGTTGTTCCGCTGCGATATGTGAGAGTCTGATATTGTTTCTGTTTCTTTTTCTTTCTGTCTTCTTCTACCTCTTCTTTTTAACCATAACAATTCGGTTTTCCGGCATTCGATTGCTCGGCAGTTGATACAGTGGACGTATTAATGTCGATTTTCGGAAGTCGAAAATCCGGGACGTTACATTAGATCTAGATAATCAAATTTGGATTTGAAGAGGAATGAGAAAAAGGTGGTACATTTAATTGACTCCACTTTCCTCTTTTACAAACATCAATTTGTACTATATCCAACTCTATATGAAAAATGATTCTATACTTATTCCTAAAAATTTTTAGCTTTAATATTATGCACTTAAAACCTTGCTAAAGCCCTGCAAAATCCCTGCTATAGCACATAGCGCTCATCGACCGCTATGCTATTTCAATTTTGCATTATTAAACAGTAGATCCGCTTTAACCTCATTATTTTTAGCTACATCCACTAAATCAAGGCTTTTAGCACCCACTTTAACAATAATAATATACAAAGGTTGATTTGACTGGTTCTCTTTTAAACAAAATAAACAAAATTAGAATAAAGACCTAATTTTACAGCATAAGTGCTCAATATATGTTAGAAATCTATTGTAGTCTCCAAATCAGGTCTGCATAAATCATGATATTCTTCGGTTTTATATATAAGATTAAGCAATATTTTATTTTCCTACACAAGTGAGATGAGAATGGGAATAAATTAAATTTAAATATTATATGTTATATCTAATGAAGCATTTTGCACCTCCGACATCTTCTACTATATCCTCGCTTAATCCCCGCTATAACTTTTTATCCCTCCACCAATATAGAACCACTAAACGCTTTAACTACAAAGCTTAATATTTCATACCTGAAATATCACATACATACATATGCATACAAGATTATTATAAAGCATTATCATACTTAAATATTGCTCCAACAACATAATTAATTAATCAAAACATTCCACACACATGCGCACACGCACATATATATATGATTGTATGTATGTATGTAACAACCCAAAATTTTGGTTATTCGATTTTAAATGTTTAATTTATTCTAAATATTCAAATTAATTGAATTTGGAATTTAATAACTTATAATTTAAATATAGGGAATAATTAAATATTTGGATTGTGAATTAAATGCTAATTAAATGGATTTAATAATTTTATTTAACTCCATTAAAGTTAATAAATAATAATGGTAAATTCATTTTTGTAAATTTATTTACAATAATAAATGGGTTGAATAAATAATATGAAAATCAATTGGTAATAAAACGATTCGATTTCTAGTGACGTATTTTCAATCTAATAAGAAAAACCTATGCGACATAATGCCGACAATCACAAATCTTTGCAAATCTTGGCAAACTCATCTTGTCTGTCCTTGCTTGGACATTTTGGTGGCTCAAAAACATTTTGCTGGCTCAAGAAATTGATTTGACATGTAAAAAGAAAAACATAATCATTTTGTTTGTTAGAAAATTTTATTATAAAACCATCACTTGGTCACACCCTCTTCTTTTATTTTATTTCTTCCTCTCCTTTTTCATTTTCTTATTCTTGGTAATAAACCAAGAAATGGTGGCCAATTTCAAAATTAAAAACCAAATTTTTCCCCAAACTAAAAATTATGAAACTTGTTGCTTCAAATTTGTTTGGACCTAAGCTTTAGTACTATACGCTCGAAGTGGCATATGATCGCATTTCAGGTTGATCGTTTTTCTTGGCTATGAATTAGGGCTCCTCCTAGTTAGTGATTGAAGCAATGAGAAGCCCTTGGGAATTGTTGCAACAAGTTTTTAAAAGCAAGGCGGACTTGGGTCAGTATTTTGGCAAGGTCCGATCATTCCTAGAGGATTGCGTCACTAGGGTTTTGGGTTGCGATTTGTGTACGCTAAGACTTCAGGGTGGAGGTCGAGTGTGAGTTTTTGTGGTGGTTTCGGTGGAGCTTGGGTAGAGAGGATCGTAGGTGGCGATGAGAGTCGATTCCGTTGTGAATTGAGTGAGCAAGGAGGAGAGATGGGGTGATTGCTCTTGCGTTCTATAGCAGCAGGTCTCGGGTTCATTGGGGAAGAAGACAGTACTAAGAGGGAAAATTGTATTTAAATAGGTAATTAATATGTTGGTTAAGTTATTAATTAATTTTATTAAAATCGAGAACTTATAATGTGTATAACTCTCTCATACAAGGTCTAAATCGGACGCATTCTGCCGTGTTGCACTCGTAACGTCAATCACTACATGATGGAGTTTGGATTGAAGTATATTGGAGCTTGTAGAATTTTAGGCTAAAATCGAACGTACGTTTGGTTTTTGTTCAAAACGGAATAATTTGGCGATAATTGGAAATTTCTATGAGTTTAACTCACATTAAATTTTATTATATCATATCAATGATGTTATAAGTGTTTATTGATTGCTTGGATTTTAGTTAAATTGTTTGATTTCTTGTTTGGTTGAATTTCCATTTGGAAAATGGATGACATATTAATTTGATCGTTATGAACCCATATGATTATATATATATTATCCATAACCATTGTTTTGCAGGGAAAATCTGTAGAGAGACCCAAAGGGGGTTTCTTGCCAATAAATTATTTATTTACATCCTTATGCTATTATATTGATTGATGTTAAATTGAAATAAATCCTGATATTCAATTTAATTTGTTAAGTGTCGTTATAGTAGTTTCGCTATATCGTCATTTATTCAATTTCATCCCCAAACCCCTATCGTATGAATTTGAGCTTGGGTTTTCGCTAAACAGAATATTGAAAATTTATTAATCATTTTGATTAATGATAATTTAAATTGACTTATCATTTTAACTAATGATTTTGAGATTAATTAACCAATTTAATAAATAATGTTTCAAAATTTGTTTATCTTTATATTTAATTAATCATTTTTGCTAATGATGTTTATACTTAATTAATCGTTTTAACTAATGATTATTTGAGTTTAATTAATTAATTTAATTAATAATGATGGAGTTTAATTAATTAATTATTTTAATTAGTGATAATTAAAATTAATAATCATTTTAATTAATGATATTTAAAAGTAATTAGTCATTTTAAATAATAATATTTGGATTTAATTAAACATTTTAATTAATGATTGTTTTAAATTTAATCAAATATTTTAACTAATGATATTTGGAATTTAGTTAAACCATTTTAATTAATGATGTTTTATAATTAAATAAATCATTTTAACAAATAATTTTTTTAATTTATCGTTTTGACTAATGAAGTTTGAATTTAATTAATTCAATTAATTTATGATTATTTGAACTAATTAATTGTTCTAATTAATGAAGTTTAAATTTAATTATCATTTTAATAAATGATGTTTGAGATGACTTATTCATTTTTAACTAATGATTATTTGAATTTAATTAACCTTTGTAATTAATGATATTTAGAGTTAATTAATCGATTTAATAAAAGTGATTAAAGTAAATTAATTAATATAATAAGATTGCGTTAATCAATAGATTTAAAGTTAATAAACTGATTTAATAAAGATTTTAAAGTTAATTTACCAATGTTATATAAGTGTTTGGAAATAATTATCTATTTTATTAAAGATAATGGATTTGTTTATTTAAAAGAGATTTTAAATGCGATTAATTTTCTTTTAGGATAACTAATAATGTTTTAAAGTTATAAAAAGGAATTGGAACTCGATTATTGGGATGTTAGGTTGGATAATCTTCTAGGTGTTCGGTCTGATGTTGGTTTAGGCCTTCGAGGTCGTGCACTTGGGAAAAATTATTCTCTTAACGTTTTAACAATCAAGAACTAATTCTAAAAGTGGTTTACCAATATGGAAATCAAGCACAAGTTCAGTGCGTTTTTAAAAGTAAAAGTTTGATTCGTTTATGGGTAATAAATTATTTTCGTAAAGTGAATCACTTATATGGAAACGATTTATTTGTATAATTAGCACCAAACATCGAAGAAGTAAACTTGTTGCTATTTCCAAAGTCAAGAATAATCGTGTGACATGACTTTGAGGTAACACTACCTTAACTTGTCTGGTATTATTATTAACCAAGAAATAGTACAAGTTCAACTTCAATGAATGGTGACAAGTATACAAGACTTAATTTCCATATACGATCGTTTTATATCCTCAATAGTTTGTATCTCAGCTATCGGTTACTTCACCTGCTTTATTATTGTCATTCTAAGACGATTTATTACTTCGTTGAGCGTTGCTATCCTTTGTCAGAAATGACTAAACAAAAAGCGCGAGAGGAAGCCAAGCTATGTGGGGTTGCTCCCATTAGGGTATTTTCACATCTCATCTAGTTTGGATTTGGTTGTGCACTTAGATGTAGAAATATTCAGATACTCGGTAAGGTCTGGTAGTGTAACAACCCGAGATTCCGCAATCATTTTGTTATCGTCTAATGACGAGTGAATTGTTGGCTAATTGCTTTTGTGAGTTCAGATCAGTTGAAAATTCCTTAGATAATCCGTTTAAATAATTATTAGGGTATTTGAGGGCTTACAAAATTTAATTGACCCACGTTTTCTTTATGGCCGTGAAAATTATCTACACCCATTACTCTTTTTATTTTCATTGGCAAACCGGACCTCAATTCAATTTCACATTCTAAAACCCTAGCAACAGAAAGAAAAAGAATGGCAACCTCCTTTCGTTCGTTCCTCTGTCGAAATTAGGGTTTTCGATAATTTGAGGATGCCAATTTCAAATGCTCGAATCAACTCGACTCCTTGTTTGGTGATCGATCGACCTGTGAGATGCCTCGGTAGCGACGTCGTAGTCGTGCTCTTCAAAACCAAAGGTGAGTGAATCTCGATTTACACTCACATCTAATTCATTCTACGTCTGAATTGATTCAAAGTTCTTGATTTTTTTGTGTGTCTGAATTCCTTCACTTGTTGATTTTAGTCTCTGTGATTTCGTCCATTTGAAACGATTTCTGGAATTCATTCGAATTGATACATTTCATGGTTTGTAGTTTTATAGCCGTGGTTTAGTGAGTTTATGTTGGCTTCGGCTTCAACTCGATTTTGAGATGGAAAGAATAAGTTTGGTTTTGCTCGACTTTATTAATGTGATATTTCTGATAGCTTCGGTCTTGATTTGAAACTTCATCGATCTTACACTTGAGTGCTGTTCGTCACTGGAATTCAATAGTTGTATTGGGTTCCACTTGTATACCGTTGCATTGGTTAATTCTGGGTGTTGTTTATTTTTGGGCATGTCTACAGTGAATCTATGGCAGTGTGTTATTCACTTGCGTGATTCATGCTACTGATTTCAGTCATAATTGGGCTTGCCTGTAGAGTATTTGATTTCTACTTGATTTACACATTTGATTTTGTTGGAAATTACTGCTTTGAATCTTTTGTACTTGGAGATGAAATTGCAAATAGAACTGCTTTGTCGTTTTTAAAATCTGCTGTACACTTTCAGTCGTTGATACTTGGTTTACAAAAATTGATTTTGTGAACATAATGTTGAGATGAGGATTTGACTTTACATTGCTATGAGAACTTATTTCGGTCATCTTCGAAAATTCCTGCTCAGTTTTGAAACGGTGATATTATCACTGTTATGATTTTTGACTATGACCTTGACTACTATCTCATTTTTGGTTGGTCTGACCTGTCTGTGATTTACCACTATCTTCACTTGAGTTGCATTTAGCTATTCACTTGTTTGAGTCTTTGAATCTTCTTCATTGTATATGTTGTACATACGAACTGCAGTGCATATGCATTCCAGTATAGTTGCAATGTGTTGTTGTCTGGGCTTCTTTGTGTGTCACTGCATATATATACTTTTGATTGCACTGTCCACATGAGTTTGCTTTGATTTCATTCTTGAGCTTTTGCATTCTTGTACATGGTTATCTGGTAGTTCATTTTGAGTTTGTGGATGACAAGAGAACTTTAGTTCATTTCTTCAGATTGCACACTACCATCGGTATCACTGCATTATTTATGGTTTCAAGTATAGTTGCATGGTCTCTCAGCTTTGTTTCAGGTGTACTCTGTATCACTTTAGATATAGTTTGCATTTCAGTGTATCATTGTGGTTAATGTTTCGTCCTGAATTTGATCAGTTAAGTGTCCCACTATCTTGTGCTCGAACTCTGTCCATACTTGCACACTAATTCACTGTTTTCTGTACAGTATCTAGACTTTATCATATGTACACTTGGTTTGTGGCCTTTGTGCTCGAGCTTGATCTGGCAGTTTCCAGTTTCATAATTGCTTCATGTGATTGGGTAGTTTGACCTTCATGTTGCCAGTCGTACCCTTGAGTCTGCAATTAAATGTTCTTCTGATATTATTGGTTTGAGTTGATGAGCAGTGCCATCTTCTTCTGCACTGAGTTGTTTGGTCGAGTGAATGTTCCATACATGTTGCTTGGTTTCTGAGTTGTTGGTTTACATTGCAGAGATGCAGTTGGATTTGTTTTTAGATTACACTTGAGTTGAACCCGATTTCGGGGTTTGACCTTGCGATCATTGTGACTTTCACCGAGCTTTTGTGTATCTCCTACGATAGTGGCGAGGCAGTACACGCGTGCGTGTACTGCAGCCCTATCTGATTTGACAGTTTTAAATTGATGGTTCGATTTGTTGAATTGTTTCGTTGGTGAATTTCAATGTTTTGGAGTTGTATTCTGATTTAGATTGCTGATTTGTTGTTTAACACTATTTAGTGTTATATTTGCCGTTATCCAATTTTCGTATCGAGAGTTGGATATACGAGATTTCTGTGATTATCGTCTATTTGACTATCTGATTATTATTGCTGCTATGCACTAATAACTGAGTTTGAATTAGACTGACCCATGTATTATTTTCTTTTGAATTTAATACTCGGGTCAGACCCGAGTTATTTCAGGTTGTAGATTTCCTTCTTTGAGTTGCTGTTCGGGATTTGAAGACTTTTCACATCTTCTGAAGTTGTCAGTGTCATTTTGTAGTAGTCGTGTCATTGTATAGAACGATATGTATTCATGTATATTAGTCGATAATGTACTTATATATATAACTTCTAGAGTCGACAGTTGTAGTTGTATCATATGTATCGTGTCAACTATATTGTAACTGACATCGGTTATATATATATGAGATTTTTGTTAATCTGTGTTCCGCATTTTATTATCTGTGTTATTGTTATATCTAATGTCCTAAACTATTTTGAACTATCGTAGTTTGTTTTATACTGATAATTGGATATGTCGATGGGGGTAAATAAATAATAGATGAAAAATAAAAAGTATATACCACTCCTATCGAGATAACCAATATTAGTGTAAGGCCAATTACGGATGGTCGCTCCTATCCAGCCTTATTCTTCGTAATAATAGATAGTATTTCTTTTAATACTCTTTGTTATTATGAGCATAGAGGTGGGGCGTTACAGTTGGTATCAGAGCTTGGGGTTTATGGACATAATATAAAACATAACTTGGATGGAACATATGTTACAACTATTGGTCGATGTTTTATTGTGCTTTGAGTCAAAACTAACGTTTTGAATTTAAATGTAAATTTTTAAATATCTTTATTTAAAAACAAAAGTGGAACTGTGTTTTGTTGTTTTGATTAAATTGTGTTCTATTTATCAGAGTGCGCAGCGGAATCAGTGACACTGTCTCCGCTAAGTACAACTGATAATCTTTTTGAAAAAAAAATCAAAATACGAAATTGATATGAATTTCATTTGCTGTTTACATAGCTGTAGTTATTTTGTTTCTTTGAGAATTTCGAATCCGAATTGAGGATTCGAAGAAATTACGGATATGTGATTTTTGTTGAAATTTCCGCTGGCTTTCTTTTGTACTAATCATCTATTGATTAGATTTCGCTGTTTTGATTTGTCTTCATTGAAGATGCATTCGAGTAATTTCTTTGTTTATATTGTAGTGTGCGTGCAAATATGAATTTCACGTTACTGCATTTATTTTACGTTGAACCGATGCTAGGTTATGAAACGTATTTTGTTGCCGTTATTTTTATAACGGGATTTTTACACCAATGCTAAATTTTTGAAGCACGGTGTTTTGTGGCATTTTGATGAATGAAAATTCTCTGATACTACATTTTGATGTAAATTGTTTTGGTGTGATTTTGACGTTTTAAAATTACTGTCGCTTTGGCTTCAGTAACCGTCAAATTTTAAAAGTGGATTTTCAAGCGGTTATTCCGCAATGCTGTTTTGTGACCGTTTTTACGGTATTTTGAGAAGTACGATTTCCTTACCGAAATTGTTACTGATTTGCTGTTTTAATCACGTGAATGGAAAATCGTTTTAAAAACGAAAATTGTTTTATAAATTTTTAACGATTTGCGTTTTCAAAAGGATGAGAAAGTGACTTAAACGATTCAGCAAAATCGAGGATTATGACCCCTTTCTTTTACTGTTTCGCTTAACTCCGGACTTGTCCAGTTGAGAATATAAATTGTTATTTTTACAAAATAAATAAAATTGTTTTCAAGAATTTTAACAGTTTGCGCTTTCAAAAGAATGAGGAAGCGATTTAAACGTTTCAGCAAAATCGAGGACTATGACCCCTTTCTTTTACTGATTCGCTTAATTCCGGACTTGTCCGTTTGAGAATGTAAAGTGTATTTTTACAAAAATACACAATTTTGCACTTTCAAGGAAACGATGAAGAGATTTAAACGATTTAGCAAAAGTGCGGAGTATGGAACCACACTTTTACTATTTCGGTTAATTCCGGACTCGTTAATTGAAATATCTGTTATTTAATGATTTTGATGAATTTTGCACTTTCAAGGAAACGATGAAGAGATTTAAACAATTTAGCAAAAGTGCGGAGTATGGAACCACACTTTTACTATTTCGGTTAATTCCGGACTCGTTAATTGAAATATCTGTTGTTTGATGATTTTGATGAATTTTGCACTTTCAAGGAAATGATGAAGAGAATCAAACGATTTAGTAAAACACGTGGTATGGGACATGTGCGTTTGCTATTTTGGTTAATTCCGGACTCGTTAATTGAAATATTTTGATGCTTTCGTGTGCTTTCAAGCCACTATGTTGGACCTTCGGGTCATATGTTGGACCTTCGGGTCAATACCAGTACTAGACCTTCGGGTCATTTGCTGGGCGCCAAAATTATGTTGAGTACTTGGTAGGCTTCGGCCATTTGTTGATGAGCATGCGGCGAATTAAAAACTCGCCATCTGATGGGATCGATCCAAGCTTTTATGTTGATTTTCTAGTCTTCTTAATTGATTTCTAGATATTTGTTGTTTCCAATTATCTGCAGGTAATTGGATATTTGTTGATATGAGTTCTGATTATCGTTTTTGATAATCGGATAATTGTTGTTTCTATTTATCGCTTGTGATAATTAGATATTTGTTGATATGAGTTCTGATTATCATTTTTGATAATCGGATATTTGTTGTTTCTAATTATCGCTTGTGATAATTGGATATTTGTTGATATGAGTTCTGATTATCGTTTTTGATAATCGGATAATTGTTGTTTCTAATTATCGCTTGTGATAATTAGATATTTGTTGATATGAGTTCTGATTATCGTTTTTGATAATCGGATATTTGTTGTTTCTAATTATCGCTTGTGATAATTGGATATTTGTTGATATGAGTTCTGATTATCGTTTTTGATAATCGGATATTTGTTGTTTCTAATTATCGCTTGTGATAATTAGATATTTGTTGATATGAGTTATGATTATCGTTTTTGATAATCGGATATTTGTTGCTTTTAATTATCGCTTCAAATAATTAAATATTTGTTGATTTGAGATTTAATTATCGCTTTAGATAATTAAATATTTGTTGATTTTAGATTTAATTATCGCTTGAGATAATTAAATAATTGTTGATTTGAGATTTAATTATCGCTGTTAGATAATTAAATATTTGTTGATTTGAGATTTAATTATCGCTGTTAAATAATTAAATATTTGCTGATTTGAGATTTAATTATCGCTTTTGATAATTAAATATTTGTTGATTTCGAAATTTGATTATCATTTGTGATAATCAAATATTTATTGAATTTAAAATTTGATTATCGCTTGTGATAATTGAATATTTGTTGAAATTTGAAATTTGATTATCGTTTGTGATAATCGAATATTTGTTGAATTTGAAATTTGATTATCATTTTTGATAATCGAATATTTGTTGAATTTGAAATTTGATTATCGTTTGTGATAATCGAATAATTGTTGAATTTGAAATTTGATTATCGTTTGTGATAATCGAATATTTGTTGAATTTGAGTTTTGATTATCGTTTTTGATAATCGAATATTGGTTGAATTTGAAATTTGATTATCGTTTGTGATAATCGAATATTTGTTGAATTTGAAATTTGATTATCGTTTTTGATAATCGAATATTTGTTGAATTTGAAATTTGATTATTGTTTGTGATAATCGAATATTTGTTGAATTTGAAATTTGATTATCGTTTTTGATAATCGAATATTGGTTGAATTTGAAATTTGATTATCGTTTTTGATAATCGAATATTTGTTGAATTTGAAATTTGATTATCGTTTGTGATAATCGAATATTTGTTGAATTTGAAATTTGATTATCGTTTTTGATAATCGAATATTTGTTGAATTTGAAATTTGATTATCGTTTTTGATAATCGAATATTTGTTGAATTTGAAATTTGATTACCGTTTGTGGTAATTAGGTATGTGCTGATTTGTTTTCTGATTATCATTTGAGATAATTAGATAAATTGATGTTTGCTGATTTTGTTGATACGAGATTTTCTAGTCTCTAATTGGATCTAAATTATGCTGATTTTTATTGAATTGCTATTTTCTTTCTATCTCTGTTAATATCTAGAATTTGTTGGTTATGAAGTTTGTGTTCCAGTTATTTGTCGGATAACTAGATCTTGGCAGTTTTGCGAATTGCGATTGTGTTTTATAATTATCTTTGTGGATAATTGGATTTTGTTGTTTTCTAATTATCGTATCGATGATTAGATATTGTTGTTTTGTGAAATTCTGTATTTTAATCATCTAGTTGATAATTGAAGGTTGCTGATAATTGCATTTATTTAGTTTTGCTGCTTTCTGATTATCTGTTGATAGTTAGTTTTTGTTGAAAGATTTGTGAACTTCTTTTACGAAAGTGAAAGTTTTCTTTGATATTTATGTTCTCGATTCTTATTTTTCTAGCATAACCAGTTTATGTTAGAAGAATAATCGTTATAGACGACTTTATTTATGAAAATTGCGGGGACGCAATTTTTATAAGGAGGGGAGTCTGTAACAACCCGAGATTCCGCAATCATTTTGTTATCGTCTAATGACGAGTGAATTGTTGGCTAATTGCTTTTGTGAGTTCAGATCAGTTGAAAATTCCTTAGATAATCCGTTTAAATAATTATTAGGGTATTTGAGGGCTTACAAAATTTAATCGACCCACGTTTTCTTTGTGGCCGTGAAAATTATCTACACCCATTACTCTTTTTATTTTCATTGGCAAACCGGACCTCAATTCAATTTCACATTCTAAAACCCTAGCAACAAAAAGAAAAAGAATGGCAACCTCCTTTCGTTCGTTCCTCTGTCGAAATTAGGGTTTTCGATAATTTGAGGATGCCAATTTCAAATGCTCGAATCAACTCGACTCCTTGTTTGGTGATCGATCGACCTGTGAGATGCCTCGGTAGCGACGTCGTAGTCGTGCTCTTCAAAACCAAAGGTGAGTGAATCTCGATTTACACTCACATCTAATTCATTCTACGTCTGAATTGATTCGAAGTTCTTGATTTTTTTGTGTATCTGAATTCCTTCACTTGATGATTTTAGTCTCTGTGATTTCGTCCATTTGAAACGATTTCTGGAATTCATTCGAATTGATACATTTCGTGGTTTGTAGTTTTATAGTCGTGGTGTAGTGAGTTTATGTTGGCTTCGGCTTCAACTCGACTTTGAGATGGAAAGAATAAGTTTGGTTTTGCTCGACTTTATTAATGTGATATTTCTGATAGCTTCGGTCTTGATTTGAAACTTCATCGATCTTACACTTGAGTGCTGTTCGTCACTGGAATTCAATAGTTGTATTGGGTTCCACTTGTATACCGTTGCATTGGTTAATTCTGGGTGTTGTTTATTTTTGGGCATGTCTACAGTGAATCTATGGCAGTGTGTTATTCACTTGCGTGATTCATGCTACTGATTTCAGTCATAATTGGGCTTGCCTGTAGAGTATTTGATTTCTACTTGATTTACACATTTGATTTTGTTGGAAATTACTGCTTTGAATCTTTTGTACTTGGAGATGAAAATTGCAAATAGAACTGCTTTGTCGTTTTTAAAATCTGTTGTACACTTTCAGTCGTTGATACTTGGTTTACAAAAATTGATTTTGTGAACATAATGTTGAGATGAGGATTTGACTTTACATTGCTATGAGAACTGACTTCGATCATCTTCGAAAATTCCTGCTCAGTTTTGAAACGGTGATATTATCACTGTTATGATTTTTGACTATGGCCTTGACTACTGTCTCATTTTTGGTTGGTCTGACCTGTCTATGATTTACCACTATCTTCACTTGAGTTGCATTTAGCTATTCACTTGTTTGAGTCTTTGAATCTTCTTCATTGTATATGTTGTACATACGAACTGCAGTGCATATGCATTCTAGTATAGTTGCAATGTGTTGTTGTCTGGACTTCTTTGTGTGTCACTGCATATATATACTTTTGATTGCACTGTCCACATGAGTTTGCTTTGATTTCATTCTTGAGCTTTTGCATTCTTGTACATGGTTATCTGGTAGTTCATTTCGAGTTTGTGGATGACATGAGAACTTTAGTTCATTTCTTCAGATTGCACACTACCGTCGGTATCACTGCATTATTTATGGTTTCAAGTATAGTTGCATGGTCTCTCGGCTTTGTTTCAGGTGTACTCTGTATCACTTTAGATATAGTTTGCATTTCAGTGTATCCTTGTGGTTACTGTTTCGTCCTGAATTTGATCAGTTAAGTGTCCCACTATCTTGTGCTCGAACTCTGTCCATACTTGCACACTAATTCACTGTTTTCTGTACAGTATCTAGACTTTATCATATGTACACTTGGTTTGTGGCCTTTGTGCTCGAGCTTGATCTGGCAGTTTCCAGTTTCATAATTGCTTCATGTGATTGGGTAGTTTGACCTTCATGTTGCCAGTCGTACCCTTGAGTCTGCAATTAAATGTTCTTCTGATATTATTGGTTTGAGTTGATGAGCAGTGCCATCTTCTTCTGCACTGAGTTGTTTGGTCGAGTGAATGTTCCATACATGTTGCTTGGTTTCTGAGTTGTTGGTTTACATTGCAGAGATGCAGTTGGATTTGTTTTTAGATCACACTTGAGTTGAACCCGATTTCGGGGTTTGACCTTGCGATCATTGTGACTTTCACTGAGCTTTTGTGTATCTCCTACGATAGTGGTGAGGCAGTACACGCGTGCGTGTACTGCAGCCCTATCTGATTTGACAGTTTTAAATTGATGGTTCGATTTGTTGAATTGTTTCGTTGGTGAATTTCAATGTTTTGGAGTTGTATTCTGATTTAGATTGCTGATTTGTTGTTTAACACTATTTAGTGTTATATTTGCCGTTATCCAATTTTCATATCGAGAGTTGGATATACGAGATTTCTGTGATTATCGTCTATTTGACTATCTGATTATTATTGCTGCTATGCACTAATAACTGAGTTTGAATTAGACTGACCCATGTATTATTTTCTTTTGAATTTAATACTCGGGTCAGACCCGAGTTATTTCAGGTTGTAGATTTCCTTCTTTGAGTTGCTGTTCGGGATTTGAAGACTTTTCACATCTTCTGAAGTTGTCAGTGTCATTTTGTAGTAGTCGTGTCATTGTATAGAACGATATGTATTCATGTATATTAGTCGATAATGTACTTATATATATAACTTCTAGAGTCGACAGTTGTAGTTGTATCATATGTATCGTGTCAACTATATTGTAACTAACATCGGTTATATATATATGAGATTTTTGTTAATCTGTGTTCCGCATTTTATTATCTGTGTTATTGTTATATCTAATGTCCTAAACTATTTTGAACTATCGTAGTTTGTTTTATACTGATAATTGGATATGTCGATGGGGGTAAATAAATAATAGATGAAAAATAAAAAGTATATACCACTCCTATCGAGATAACCAATATTAGTGTAAGGCCAATTACGGATGGTCGCTCCTATCCAGCCTTATTCTTCGTAATAATAGATAGTATTTCTTTTAATACTCTTTGTTATTATGAGCATAGAGGTGGGGCGTTACAGGCAGGGTCGGCTTGGTATTGTCCGAGAAGTGTCATAGAGTAAATGAGCTTCTCAGAAGTATATTACCAGAGGTATACTTCAAAGGGGTGCACCTTCCTAGTCATTTGTTGGAAAATTTCCTTTCCTTATTTGATTAGAAAACCCTGAATCTGTTTTAGCTTTAAATTGCCACGAGTAGAGCCAACTCCTCGCCATGGCATTTAAGTGTTTATTTAGTCCATTTTATCGAGTTTGGACCGTTCCTTATTTAGTCTATTCTATCAAATTGGACTGTTACCTTATTTAGTCCATTCTATCAAGTTGGACTGTTACCTTATTTAGTCCATTCTAGCAAGTTGGTTTGTTTTGCTTGTTCTACCCAGTCTGTTTAGTTTGGATTTTACTCGGTTTATTTCCATTATTTTGAGTCCTATTTAATATTATTTATGCCCATTCAATTATATAGATTTGTTTCCTGATATTTATTTCATCTCTTGTCTGTATGGATGTTATTCTTGTAAGATAAAAAAATACATTCGCGTTAGCGGGGTGGTGTCATAGCACTTTTATACTTTCCCATTATTTGAGTTATCTCACGCTGGTATTTCCAGACTGATCCGGGTGTTATTTATTATAATGCTCGGGTCAGACTGAGTATTTTCCCAGGTTGATTTTGGTGTAATGGAGATCATGGAGGGGAGCTGAAGATTCACTCATCGTAATGACTTATTTTTCGCTGTATTATATAGTATCCCTATCAGCATTTGTAAGGTCAGAATTTTATAACTGTCCAGCTGATAAGGTTTGTTTTTTACCCTGATGTACGTTGTATTTTGGAGTGACATTTGTTACTATCTTTGTTATATTATATATTGTCAATTCCGCTGTGAGACTATGTTTCTCTATTCTCTATCCTTTCCTTTTTATTTACCCTAACAATCTACCCTTTTGTCGATTGGATGCACAACATTTGAACATAGTGGTAGTTTTTGGTGTCGAATTTCGATGGTCAAAAAGGAAGATCGTTACAAATTGGTATCAGAGTGCAAGGTTAAGCAAGAATCTTGGCTTTGGTAGGGTTTGGCTCATTAGAGATAGGGTAAGTGACACCCTAGAATGAGTTTGAGAGTATTATATATATACGAGAGCTATTTGTTAATGTTATAAAAACGTATTATGTTAATTGGTCTATTGAGTTTTTATGAATTCTGGTCGAGACATGGGATGCCACGGTATCGATAGGGATTTCTAAACACTCGACCAAGGCCAACGGACATGGTATTGAATTTTTGAAAAATTTGGCAAATTAAATATCTTACCTAGGATCCTATTTTATATATATAAAGGGATAATTTTCAAAATTTTATATAGTTATAAAGTGTGTTGGTTTAAATGTGATAATATTTATTTATTATCACTATTGTTTGTTCGGTTATGCTTAACTTAAATGAGAAGCATTGACCGTTGCTTGTTAATTGCTAAATTTGCTTAGTCTAATTAGTAGCATTTATCGTTTTGATTTAAAACAAACCATTTGTGAATTAATTTTTACGATTTGACTATAAGGTGTTTGAAGAATATGTTAACTTGAAAATTTCACCTTTTAATAATGGTGGATTAAGCATTAAACTTTAATAAAAAGTTGTTAATATAATATAAATAGTGGGATAAGTTATTTAGATATTTGAGATAATTCTATTATAATAAAGAAGAGTTATTATAATATGAAATGATTTTTATATAAAGGAAATTTTATACGAATTTAGCTTGTAAAATATGTTTAAAAAGGACTTTTAATCTAAATCCCGGAGTTTTTGAAAATACTTTCAAGGGAATTTTGAGAAATAGCAGTACTTGTGGAAGTATTTAAAAGTAAAAATGTGTTGGAAAGTAGAATTTTAAATGGAATGCATTTTCTTTGGGAGATTAGGGGGAAATCGTTTCGATTAGTTTTGTGGTAATCTGAATAATCTTCTAAGTGATGATCAGTGTTTGCTTAGGAAAACGTTGAGGGATACTTAGTAAATTATTTTTTATCATTATGCGATCGAAGTATGTTCAAATCTGAATAAACCCAAAGTGAGTTTTAATAAATAAATTGTTTTAAGTTATTATATATGAGAATATAGGTAATAAGCTTTCAAAGATGAGTTTTGAAAATTAAAACAGGGTATCTAATTTTTAAGTTCTTTAAACGAGAAATGTATTCCAAACAAAAAGTATTTGTAATAAGAAATTGTTTTGATCAATGGGATTTTTCCCCTAGATAAGATAAAGGATAAATTAGAAACAAGTAAATTGGGTTAAATTGAATAAGAAGGTTTTGGATAAACATTGTTTTATTAGAACCATATATTTGTTTAAAACATCTAGGTAGCGTAAACTATTTATTAATTGGGTCAACTCGTAAATATTATTCGTTTTAACACTTTAAGTTAAAAGGGTAAATAGGTAGACTAAGTTTTAAGAAAATTGTAATTTGATTTGATTTCCATATAAATCTTTCAAAAGGTAAAATAAAATTTTGTATGTACTCTTAGGATGTAGAAGAATATTATACAAGTAAATAAAATGAAATAAGTTAATCTTTTATGTTGAAATAACTTTATAAAATATTTTTAAACTTGGGAGAGAGTTTATGAAATAATTCATAAATAATTTTAGCATTGAATAAAAATACTAAGTGAAAATATAAGTGATTTAGAATTTTTTTTATATAATTAGGAAACTAATAAAATATAGAGTATAACTTCCCTTTTTGTCCAAGTGAGCTGGGATAATCTTCTAAGCAATAACCAAAGGCTAATGAGCAAATCGGTATGCTTAGATAATTATCTGTATTTTTGGATAATTAAGAAACTTTTGAACCTAAGTTAAAATTTGTTTGTTAATCATTTGACATTGTGAAACAAGGTTAAGTGATAAGTTTTCCTTTAGAATTTGATTGACTGTTAGTATTAGTTTATTCCTTCATGGAATTTGATCGATTTGATTTGTTTGAATTGAATTGATTAGTTATGCGATTTTATATACCATTGTTTATAAAATTTAAATTTATAGACAAAGGATTTTGAATTGTTGTTAATAGGACCTAAATCCTGATGATTTTGAAAAAGGTGATTTTTGAAGATTTTGAGAAATGAATGATATTTATTCACTCTAGTTGATGTTTTTGGAGGAACCGGAATACCACTGGATGCTCCATGTTGTTTTTATTCTAGAGTTTCACCATAATTTATTTAGAGGAATCCCCTCCTTGTCATTTTGATTTTGATCTTTGATTTTCTCGTCTGAGAAATTTGAAAATAAATTTTTGAATTGAAAAACCCGGGTGTTTAGATATAAATTTGTCATCTGAAAATTATTGGATGCATATCATCTATTATAGGATATCCACCTGTTTGCCGCATATGATTGAGATATGGTTTGCATGTAGATTTATATCAAACTAGTTTTTGCATGTAGAGTTACATCACATTGCTTTTGTTAGCCTGATTTTCTTTTAGATTTCATAAGTACAGGTATGCAAGGGATTGCTATTTGATTCTTTGTGCAGCTGCATTTGCATAGAAGATAATAAATTACTAGCCAAGAATATAAATCAAATGTAAAAAGGTACGTAATAAATTCGAAAATTTTAAATTAGTTGATGATTTTATGCCCCAGATATAGGAGGCCACTTGGCTATTGTTTTCTTTGATAGTCTGAAGCCCATAGAGGCCATTTATAGTTGTACCGATCGAGCCGTGCAAAGGGGACGCTGGCAAAATTTTCTAGAAATTTAAGAGTTAGACATTTTTTAAGAATTTTGGAAAATTTTTGATAACTAAAATATGATTTTCTGAGTTATATCTTGGAATAAATGAATAAAAGATAATTAGTAGATATAGGTGAATGAATTTAAAGAACTTGGAAACTTTGGAATCTATTCCAACTAATTGGTGTTGAAAATAAGTTGACAACTCATTTTAAATAATATTTTTAAACCTGAGGGTTTGGAAACATTTTTGTAACGACCCGTAAATTTCAACTGTTTTAATAACGTAATTAGTTGAAATTTTGCGAAAATTTTAAAACGATAAAATTTGAAAATAAAATTTGATATTTGAAATGCGTCTAATTAAATATAGCAACTGGTAAATTTTCGTCCGAAAATAAGAAAGTTTATTTCGCGCATAAATTTACTTCAATTTAATCAGTAATAAAGCGATGAAAATAAAACTTTTTCAAAACCTAAATATTTTTACGTAGAAAAATTCTAAACCATCTTCTGGGCAAGATGTCAGTTTGTAGTTTTTCCAAATTCGGACATTTTTGGCTCCGTCGATCTTATTTTTTTGCGTTTTCTTGCATTTTTCGTTATTAGAAAATTCGAATTTTTATAATTCAATCTTACCACTAATATCTTTATACCATTTTGATCGTCTCGTTGTGCTGATCTCTACGGTATATTCGATTGTCTATTTTGGGGTCTGATACACCGCGAAATCAGTAAAATGGGTTTCGTATCGATACCGTTTAACATTTTGATCTATCCGTGACTATGTGTTTTTCATCGAATGAAAAAAATCTGTACAACCATTATCATTTATGTTGTTCCCTATGACTCTTTATTTCCATTGTTTCAAACGCATCGGTACTCAAATTTATGGCTCTTCGATTGTCTCGGGCATTGATTTCAAAGGATACGAAATAATACAACTTATATTTGTGAATAGAATAGAACTGTTGCTTCTCATTTAATTTCAGCCAATCCCTTGTTTATTCCTCTCAAACCCTTCCGCCTCCATAAAAAAAAACAATCAAAACGACGCTGTTCATTCATTTGCAACTCCTCCACATCGTTCTTTCTTTCACCTGATAGCGCAACTAGCAGCACGGATCGCACACGAATTCCTCCTCCGACTCGCCTCTTTACGTCGACCATCCTCATAGCCGAGACCCCACCTCCGCTCTCCACCGTGTGCCCCCTTTGCCGAGCCTCACATCCTGGCCGTGCTCACCTCCGCAAGCCATCACCGTCTCTTCCCTACTCGTGCACAGATCCATCTTTGGCTTCACCAAAGCTTGCTCACCTGGCTAAGACCTCCCCCTCTCCTTTGCCGAACCCAGATCTACCACCTTACCTCCATGCCTTGATTTGCATTAATCACTTAACTGGTACGTATGTATATATTCTATACGACATTACAATCTATGCTTCATATTCTGTCTGCAAACTATTGGTCGTGTGATGTTAGTTATATATATTTTTATATAAGAGATATATTAGTTCTATATAATGACTTATATATATATGTTTATCCTGTGATTTAAGTTAGATCTGATGATACAAATTTTTAAGTATCTATGTTATGGATTCCAAGCGTTATCATATATGTTATAAATTTTGTGTTTAAAAGTGCTGTCATATATTAAGGTGAATATATTTTAGCCTAGATTTTGAAGTGTGTGCAGGCTATATCATATGGTCATGGGCAGTATATATATGTTAGTTGATAAGTTTAAGTCAGTAAGGTATATATGTCAGTATGGGTTTTAAAACATAATACATAAGCTTGGTTTTTCTTCTCTGAGATGGCAACCTGTAGCATCTTATATAATGTGTATATATATTAATATGAAAGTTTATACAGCTATAATTTATAAAGTATAAAGTTTATATACGTAAGTATTTTGTAGTTTAATAAGTATATATATAATTGCAGTAAGTTTGTTGTTTACAGTTTTATATACTTCAAATTAGTTCAGTACATATGTATGTTTAAAGTAAAAAAAATTTTGTAGTTATATATATTTATACAAGTCTTGTTTGATTCTGCAAGTGTATATACTGAAGGGGTTTCGGCTGCACATAAATCGGCTGTTATATATATATTTATAAAATCCTGTACATACATATATTATATCTAATTATGTCAGTATGTATATATATTTATAGTGTATGTTATAGGCTGTTATATTAAATTGGGTTAAAGATGAAGTTTTTATAACTTATACATTTGTACGGTGTATACAATGTCTAAGGATACTAGTGGATAGTATATATTGGTAGTTTATATTAAGTCTGTTATAGGGGGTGTTTTATACTAGTCTCTGTTTTGTTTTAAAGTTATATTATTTATATGAACTTATACTTATATGTTGTATAGTATATAAATTTAAATATTGTAAATTTTGTTGACTGTATATATGTATGTGAGTATAGGAGCTATATATGTTATATTTATATGTTTAAGTGTTTTATGCAAGTTATATTAATTTTATAATGTGGTACGGTATATATATGTTAGTCACATATTTATATATATTAGTAAATATAAGGTTAAGTCTGCATATTTGTTTATACATATTTAGTTATTCGCATACACACTTTTGTTTGCATATATTATGTGGTGTCTGCATTTGTATATTAGTTTTAAGTATGGTTTTATAAAGAGAATATACATGAATTTTAAATGGTTTTGAAAAAATTTGATTTTTATTTTTATATGTATTTTATTTTAACTATATATACTTTATTTTAATTTTTGTCTTAGACTAAAATATTAATTTTAATAAAATAACAAATATTTATGTATATATCAAACTGATTCTGATTCAGTTCATCAATTCTAGATTATCAGCCTTGTTCGTCCAATTCACGTTCAATCTAGCCTTGCTTTGAGATTCGTGCCTGGATTCGTAGCTCATTTCTTTGTCAAATCTATCTAGCCTCGAAAAGTGAGCACTCACTCACGATTGGCGTTCTTTTATTTATTAAATTTGATTTCAATTGAAGCGACAATTGAAATTTACTGTTGTTTGTTAATTACACTGTTATATATGCTATTACCTGTATCAGTTCACCTGTGACATCTGACACCATTATCTGTTAATTATTTATGCGATGATAATACAGTTTGGTTGATAATTGATTGATTGTTGATGTTTATATTGGATGTTAAATTGTTAATGTTAAAATGATAAATAGTATGCAATTGAACTTGATATAGAATAGTTAAATGTTAAATTTGATTAACTGACATTTGTATAATATGACCCCTTTAACTGTTAAATTTATTGACACGTAGGATTTGTTTAATTACACTTTGAACCACTGAATGTATGTTGTTAAATTGATGATGTATGAAATTGTAAATAGATGACAAGTGAAGAACCGTAATGTAATAATCTTTAATCTACATGAAATGATAGTGTGGATTCTAGAAATAATTATATTAATTCGCACAAACAACAATGCGAATTAATACGATTATTTCGGGATTATTGATTTGATTTTTGGATTGTTATTGCTTGTTTATTTACTTTGACACCATCCCAGTTATCACACTGCAAGTTCCCTTTGTTATGCTTTGATTTTTGAATTGAATTGAAATCGGGTTGAAATGATAAACACCCAAATTAAACTTTGACCTAGGATAGAGAATTAAATAAAACCCGATTGGTCAATAATTTGATTTAAAAATAAAACGAAGATTTTATTTGAATAAATAATATGGTTTTGAAATGAAGTTGAAATTTGAATTTTAATGAAAGGAAAATGTTAATATGTAATAATCTGAAACAAAAGATTAACAATGTAATTAATGAAAGAATGTTGTTTAATTTGAGAAATGATTGAATTAAGTTTGAAATGATTTAATAATTAAGTTTGAAATTATAATTAAGTTTGAAATTATTAAACTTTGGAATTATTTAATAATTAAGTTTTGAATTATTTAATAATTAAATAAGATTGAATTATTAATGATTAAATTGAATTGAATTCTATAATAAGTAAAATTGAACTTTTGAATAAGTGAATTTTACTTCGTAAATAATTGAAATTGAGTTTTCTTTATTAATTAAGTTTTGGAAAATTATTTAAGTAAGTAAATAAGTGAAATTGAATTTCTTTAACAAGAAATAAAATGCGATTTATTGAAATTAATGTAAGACTTGAAATTTAAAGAATTTGGTTTGATGGATTGAATTTAATTTAATTTGTAAGTTTTGATATAATGAAGTTGAATTTAAATAATGGATTTAATGAATTGGAAATTTAATGGAAATTGTTTTGAATGGCAAGTTTACCTAACGAATATTGAATGAAATCGATTAATGAATTTAAATTGATTTGAATGATAAATTAATTTAAATGATTTCGGAATGAAACTTATATACGAACTTGAATCAATATTTGAATTATTTAAATAGAAATTGAAATTGGTATTATAAGATTTTGAAATGGTAATTTGAAAGTTTGAAACGTAAATTATGGAAATCGATTTAGAAAGGCAAATGAAATGTTGATTTACAAATTCTAATTGAATTGAAATTGATTTGGTTTTGAAATATATTAAATGACCAATCGGTGTAATAATTACGGAAGTTATTAAAGAGACCGGAATCGGTTATGGACATACTCTCTGTCTAAACCGAAACCACTTTAATAACTATATGCGGAGTGATGATCCAGAATGAAGTGGTTGGAATGATGTTCGTGATGACTGAAGAAAGTGAACGATAATGGATAACCTTGACACTTGTGTCAAATTGGAAATGACTAAAACAGGAGCCGTGCCGGGCCAATGGAGGTCAGCTACCTCAAGTGAACACACTTCTTCGAACTACTCATTACTTGTTGTCGATTGGTGCACCCTTGATTTTTGGGAGTGTTGTTTCACGGTGTTGCGGTCGCTGCGGCGATGCGTTCTCACCAGTCCGGATCAGGCAAATGGTAGTATCACTACCTTGGGTATTGCCTCATGTGCCTTGTCATACTTGTATCCCGATATACGCGACCACTACGATTTTGGTTTGTACCTTTAGTATATGGATTGCCCTCTGGTGACTTCCGGTTTTGGGGAAACTACGGTCTTGTATATGCTCTTGGGAATAAAAATGTGTTAAGGGTGGAATGGGCCATGACTTAACACTATTTTGATATCTTTATATTACTGATAGACATTATCTACTTATCGTACACTACTACATAGTAGATAGTTTAACGGATCCTTAAAGGATGGTTATTCCAAACATCCTTTGAGTTACTCGTATTTCAATTGCTATTTCACTTGAGTTGGATTTATTAATATAAGAATGTTAATCCTGACTCGAGTGTTTTGTGTTGTGCTTTACGCTCGGGTCAGACTGAGTGTACCAGTATTCGAGACTCACCTTTGAAGTTGGAGCTTTGCTTGAAGATTCAGCCATCCATTCTGCTTTCAGTATTCGATGAATCCAGTGATGTATTCTGATTTGTATCTGATGTATCGTGTTACTCTTCCGTTGTATCTGGTTTAACTCTGATGTAACTCATATATTTATATAGTAGCTTCATGAACTACTATCTCTTTTATTTCCGCTGCATTTATTACTCTGTGTCTGTGATCTGTGATTATTTATTTACTGTATATGTTCAGTTTTGCCAAATTTAAATTAACAACGCGGTATTTTGAGCAATTCAATTCCGGCATGAGTGTCTACCTATACACTTATAATGGATGCGAATGGTCCAAAATATCGGGTCGTTACAGTTGGTATCAGAGCTTTGGTAGCTCTAGGCAAAACTTAACATATAGTGTAAATGTATTTACAGAATCACTCTCATTCGAGTTCAATCTCTTCTTTTTGACTCAATTCCTTTGAATTTTTGGAATGTTCCCCTCGGTTCCGAAATTCATTCGTGTCCCTCACTATTCGTCTTCTTTCAATTCTGGAGTACCCTATAACTCCATTTTGAATGATATCTATAATAGATCGGCGGTCTCGCCAATCTTCGAATGATTCGTAAAGGAGCAAAACTCCTTTACAATAGGCATTGATTTACCGGAGATTTCTGTATCCTCGGTTTACGATGCTATCTATCTCCTGCTATACCTGAATTCTATTTCTTGAGATCGAATTTCGATTTACCTCGTAATTCTACAACGATCTTATTCTTGAAGTCACGGTCGACCCGGTTAAGGTTGCCCACGATTTATACAAATATATCAATCTTCCTACTTTGTTATTAATCATCATATCTTTGTTTCGAACTTACCTTCGAATCAAATTTCTCTTTGATTTGAGTCCATCAAATTTGAAACCCTATCCTTATTTTAAAAATTCATTCCTGTATCGTCGAGCAAAGAAATGTATTTGTAAACTAATATATATAAATGTTTTAATATATGCTGTGTTGTTTGAGTTGTTGATGTTGATTTAGGTTTTCGATCGATTCGTCTGATCAACGCTATCGATAGGATTTCCAAAACACTTGAACAGAGCAAACTGACACAAAAGTATTTTCAAAATTTGGTAAATAAAATAGTTTTGTATGATTATATTTTATATATAAGTAAATTTTCTGATAATTGTTAAATGAATTGGTTAACTAAATGATGTTATTTGATTTTCAATTATTGTTTTGTAAACCATCGATTTACCAACATATAAATAAACGGAATTATAAAACTTGGTTTATAAATTGATTTGGAAATTTAAATGAATTTAATTCAGGAATTTGAGAATTTAGCTCCAGTGATTCCGAACTTTGTTTTTTTTGAATTTTAAAGTATATATTATTGAAAGTATTTTTTTGAATAGAAATTATTTTCAAAGAATTTTAAAATGTTGAAATCAGTGCTCTCCTCTTTGTCGCTGGAAAATAATTTCGGTGATGGCGGCCGCATCATCGACATTCATTTTCGAGTTTCGAAGTGGAGAAACCATTATGTAGCTTTGCTACGGTTTTGGTTTGGAAAAATATTTTTGGTTTGAGTTTCTTAAGTATAATTTGATTTATATATATAGGTATCTTATTTTAAAATTTGATTTGATTTGATATAAATATATTATATATATCTCTAAATTGTTTAAAGTTAATGGGAAATCTAATTCTTAAATTTTGTTAAAGGATGATAAATAAAACCAAAATTTGGAATAAATATTTAAACTTTAATAATTGAATTGGGAAAATTTTATTTGTATATTGTTCAACTGCATTCTAATACAACTTACCTAAATCATTCAGAAGTTGAATATGTAATTGGATAATATATAAGATAAATTAAATTTATAAATAAATTTGAGTGTTTATAATAAATGTTATACACTAAAATTTGATTATAAAGATGTTAATAGAGTTAGATAGGATAATAAGTAAAACTCAGTTAATAATGAAATAAATTGTTTTGAAAGAATTAATAAATTTGTTTTGAAAGAAGTAATAAATTGAATTTTGATCAACTTATGAAAATACCTTGAATTTGAAAGCAATTAGTAAATATAAATTAATTTAAATCGAAACTTTTATGGTTTAAATTAATTTATATGGGTTAAATATATGTGGTTAGATATATTAAGTAGAATAAATTTAACAATAACTTGGAATAAAGAAGAATTTAAATTGTTGAAAATAAAATATGATTATAATAAAAGATTATTCAAATTTATGGTTTTAGAAATTGTAAACTGAGGATAATTGGATAATAAGATAACGAATTTAGAAATAGTGAGATTGATTTTAGTGAAATCAAATGGATTAAATCAATTATTGAATATCAATTAATTTAAATTTGAATTCATATGGTTTAAATTAATTGTTATTTTGTATTTCAATATCTGTTTTTCTTTTTGGTTGTTTCTATTCTCCTACCTCGTTCCTTTTCGGGGACAAAAAGTTTTGAGTGGGGGAGAGTGTAACGACCCGTAAATTTCAACTGTTTTAATAACGTAATTAGTTGAAATTTTGCGAAAATTTTAAAACGATAAAATTTGAAAATAAAATTTGATATTTGAAATGCATCTAATTAAATATAGCAACTGGTAAATTTTCGTCCGAAAATATGAAAGTTTATTTCGCGCATAAATTTACTTCAATTTAATCAGTTATAAAGCGATGAAAATAAAACTTTTTCGAAACCTAAATATTTTTACGTAGAAAAATTCTAAACCATCTTCTGAGCAAGATGTCAGTTTGTAGTTTTTCCAAATTCGGACATTTTTGGCTCCGTCGATCTTATTTTTTTGCGTTTTCTTGCATTTTTCATTATTAGAAAATTCGAATTTTTATAATTCAATCTTACCACTAATATCTTTATACAATTTTGATCGTCTCGTTGTGCTGATCTCTACTGTATATTCGATTGTCTGTTTTGGGGTCTGATACACCGCGAAATCAGTAAAACGGGTTTCGTATCGATACCGTTTAACATTTTGATCTATCCGTGACTATGTGTTTTTCATCGAATGAAAAAAATCTGTACAACCATTATCATTTATGTTGTTCCCTATGACTCTTTATTTCTGTTTGCACAAAAAATGGACAAACACCTCAAAGTTGTATGATTTAGTAGATCTTATGTTATTCTTAGTGATTTGAGTGATTCATGCAAATGTATGAAAAATAGGGGCTAAACTGTAAAACGACATGCAGATTTATAGTGGTTCAGCCAGAATGTGCCTACGTCCACTTTATATGTTATTTCTCTTCTCTTATTCTGATTACAAGTACAAAGCTTTGATACAAGTAAAAGAAAGTTATTTGAAAGTTCTCTCCGTGCTTGAGCTCTCAAACTTGTCCCCATTGTTGTACCACTGCCCCTCTATTTATAGAGTGAGGCTAGGGGTAGGGGTAATGGATGTATATAACAGCTGGTGGGCCTGGGCTGATGCGACCTGGCCTGGTATTGTTGGCCCGAAAGGAGTATGGTCCGATAGATGCTGTGAGGAGCTTGGTCCGGTAGATGGTGGGAAGAGCTTGGTCCGGTAGATGGTGGGAAGAGCTTGGTCCGGTAGATGGTGGGAAGAGCTTGGTCCGGTGGTGCTGGGAGGAGCTTGGTCCGGTGGTGCTGGGAGGAGCTTGGTCCGGTGGTGGCTTTGGTCCGGTGGTAGGGACGAAGGTTGGTTCGGCAGTTGCATGAGACCGCCGAATGGGCTCTGGAGAACGAGAATGCCGAATGGGCTCTGGAGGACGAGAATGCCGGATGAGTGACTGCCGAATGGGCTCTGGGGAACGAGAATGCCGGATGAGTTTAGGCGAGCCTGGATGGATGAATCAAGCTTCTTGGTCTCGAGGTCTTCTGGGTGAGAACACGCCCAACATTTGCCCCCCAAAGTGGGGCATATGCCGGAATGTGCCGCGCTTCGTTTTTTTTTTAAACTAATGACGTCAGCTTGGATGCCTTCGCCGAATCAGCTGGTCCGGTCGTCTATAGTTGTCTATAAGTAAGGGCCCAGGGCCTCTATTACCTTCTACCGAACGAAACAGCCAAGCCAAGTTAGTCACCTAGCCGAATCAAATTCTAATCCTCTGCCGAACCATTTCAGCTTGCCGAACCAGGTACTCAATTTCCCTTAGCCGAATGGTTTTTTGTCTGTGTCCACCGAATGAAGTGCGCGTGTCATACGTACCGAATGGATATTAGTTGAGAGTGCCGAACGAATTCCTCGAGATGAGACTGCCGAATGGGCTTTCCAGAAGAGAATGCCGAATGAAATTTTCAGATGAGAATGCCGAATGAAATTTTATATTCAGTTTACCGAATGATAACGGGAATTTGAGCATTTATGAGTGAAACTCTAGACTGCACACACTCGCTTCTTTACTTCCTTTAGTCTAATGACATTCTTCTTTGTGTTTGCAGATAAATGTCTCGAAAAGCAGAAACTCGATCAGATAAAAAGAGGTCTAGGGGCGAAGGAGAATCTTCCGCAGTGCCCCCTGCTCAGCCAGGACCGGAACGTCACGGATCTTCCCCGAGATCACTAGTGGACGGGTACGGCCCTCAGGAGCTCCTGAACTCCCCGCCCGATTGCTTTCCTAGCTCCCTTAGAGAAGAGCAGCTTGATGTCATCTCCCGTTCTTTTGGAATCGATAGAGCGTGCATGCTATTGCCGGGGAGAGATGTTATGCCCTATGACCCTCCCGAAAGGTACTTTGCCTATAGCAGATACCACTGCATGTGTGGTGCCATTCCGCCTCTTAATGCTTGGGTAGCCAGCTTCCTTACATATCTAAAGGTGGCCCCATTCCAGCTTCAACCCAACTCCTATGCTATACTGGTGAGCCTCTTCGTCATTTTCCAGAGGAAGTATGGTCGTGCTCCTTCCAACCGGGAGATCCGGTACTTATATAATCTGAGGGGCTATAAGAAGGGGTCCCCATACATCAGCTTGGAGTCAGCTGTAACCTTCAAACCGGTCTTGGATCTGTATTCCAAATTCAGCATGTTCAAGAAGGAGTGGTTCTTCGTCAGGGACAACTCTGTTTCTATTCGGCGTTTTACTTCTGGATGTAAGTCGATGCTTTATTTATAATTTCCATTCTGGTTGCGAGGCTTCTTCTCATACGTCTTCATTTTTGCTAGCGACAGGTGGCTTTGCGGTTGTGGAGACCGATCGCCTGGTTCAAACAGCGGCTGAGATAGAAGCTATCCCTGGGAGAGATAGATCAGCTGCTTTTCTGATTAGAAATGCGACCATTCTGGAGTATAACTTGATCCTTCCACAGCAGTCAGTAGTCAAGCTGAGGGAAACGGCGGAGGAGAGGGCGGCTGCTCAGGCTAAGGGAGGTGTCATGGTAGAGAGTGGCAAGAGGAAACCTTTCACAAAACCTTCAACCGTCGGAGGTAAGAAACTTAAGAAGTCGGACGGTCCTTCCCCCAACAATTGTCCACTTACCCAGGGGGAGGAAGATGTAGAGGAGGAGAGAGGTGACGGTGGAAGTGACCGGGAAGGTGGCGACGGTGGTGATGGTATCGGGGCCTTGCTTCCTGGGCAGGCAGGCGAGATTCAAGAGTGGACGGATGATGCATTCCACCAAGCTTTTGAGGGGCTGGACGAGGAAACGGCTTTGATAGAGAAATCCGGGAAAGCTGACAAGGCTGAGACTGGTGCAAGCGAGCCTCCTCAGACTATTCCAGCCAAGGTGGCTCCGATGACTCAAGGTGAACTTTTGACTCCTGCAGGCTCCATTTATGATAGGGACTTAGGAATATTTTACGATCCGCTCCCGTGCTGGAATGAAATCCAGGGCTTATTGCAGTATCCTACTCCTCCCCAGGGTTTGTATAACAAATGTGTTTCCTTTCCTCTTTTAACTTTTACCTTGTTGTGTTTCTCGAATTATGGGTCAATGTAAGCTTGTGACATTTTTTCTTCATATCAGGAGCAGGTAAAACGACCAAGGCCTCAGATCTTCGGCACAGGCTTGAACAGTACAAGCTTTCCAAAGCTTCCGCCAAACCGAAGTCTTCGGCCCACCGTTCCGAGGATGTAGTCGGCTACCGTCCTCTTCTCGGGGTTATTGACGAGGGCATTCAAAAGAGAAAGAGTGGCCATCCCTTATCCGAATCTTTACTTGGTCCTCAGCCTCCAGTTCAGCCTCTTCATGATATCACGGAGGAGGATACTGAGTTCGTACTTTCTCCGCACCCGTCTAAAAATCCTACCATCACTCAGATTGATCGTCCTGACTTGGCTCGGAATCCATTTGCGGGTCATCCTGACCTGGATCCAAGTTCCCATGATATTACTTTTGACGAGGATACCGATGAGCACCTTCTTCCCCGCAATCCCATGGTACGGGTGCTTGATGAGGCTAAGTCCTTAGATCTCGATTTGCTTACCACTCGGATAGTTACCATGGGAGACGAGGCCAAGGCTAATATTGATCGGGTGGCGGTGGAGACTAGGAAGCTGATGGGGCATCATGCCCGGCTGGTTAAGGCTAGAGAGGAGATTGGGAATGCCAATATCCGACTGCGATTGATGGTTTCGGACCAGGCCAAACAGCTTGCTGATCAGGCCATTCAGATTTCTCAACATGAGGCTGCCTCTGGGCGGTTGAGGAAGGCTATGGAGGAGGCTAGTAAGGCGGAACTGCGGAAGATGGAGGCTGCCTGCAAGGAGCAGATAAATATGGCCATCTCGACAGTGGATGAGGTTCGGAGGGCGGATCTTGAGCGGGTAGAGGAGCCGTCGGGGAAGCTTGAAGCCGCAGAGCTTGCTCAGGTTAGGCTGAAGGAGGAGATGGAGGCGATGCGGAAATCCCTTCAGGCTGACTGCTCGAGATACCGTTTGGAGAGAGAAACTGCTGTTGGAAGGTTGTCGGCTTCCGAGGCCCGGATGAGGGAGTTTGAGGAGAATGAGGGGATGATGGATGAAATGCTTCAGGACATGTACTTCCGAACTTGGAAGCAGGGCAACCTATCCTGGATGGATGATTATCCTAGGGTCATGGCTAAGATTTATCTTCGGGCTCTGGAGGAAGCTAAGGCGGATGCGGATAAAGAGGGTGGTGTGTCCTTCAGCATGGATGTGGTCACTGCCCAGTTTACCAAGGAGGAGAAGGTGGCGGTGAAGGAGGGTATGCGGTTGCTTGCTGCTGAGGAGGCAGGTGTGCAAGTAGAGGATGACGACCAGGATAGTCAAGAAGCAGGTGCTGGTAAGTCTTCCTTTTTAGTCTCTCCATTAACTTTGGTTGCTTATCACTAATGATTCCTTTCTCTGACTGGATAGGTGGTCAACAGGACAAGGATAAAACTCCAATGCAGCCGGCCCCTTGATCAGACCTGGAAAATTCTTTTTGTAGACTTGACATGGCCGTATACGTTAGTCTTAAAACAGTAGAGTAACTTTTAAGTTGTAATTCTTTTGCTACTTGTAATAAATAGCTCTATTCTTGATGTGTAATTCTTTAACTTAAGCTGATTTTGTCGTCTTCCGAATGTTTGTTGCTATTTTGACATGTCGTATGAGAAATATAGCTATGCATATTCTTGTAATTGAATTGTGTTTGATGTCAGGTTCTGGTTTTAAAACATAATTTCATGACTTGTAATATTAGCGTGTGGTGTGAACAAATTATAGTTATGTATTTGTACACAAAAGAAGAAAATACCGCCTTTCATGTTTTAATCGTAGATAGCAGTTTTGAATATCTTGTATGACCGAGCATGGAATGCAGTCGAGTGCCCTGCCATCCAATCGTGAGTCCCTACACCCATTGGCTAGTATCTCCTACTCTACATCATGTACTTTAGGGACCGTTATAGAGGATAGGAGAAAAGCTTTTTAAGTAAAATTGAAATATGTGAAAAAGTAAAACTTCCAATCACGGAAGGCCTTTGATGTGCTTAAGTTCGTGGCAAACGGGTTTTGTAGTCACTTTCCCTAGCTGTGGGTCTTGGAGACATTTGTCACCCATCTTACGCCTCCGCGGGGAGTTAATTCTTTTTTACCACAGCCGCACTTAAGACACATCGGAGCCGAGATCGCGCACAGTAACTACTCGGGCCATTATGGCCCGTAATCGTGGGTATTATTCGATTTACTATGGCCGGCTAGCGTGGGTGCCGATCGTCAACTGTGAACTGCCCTTGGCTGGCCACACCTTATGTTGGGGCTTATAGTCGGTTCACAGTTGCCGGCGAGCCTAACGCCGTAATGAGCTGCCTCGGCTATAGTCGGCCTTCTCGGTGGCTTATAATCGGCTCATTATAGTTGGCTTTAAGGGCCGTCGCGAGCAATGAGTTAACCCGCAGCAGAGGGATGCCGGAGCAAAAGTGTCTCATTGGCGAGGGCATAGATTCGCATAGTACCTGTTATCTCTTGTTCAGGTGAAGTTGCGCTGTGGAGTGCCTTGCATAGGATTTCGTTCAACAGAAAAGGATAAAGTTAACAAGCAGCCAAGATATGATGGAACAAGTTAAAAAAGAGACAAGGTTTTTTAAAGTGGTTCGGCACGAAAATGCCTACGTCCACTGATTCTCTTTGTTAATTCACTTCATATGGGTAGTAGAAGTTAAGAAAAGTATCGACGGAGGTGTTGGATGTTCCATGCCCTCTGGAACACCTCTCCGTCCACTGTTGACAAAATATAAGCTCTGTTGTGGAGATCATTATATGGTCCATCCCGGATTGGATCTAGTGCTCCGGGGTGGGGGAAGATTCGCTTGAGGACAAGATCCCCTTCTTGTAAGGTGCGATGCTTGACTTTGGAGTTGTATTGTGCTGCCACTTTTTGCTTGTGGGTTGCTTCTTTGAGGTCTGAATCATTTCTTCTCTCCTCAATTAGATCCAAAGACATGTGAAGGAGTTCTTCGTTCTCTTCTGGGTTATAGTGGATCCTACGGTGGGAAGGCACAATGGTTTCAACTAGGAGCATAGCCTCCGATCCGTATGCCAAAGAGAAAGGAGTGTGCCCCGTTGATGTTCTAAAAGATGTGCGATAGGCCCATAGTGCCGTAGGAAGTTCATCCACCCAAGCGCCCTTTGACTTTTCGAGCTTCTTTTTTATTAGAGTTTTCAGAATTTTGTTGACGGCTTCGACTTGTCCGTTTGCTTGGGGGTACGCTACGGATGAGAAGCTCTTGTGAATTCCGTGCTTTTGGCACCAGTTGGCGAATTCCTCGCTGTCAAACTGAAGTCCATTGTCTGATATGATTTTGAGTGGGACTCCGTACCTGCACAGAACATTTTTGATCAAGAAGTTAATAACTTTTGCTGAAGATACTTTATTCAGGGGTTCTTCTTCCACCCATTTGGTGAAATAGTCGACTGCCACTATAGCATATTTGGCCCCGCCTCGGCCCATTGGTATTTCGCCGATTAAGTCAATTCCCCATACAGCAAAGGGCCATGGGCTGGTCATTTGAGTAATCTCAGTTGTTGGTAGTGAATTTGGTGATGAAATCGGCCATGGCCTGCCCCTTGATGGCGGTGCGAGGATGGTAGGTAATATCATATTGACTTAGTTCAATGCACCATTTACATAGCGTTCCAGTCTCCTTCTTCTGATGTGTTCTTCAATCAAGTTCTGGAGATGATGGCATTCATTGGTATCATGCCCATGGGATTCGTGGAAGCGGCAGAATTTTCCAGACTTAATTGCGTTATTTGATTCCTTCTTGTGCGGGGGGCGTTTATATTCAACTTCGTCTTGAGTGGCCAGGAAGATGTTTTCGATCGTTTCATTTAGAGGGGTGTAAGCGTCAAATCTTGGTCCTGGTTGATATGGACGCTTTTCTCCCTTCTTGCCCCCAGCATTATCCCTAGAGTCAAATCTTTGAACGTCTTTTGCTACAGCGGGCGTGTCGCCATGAGCTGCCTTATTCTGTTGTCCTGACTGCCCCTCAACGGCAGCATCCTCGAGCCTCATATATTTCCCAGCTTCATGGAAGAAATCGCGTAAAGTAGCTGGTTTCTCTTTTGTCAGCCTTCTAGCAAATTTAGTATCCAGATGCACACCACTACAGAGGGCCATTAAGATAAGCTTCCTGTCGGCATCTTGTACTGCGGCAGCTGCGGCATTGAATCGGGTTAGGTATTGCTGCAGCTTCTCTCCAGGTTTTTGTTTGATACTGGATAAGGAATAAGCGTCTTTGGGTTGTTCCACATGAATGCAGAACTGACTGATAAACTTTTCTTTCAACATTTCCCTCGAGCTGATGGATCCCTGAGGTAAATGACAGAACCAGGAGGTAGCTAGATCTTCTAAGAATAGTGGAAAGCATTTGCACAGCACTCCCTTTGTTGCTCCACTCATGAGCATGTGCTGTGTGTATCTTTGTAAGTGTACGATGGGGTCAGAGGTTCCCTTGTAAGGTTCCATTGTTGGCATCTTCCATTCTCGGGGGGTGATAGCAATTTCAATGTTGCGGGCGAAAGGGTTGGTCACCCTAGCGCCTATCCCTCAATCTCTTTGCTCCCGTTGGACACACTCTCTGAATAAGCGCACCATCCTTTCATCAGAATTTGGAGCAGATAGAAACGATTTTGGTTCTGTTCTATGGGATTGATTCCGTCTAGATGACCTGTAGGGATGGTATCGTCTATCGTTCCTCATATTCTCCAGCGGCTGCCTTTGATCTTCTGGGAGCATGCTAGGGTCAGCTACAGTTGGCCCTTGCCTTGATCTCCCCCTGCTGGGTTCTGATCTAAGAACTTCCTCGGGTCCAACTTCGGGCTGGACTCTAGCTCGGCCCCGTTCACCGGCGTTTCCGTGGTTAGGCAGTATGACAGGCTCAGCTACAGTTGAAATCCGTCCGGTACCTCCCCCGTTGGGTTCGATACCAAACGTTTCCTCAGGCCTAACTTCGGGTTGTGCTCGGTCTCGGCTCCTACCATGGCTACTTCTGCCGTTAGCTCCTTCGAAGAAGGAAGACCTTTGTTGTCTCTGAGATCCTCCTGACTGGGACTCGCCCCATGTTTCAGTGTTGCGGTTGGATTCTTCAGCGTCCCTTATGCGTGACATGAGATGGTCCACCAAGGCTTCCTGCTGGGACGTGAAGCGGTTAGTTACTTCAACCACGACTCTGTCCAAATCTGCCCTAGTAATTGCTGTAGGCTGTTCTGTGGCAGGAGTGGTTGGGTTAGCCTGTCCTTCATTTGTTACTGTTGCTGGAGGAGGACGATTTACTTGATTCGTGACAGCTGGATCTGGAAGACTGCTGGATGCGATGTTTTTTCCTTTGTTAACATCTTTTTTCTGTTTGGGAGGCATGTTTTCCAAGTGGCGGACGATGTTGTTAGGAAAACTCGTTAAGTGGATGAAGCTGAAGCTTCGAACTTCTAGCTCTCAGTAAAAGCACCAAAAATGTTTGCACAAAAAATAGACAAACACCTCAAAGTTGTATGATTTAGTAGATCTTATGTTATTCTTAGTGATTTTAGTGATTCATGCAAATGTATGAAAAACAGGGGCTAAACTGTAAAAAGACACGCAGATTTATAGTGGTTCAGCCAGAATGTGCCTACGTCCACTTTATATGTTATTTCTCTTCTCTTATTCTGATTACAAGTACAAAGCTTTGATACAAGTAAAAGAAAGTTGTTTGAAAGTTCTCTCCGTGCTTGAGCTCTCAAACTTGTCCCCATTGTTGTACCCCTGCCCCTCTATTTATAGAGTGAGGCTAGGGGTAGGGGTCATGGATGTATATAACAGCTGGTGGGCCTGGGCTGATGCGACCTGGCCTGGTATTGTTGGCCCGAAAGGAGTATGGTCCGGTAGATGCTGGGAGGAGCTTGGTCCGGTAGATGGTGGGAAGAGCTTGGTCCGGTAGATGGTGGGAAGAGCTTGGTCCGGTGGTGCTGGGAGGAGCTTGGTCCGGTGGTGCTGGGAGGAGCTTGGTCCGGTGGTGCTGGGATGAGCTTGGTCCGGTGGTGCTGGGAGGAGCTTGGTCCGGTGGTGGCTTTGGTCCGGTGGTAGGGATGAAGGTTGGTTCGGCAGTTGCATGAGACCGCCGAATGGGCTCTGGAGAACGAGAATGCCGAATGGGCTCTGGAGGACGATAATGTCGGATGAGTGACTGCCGAATGGGCTCTGGGGAACGAGAATGCCGGATGAGTTTAGGCGAGCCTGGATGGATGAATCAAGCTTCTTGGTCTCGAGGTCTTCTGGGTGAGAACACGCCCAACAATTTCCATTGTTTCAAACGCATCGGTACTCAAATTTATGGCTCTTCGATTGTCTCGGGCATTGATTTCAAAGGATACGAAATAATACAACTTATATTTGTGAATAGAATAGAACTGTTGCTTCTCATTTTATTTCAGCCAATCCCTTGTTTATTCCTCTCAAACCCTTCCGCCTCCATAAAAAAAGAAAAAAAAGAAAAAAAACAATCAAAACGACGATGTTCATTCGTTTGCAACTCCTCCACATCGTTCTTTCCTTCACCTGATAGCGCAACTAGCAGCACGGATCGCACACGAATTCCTCCTCCGACCCGCCTCTTCACGTCGACCATCCTCATAGCCGAGACCCCACCTCCGCTCTCCACCGTGTGCCCCCTTTGCCGAGCCTCACATCCTGGCCGTGCTCACCTCCGCAAGCCATCACCGTCTCTTCCCTACTCGTGCACAGATCCATCTTTGGCTTCACCAAAGCTTGCTCACCTGGCCGAGACCTCCCCCTCTCCTTTGCCAAACCCAGATCTACCACCTTACCTCCACGCCTTGATTTGCATTAATCACTTAACTGGTACGTATGTATATATTCTATATGACATTACAATCTATGTTTCATATTCTGTCTGCAAACTATTGGTCGTGTGATGTTAGTTATATATATTTTTATATAAGAGATATATTAGTTCTATATAATGACTTATATATATATGTTTATCCTGTGATTTAAGTTAGATCAGATGATACAAATTTTTAAGTATCTATGTTATGGATTCCAAGCGTTATCATATATGTTATAAATTTTGTGTTTAAAAGTGCTGTCATATATTAAGGTGAATATATTTTAGCCTAGATTTTGAAGTGTGTGCAGGCTATATCATATGGGCATGGGCAGTACATATATGTTAGTTGATAAGTTTAAGTCAGTAAGGTATATATGTCAGTATGGGTTTTAAAACATAATACATAAGCTTGGTTTTTCTTCTCTGAGATGGCAACCTGTAGCATCTTATATAATGTGTATATATATTAATATGAAAGTTTATACAGCTATAATTTATAAAGTATAAAGTTTATATACGTAAGTATTTTGTAGTTTAATAAGTATATATACAATTGCAGTAAGTTTGTTGTTTACAGTTTTATATACTTCAAATTAATTCAGTATATATGTATGTTTAAAGTAAATTTTTTTTTGTAGTTATATATATTTATACAAGTCTTGTTTGATTCTGCAAGTGTATATACTGAAGGGGTCTCGGCTGTACATAAATCGGCTGTTATATATATATATTTATAAAATCCTGTACATACATATATTATATCTAATTATGTCAGTATGTATATATATTTATAGTGTATGTTATAGGCTGTTATATTAAATTGGGTTAAAGATGAAGTTTTTATAACTTATATATTTGTACGGTGTATACAATGTCTAAGGATACTAGTGGATAGTATATATTGGTAGTTTATATTAAGTCTGTTATAGGGGGTGTTTTATACTAGTCTCTGTTTTGTTTTAAAGTTATATTATTTATATGAACTTATACTTATATGTTGTATAGTATATAAATTTAAATATTGTAAATTTTGTTGACTATATATATGTATGTGAGTATAGGAGCTATATATGTTATATTTATATGTTTAAGTGTTTTATGCAAGTTATATTAATTTTATAATGTGGTACGGTATATATATGTTAGTCACATATTTATATATATATTAGTAAATATAAGGTTAAGTCTGCATATTTGTTTATACATATTTAGTTATTCGCATACACACTTTTGTCTGCATATATTATGTGGTGTCTGCATTTGTATATTGGTTTTAAGTATGGTTTTATAAAGAGAATATACATGAATTTTAAATGGTTTTGAAAAAATTTGATTTTTATTTTTGTATGTATTTTATTTTAACTATATATACTTTATTTTAATTTTTGTCTTAGACTAAAATATTAATTTTAATAAAATAACAAATATTTATGTATATATCAAACTGATTCTGATTCACTTCATCAATTCTAGATTATCAGCCTTGTTCGTCCAATTCACGTTCAATCTTGCCTTGCTTTGAGATTCGTGCCTGGATTCGTAGCTCATTTCTTTGTCAAATCTATCTAGCCTCGAAAAGTGAGCACTCACTCACGATTGACGTTCTTTTGTTTATTAAATTTGATTTCAATTGAAGCGACAATTGAAATTTACTGTTGTTAGTTAATTACACTGTTATATATGCTATTACCTGTATTGTGACGACCGCCCATGACCCCTGCACCGAATCTAGAGATAGTGCGCTGTAAAGTGTGCCAGGCGACCATGGACGATTGTCAAGGTAAATTAAAACAACAGAATCTATCGTATTACTCACAGCGCATGGACAAAATACAATAGAACATATATATAGTGAAGCTTCACATAATAGAATCTCATCAATAAAACTTCATAATAGTTGAATACAAACATCTGAATAGTCAATACAACAAGCCTCACTACATATCACTCAGAGAATACAAAGCAGCGGAACATCCAGTACATATAATTAGAAGATAATATGCAATCCTCCAGCTCGTCTTCGATATCAGCATCGTGAGAAGAGAACAGCACCTGTCACCTGCTACCTAGTCTGCCCGTCCCAAAATGGACGAACAGCCCAAGGCAATAAGAATTAAAACATAAAGCCTTGAGTCAGACAACCTTCTTAGTGAGCAGTAAATTAACTAACAACATACCAAAAGAGCATAAAGGAAAAGGAATAGGAATACCACCCTCCCACTCCAACCTCTTTCTACAGTGATAGCCCCCAGACACACACTAAGTAGAAGCAAACATAGCAGAGCATACAATGTAAAGTAAAGCAATTATCACTCGAGTCAAGGGCGATGTTTTCCAAGTACAAACCCCCAAGGCCTAAACCAAGATCAGATAAGCACCCAGAAAATACCGCCCTTGAGATCGAATGACGATACAACCAAACATCCATGACTCTGGCTATCACTGTTATCATTGCTTCGATATCACCGTTAATTGAATGACCGGCACATTCTTTCAGCCATCCGTCAAGGGCTAATGGAAACCCCGGTTCTAGACATAACTCCTGCACGTCATCGTGACCCGTGCCTAGGACTATCGAATCTGCCCAGAGTACTTGACTACCAATCTGTAGCCTTCAGGGACTATTGAATCTGCCCAACGTACTCTTGCTTTGAGCATGCTAGAACCTTCAACAACGATGAGATCTCAGCCTTCTAGTCATC
This sequence comes from Allium fistulosum, assembly GCA_030737815.1. Lineage (NCBI taxonomy): Eukaryota > Viridiplantae > Streptophyta > Magnoliopsida > Asparagales > Amaryllidaceae > Allium > Allium fistulosum. Next base: position 714,853,201 of record CM060906.1, on the reverse strand, counting down.
CTCCTCGACGACTATTTCCATACTAGCTCAAGCGCCTCTCGAGCAATCCATTATCCTCAACCTGCTTGGAATGATCCCGTCTGGATTAGACTAAGACTATCTCATATCATACTTCGCTTCATCACATCGTCGCAAAGTCTCATCTCAACATCATCATCAAATCTATGCATAAGAGCTTCATCATCCGCTACAAATGCCACAAGCAGCTTTTCCCATTCAAGAGCCTTTCCCTTAGCTTTTGAATCTTCCTCGATCTAAATCAAATCATCAATCATCTAATTCATAGCAATCAACCAAATCAAACATTAATCCAAGCAATCAAGCATTCAAATATGATCTAAGTAGACAATTATCACAATAATGGCAATTTTGTAATTAAAGAGTTGAAAGTCTAATAAGCATGAAAACATGAACAATATCTATATAATCTTGATGAATGAACTCGCATAGGTTAACATGTAGTAAAATGGATGTAACATCATCATGAACAATGGATCTATATGGATCTACACTTAGGATGAAGAAAATGTATGGAAATCACTATTTTAACATCAAATCGAGCCAACAATCCGATATACTCCTTTGGATCCGTGTGAGAGATAATCACCACTCACCAAATCACCAAAACAACCTCAAATCAACACGCTTCAGATCTGGACAGCGAAGGATCAAACTTGATCTATCACGAATCCGCTTCAAACGAAGAAATCTCACTTCAAAGGATGAAGATCTTCAATCCAAGCCCTTAAATCTTCAATTTGATCTTCAACTTGGATGGATGGAATCACTAGATTAGCGTAGAGAAAAGAAGTGAAGAAGTGTAGAAGTCGAGCTCTCAAAATTGCAGCACTTCATCGCTTCGAAATCCGGATCCCAAAAATGGAGCAAAGCCCTCCTATTTATAGCTGAAATCCCCCTTAAGTCGCTAGCTCGGAATTAGGTCGTCCACGACCTACGACCTAAAAACCCACCGACCTAAAGTCTTCGACCTAACAACCTCCGTCTCAACAAGATACGACTTAGCACATCAGCGCACCCAAGCAACCTAACAGATGCGCTTCCATGCGACCTATCAATCCAACGACCTATGCGCATCCGCGACCTACGACCTAACAGATCCAACGACTTAAAACAATGCGCGACTTAACTATGCGCGACCTAATACTAAGCCAAAACCCAGCGACCTAACAACTCACACGACCTACGACTTAGCAAACACGCGACCTAACACATACGCGACCTAACTATCTTAGGTCGCCTACGACCTAACTCTTAGCTAGGATACAACCTAACATCTTAGGTCGCTCACGACCTAACTTCACTACCTCGCTAACTACTGTGCTATCCCTTAGGTCGCTAACAATTAGGTCGCTAACTCCTATAGGTCGCGAACTACTATAGGTCGCTAACTACTAGTTTCCTTAGGACGCTGCCAACCTATCTCTTAGGTCGCTCAAAACCTTAGGTCGCCTATCCTATAGGTCGGTCAAATACTTAGGTCGGTCACACGACCTAACCTATCCCACAACCTAGGCTTATCACACGACCTATCTCCTATACAACCTATCCCAAACTCCTTAGGTCGGCTAACTCACTTAATCCCTTAGGTCGATAACATCCTATAGGTCGTCCCAACCGACCTAACACTTAACCAGTTCACTTCCTTAGGTCGTCCCCGACTTACCACTTCAACTACTGATGTCAAGATGCAATGCTACTAGTAGTAAGTCGGAGCTGAAACATCCTAAGTCGCACACGACCTACGACATACCCTAGGTCGTTAACGACCTATGACTTAGACTCAGGACGACTTATCACAAATGCGACCAAACGTCAATTGTTTTACGATGTTTCGATCCGTGAAAATACGGGTCGTTACATTCTCTCCCCCTTAGGAATTTCACCCCCGAAATTCCAAACAAACAAAGCAATCAAATACTATTCTGCATGCCTACCATCCATAGCAATCAACAGACCTTGCATCCAATTCTAGCTTAGCATGCAGAATTCTAAAACTAGAACAAGTTACAATATCGTGAGATGACACGACACCTTAGGGCCATACCTTGAAGAGTTCAGGATGAGCTGCCTTCATCCTCTCTTCCACCTCCCACGTACAGTCGTTATCATCATCACTCCATTGTATCTTGAGCAACTTAACTACCTTCCTCCTAAGCTGTTTCGTGTCGGTTTCCACAACACGAGGCGGCTTACGACGTCTTCTATCGACTGGATCAACTTCGAAGTCTTCACAGCTATCAGCAGAAACCACTGTATTCGAGTCGTGCGCATACTTCCGTAGATATGATACATGAAAAACATTGTGCACACTCGACATCTTCTCTGGTAACTCCAATCTGTAGGCGAGCTTTCCAATTCGCTCGATGATCGGGAATGGTCCAACAAATCTCGGAGTCAATTTCCCTTTCTTCCCGAATCGAATAACATTCTTCAGTGGAGAAATCTTCACAAAAACCATATCTCCTACTTCGAATTCCAAATCTTTACGACGCTTATCGGCATAACTCTTCTGACGGTCTTGGGCTGCCTTCATTCGTTGCCGAATGATCTCTATGCAATCCGAAGTCTGTCGAATCATCTCTGGCCCAAGTATCAACTTTTCTCCAGTTTCTAACCAACAAGTCGGTGAGTTACACGGCCTCCCATACAATGCCTCATACGGTGCCATACCAATGCTTGACTGGTAACTGTTGTTGTATGCAAACTCCACCAAATAAAGGTGATCTTCCCATGATCCTCCGAAATCCAAAACACAAGCCCTAAGAAGATCTTCCAAAACTCGGTTGACTCTCTCGGTCTGACCATCTGTTTGAGGGTGATAAGCTGTACTCAAACACAACTCGGTTCCCAAAACTTCCTGGAAGCTCTTCCAAAATCCACTAGTGAACAATGGGTCTCGATCGCTCACTATACTCTTCGGAATACCATGGAATCGAACTATCCACTTAACATACAACTCAGCCAACTTTGATGCATTCCTAGTCGATCGAACAGGAATAAATCTTGCGCTCTTAGTCAGACGATCTACGATGACCCAAATCCCTTCATTTCCCGTTCTTGTTCTAGGTAGTCCATCAATAAAATCCATCGACACTTGCTCCCACTTCCATGTAGGAACTTCTAATGGCTGAAGCAATCCACTTGGCTTCTTCGTTCGGCTTTTACCAACTGGCAGTTCATACACTTGGAAATAAAATTTCCAACATCCTTCTTCATACCTTCCCAGTAGTAGGTTCTCTTCATATCCCGATACATCTTATTTCCACCTCGATGAATTGTCAACTTCGAGTGATGACTTTCCTTCAGAACTTCACTCCTCAATTCATCTATATCGGGAACAACTAGTCGTCCTTGCTTCCGAAGCCAACCCTCTCGATCGACCTCGAATCCTTTATCCTTTTCTGGATCCAATCCAGATTCCAAATCACGGATAATCTTGACAAGCTTATCGTCTCGTTTTTGGCTCTCGCCAATCCTTTCTACAAGAGTCGGTCTTATCGATAAGTTTGCCAACATCTCAGGTTCCAATTCGCATCTAGGCCTGAAGTCAAATCCAGCTAAATACTCGAGATTCTTCCATTCTGAAAACATGGCTCCCAATCCTGCATGTCTTCTACTTAACGCATCTGCCACTGCGTTACCTTTTCCCGGAGTATAAGCTATACCAAAATCATATGATGCCAAAAACTCTAGCCAACGTTGCTGCCGAAGATTCAAATCCTTTTGGGAGAAAAGATACTTCAACGACTTATGATCTGTAAACAACTCAAATCGAACTCCCAGTAGATAATGTCTCCACATCTTCAGAGCAAAAACAATCGCCGCTAACTCCAAATCATGAGTCGGGTAATTCCTTTCATGCGGCTTCAGTTGTCGACTAGCATACGCAACAACTTTATCCTTCTGCATCAGCACTGCTCCAAGTCCAGTACCACATGCGTCGGTGTAAACCACCATCTCATCATTCCCACTTGGAATAGTCAAAACAGGAGCACTCGTCAATCGCTCTTTCAGGATTCCGAAAGCTTGCTCACACTTAGCATCCCATCTGAACACTTGGTTCTTCTTCGTCAATCCTGTTAACGGTGCAGCGACCTTAGAGAAGTCTTTGATAAACCGACGATAATATCCTGCTAATCCAAGAAAACTTCTCACATCCGATGCATTCTTAGGTCTAACCCAATCCTGGATTGCTGCCACCTTAGCGGGATCAATCGCTATTCCTTTTCCAGAGATAACATGGCCTAAGAACCTCACTTCACTCTTCCAGAAGTGACACTTCGAAAACTTAGCCTTCAGCTGATGTTTCCGTAAGATCTCCAAAACAATTCGCAAGTGTGTCTTGTGCCCTTCTTCAGTTCTGGAATAAATCAGAATATCATCCACAAACACAAGTACGAACTTGTTCAACTGATCTCTGAACACTCTATTCATAAGATCCACAAAATATGCTGGCACGTTAGTCAATCCAAACGGCATTACCAACCACTCAAAGAAACCGGATGGTGTTCGAAAAGCAGTCTTCGGCACACTATCCTTAGCCACTCTCAACTGGTGAAATCCCGTTGCCAAATCCATTTGAGAAAACACCTTGGCTTCGTGAAGCTGATCAAACAAGTCATCTATTCTCGGCAATGGATACTTGTTCTTCTTAGTCACCTTATTCAGCTCACGATAATCGACGCATAATCTCAACGACCCATCTGCCTTGGTTGCAAACACAACTGGTGCACCCCACTCGGACACACTACGCCGAATGAATCCTTTCTGCAAAAGATCATCAACTTGCACCCTCAACTCCTGCTGTTCCCTAGGCGCCATCCGCCTAAGAGGCATCACAACAGGTCTGGCTCCTTCAACTAGATCTATACGAAACTCGATCTTTCTATGCGGCGGCAACCCTTTGACTTCGTCAAAGACATCCTCGAATCCATTTGCGATTGGCACTAATGACAGTCCATCCCGTGAAACAACTAGCGAATACATGAAGCTCATGAAGACGCCTTCTTCATGCTAACATCGTATCACAATCTTTCGCCCCTCCACATTCTCAACTGTCACCTCCAACCTTTCGCAATCAACCTTAGCCGCATACTTCCTAAGCCAGTCCATACCCAAAATAATTCCGAACCCCGTAAATTTCAGAACAAAACAATCACAAACAAAAGAGCAACCATGACTCGATACAATCAGACCACGGCATAACATACACAAACAAGACGAACCCCCAACTGGATTAGTCACAACCAATGGCCTATCAACAATATCCGGTTCCAAACCTAACCGGCCTATGAGTTCACTACAAACAAACGAATGCGACGCTCCAGTATCAAACATAACTCTCACTGGAACACCACATAGGAAAAGAGTACCTTGAACCACCACACTCTTTCCCTTCTCTTCAGCGGTAGGAGCTTTCGAAGACGATGGAACAGCTCCCAAAGCATAAGCTTGCACAATCTGCTTGTCCCTCCTCGGTTCTGGACAATTCTTCCTGAAATGCCCCGGCTTGTCACAGTTGTGACACTTCATCGGTGCCTTCAGATTCTTACAATCCTTCGAGAAATGGCCCTTCTGCTGACAATTGTAGCAAGTCACTTCGCCCTTCGGCTTCTTCTGGCCATCCTTACCCTTCTGCTGCTGCTGTTTCATTTTCTTGTTTCCACCCTGCTGGGGTTTAGACTCTTCCCTGGTCACAGCAACTACAGATCCTTCCTTAGGAAACAGACTCTCATGCCTAAGAGCTTTCTCCACAAGTTTCTCAAATGAATCGTCCAAATGATCCACTAACTGCCTCCCAAGATAACTGTCCAAGCCTGTAACAAACTTCTCATTCTTCTGATATGCAGATTCTATATATGACCGGGCATACTTGGACAAAGCTTCAAACTCAGAAACATACTCAAGAACTGGTCTTCCACCTTGCTTGAGCTCCACAAACTTCTTGAACAGAACAGACTTCTGAGCTGTAGAAATGAACTTAGCCTCAAATCTGACTTGGAATTGCTCCCAAGTAATCTCTTCCTCCGGAGTATTGATGGTAATAGAGTTCCACCAATCAGAAGCTCTCCCTTGAAGCTGTCTCGATGCCAACTTTCTCTTAGTCGCATCCTCAATTCCCAAATCAATAAAGATCCTTCTACAAGCATCTATCCATCTCTGGACCTCAATGGTTGATTCTGTTCCCAAGAAAACCTTCCCTCCAAGAGCAGTATAGTCCTTGCACAACTTAGCAAAATCCACTGGTTTTGGAGTTTGGACTTGAACCCCAACATCTACTGCTGCCCCCGGAACTGGTATCCTTCTCATGATCGAAGTTATCATAGCTTCGAACATGGCTGCATAATCCGCAGCTCCCTCAGTAGCACGGCCTTCCCTAGCAGCTGGTCTCCCTCTTCGACTCATTCTCAATATCTATAAAAAGGAATGATCAGAACATCTAGAGAAACAACTGCATAAAGGACTCAAACTCTACTAAGCTACTATATTATATATAGTATTTATCCATCAAAATACAATTACGTCTCTCATACGTAGTTACGTCAGCGAGCGTTGGGTAAAATCGATTAACCAATGCTCCGATACCAAATGTGACGACCGCCCATGACCCCTGCACCGAATCTAGAGATAGTGTGTTGTAAAGTGTGCCAGACGACCATGGACGATTGTCAAGGTAAATTAAAACAACAGAATCTATCGTATTACTCACAGCGCATGGACAAAATACAATAGAACATATATATAGTGAAGCTTCATAGAATAGAATCTCATCAATAAAACTTCATAATAGTTGAATACAAACATCTGAATAGTCAATACAACAAGCCTCACTACATATCACTCAGAGAATACAAAGCAGCGGAACATCCAGTACATATAATAAGAAGATAATATGCAACCCTCCAGCTCGTCTTCGATATCAGCATCGTGAGAAGAGAACAGCACCTGTCACCTGCTACCTAGTCTGCCCGTCCCAAAATGGACGAACAGCCCAAGGCAATAAGAATTAAAACATAAAGCCTTGAGTCAGACAACCGTCTTAGTGAGCAGTAAATTAACTAACAACATACCAAAAGAGCATAAAGGAAAAGGAATAGGAATACCACCCTCCCACTCCAACCTCTTTCTACAGTGATAGCCCCCAGACACACACTAAGTAGAAGCAAACATAGCAGAGCATACAATGTAAAGTAAAGCAATTATCACTCGAGTCAAGGGCGATGTTTTCCAAGTACAAACCCCCAAGGCCTAAACCAAGATCAGATAAGCACCCAGAAAATACCGCTATTGAGATCGAATGACGATACAACCAAACATCCATGACTCTGGCTATCACTGTTATCATTGCTTCGATATCACCGTTAATTGAATGACCGGCACATTCTTTCAGCCGTCCGTCAAGGGCTAATGGAAACCCCGGTTCTAGACATAACTCCCGCACGTCATCGTGACCCGTGCCTAGGACTATCGAATCTGCCCAGAGTACTTGACTACCAATCTGTAGCCTTCAGGGACTATCGAATCTGCCCAACGTACTCTTGCTTTGAGCATGCTAGAACCTTCAACAACGATGAGATCTCAGCCTTCTAGTCATCCTCCTCGACGACTATTTCCATACTAGCTCAAGCGCCTCTCGAGCAATCCATTATCCTCAACCTGCTTGGAATGATCCCGTCTGGATTAGACCAAGACTATCTCATATCATACTTCGCTTCATCACATCCTCGCAAAGTCTCATCTCAACATCATCATCAAATCTATGCATAAGAGCTTCATCATCCGTTACAAATGCCACAAGCAGCTTTTCCCATTCAAGAGCCTTTCCCTTAGCTTTTGAATCTTCCTCGATCTAAATCAAATCATCAATCATCTAATTCATAGCAATCAACCAAATCAAACATTAATCCAAGCAATCAAGCATTCAAATATGATCTAAGTAGACAATTATCACAATAATGGCAATTTTGTAATTAAAGAGTTGAAAGTCTAATAAGCATGAAAACATGAACAATATCTCTATAATCTTGATGAATGAACTTGCATAGGTTAACATGTAGTAAAATGGATGTAACATCATCATGAACAATGGATCTATATGGATCTACACTTAGGATGAAAAAAATGTATGGAAATCACTATTTTAACATCAAATCGAGCCAACAATCCGATATACTCCTTTGGATCCGTGTGAGAGATAATCACCACTCACCAAATCACCAAAACAACCTCAAATCAACACGCTTCAGATCTGGACAGCGAAGGATCAAACTTGATCTATCACGAATCCGCTTCAAACGAAGAAATATCACTTCAAAGGATGAAGATCTTCAATCCAAGCCCTTAAATCTTCAATTTGATCTTCAACTTGGATGGATGGAATCACTAGATTAGCGTAGAGAAAAGAAGTGAAGAAGTGTAGAAGTCGAGCTCTCAAAATGGCAGCACTTCGTCGCTTCGAAATCCGGATCCCAAAAATGGAGCAAAGCCCTCCTATTTATAGCTGAAATCCCCCTTAAGTCGCTAGCTCGGAATTAGGTCATCCACGACCTACGACCTAAAAACCCACCGACCTAAAGTCTTCGACCTAACAACCTTCGTCTCAACAAGATATGACTTAGCACATCAGCGCACCCAAGCAACCTAACAGATGCGCTTCCATGCGAACTATCAATCCAACGACCTACGCGCATCCGCGACCTACGACCTAACAGATCCAACGACTTAAACCAATACGCGACTTAACTATGCGCGACCTAATACTAAGCCAAAACCCAGCGACCTAACAACTCACACGACCTACGACTTAGCAAACACGCGACCTAACACATACGCGACCTAACTCAACACAGAACCCACGACATAACTCTTAGCTAGGATACAACCTAACATCTTAGGTCACTCACGACCTAACTTCACTACCTCGCTAACTACTGTGCTATCCCTTAGGTCGCTAACAATTAGGTCGCTAACTCCTATAGGTCGCGAACTACTATAGGTCGCTAACTACTAGTTTCCTTAGGTCGCTGCCAACCTATCTCTTAGGTCGCTCAAAACCTTAGGTCGCCTATTCTATAGGTCGGTCAAATACTTAGGTCGATCACACGACCTAACCTATCCCACAACCTAGGCTTATCACACGACCTATCTCCTATACGACCTATCCCAAACTCCTTAGGTCGGCTAACTCACTTAATCCCTTAGGTCGCTAACATCCTATAGGTCGTCCCAACCGACCTAACACTTAACCAGTTCACTTCCTTAGGTCGTCCCCGACTTACCACTTCAACTACTGATGTCAAGATGCAATGCTACTAGTAGTAAGTCGGAGCTGAAACATCCTAAGTCGCACACGACCTACGACATACTCTAGGTCGTTAACGACCTATGACTTAGACTCGGGACGACTTATCACAAATGCGACCAAACGTCAATTGTTTTACGATGTTTCGATCCGTGAAAATACGGGTCGTTACATGTATCAGTTCACCTGTGACATCTGACACCATTATCTGTTAATTATTTATGCGATGATAATACAGTTTGGCTGATAATTGATTGATTGTTGATGTTTATATTGGACGTTAAATTGTTAATGTTAAAATGATAAATAGTATGCAATTGAACTTGATATAGAATAGTTAAATGTTAAATTTGATTAACTAACATTTGTATAATATGACCCCTTTAACTGTTAAATTTATTGACACGTAGGATTTGTTTAATTACACTTTGAACCACTGAATGTATGTTGTTAAATTGATGATGTATGAAATTGTAAATAGATGACAAGTGAAGAACCGTAATGTAATAATCTTTAATCTACATGAAATGATAGTGTGGATTCTAGAAATAATTATATTAATTCGCACAAACAACAATGCGAATTAATACGATTATTTCGGGATTATTGATTTGATTTTTGGATTGTTATTGATTGTTGTTATTGCTTGTTTATTTACTTTGACACCATCCCAGTTATCACACTGCAAGTTCCCTTTGTTATGCTTTGATTTTTGAATTGAATTGGAATCGGGTTGAAATGATAAACACCCAAATTAAACTTTGACCTAGGATAGAGAATTAAATAAAACCCGATTGGTCAATAATTTGATTTAAAAATAAAACGAAGATTTTATTTGAATAAATAATATGGTTTTGAAATGAAGTTGAAATTTGAATTTTAATGAAAGGAAAATGTTAATATGTAATAATCTGAAACAAAAGATTAACAATGTAATTAATGAAAGAATGTTGTTTAATTTGAGAAATGATTGAATTAAGTTTGAAATGATTTAATAATTAAGTTTGAAATTATAATTAAGTTTGAAATTATTAAACTTTGGAATTATTTAATAATTAAGTTTTGAATTATTTAATAATTAAATAAGATTGAATTATTAATGATTAAATTGAATTGAATTCTTTAATAAGTAAAATTGAACTTTTGAATAAGTGAATTTTACTTCGTAAATAATTGAAATTGAGTTTTCTTTATTAATTAAGTTTTGGAAAATTATTTAAGTAAGTAAATAAGTGAAATTGAATTTCTTTAACAAGAAATAAAATGCGATTTATTGAAATTAATGTAAGACATGAAATTTAAAGAATTTGGTTTAATGGATTGAATTTAATTTAATTTGTAAGTTTTGATATAATGATGTTGAATTTAAATAATGGATTTAATGAATTGGAAATTTAATGGAAATTGTTTTGAATGGCAAGTTTACCTAACGAATATTGAATGAAATCGATAAATGAATTTAAATTGATTTGAATGATAAATTAATTTAAATGATTTCGGAATGAAACTTATATATGAACTTGAATCAATATTTGAATTGTTTAAATAGAAATTGAAATTGGTATTATAAGATTTTGAAATGGTAATTTGAAAGTTTGAAACGTAAATTATGGAAATCGATTTAGAAAGGCAAATGAAATGTTGATTTACAAATTCTAATTGAATTGAAATTGATTTGGTTTTGAAATATATTAAATGACCAATCGGTGTAATAATTACGGAAGTTATTAAAGAGACCGGAATCAGTTATGGACATACTCTCTGTCTAAACTGAAACCACTTTAATAACTATATGCGGAGTGATGATCCAGAATGAAGTGGTTGGAATGATGTTCGTGATGACTGAAGAAAGTGAACGATAATGGATAACCTTGACACTTGTGTCAAATTGGAAATGACTAAAACAGGAGCCGTGCCGGGCCAATGGAGGTCAGCTACCTCAAGTGAACACACTTCTTCGAACTACTCATTACTTGTTGTCGATTGGTGCACCCTTGATTTTTGGGAGTGTTGTTTCACGATGTTGCGGTCGCTGCGGCGATGCGTTCTCACCAGTCCGGATCAGGCAAACGGTAGTATCACTACCTTGGGTATTGCCTCATGTGCCTTGTCATACTTGTATCCCGATATACGCGACCACTACGATTTTGGTTTGTACCTTTAGTATATGGATTGCCCTCTGGTGACTTTCGGTTTTGGGGAAACTACGGTCTTGTATATGCTCTTGGGAATAAAAATGTGTTAAGGGTGGAATGGGCCATGACTTAACACTATTTTGATATCTTTATATTACTGATAGACATTATCTACTTATCGTACACTACTACATAGTAGATAGTTTAACGGATCCTTAAAGGATGGTTATTCCAAACATCCTTTGAGTTACTCGTATTTCAATTGCTATTTCACTTGAGTTGGATTTATTAATATAAGAATGTTAATCCTGACTCGAGTGTTTTGTGTTGTGCTTTACGCTCGGGTCAGACTGAGTGTACCAGTATTCGAGACTCACCTTTGAAGTTGGAGCTTTGCTTGAAGATTCAGCCATCCATTCTGCTTTTAGTATTCGATGAATCCAGTGATGTATTCTGATTTGTATCTGATGTATCGTGTTACTCTTCCGTTGTATCTGGTTTAACTCTGATGTAACTCATATATTTATATAATAGCTTCATGAACTACTATCTCTTTTATTTCCGCTGCATTTATTACTCTGTGTCTGTGATATGTGATTATTTATTTACTGTATATGTTCAGTTTTGCCAAATTTAATTAACAACGTGGTATTTTGAGCAATTCAATTCCGGCATGAGAGTCTACCTATACACTTATAATGGATGCGAATGGTCCAAAATATCGGGTCGTTACAATTTTCTTCCTTAAGAATTTCGAGGACAAAATTCATTTAAAGGGGGAGGGGGAGAATGTAACAACCCAAAATTTTGGTTATTTGATTTTAAATGTTTAATATATTCTAAATATTCAAAATATTTGAAATTTGGAATTTAATAACTTATAATTCAAATATAAGGAATGATTAAATATTTTAATTATGATTTAAATGTTAATAAAATGGATTTAATAATTTTATTAAACTCCATTAAAATTAATAAATAATATTGGTAAATTCATTTTTTAAAATTTATTTACAATAATAAATTGGTTGAATAAATAATAAGAAAATCAATTGGTAATAAAACGATTCGATTTGTATTTTTAATCTAATAAGAAAAACCTATGCGGCATAATGTCAACAATCACAAATCTTTGCAAATTTTGGCACACTCATCTTGTCTGTCCTTTCTTGGACATTTTGATGGCTCAAAAACATTTTGGTGGCTCAAGAAATTGATTTGACATGTAAAAAGAAAAACATAATAATTTGATTTTAGAAAATTTTATTATAAAATCATCACTTGGTCACATCCTCTTCTTTGATTTTATTTCATCCTCTCCTTTTTCATTTTCTTATTCCTGGTAACAAACCAAGCAATGGTGGCCAATTTCAAAATTAAAAACCAAATTATTCCCCAAACTAAAAATTATGAAACTTGTTGCTTTAACTTTTTTTAGACCAAAGCTTCAATCCTATACGCTCGAAGTGGCATATGATCGCGTTTTAGGTTGATCGTTTTTCTTGGCTGTGAATTTGGGTTCCTCCTAGTTAGTGCTCGAAGCGAAGAGAAGCCTTGGGAATTGTTGCAGCAAGTTTTTAGAAGCAAGGCGGACTTGGGTCAGTATTTTGGCAAGGTCCGATCGTTTCTAGAGGATTGCATCGCTAGGGTTTGGGGTTTCGACTTGTGTATGCTGAGACTTCAGGGTGGAGGTCAAGCATGAGTTTTGAGGGTTGTTTCGGTGGAGTTCGGGTAGAGAAGATCATAGGTGGCGACAAGAGTCGATTCCGTTGTGAATTGAATAAGTAGGGAGGAGAGATGGGGTGATTGCTCTTGCATTATGCAGCAGCAGGTCTCGGGTTCATTGGGGAAGAAGATAGTATTAGGAGAGAAAATTGTATTTAAATAGGTAATTATTATGTTGGTTAAGTTAATAATTAATTTTATTAAAATCGAGAACTAATAATGTGTATAACTCTCTCATACAAGGTCTAAATCGGACGCATTCTGTCGCGTTGCACTCGTAACGTCAATCACTACATGATGGAGTTTGGATTGAAGTATATTGGAGCTTGTAGAATTTTGGGCTAAAATCGAACGTACGTTCGGTTTTAGTTCAAAACGGAACAATTCAGCGATAATTGGAAATTTCTATGAGTTTAACTCACATTAAATTTTATTATATCATATCAACGATGTTATAAGTGTTTATTGATTGCTTGATTGTTAGTTAAATTGTTTGATTTCTTGTTTGGTTGAATTTCCATTTGGAAAATGGATGACATATTAATTCGATCGTTAAGAACCCATATGATTATATATATATATATATATATATATATATATATATATAATCCATTACCATTGTTTTGCAGGGAAAATCTGTAGAGAGACCCAAAGGGGGTTTCGCGCTAATAAATTATTTATTTACATCCTTATGCTATTATATCGATTGACGTTAAATTGAAATAAACCCAATATTACATTTAATTTTTTAAGTGTCGTTATAGTAGTTTCGCTATATCGTTATTTATTCTATTTCATCGCCAAACCTTTGTCATATAATTTGAGCCTTGGTTACCGCTAAACAGAATATTGAAAATTCATTAATCATTTTGATTAATGCTAATTTAAATTGACTTATCATTTTAACTAATGATTTTGAGATTAATTAACCAAATTAATAAATAATGTTTTAAAATTAGTTTATCTTTAGATTTAATTAATCATTTTTGCTAATGATGTTTATACTTAATTAATCATTTTAACTGATGATTATTTGAGTTTGATTAATTAATTAATTATTTTAATTAGTAATAATGCAGTTTAATTAATTAATTTAACGATAATTGAAATTAATAATCATTTTAATTAATGAAATTTAAAAGTAATTAGTCATTTTAAATAATGATATTTGAATTTAATTAATCATTTTAATTAATGATTGTTTTAAATTAATTAATTGTTTTAACTAATGATATTTGGAATTTATTTAAATCATTTTACTTAATGATGTTTTATAATTAAATAAATCATTTTGAAAAATGATATTTTTAATTTATCGTTCTGACAAATGAAGTTTGAATTTAATCAATTCAATAAATTTATGATTATTTGAACTTAATTAGTTGTTTTAATCACTGGAATTTAAAATTACTTATCATTTTAATAAATGATGTTTAAGATGACTTATTCATTTTTAACTAATGATTATTTGAATTTAATTAACCTTCGCAATTAATGATATTTAGAGTTATTTAATCGATTTAATAAAAGTGGTTAAATTAAATTAATTAATATAATAAGATTGCTTTAATCAATAGATTTAAAGTTAATAAACTGATCTAATAAAGATTTTTAAGTTAATTTACCAATGTTATATAAGTGTTTGGAAATAATTATCTATTTTATTAAAGTTAATAGATTTGTTTATTTCAAAGAGATTTTAAGTGTGATTAATTTTCTTTTGGGATAATTAATATTGTTTTAAAGTTATAAAAAGAAATTGGAACTTGATTATGGGGATGTTAGGTTGGATAATCTACTGGGTGTTCGATCTGATGTTGGTTTAGGCCTTCGGGGTCGCGCACTTGGGAAAAATTATTCTCTTAACATTATAACAATTAGGAACTAACTCTAAAAGTGGTTTGCCAATATGGAAATCAAGCACAAGTTCAGTGCGTTTTGAAAAGTAAAAGTTTGATTAAGGAAAATAAATTATTTCTGTAAAGCGAATAACTTATATGGAAACGATTTACTTTTATATTAGCACTAAACATTGAAGAAGTAAACTTGTTGCTATTTCCAAAGTCAAGTATAATCGTGTGACATGACTTTGAGGTAACACTACCTTGACTTGTCCGGTATTATTGTTAACCAAGAACTAGTACTAGTTTGAATTCAATGAGTGGTGATAAGTATACAAGACTTAATTTCCATATACGATCTGTAACAACCCGGGAGTTTGAAATTTTGAATCATCCTCTAAATGGCGATTTAAATTGTTTAGCCATTGCAGTTGGAAATTTATTCGAGTTGAAATTCTTGTACGATTTGGTGAAGGGGATATGGGCTTTAAAAATTTAATGTGGTAGTCCATATTTTCTTTTAAAACGATAATTAAGTGATTATTAATTGCTGTTAGGTATTTTAAATCAGTTGAATTCTTTTAAAGACCTGGGTTTAAATTCTTTAAAAACTTGATTAAAGTGTGTGGGCTTTAAGAAGATGATGGTCCACTTTCTTTAGCTTGTTGCTGAGATGATATCAGAGAGAATCGTTCTCCTTTTCATTCATTCTCTCGCTCGAAACCAAAACGAAAGCTAACCCTAAAACCCAAAAAGCAACGTTAATGGCCGCGCTTGTTCGATCGGAAAATTTGGGGGTTTCACGAAATTCGTGGTTGCCGATATCAGACGTTCGCTCGAATTCGATTTTTCTTGCTCTTTCGATGGATCGCCTCTGAGATGCTTTCGACCGATTGTTAAGGTGAGTTTACTCACATCTAATTCCATACTTCATTATGGCAGTTCGATTTTGTTTTGTTGTTGGTAATTTCTGAATTGGTTCGATTCGTTGATACTTCGGCTTTGAATTCTCTAGCACTGTGACTTTGGTTACGTTGATTTTGTGAATGTATTTTGGCTTCGGCCTTCGTTGTTATGCGAACTTAATTTGGGTTTGCTGTGTTGATTTTTGATCGTATTGGGCCAATTGAAGTTAATTTGAATTCTGGACTTCGTTCGTTTTTGATGTACTTCGACTTTGCTTCGTCATGCCTGATGTATTGCATTTCTGTTGCATTTCATTCCGGTTGCATGGCATACTGTCACTGCCCATTTGTGTTGATCTCGGCTTGTACCTTAATTTGCTTAGGGCCATTAACTGTTGGTCTCGGCCTTGATTTTAAAATGTGAAACTGCTTCGGACTTTCGTAGTTTCATATTTCATGACTTTGTGTCTGCATATATTTTATATTACTCTGGTGGCTTCATTTGTATCACTTAGTATCCACACTTCTAGTTGTTGTTGGCATAGTTTGAGTTTTTGATTGAATAACCTGAATCTGTACTAGATTTTTGGTTGTCACATTTATATCACTTGAGAATGTTATGCAGTTGAAATGACCCTCCTATTTCTACTCTAATTCCATAAGGATTTTTTTTTTAAGGTAAAGAAGATATATATATATATAGATAGATATATCATCCATTGCAATTATAATTCTCAGGGTCAATATCTTTCTCCAATAAACCAAATATATCCAGGATCACAATAATCAACCAATATAAATATATCAGTACATTCACAAAGATAAGCACATACATGTGAGGATGTATATGCCTCTCTTGTTTGAATCAGAGTTCTGGAAAAACAAGAGGATATTGGATTGCTGATTTTTTTTTTTTTGACCAAACAATCCACTGGAAACATAAACTTTAGTCTGTTTATCCTATCTAAGAAGTGATCAAGTAATAATCAGTAGTAAACAAGCTTTTAATATAGATGATCATGTTAAAGTCTTGATAGTATCAAATTCAGTATAAAAGAAAGTGGATCCTAAGTGAACACAAGCAACATCTAGGCGTAATGGAAACGCGCCTAACTTATACACAAGAGATCACGAGTTCGAGTACTAAGCTGGTTGGTTCAAACACAATTTTTGTTTTTTTTTCTTTTTCATCTTTCTCCTGTACAGTTTGGAACCTGTTATGTACCTATATCTGCACACATATACTTTATTTTTGCCTATATTCTATCATACCAAAACAATAATTCTTGCTTAATTATTTTGAAACTCATTTCTACAACCTGGAAGACTTCATGATTGATGTAAATTTAAGGGTCTGTTGCCTGGGTTTTGTAAATGATAAGAGTGTTTATCATTATCCAGGTTTGAATTTCTTCTCACAAAATCTGTCTGGAATTAAGAATGCATTTGGTTAGAATCTGAGTGAAATTCAGATTCTTATCACAAATACAAAGGAAAAAGGTGAGGCAATATTTGCACTAAACATGATTATATGCATATATATCTGCAACTATATGGGTCTGGCTTACAATTCCCTTATTACAAATCCTTTCTTTTAAAAAATAGGACATGAGACATTTGTATGAAACAAGCTTAATTATGGGAACTTTGCAGCCATATAAAACATTCAACCTATGCCTATTTTCTTTTGTATACATATGCCATAGTAGAAAATAAAACCATTTAATCTTTCTGAAAAATCAACTATCCAGATTTTCTCAAAACTCAAGTCCTTTCCAAAGACTCAAGATTGACTAATACATTTATAAAATGTAATCATTCAATTTTTAACATGGTGTTCTTGCTAAATCCACTTACAAGATTTGATCAAAATCCTTTTTAAACATAACAGATATTTAACCTAGTTCATAGTTTCCAGATACAAGTCAATCTCTTAACAAAATATCTAACAAAATATCCATCCAATATTCAACACTTAATACAAGTAGCAATTTAAATTGTCAATACATGCAGATTTCAACATTTAGGCTCTTATCTAACTAAGTTTTAGCATGCTATATCTTCTTCTCAAGGCTTTTCTCCTACTCCTACTTAGTTGCTGCAATCCCTGAAAAAGCATTTGAAACTGCCTCATTTTAAATGAGACACCCCAGATGCCATTAGCACACTAGGGTCAGACACATGTCTGGTATGAGAAAGCTCACAAAAATAATTAGTTAATCAGGTTAAAGTTAAGTTAAGTACATATACAGAAAGTTCAGCCCTTTTGAATCAGGCAAATACTTGTGTGCATGCTCTGTGTCATTGTGCATGTGCACACTTTAATTTTCTTTCCAAAGACTACATATATAAATATGGCACATACATTCAAGCATACAACTCAATCATAGACAAACAATCATTCATACCAAACAGGAAAATAACTAATATGAGTTAAATCATTTATTCAATTCTCATATTTCACATCTGGGAAAAACTCCAGTTTTCTCATCATCTCCAGTATTATCCCCTGGGTATATTTATCTATCCTTGGTCTCATCTGCAATATTTATGAATCAATGGACACACTGTAATGAACTAATTCACTCCATTACACGAAGATCTCAGGACTTAAACAAGCCATGTGTCAACTTGTGTTACTCAAGCACACAAGTCATTCCTGCAGTGTTCTTGACCCAATTTCCTAATCAGGTTAAAGTTAATAATAGCTCTTTTGATTTTTCATGACCATACAGAGGCAAACAAGGTTCTGTATATACATATATCTATCCTGGTATTTAAAAGGAGTTTAGGCAACTAGCATTGGCTTATGGTTTCTGAGAGAGTTTTTCTTTTGCAACATTTGTGCTTGAGTTAAACTCAGGATGACCTGGTTTCACTGAATCACAAAATTTTGTTTGCTATGCATTTTATTGAATCAGGAGCATCAGCACATAGGCAACCCTATTGCACCCCTAATTCCTTTCTATTTCAAGCCTCAGCACTTATACATGAGTATATTGCAGCTCATCATTATTTACATCTTTCTGGGTTGAGCCAAAACCAATACTACTTGCCTATTCTCAACATTTTATTTTCTGGGTATTTGTTTATATCCCTAAACATTAACATATCAGAGATCTGAGTGTATAAAACAGATATGTATACTAACAACACATAAAACTTTGTTATAATAAAACAAGCAATCAACCAAAGAGAATCAAAACATTTTCAGATTTAAATTCACAGATAAGCATTCATATATGAAAATACTCTTTTAAGAAAAATACTTATAACTGGCTGCCTACATTAGGACTTATTGCCTTAGATTTTTGAGTGAGTTTTCTCACCTAGCTCTCTTCTTTGTTTCCTTAATTAATTGATGAACTTCTGCCCTTATCCTCAAGCTCTCTTTCTTCCCTTGTCTTATGATTTCTGTGGTATTGTTTTTCTTCTTTTTTTTTTCAAAATTCTTTTCTGAGGAGGAGAGGAGGCTGCTGTATATACATGTATATATATACAGGGTCTCTCTTAGGGTTTTGGGTATTGGCTAAGTCCATTTTTGCCCACCAGAAAAATCATGTTATCTGCATTTTTTTTTTAAACCCAAAGTTTTACCCTTCCCGGCTTAATTTGGGTGAAGAGAAAAGTGGTTACACATTTTTTTCAGAAATTTGCTTTTCAGAAAATACTTTTCCCCTTGTCTACAATCATGCTAAAAATGTGACTTGATTTTGTTATTTATTAAATACTCTTTTCTAATTCTGCCTATACCAAGAACTTCCCTGTTTTATCTTATTTTTTTTTCTATTTTTAGCTTTCATGCAAATGGTATGTACTTTCTTCATTTATTTATAAGAGGATTATTCCTTTTTATATCTTCATTCTTTTTATTTCTGCTTATATTAAAATATGTCTGTATATTTTATTTCACTAGTTTAAACTCTAGTATTTCATTAACACATATATATATATATTTATATAAGTCTTACTGAAATAATTAGTATACCCACATATATTCATACATCATTCTATACTGACACACACATGCACATGTACACTCAAAATATTCAGTAGCATTCATATATATATATTTACTCATGCATACTACTTTTAAGAATTTAATCTACACATATATATATATATATATATATATATATTTCCATACACATCAATATGTATGTATTCTTGGAGTTCAGGGTTTTAGCTTATATTCATGTGCATTTCCTGTGCACACACGTACACACACTGATACACTATCAAGCTATATCAATTCCTCCTTCAAAATTAATTTAAAAATTATTTTAAATTTATTTATATTTTCCAGAATAAATTCCTAAAATCTTGGGTCATTACATACACCCCTCCTTTTAGAAATTGTGTCCCACAATTTTCCTAAGCTTAAAATAAATTTTAAACTTAATTCAGAGAACAAGTATATTCTCTACCAAATAGATTCTTAGTTCTATACTAACTAAAAATATATTCATCCAAAATAAAGAAAACAATCAAAAATCAGAATTACCTTAATCTGAAAATAGCTTAGGATAATTCATCTTAACTTTGTCTTCTAATTCCCATGTGCAATCACTAGGATCAAGACTCCACTGTACCTTCACAAGTTTCAGAGATTTATTCCTCAACTTCTTCACATCTTTTGCCAAAATTCCCACTGGATCCTTTTCATAAATCAAATTAGGATTTATCTGCACTTGGGTTGGGGTTTCAAGAATTTCTGCCTTATCATGGACCCATCTTCTCAATTGTGATACATGAAAAACATCATGTATACCTTGCATGTTTTCTGGTAATTCCAACTTATATGCCAAGGGACCAATTCTCTCCAGAATTTTGTATGGTCCAATATATCTTGGGGTTAATTTGCCTTGTTTTCCAAACCTCAGCACATTTTTCATGGGTGAGATTTTGATGAAAACAAAATTTCCCACCTCATATTCTACCTGCCTCCTTCTCATGTCTGCAAATTTCTTTTGCCTATCTTGAGTTGTTGTCATTCTTCTTCTTACCAACTCAATTTTCTCCTTGGTTTCTTGTATGTACTCAGGTCCTAAAATAGACCTTTCTCCTGCTTCTACCCAGCAAACAGGTGACAAACAGGGTTTACCATATAAGGCTTCAAATGGAGCCATTCCTATGGTGCTTTGGTAGCTGTTGTTGTATGTAAATTCAACTAGATGAAGATAATCTTCCCAGTTGCCCCCAAAATCCAGTATACATGCCCTCAACATGTCCTCCAAAACTTTGTTTACCACCTCAGTCTGCCCATCTGATTGAGGATGGTAGGCAGTACTTAAACATAGTTCACTTCCCATTGCTTCTTGAAAGCTTCTCCAGAATTTTGAAGTGAAGATGGTATCCCTTTCACTCACAATGGTTTTGGGAATGCCATGTAACTTTACCACTTCTTTTATAAAAATTTGAGCTAGTTTTGGTGCTGTTCTTTCTGACTTGACTGGGATGAAGTGTGCTACCTTGGTTAGCCTATCCACTATCACCCATATACTTGTATTACCTCTCTTAGATCTAGGCAGTCCATCTATGAAGTCCATAGATATGTCTTCCCACTTCCACTGTGGTACACTAAGAGGTTGCATCAACCCTGATGGTCTTTGAGTTTCAGCCTTGACTTGTTGGCAAGTCATACATTTGGCAATGTACTTAGCTATATCAGATTTCATCCCCTTCCACCAGAAGTCTCTTTTCAAATTTTGATACATTTTTGTGTTACCTGGGTGAATGGAGTATTTACTTCTGTGATATTCATTCAATATCTCCTTCTTCAATTCTATGTCCTCTGGTACACACACCCTATTCTGGTATCTCACATAACCATCTTTATCAATGTGGTGATTCATTACTTCCTCCCCCCTTGAGAGAAGCATTCTCTTCTCTAATAAGTGAGCATCTTGTTCTTGCATTTTTCCTACCTTCAGAATTAAATCTGGTTGAAGTGTCATTAAGCTTAACTTCCCTTTATCTTCTTGTGCACCATGCATCTGCACACAACCATTCTCCTCAATCTCTAACTCAGTTAGCAAAGACAAATCTTTAAATTCTGCTATCATCATCATAGCCAATTTAGCATGCTGTCTACTTAGAGCATCTGCAACTTTGTTTGCTTTGCCTGGTGTATAGAGTATGTCAAAATCATAGGCAGCTAAGAACTCCACCCATCTATGTTGCCTCATGTTCAAATCTTTTTGTGAAAATAAATATTTTAGAGACTTGTGGTCAGTGTAGAGTTCAAACTTTGTGCCTAATAAATAATGTCTCCAAAGTTTTAAAGCATATATCACAGCTGCTAATTCGAGATCATGTGTGGCATACCTTACTTCATGGGGTTTAAGTTGTCTGGATGCATATGCAATGACTTGGCCTTGTTGCATCAACACTGCACCCAAGCCAAATCCACTAGCATCAGTGTATACCACTAATTCTTCATTTCCATGTGGTACCTTTAGAATTGGAGCATTTACCAATGCCTCCTTCAATTGTTCAAAAGACTTTTCACATTTTTCTGACCAAACAAAAGCTTGGTTCTTCCTGGTTAGGTTAGTGAGTGGTGTAGAAATTTTTGAAAAATCTTTTATAAACCTCCTATAATACCCTGCCATCCCCATGAATGACCTCACTTCACTCACAGTGCTTGGCCTCTTCCATGCTTGAATAGCCACTACTTTATTGGGGTTCACAGAAATTCCTTTGGCAGATATAACATGGCCAAGAAAATGTACTTCCTCCTTCCAAAACACACATTTTGAAAATTTTGCCTTTAAATCTTTTTCCCTTAACCTAGACAAAACCAGGTGCAAATGATGCTTATGTTCTTCCACTGTCTTGGAATAAATCAAAATGTCATCTATAAAAATGAGCACAAACTTGTCTAAACAATCTCTAAAGGTTCTGTTCATTAAATCTACAAAGTAAGATGGTGCATTGGTCAAGCCAAATGGCATAACCAAAAATTCATACAACCCATACCTAGTGTTAAAGGCAGTGTACTTGATGCTTGATTCTTCCACCTTCATTTGATGAAAACCAGATGCTAAGTCTAGTCTAGAAAATACTTTTGCCCCTGCTAATTGATCAAAAAGATCATCTATTCTTGGCAATGGGTATTTATTTTTAATAGTTACTTTGTTTAATTCTCTATAATCTATGCAGAGTCTTAAGGAGCCATCTTGCTTCTTAACAAATACCACTGGTGCTCCCCAACAAGAATTACTTGGTCTTATAAAACCCTTTTCTTCCAATTCTTCTAACTGTTTCTTTAATTCTTTTAGTTCATTTGGCCCCATTCTAGTTTGCTTTTTAATCACTGGGCTTGCTCCTGGAACTAGATTGATCTGGAATTCTACTGGTCTATGGTGTGGAATACCCTTGACCTCACCAAACACATCCAAATATTCATTGACTATGGGAATTTCTTCAATGGTTAGTTCACTGAAATCTTTTTCTGAGTCAACTAAATGATATAGTTTTCCTTCCTTAGCTACCTCACATAAAACTGTGATTCTCTGGCCTCTAGAATTTTGCAATGATATGGTGGATGAGTCTAAATTAATTATGGCTTTAAATTGCCTTAACCAGTCTACCCCCAATATAACACCTATATTTGGGTAATTCAAAACATATAAATTGGAAATAAAAATATTTCCTCCTATGTTTAACTCCACATCCACACAAATCATATTTAAAACACTAGAACTCCCCAATGGACTGTGTATATGCAATGGGGTTTCAACCAATATGCAATTCAGTTTTAGCATTTTAACCCATTCATAAGAAATTAAAGAGTGAGTTGCCCCAGTATCATATACTACTGTTATGGGTATGGTACAAATAAGTAATGTACCTTCCACTTGGCTATGGTTTACAGTGTTACTCTCCACTGTGGCTTTGCCTTTTCCTTCCAAATTTGCCAATTTGCCTTGCTGTTTATACTCAGGACAATTCCTCTTCATATGCCCCTCTTTCCCACATAGATAGCATTTGAAAGCTCCTCCTTTCAATTCTGGACATCTTGGTTTGATATGCCCTTCCTTTCCACACTGATGGCACACAATTTTCTTCTTGTTTTCCTTGGCTTTGTCATCTCCAGTGCTTTTGTTACTAGCCTCTTCTTTCTTCTTATCATAGGGGTGATACCTCCCCTTACCTTTCTTGGTATTATTGCTCTTAAAATTTCTGAACTTCTCCCTTTCCTTGTCATGCTGCTCCAACCTCAAAGCTAAGTCTATCACATGATCAAAAGTCTTGTTTGCATAGGGTAACATGGCTCTGCTAAGTCCTGGGTTCAGACCTTTTATGTACCTATCATTTTTAGATGCCTCATCTGCCACAAGCATTGCTCCATATGTGGAAAGTCCCTCAAACTTTTGAGTGTATTCTGTGACAGTCATGGTTCCTTGTCTAAGTCTAATGAATTCTTCTAGCAAGGTAGTCTTTGCTGATGCTGGTACAAACCTTGCTTCCAACATCTCTTTGAATTGATTCCAAGTGATTTCATTCTCATTCCTTCCTGCAATGATTACTTCCCACCAGCCTAAAGCTACTCCTTTTAGCTGTCTTGAAGCCACTTGCCTCTTTCTTTGATCATCAAGTTGCATGTCATTGAAAATTCTTTCCAATATTCTCAACCATGTTTGAATTTCCATGATACTCTCTGTCCCTTCAAAGCTTTTGCCTCCTAAATGAGTATATGTCTTAAGCAATTTTGAGAGTTCTTCATAGGGATTTTCTTGCCTTTGTCCTGCCCCATCCCTAAATGCTCTCACCAAGTCTTGCAGATTGACCATTGGTGGTGCATGGGAAGATCCTGCTCCCTGATTTGGTGGTCTCCCTACCATAGTTTGCTAATAATAATTTACATAGCTGGTTAGTTTGATTGGTAATTTGGTTGTTTCAGTGGGTTTTTTTTTTCCACACTGAGCACATTGATATATATATTTAGTTCCTTTTAATTTTATTTCTATCTAAGAACTTGATCCTTACTTCTACTATGTTAAATAACATAGCTCTGATACCAACTGAAATGACCCTCCTATTTCTACTCTAATTCCATAAGGATTTTTTTTTTAAGGTAAAGAAGATATATATATATATATAGATAGATATATCATCCATTGCAATTATAATTCTCAGGGTCAATATCTTTCTCCAATAAACCAAATATATCCAGGATCACAATAATCAACCAATATAAATATATCAGTACATTCACAAAGATAAGCACATACATGTGAGGATGTATATGCCTCTCTTGTTTGAATCAGAGTTCTGGAAAAACAAGAGGATATTGGATTGCTGATTTTTTTTTTTTGACCAAACAATCCACTGGAAACATAAACTTTAGTCTGTTTATCCTATCTAAGAAGTGATCAAGTAATAATCAGTAGTAAACAAGCTTTTAATATAGATGATCATGTTAAAGTCTTGATAGTATCAAATTCAGTATAAAAGAAAGTGGATCCTAAGTGAACACAAGCAACATCTAGGCGTAATGGAAACGCGCCTAACTTATACACAAGAGATCACGAGTTCGAGTACTAAGCTGGTTGGTTCAAACACAATTTTTGTTTTTTTTTTCTTTTTCATCTTTCTCCTGTACAGTTTGGAACCTGTTATCTACCTATATCTGCACACATATACTTTATTTTTGCCTATATTCTATCATACCAAAACAATAATTCTTGCTTAATTATTTTGAAACTCATTTCTACAACCTGGAAGACTTCATGATTGATGTAAATTTAAGGGTCTGTTGCCTGGGTTTTGTAAATGATAAGAGTGTTTATCATTATCCAGGTTTGAATTTCTTCTCACAAAATCTGTCTGGAATTAAGAATGCATTTGGTTAGAATCTGAGTGAAATTCAGATTCTTATCACAAATACAAAGGAAAAAGGTGAGGCAATATTTGCACTAAACATGATTATATGCATATATATCTGCAACTATATGGGTCTGGCTTACAATTCCCTTATTACAAATCCTTTCTTTTAAAAAATAGGACATGAGACATTTGTATGAAACAAGCTTAATTATGGGAACTTTGCAGCCATATAAAACATTCAACCTATGCCTATTTTCTTTTGTATACATATGCCATAGTAGAAAATAAAACCATTTAATCTTTCTGAAAATCAACTATCCAGATTTTCTCAAAACTCAAGTCCTTTCCAAAGACTCAAGATTGACTAATACATTTATAAAATGTAATCATTCAATTTTTAACATGGTGTTCTTGCTAAATCCACTTACAAGATTTGATCAAAATCCTTTTTAAACATAACAGATATTTAACCTAGTTCATAGTTTCCAGATACAAGTCAATCTCTTAACAAAATATCTAACAAAATATCCATCCAATATTCAACACTTAATACAAGTAGCAATTTAAATTGTCAATACATGCAGATTTCAACATTTAGGCTCTTATCTAACTAAGTTTTAGCATGCTATATCTTCTTCTCAAGGCTTTGCTCCTACTCCTACTTAGTTGCTGCAATCCCTGAAAAAGCATTTGAAACTGCCTCATTTTAAATGAGACACCCCAGATGCCATTAGCACACTAGGGTCAGACACATGTCTGGTATGAGAAAGCTCACAAAAATAATTAGTTAATCAGGTTAAAGTTAAGTTAAGTACATATACAGAAAGTTCAGCCCTTTTGAATCAGGCAAATACTTGTGTGCATGCTCTGTGTCATTGTGCATGTGCACACTTTAATTTTCTTTCCAGAGACTACATATATAAATATGGCACATACATTCAAGCATACAACTCAATCATAGACAAACAATCATTCATACCAAACAGGAAAATAACTAATATGAGTTAAATCATTTATTCAATTCTCATATTTCACATCTGGGAAAAACTCCAGTTTTCTCATCATCTCCAGTATTATCCCCTGGGTATATTTATCTATCCTTGGTCTCATCTGCAATATTTATGAATCAATGGACACACTGTAATGAACTAATTCACTCCATTACACGAAGATCTCAGGACTTAAACAAGCCATGTGTCAACTTGTGTTACTCAAGCACACAAGTCATTCCTGCAGTGTTCTTGACCCAATTCCTAATCAGGTTAAAGTTAATAATAGCTCTTTTGATTTTTCATGACCATACAGAGGCAAACAAGGTTCTGTATATACATATATCTATCCTGGTATTTAAAAGGAGTTTAGGCAACTAGCATTGGCTTATGGTTTCTGAGAGAGTTTTTCTTTTGCAACATTTGTGCTTGAGTTAAACTCAGGATGACCTGGTTTCACTGAATCACAAAATTTTGTTTGCTATGCATTTTATTGAATCAGGAGCATCAGCACATAGGCAACCCTATTGCACCCCTAATTCCTTTCTATTTCAAGCCTCAGCACTTATACATGAGTATATTGCAGCTCATCATTATTTACATCTTTCTGGGTTGAGCCAAAACCAATACTACTTGCCTATTCTCAACATTTTATTTTCTGGGTATTTGTTTATATCCCTAAACATTAACATATCAGAGATCTGAGTGTATAAAACAGATATGTATACTAACAACACATAAAACTTTGTTATAATAAAACAAGCAATCAACCAAAGAGAATCAAAACATTTTCAGATTTAAATTCACAGATAAGCATTCATATATGAAAATACTCTTTTAAGAAAAATACTTATAACTGGCTGCCTACATTAGGACTTATTGCCTTAGATTTTTGAGTGAGTTTTCTCACCTAGCTCTCTTCTTTGTTTCCTTAATTAATTGATGAACTTCTGCCCTTATCCTCAAGCTCTCTTTCTTCCCTTGTCTTATGATTTCTGTGGTATTGTTTTTCTTCTTTTTTTTTTCAAAATTCTTTTCTGAGGAGGAGAGGAGGCTGCTGTATATACATGTATATTTATACAGGGTCTCTCTTAGGGTTTTGGGTATTGGCTAAGTCCATTTTTGCCCACCAGAAAAATCATGTTATCTGCATTTTTTTTAAACCCAAAGTTTTACCCTTCCCGGCTTAATTTGGGTGAAGAGAAAAGTGGTTACACATTTTTTTCAGAAATTTGCTTTTCAGAAAATACTTTTCCCCTTGTCTACAATCATGCTAAAAATGTGACTTGATTTTGTTATTTATTAAATACTCTTTTCTAATTCTGCCTATACCAAGAACTTCCCTGTTTTATCTTCTTTTTTTCTATTTTTAGCTTTCATGCAAATGGTATGTACTTTCTTCATTTATTTATAAGAGGATTATTCCTTTTTATATCTTCATTCTTTTTATTTCTGCTTATATTAAAATATGTCTGTATATTTTATTTCACTAGTTTAAACTCTAGTATTTCATTAACACTTATATATATATTTATATAAGTCTTACTGAAATAATTAGTATACCCACATATATTCATACATCATTCTATACTGACACACACATGCACATGTACACTCAAAATATTTAGTAGCATTCATATATATATATTTACTCATGCATACTACTTTTAAGAATTTAATCTACACACATATATATATATATATATTTCCATACACATCAATATGTATGTATTCTTGGAGTTCAGGGTTTTAGCTTATATTCATGTGCATTTCCTGTGCACACACGTACACACACTGATACACTATCAAGCTATATCAATTCCTCCTTCAAAATTAATTTAAAAATTATTTTAAATTTATTTATATTTTCCAGAATAAATTCCTAAAATCTTGGGTCATTACAGCAGTTGGCTTCACTGTAATGTGCCTTCAACTTGATGGCACTGTGCCTTAGCCTTGCTTGTGCAGCACCATACATCAGTTGCATCCATTGGGTTGTTGACATCACTTACTTGACCCTTTCATTCTGCTATTGGTTGGTCAACACTTGCTGTTGTAGTTTTAGCTGCAATCTTAGTTTGAATATCGAGTTGTACTCATATATGTTGCTTGGTTGTTCTGCAACTCCTTGCATCCACCCCTGTTTTCATGTTAGTCCCCATGCTTGAACTTTGATTGGTTGAAGCTCTATTGCCTGGTTCACCTCAGTTGATTACATTGGAGACTGACACTGCTCAGTTGCTTATATCGACCATATTTCTTTGTTGCACTGTTTTCTGTCATTTTTGTTGATGCCTTTGTAGTCTGTTCCAGTCATCACTTCACTGCCTTTATGCAGTCGAGTTGCATACTTCATGTTCATATGCATTTTTAGTTGAAACTGATATTATCCTTTCAATGTTGCCGATGTTTCATTGTTACTGGCCTGTGTTCGGTTGTTTGCTGGGCCTTGCTATGCCGCCTTGTCTTTGGTATACTGCCCAGTTCATAATGTTGGCATCGATTTGTGTTATCCCTATCGTGTTTACACTTCCTGTCGCACACCCGTGCATTCCAAAGTATATACAGTGTTGTTCTTTGTATAGGTGCGTTTGATATATCTCGCAGTTGTATTCACTTAAGTTCGTTATAACTTGGTCATCATTTTATGTTGTCTGCACTTGAACAGAGCCTTGTGCGTGTTCACTTTAGCTGCACTTGGGTCACTTGTGTCCTGGTCCTTGACTTGAATAAGTTGCATTCACTATAGCATGGCCATCCAGCCTTTTCATATGTTCTCTGTCTGGTCTCTGACCATCTCTGTTGTTACCTGATTTCGACTTTTGGTTATTACTGCGGTATGATTATGATGTTAATACTGTCCAGTACAGTACTATATTTATGTTTGCAATTTGTTCATTCGGGTTTTGAGGCTGTTTGCACGCAGTGCAATGTAGTCATTTGTGTTGTTATCACACTTGAGTTGAACCCGATTCGGTGTTTGACCTTGTGATCAGTTGTGACTTTCACTGAGCTTTTGTGTAACTCCTATGATAGTGGCGAGGCAGTACACGCGTGCGTGTACTACAGCCCTATCAGATTTGACAGTTTTAAATTGACATTTCAATTGTTTAAACTGCTTTGGATTTCTGTTTTGTGGAGTAACACTATTTAGTGTTATATCTGCCGGTATCCGGTTCTCTTATCGAGAAGTTGGGTATACGAGATTTCTGTGACTGTCGTCTATTTGACTATTTGATTATTATTGCTTCTGTGCATTAATAACTGAGTTTGAATTAGACTGACCCGTGTATTATTTTCTTTTGAATGTAATACTCGGGTCAGACCCGAGTTATTTCAGGTTGTAGATTTCTTTCTTTGAGTTGCTGTTCGGGATTTGAAGACTTTTCACATCTTCTGAAGTTGTCATTGTCTTTTTGTAGTAGTCGTGTCATTGTATAGAACGATATGTATTCATGTATATTAGTTGATAATGTACTTGTATATATAACTTCTAGAGTTGACAGTTGTAGTTGTATCATATGTATCGTGTCAACTGTATTGTAACTGACATCGGTTATATATATATGAGATTTTTGTTAATCTGTGTTCCGCATTTATATTATCTGTGTTATTGTTATATCTAATGTCCTAAACTATTATGAACTATCGTAGTTTGTTTTATACTGATAATTGGGTGTGTCGATGGGAGTAAATAAATAATAGATGAAAAATAAAAAGTATATACCACTCCTATCGAGATAACCAATATTAGTGTAAGGCCAACTACGGATGGTCGCTCCTATCCAGCCTTATTCTTCGTAATAATAGACAGTATTTCTTTTAATACTCTTTGTTATTATGAGCATAGAGGTGGGGCGTCACAGTTGGTATCAGAGCTTGGGGTTTATGGACATAATATAAAACATAACTTGGATGGAACATATGTTACAACTATTAGTCGACGTTTTATCTGTGATTTGAGTCAAAACTAAAGTTTTGAAATTTTGATGAAATTTTTAAATATCGTTATTTAAAAATAAAAAGTGGATTTGTGTTCTGATGATTTGATTGATTTGAGTACTGTTTATCAGAGTGCGCAGCGGAAACAGTGAAACTGTCTTCGCTGGGTACAACTGATAATCTATTTGATTTAGAAATTGAAATAAATTTCAATGGTGGTTTACATAGCTGTAATTATTTTGTTTCTTTGAGAATTTCGAATCCGAATTGAGGATTCGAAGAAATTGTAGTTCTTTGATTTTTGTTGAAATTTCCGCTGACTTTCTTTTGTACTAATCATCTATTGATTAGATTTTGCTGTTTTGAATTGTCTTCATTGAAGATACCTTCGAATGATTTCTTTGTTTATATTATAATGTGCGTGCAAATATGAATTGCACGTTACTGCATTTATTTTGCGTTGAACCGATGCTTGGTTATGAAACGTATTTTGTTGCCGTTATTTTTATAACGGGATTTTTACACCAATGCTATATTTTGAAGCACGGTGTTTGTGGCATTTTTGATGAATGAAAATTCACTGACATTACATTTTGATGTAGATTGTTTTGATGTGATTTTGACGTTTTAAAACTACTGTCGCTTTGGCTTCAGTAACCGCCAAATTTTAAAAGTGGATTTTCAAGCGGTTATTCCGCAATACTGATTTGTAACCGTTTTTACGGTATTTTGAGAAGTACAATTTCCTTATCGAAATTGTTACTGGTTTGCTGTTTTAATCACGTGATTGGAAAATTGTTTTAAAATGAAAATTGTTTTATAAAATTGTAACAGTTTGCGTTTTCAAAAGAATGAGAAAGCGACTTAAACGATTCAGCAAAATCGAGGATTATGACCCCTTTCTTTTACTGTTTCGCTTAACTCCGGACTTGTCCAGTTGAGAAGGTGAATTGTTATTTTTACAAAATAAATAAAATTGTTTTCAGAAATTTAACAGTTTACGCTTTCAAAAGAATGAGGAAGCGATTTAAACGTTTCAGCAAAATCGAGGACTATGACCCCTTTCTTTTACTGATTCGCTTAATTCCGGACTTGTCCGTTTGAGAATGTAAAGTGTATTTTTACAAAATACACAATTTTGCACTTTCAAGGAAACGATGAAGAGATTTAAACGATTTAGCAAAAGTGCGGAGTATGGAACCACACTTTTACTTTTTCGGTTAATTCCGGACTCGTTAATTGAATATCTGTTGTTTTGATGATTTTGATGAATTTTACACTTTGAAGGAAACGATGAAGCGAATCAAACGATTTAGTAAAACACGTGGTATGGGACATGTGCGTTTGCTATTTCGGTTAATTCCGGACTCGTTAATTGAAACATTTTGATGCTTTCGTGTGCTTTCGAGCCACTATGAGGACCTTCGGGTCATTTGTTGGGCTTTCGGGCCACTATGCGGACCTTCGGGTCATTTGTTGGGCTTTCGGGCCACTCTGCGGACCTTCGGGTCATTTGTTGGGCTTTCGGGCCACTCTGCGGACCTTCGGGTCAAATACCAGTACTAGACCTTCGGGTCACTCTGCGGACCTTCGGGTCAATCTGATGGGCGCCAAAATTATGTTGAGTACTTGGTAGGCTACGACCACTCTGAGATGCACGTGCGGCGAATTAAAAACTCGCCATCTGATGGGATCGATCCAAGCTTTTATGTTGATTTTCTAGTCTTCTTAATTGATTTCTAGATATTTGTTGCTTCCAATTATCTGCAGGTAATTGGATATTTGTTGATATGAGTTCTGATTATCGTTTTTGATAATCAGATAATTGTTGTTTCTAATTATCGCTTTTGATAATTAGATATTTGTTGATATGAGTTCTGATTATCGTTTTTGATAATCAGATATTTGTTGTTTCTAATTATCGCTTGTGATAATTAGATATTTGTTGATATGAGTTTTGATTATCGTTTTTGATAATCAGATATTTGTTGTTTCTAATTATTGCTTGTGATAATTAGATATTTGTTGATAAGAGTTCTGATTATCGTTTTTGATAATCAGATATTTGTTGATATGAGTTCTGATTATCGTTTTTGATAATTAGATATTTGTTGTTTCTAATTATCGCTTGTGATAATTAAATATTTGCTGATTTGAGATTTAATTATCGCTTTTGATAATTAAATATTTGCTGATTTGAGATTTAATTATCGCTTGAGATAATTAAATATTTGTTGATATTAGATTTAATTATCGCTTTTGATAATTAAATAATTGCTGATTTGAGATTTAATTATCGCTTTTGATAATTAAATATTTGTTGATATGAGATTTAATTATCGCTTTTGATAATTAAATATTTGCTGATTTGAGATTTAATTATCGCTTTTGATAATTAAATAATTGCTGATTTGAGATTTAATTATCGCTTTAGATAATTAAATATTTGTTGATATGAGATTTAATTATCGCTTTTGATAATTAAATATTTGCTGATTTGAGATTTAATTATCGCTTGAGATAATTAAATATTTGTTGATATTAGATTTAATTATCGCTTTTGATAATTGAATATTTGTTGATTTGAGAAATTTGATTATCGTTTTTGGTAATTGAATATTTGTTTTCTGACTATCGTTTGAGATAATCAGATATTTGATTTGTTTTCTGACTATCGTTTGAGATAATCAGATATTTGAGTTATCTTCTGACTATCGTTTGAGATAATCAGATATTTGTTTTGTCTTCCGATTATCGTTTGAGATAAGTAAATATTTGCGATTTGAAAATTCAATTATCGTTTTTGATGATTGAATATTTGCGACTTTTGAGATTTGAGCTTCGTCTTTTTCTCTGACGATTCAGGTGAGTAATTTGATTTACTCACATTCAATTCGTGCTCTGTATGGGATTTCTGCTCTGTTTTTCCTTCTCTTTTAGTTGCTGGAACCCGATTGTTCTTGCTTTAGTTAGTCGTCTGATTTTGATCCCTGATTCCCACGATGCTGATTCTTTTGATTCGAAGCAGTCGAACCTTTTGATTTCTTATCTAATGCTTCCCCGCTGACCCTTGCTTTGCTTATACATTCGACATTGCCATGCCCTTTTGGTTGTTATTTTTTTTCCATTTATTCCCTATGATTGCGTGGACGCAATTTTTATAAGGAGGGGAGTCTGTAACAACCCGGGAGTTTGAAATTTTGAATCATCCTCTAAATGGCGATTTAAATTGTTTAGCCATTGCAGTTGGAAATTTATTCGAGTTGAAATTCTTGTACGATTTGGTGAAGGGGATATGGGCTTTATAAATTTAATGTGGTAGTCCATATTTTCTTTTAAAACGATAATTAAGTGATTATTAATTGCTGTTAGGTATTTTAAATCAGTTGAATTCTTTTAAAGACTTGGGTTTAAATTCTTTAAAAACTTGATTAAAGTGTGTGGGCTTTAAGAAGATGATGGTCCACTTTCTTTAGCTTGTTGCTGAGATGATATCAGAGAGAATCGTTCTCCTTTTCATTCATTCTCTCGCTCGAAACCAAAACGAAAGCTAACCCTAAAACCCAAAAAGCAACGTTAATGGCCGCGCTTGTTCGATCGGAAAATTTGGGGGTTTCTCGAAATTCGTGGTTGCCGATATCAGACGTTCGCTCGAATTCGATTTTTCTTGCTCTTTCGATGGATCGCCTCTGAGATGCTTTCGACCGATTGTTAAGGTGAGTTTACTCACATCTAATTCCATACTTCGTTATGGCAGTTCGATTTTGTTTTGTTGTTGGTAATTTCTGAATTGGTTCGATTCGTTGATACTTCGGCTTTGAATTCTCTAGCACTGTGACTTTGGTTACGTTGATTTTGTGAATGTATTTTGGCTTCGGCCTCCGTTGTTATGCGAACTTAATTTGGGTTTGCTGTGTTGATTTTTGATCGTATTGGGCCAATTGAAGTTAATTTGAATTCTGGACTTCGTTCGTTTTTGATGTACTTCGACTTTGCTTCGTCATGCCTGACGTATTGCATTTCTGTTGCATTTCATTCCGGTTGCATGGCATACTGTCACTGCCCATTTGTGTTGATCTCGGCTTGTACCTTAATTTGCTTAGGGCCATTAACTGTTGGTCTCGGCCTTGATTTTAAAATGTGAAACTGCTTCGGACTTTCGTAGTTTCATATTTCATGACTTTGTGTCTGCATATATTTTACATTACTCTGGTGGCTTCATTTGTATCACTTAGTATCCACACTTCTAGTTGTTGTTGGCATAGTTTGAGTTTTTGATTGAATAACCTGAATCTGTACTAGATTTTTGGTTGTCACATTTATATCACTTGAGAATGTTATGCAGTTGGCTTCACTGTAATGTGCTTTCAACTTGATGGCACTGTGCCTTAGCCTTGCTTGTGCAGCACCATACATCAGTTGCATCCATTGGGTTGTTGACATCACTTACTTGACCCTTTCATTCTGCTATTGGTTGGTCAACACTTGCTGTTGTAGTTTTAGCTGCAATCTTAGTTTGAATATCGAGTTGTACTCATATATGTTGCTTGGTTGTTCTGCAACTCCTTGCAGCCACCCCTGTTTTCATGTTAGTCCCCATGCTTGAACTTTGATTGGTTGAAGCTCTGTTGCCTGGTTCACCTCAGTTGATTACATTGGAGACTGACATTGCTCAGTTGCTTATATCGACCCTATTTCTTTGTTGCACTGTTTTCTATCATTTTTGTTGATGCCTTTGTAGTCTGTTCCAGTCATCACTTCACTGCCTTTATGTCAGTCGAGTTGCATACTTCATGTTCATATGCATTTTTAGTTGAAACTGATATTATCCTTTCAATGTTGCCGATGTTTCATTGTTACTGGCCTGTGTTCGGTTGTTTGCTGGGCCTTGCTATGCCGCCTTGTCTTTGGTATACTGCCCAGTTTATAATGTTGGCATCGATTTGTGTTATCCCTATCGTGTTTACACTTCCTGTCGCACACCCGTGCATTCCAAAGTATATACAGTGTTGTTCTTTGTATAGGTGCGTTTGATATATCTCGCAGTTGTATTCACTTAAGTTCGTTATAACTTGGTCATCATTTTATGTTGTCTGCACTTGAACAGAGCCTTGTGCGTGTTCACTTTAGCTGCACTTGGGTCACTTGTGTCCTGGTCCTTGACTTGAATAAGTTGCATTCACTATAGCATGGCCATCCAGCCTTTTCATATGTTCTCTGTCTGGTCTCTGACCATCTCTGTTGTTACCTGATTTCGACTTTTGGTTATTACTGCGGTATGATTATGATGTTAATACTGTCCAGTACAGTACTATATTTATGTTTGCAATTTGTTCATTCGGGTTTTGAGGCTGTTTGCATGCAGTGCAATGTAGTCATTTGTGTTGTTATCACACTTGAGTTGAACCCGATTCGGGGTTTGACCTTGTGATCAGTTGTGACTTTCACTGAGCTTTTGTGTATCTCCTATGATAGTGGCGAGGCAGTACACGCGTGCGTGTACTGCAGCCCTATCAGATTTGACAGTTTTAAATTGACATTTCAATTGTTTAAACTGCTTTGGATTTCTGTTTTGTGGAGTAACACTATTTAGTGTTATATCTGCCGGTATCCGGTTCTCTTATCGAGAAGTTGGGTATACGAGATTTCTGTGACTGTCGTCTATTTGACTATTTGATTATTATTGCTTCTGTGCATTAATAACTGAGTTTGAATTAGACTGACCCGTGTATTATTTTCTTTTGAATGTAATACTCGGGTCAGACCCGAGTTATTTCAGGTTGTAGATTTCTTTCTTTGAGTTGCTGTTCGGGATTTGAAGACTTTTCACATCTTCTGAAGTTGTCATTGTCCTTTTGTAGTAGTCGTGTCATTGTATAGAACGATATGTATTCATGTATATTAGTTGATAATGTACTTGTATATATAACTTCTAGAGTTGACAGTTGTAGTTGTATCATATGTATCGTGTCAACTGTATTGTAACTGACATCGGTTATATATATATGAGATTTTTGTTAATCTGTGTTCCGCATTTATATTATCTGTGTTATTGTTATATCTAATGTCCTAAACTATTATGAACTATCGTAGTTTGTTTTATACTGATAATTGGGTGTGTCGATGGGAGTAAATAAATAATAGATGAAAAATAAAAAGTATATACCACTCCTATCGAGATAACCAATATTAGTGTAAGGCCAACTACGGATGGTCGCTCCTATCCAGCCTTATTCTTCGTAATAATAGACAGTATTTCTTTTAATACTCTTTGTTATTATGAGCATAGAGGTGGGGCGTCACACGATCGTTTTATATCCTCGATAGTTGGTATCTCAACTATCGATTACTTCAGCTACTTTATTATCGTCATTTTAAGATGATTTATTGCTCCGTCGAGCGTTTCTATTCTTTGTCGGAAATGACTAACCCAAAAGCGCGAGAGGAAGCCAAGCTATGTGGGGTTGCTCCCATTAGGGTATTTTCACATCTCATCTAGTTTGGATTCGGTGGTGCACTTTGATGTGGAAATATTTGAATACTCGGTAAGGTCTGGCAGGGTCCGGCTTAGTATTGTCCGAGAAGTGTCACTGAGTAAATGAGCTTCTCAGAAGTATATTACTAGAGGTATACTTCAAGGGGGTGCACCTTCCTAGTCATTTGTTGGAAAATTTCCTCTCTTTATTTGAATTGAAAACCCTGAATCTTTTTTTGCTTTAAATTGCCACGAGTAGAGCCAACTCCTCACCACAACATTTAAGTGTTTATTTAGTCTATTTTATCGAGTTTGGATTATTACCTTGTTTAGTTTATTCTATCAAGTTGGATTGTTACCTTATTTAGTCCATTCTATCAAGTTGGACTGTTACCTTATTTAGTCCATTCTAGCAAGTTGGACTGTTTTCCTTGTTCTATCTAGTATGTCTAGTTTGGATTTTACTCGGTTTATTTCCATTCTTTCAACTTTGGTTTACTATTATTTATGCTCATTTATATATGGATTTGTTTCTTGAAATTTATTTCTGCTCTTGTATGTATGGATGTTATTCTTGTGAGATAAAAAAAACCCATTTCGCATTAGCGGCGTGGTCTCACAGAACTTTTATACGTTTCCCATTATTTGAGTTATCTCATGCTGGTATTTCCAGACTGATCTGGGTGTTATTTATTATAATGCTCGGGTCAGACCGAGTATTTTCCCATGTTGGCTTTGGTGTTATGGAGATCATGGAGGGGAGCTGAAGATTCACCTATCGTAATGTTTTATTTTCTGCTGTATTATATAGTATCCCTATTAGCAATTGTAAGGTAAGAATTTTATAACTGTCTAGCTGATAAGGTTTGTTTTTAACTCTGATGTACTCTATATTTTGGAGTGATAGTTTTTACTATCTTTGTTATATTATATGTTGTCAATTCCACTTTGAGATTATGTTTCTTTATTCTCTGTTCTATCCTTTTTATTTACCCTAACAATCTGTCATTTTGTCGATTGGATGCGCGACATTTGAACACAGTGGTAGTGTTTGGTGTCGACTTTCGATGGTCAAAAAGGCGGGTCATTACAATATATGTATGCATACTGTAATTTAATACTTAAACTTAAAGTACGTACATTTAATTAAACAATGAAACATCGAATATTTTAGTTTGAAAATAAAATTAACTCAAGAAAAAGATTTAACTTAACATTGTTTTATTAATTAAATAACAAAAGGTCATTTTATAGACAATTTAATTATTTAAACATCAAATCCACATTGATAAATAAATTAAATTATAAGAAAATATGTAAATTTTATTATAGCAAAGTTAACTTTACATTAACAAGTAGTTTTAGATCCAATGAACATTAACAGTACACAAATTTAAAATCAAACATAAACTTGGTTTTGTGTTTAAATGAAAATATATAAATAGTTACAAATCAAATTCAATAAGTGGAAATACAACATACATATATGTGAATTTGGTGAGAGTTACATCATGAATGAATATAATAAAGATGTAATTGAACCTGAGAGAGACTTTCCCTATAACGACCCGGTATTTTGGACCATTCAAATCGACAATAAATCCACACATGTCTGACTTGAATAATTCAAAATATCATATTGTTAATTTAAATTTGGCAAAACTCAGCATATGTAGTAAATAAATCAATCACAGAATCACAGACACAAAGTAATACAATAATACGCAGCGGAATAGATAAAATAGTAGTTCATGAAGCTACTATATAACATCAGAGTTAAAATAAAATACAACAGAATATCTCAAATACAGTGAAGTCTCCAATCCAAACAGATGACTTCTGTGAACGAATCAACTGGAAAGCTGGAAGCTGAATCAATAGTTGGATCTCCAAACGAAGCTCCAAACTCCAAAGGTGAGTCTCAAATGCTGTATCACTCAGTCTGACCCGAGCGTAAAGCAAAATACAAAACACTCGAGTCAGGATTAACATTCTTATATAAATAAATCCAACACAAGTGAAATTTCAACTGAAATACAAGAAACTTAAAGGATGTTTGGGATAACCATCCTCTAAGGACCTTCAGAACCATCTACAAGGTGGAAATATACATTATAACACCGTGGTCATTTAAATTTATTTACTTCAAAAATCAAAATATCATTTTTCATTTCAAATATATCTATTTTCCAAAATAGTGTATGTTCATTAAATAATTTATAAAGTAAAGTATTTATAATTTCCTCAAGTCTCACAAATCGATTCAAATTACTCAAATTCCCAATTCAAATTTATTCAAAGCTCAATTCATCAATTCAATTCAGTTCTAAATATACCATTTAAATTTTCAATATATTTCAAGGCTTTAATATTCAACATTTTCAAAGTTAAATTTAACAGTTTCATATAGCACTTGATTTAACTTTATTATTATCTAATCAAGGAATATTCACTTAATAAATTCAATATCATTTAACTAGCCTTAAATTTCATTTTTACTAAATATTTCTTTAAATTTATTAAATTATTTAAATCAAACTCAAGTTATAAATCATATCTTAAATTCTAATTTCAATAAGCTTTGTATTGGTTTAATTAAATAAAATTCTTTACTAAATTCAAATTATCATCCCAACCTTAACTTATTCAAAAATTTTACCAAATCTATTTTGAAATATAAATTTTATACTTAACATATTATATGTATTAAATCCATCTTAATTAAATTAAGTATCATTATTAAATCTATATATATCATTACCATTTATATATAAAATTTTAAGAATCAACATTTGCTAAAACCATATATTTCTTTCCAAAACCATAGAATTCAATTTCAAAATATTTATATATATATGGACCAACGGTGTTTGTATATATATATTTATTATATGGATACGTGATACGGATATTTATCATTTCAATCCGAAATTTAAATATATACGGGTAGATACCATTTCGACCCGTAATCCCAATTTAAATTCAAATGAAAATCGCTTGGGTTTATCATTTCAACCCATAACGATTTTCTCCTATTCTAAAGTCCGTTCGGGTATGTATCATTTCAACCCATAGTGAATTCTATACTAACAGGGAACTTGCAGAGTGATAACAGATACTAAAACAAATATAACAACAGGCATATATCATCCGTATAAATAACAGATACGGGTGTCAGATGTCACAGGTGAACAGATACAAATAATAGTAATAAAAGGCATATACTACTAGATACAGGTGTCAGATGTCACAGGTGAACAGTTACAAATAATAGTAATAACAATGTAAATAACTACAGCGGCATATTTCAATTGCTATTTCAATTGAAATCAAATTTAAATAATAAAAGAACGTTAATCGTGAGTGATTGCTCACCTTTCGAGGCTAGATAGGATAGCAATGAGATTGAGTTACGAAATGCAAGCACGGCTTCCAAATCAAAGCTAGATGGATACGATTTAGACGAGCAAAGCTGATAGTTTGAATAGACGAAATCAAATCAGACCGGATTGATGAAGATAATTAGTAAAAGTGAATTTATATACATATATGTAATTATTTACACATATAAAACATATTCTAAATTCAAACCCGTTTTAAATCAAATATATATATATATATATCAAAATCAGTTTTAAACAAAAACTCAGATATATACTATAGTTAAACTAAAACATCCCCCGGATATAAATATACACTACATATAACATGTAGTAAAAATCAATATTATACTATATATAGAAAACTAATATTCGGTTTAGAAATGAGCAAGATAATATGCTTCTGGACTAATATATATCTATACAATACTTATATATATATAAATAATTCATGTTATATTCCCACATCTGAGACAAATATAAATTGTAAATATTACAACTCAACCTATGATATAAACGTAATATATACAAATAGAATATAAAGCTAACATACATTTTAACTCACTGTTTTACACATATACAATACGTTTTTTTTAAATCAAACTATATATAATACTACACAAATTATAAACCAGTACACCAATATATAACAACTGTTTATATACACTGTATTAACAAATATATGTATAACAAACATACCTCATACCCACGTAACATATAGACTACCCTTTTAAATTGATGTAGACTTACAGTTATAACAAATATATTAGAGTACTAACCTATGTTTAAATAAATACTATAGTAAGTTACATCCACACCAGTAAACAAGCTGTAAATTTACCCAAACACGTAAGATATTTAAGATTTTATATATAACGAAACTAGCATTTGTTAAAAATCAAATATATGTATAACTCAAACCGTGATATATATATATATATGGTTATACAAACTCTCATATACAACCACTAGACTATATACAACTTACAAGTGTAACAGCCAAAAGTATATATACTATATACATAAACAGTAAAATCTAAGTTACTAAAATATCTACTATTGTAAACTGGACAACTTAAACAAATTTAATAGAAACCTCAATACTTAAATATAGTGGATGCATATGCCTGTAAACAAAATATGAAACATATAACTTAATTTCATATATACAAATATATATATATATAATATATAGTACCATAAAGCACCACCAGAGGAACACGGCAAAGGCAAGGAGAGGAAGGAGGTGGTTCTAGGCGAGGGTTTGAAGGCTTGGACGATGCAGCAAGGAAGGAGGGGATGGTGTGGTTCGGCTGCGGGTTCGCAAGGCACCGATCGAGGTGGATAGGCTGCTGTTTTCTTCGGATAGAGGCTGGTCTCGATGGGTTTGGTTTGAGGTGGGAAGTCGGAGGAGCAGTGGTGTGAGTCGGCACATGTGGGAGGAGAAAGGCTGTGGTGGTGGGAAGAGGTGGCTGCGATTTTGGTTGTCGTGTGTGGCGGCTTCCAGGTGGCGGGTCAGGCGAAGGGATGGGAGGAGCGGTAGCTAGTTAGAGGGTGAAGGTGGAGGAAGGACGTGGAGGGCTGGTTCGGTGATGGGTTGTCACGGGCGGAGGACGTGAGGAAGTGGAGGCTGACGTGGCGGAGGTGAGGTCAGGTGGTTGAGCGAGGCATGGGTGCTCTCGGTTGGAAGGATGGTGGAAGGAAGATAAGTTTCAGAGCATATAAGAGGAATGGGTTTAATGAAAATGAACAGTGAAGGATTGAATGCAAACATTAGAAATTTAAACAAATATATGCAAAGATTGAATGAATGCAACGGTCACACGATTACAATTCAGCTGATTAAAAGATTAAAGCAAATTATTATTGTGGTCCCGGTGCACGTTTCAAATTTTGAAAGGTAAAGGAAGGCGAAAAGTTAAAAAGTGGTACCGTTACAACGTGCTGTTATCAACATTTTCGTCGCGTATCGGACCCCAAAAATACAGAAAAATATACCGCAGAGTTCAGCACGACGAGACTATCAAAATGGTATACAGATATTTGTGGTACGATCGTCTGATCGAAAGTCGATAATCGGTACCAGAAATGTTGTTATTTTGCCAGAATTAAGATAAACGGAGCAATAAAAATCCAAATTTGACGAAACGAAGACTGATGTTTCACTCAGCAGATGATTTAGAAATTTACTGTATAAAAATATTCAAGTTTGGAAAACATTTTATTTCCATCAAAAATTAACTGACTTAAATTGAAATAGAATTTCACAAGAAAATAAACTTTAACATTATCAGATGAAAATTTACCAGTTGCTATATTAAAATAGACGTATTCCAAATAATAAATTTTTAATTTCAAATTTTATTGTTTAAAATTTCACAAATTTCCAGTTAAATATACTTTTAAAACCATTAAATTTTGCGGGTCGTTACACTCTCCCTCACTTAAAACTTTTCGTCCCCGAAAAGGAAGGAGGTAGAAGAATAGAAACAACCAGACAGAAAAGATAGATTGAAAGTCAAGATTAAACAATTAATTTAAACTATATAAATTTTACTTAAAATTTGGAAACTTCATTTGCAATTCAATTATCTTATATACTTTAAAACCTTTCAAAAATCCATTTGTAAAATTTCTTGCTTCCTTTATAGATACCATTTATATGTTTAAATGACACCTTTACAAATGTATGAAAACCATTTGAAAACAATTATTTACATTATTACTTATGTTTACAAAGAAGCTATTAAATCCATAATTCATAAATTTATCAATTCTATCTAAAATACTTTTCAAATATTATTAATAAATTGATAATCATTTACTTTAAATATGTTTTATTTAATTAATAACTTTTTAAAATATTTATAACACTAAAATTTCTATTAAACCATGTAATATATAAATAAACAATATTTAAAAGGATATAGTCAACAAGGAAAAGAAGGAGGACTTGGAAAAACAGAATATAGGTAAATAAATAAAGCTGAGTAGATAAGGTAGATTCAAAAGAATAGTATCGGGCATGAATAATTTATTCAAACCATTAGAATTTCAATTTCGAATATTCATACAAAACTTCTTTGTTGGAAATACTTTTATAATAAATTGCCTTTATAACGAAATAAATTTTCTTTCGAAAATACTTTTATAACTCAATGTCTCAACAAGTTTATCCTTGTTCCTGTAGACTCTGGTAGTGCGTTGATCAGGCGCAAAACTAGAATTCTCTAGGTATTTAGTAGACTTGTTTCAACACCCAGTGAAAATACTGGAAAAACTTTTAAAAACAGATATGGAAAGTACAATCCAAACAAAACAACAAACAAAACCTTTGTCTAACCATGGTTCGCAGATACACAATGGTTACGCCTGGTTCCCCCAGGAAACAATCCATATCCATAAGCTTTCTCAGCCCTGCGAGTTACGCCATGATGACTAGTAGAATGCAGGATACACAATGGTTACGCCTGGATCCCCCAGGAAACAATCCGTACCCCCAGGCAAGACTCAGCCAAGCATTTGCGCTACTATTCGCGACCTACACAGATTGCAGGATACACAATGGTTACGCCTGGATCCCCCAGGAAACAATCCGTACCCCTAGGCATGACTCAGCCAGGCAGTTGCGCTAT
Organism: Allium fistulosum; assembly: GCA_030737815.1. Lineage (NCBI taxonomy): Eukaryota > Viridiplantae > Streptophyta > Magnoliopsida > Asparagales > Amaryllidaceae > Allium > Allium fistulosum. The sequence goes on along the minus strand of CM060906.1, from coordinate 714,809,018 downwards.
GCACTCACGAGAGAAAAATAAGACCATGGGTAACGCCATGGAATTCGAAGGACACTCGAGTATCATATCCGGAAAACCAACAATCAGAGAGAATAATATCGATAGAATGAATCCAAGATGTGGCCACAAATCGGATATCAAGCAGAAGGCACTTTCCATATCTTTACTTCGAAAATATGTATCATATAGTACCTTTTCAAATCACTTTCAAATATCGTACTTATATAAAATCCATTATATATAAGATTTAATTTTCAAATCAAATACTTTCCAAAATCAATAGTATATCAAATCAAACTTATATAGACTTCAATTATATAAGATTTCACTTTCAAATTGAGTACCTTTTCAAATCTATAGTTTTCGGATCAATTTCATACTCATACAAATCAATTTTATATAAGTTTGACAACTCCAAATCAAGTATTTAGTAACATAAGGTTCTCAAATTTTAATTTGTTTCAATATCAGTTCAATTTCAAAATCATATACAATTTCACCAAATTATTTCTTCTCAAATTAATTATCTTTTAGTTTCAAAGTTTCCAAAATAATAGATTTAGAAAATAAATCCAAATTTCCAAATCAATATAATTAAGTCAAACAATTCATTTCCAAAATCAAATGTTTTCAAAATCATCTTATACTTACGTAAGGTCCATCTTATATAAGGATCAAATTTTTCAAAATAAATTTCGCTGTATGAAGAGCCATATGGGATTGAATATCTTTGCTTTTATTGGTTATATATCTTTGTAATTTAAATTGGAATTTTCTTTTAGTAAGCAAAGATATTCTAACTCGACAGCTTTCAATTTCAGCGTCAAAATATATCAATGATATTAGGATATAAGATGTACATACGTCATCATTTCGCAAAATTACATTTGATCGCTCGCTCGATCACACAAGTTCGCTTTCGAACTAGTATTGTCCATTCGACCTCCCTAATGCGGATTTCGATATGGTTTCTCGACTAGAAGCCATCAGTCTCCTTGCATAGCCATATACTACGATAGAGAATTCTAGAATCAAGCCCAAAATCCATATCAAATATTCGCCATCAAGAATCGAATGAAAAATCATAACAAAAAATGATGTAATCCACCTTGAACTTGTGTACTCAAACCTGGATCAAATTAATTATGAGAATAAAACAGCAGACGTACAACTTATATATTTATTCCAACTTGTTAAATATATAGTTTAATAAAGATGTTACTAAGTTAAAACATTTAAACTAAACTTTATTCAAAATATTTTGAAGACCAAATTCTTTTCGAAACATTCCAAATTTAAATTTCATATTAGAAAAATTCAAAATAGCCTTATTCATATACTTAACAAAACAGTTTCAACTTATTTAAATCATATTACTTCATACTTAAACATTCGAAACAAATTTATATACTTTATCAAATAATTTATACCTTTCAAAATTTCTTAGCTTTTAAAATTTAACCTTGATTTGGAAGTGCTCGAACCTTCAAAATAGTTAAAGAAATCATTTTCAAATTCAAGAGTTGGAAATCAGCAACAAATCAGTAAATCGATTTTAATAGATAGGGTTATATCAAATCCGAAACTCGAGGAACGAACACCGGCTTACTTCAAATCATTTCAAATATACATATATCTTTCGAATATCAAATCTTACTTCGGAATTTGAAATCAAAATGGTTTCACAAAATCACTCGCATAGCAATGCTATTAAAGTGGCCTTTCCCTCACTCTGAAACTCGAAAATCAATGTCGATGATGCGTGCACTCATCACCGAAATTATTTTCCAGCGACATAAGTGAGTTCTGGACTTCTATTTACTCAAACTTCTTTTGAAATTTCTTCGAAACTCAGTAAAAACTTATTAAAATCATTTGAAACATTTCTTATTCGGAAAATACCTTTAAATCATATTATTATTATATATTTCAAAATCTTAAAACCAATTTCAAAACACCGGGGTTCAATTCTCGAATTTCAAATTTTAAAATCCTTCAATTATAAATCATTTTTAGATAAATCAAATTTCTTATATAGTTTTTCAAAATTACAAATCCTTTCGAAACCTCAAATTCTTATTTTAAAAGGGTTTATAATCTTTATCGAAAACATTACACTTTTATATATAGAATATAATAATTTCGATATATAAAACAATTTCTAAAATATAAACAAGCCTGATTTTTCAAAGGATGGTTCAAGAATGGATTTCAAAACAAAGATAGAAATTCAACTTAGAGGGACTCTAATTAAATAGGATTCTGATTCGAAGATAGGCTTGAACGAAGATGAGATAATTAATTACAAAACAGTAGTCGGATACACTTATATAAATCGCGGGCGACCTTAATCGGGTCAACCGTGACTTCAAGAATATAATCGATGCGAAAATCTAAGGCAAATCGTCATTCGATCGCCAGAAATAGAATTTGGCACAACAAGAGATAGCAGCATCTAAACCGAGGGATATATATAATCTCCGGTGAATCAATGCCAATTGTAAAGGAGTTTCACCCCTTTACAAATCATTCAAAGATCGGCGGGATCGCCTATTCTTATAGAGATCATTCGAAGTGGAGTTATGGGATACTCCAGAATCAAAGAATACAAATAGGGAGAGACAAGAATGAATTTTGGAACCGCGAGGAACGTTCCAAGTTCAAAGGAAATCAAGTCAAAAGGAAGAGATTCAAACTCGAACGAAAGTGCTTCTGTAAATAAATTTACTATATACGCTAAGTTTTGCCTAGAGCCAAAGCTCTGATACCAACTATAACGACCCGGTATTTTGGACCATTCAAATCGACAATAAATCCACACATGTCTGACTTGAATAATTCAAAATATCAGATTGTTAATTTAAATTTGGCAAAACTCAGCATATGCAGTAAATAAATCAATCACAGAATCACAGACACAAAGTAATACAATAATACGCAGCGGAATAGATAAAATAGTAGTTCATGAAGCTACTATATAACATCAGAGTTAAAATAAAATACAACAGAATATCTCAAATACAGTGAAGTCTCCAATCCAAACAGATGACTTCTGTGAACGAATCAATTGGAAAGCTGGAAGCTGAATCAATAGTTGGATCTCCAAACGAAGCTCCAAACTCCAAAGGTGAGTCTCAAATGTTGTATCACTCAGTCTGACCCGAGCGTAAAGCAAAATACAAAACACTCGAGTCAGGATTAACATTCTTATATAAATAAATCCAACACAAGTGAAATTTCAACTGAAATACAAGAAACTTAAAGGATGTTTGGGATAACCATCCTCTAAGGACCTTCAGAACCATCTACAAGGTGGAAATATACATTATAACACCGTGGTCATTTAAATTTATTTACTTCAAAAATCAAAATATCATTTTTCATTTCAAATATATCTATTTTCCAAAATAGTGTATGTTCATTAAATAATTTATAAAGTAAAGTATTTATAATTTCCTCAAGTCTCACAAATCGATTCAAATTACTCAAATTCCCAATTCAAATTTATTCAAAGCTCAATTCATCAATTCAATTCAGTTCTAAATATACCATTTAAATTTTCAATATATTTCAAGGCTTTAATATTCAACATTTTCAAAGTTAAATTTAACAGTTTCATATAGCACTTGATTTAACTTTATTATTATCTAATCAAGGAATATTCACTTAATAAATTCAATATCATTTAACTAGCCTTAAATTTCATTTTTACTAAATATTTCTTTAAATTTATTAAATTATTTAAATCAAACTCAAGTTATAAATCATATCTTAAATTCTAATTTCAATAAGCTTTGTATTGGTTTAATTAAATAAAATTCTTTACTAAATTCAAATTATCATCCCAACCTTAACTTATTAAAAAATTTTACCAAATCTATTTTGAAATATAAATTTTATACTTAACATATTATATGTATTAAATCCATCTTAATTAAATTAAGTATCATTATTAAATCTATATATATCATTACCATTTATATATAAAATTTTAAGAATCAACATTTGCTAAAACCATATATTTCTTTCCAAAACCATAGAATTCAATTTCAAAATATATATATATGGACCAACGGTGTTTGTATATATATATTTATTATATGGATAAGTGATACAGATATTTATCATTTCAATCCGAAATTTAAATATATACGGGTAGATACCATTTCGACCCGTAATCCCAATTTAAATTCAAATGAAAATCGCTTGGGTTTATCATTTCAACCCATAACGATTTTCTCCTATTCTAAAGTCCGTTCGGGTATGTATCATTTCAACCCATAGTGAATTCTATACTAACAGGGAACTTGCAGAGTGATAACAGATACTAAAAAAAATATAACAACAGGCATATATCATCCGTATAAATAACAGATACGGGTGTCAGATGTCACAGGTGAACAGATACAAATAATAGTAATAAAAGGCATATACTACTAGATACTGGTGTCAGATGTCACAGGTGAACAGTTACAAATAATAGTAATAACAATGTAAATAACTACAGCAGCATATTTCAATTGCTATTTCAATTGAAATAAATTTAAATAATAAAAGAACGTTAATCGTGAGTGATTGCTCACCTTTCGAGGCTAGATAGGATAGCAATGAGATTGAGTTACGAAATGCAAGCACGGCTTCCAAATCAAAGCTAGATGGATACGATTTAGACGAGCAAAGCTGATAGTTTGAATAGACGAAATCAAATCAGACCGGATTGATGAAGATAATTAGTAAAAGTGAATTTATATACATATATGTAATTATTTACACATATAAAACATATTCTAAATTCAAACCCGTTTTAAATCAAATATATATATATATATATATCAAAATCAGTTTTAAACAAAAACTCAGATATATACTATAGTTAAACTAAAACATCCCCCGGATATAAATATACACTACATATAACATGTAGTAAAAATCAATATTATACTATATATAGAAAACTAATATTCGGTTTAGAAATGAGCAAGATAATATGCTTCTGGACTAATATATATCTATACAATACTTATTTATATATATATAAATAATTCATGTTATATTCCCACATCTGAGACAAATATAAATTGTAAATATTACAACTCAACCTATGATATAAACGTAATATATACAAATAGAATATAAAGCTAACATACATTTTTACTCACTGTTTTACACATATACAATACGTTTTTTTTAAATCAAACTATATATAATACTACACAAATTATAAACCAGTACACCAATATATAACAACTGTTTATATACACTGTATTAACAAATATATGTATAACAAACATACCTCATACCCACGTAACATATAGACTACCCTTTTAAATTGATGTAGACTTACAGTTATAACAAATATATTAGAGTACTAACCTATGTTTAAATAAATACTATAGTAAGTTACATCCACACCAGTAAACAAGCTGTAAATTTACCCAAACACGTAAGATATTTAAGATTTTATATATAACGAAACTAGCATTTGTTAAAAATCAAATATATGTATAACTCAAACCGTGATATATATATATATGGTTATACAAACTCTCATATACAACCACTAGACTATATACAACTTACAAGTGTAACAGCCAAAAGTATATATACTATATACATAAACAGTAAAATCTAAGTTACTAAAATATCTACTATTGTAAACTGGACAACTTAAACAAATTTAATAGAAACCTCAATACTTAAATATAGTGGATGCATATGCCTGTAAACAAAATATGAAACATATAACTTAATTTCATATATACAAATATATATATATAAAATATATAGTACCATAACGCACCACCAGAGGAACACGGCAAAGGCAAGGAGAGGAAGGAGGTGGTTCTAGGCGAGGGTTTGAAGGCTTGGACGATGCAGCAAGGAAGGAGGGGATGGTGTGGTTCGGTTGCGGGTTCGCAAGGCACCGATCGAGGTGGATAGGCTGCTGTTTTCTTCGGATAGAGGCTGGTCTCGATGGGTTTGGTTTGAGGTGGGAAGTCGGAGGAGCAGTGGTGTGAGTCGGCACATGTGGGAGGAGAAAGGCTGTGGTGGTGGGAAGAGGTGGCTGCGATTTTGGTTGTCGTGTGTGGCGGCTTCCAGGTGGCGGGTCAGGCGAAGGGATGGGAGGAGCGGTAGCTAGTTAGAGGGTGAAGGTGGAGGAAGGACGTGGAGGGCTGGTTCGGTGATGGGTTGTCACGGGCAGAGGACGTGAGGAAGTGGAGGCTGACGTGGCGGAGGTGAGGTCAGGTGGTTGAGCGAGGCATGGGTGCTCTCGGTTGGAAGGATGGTGGAAGGAAGATAAGTTTCAAAGCATATAAGAGGAATGGGTTTAATGAAAATGAACAGTGAAGGATTGAATGCAAACGTTAGAAATTTAAACAAATATATGCAAAGATTGAATGAATGCAACGGTCACACGATTACAATTCAGCTGATTAAAAGATTAAAGCAAATTATTATTGTGGTCCCGGTGCACGTTTCAAATTTTGAAAGGTAAAGGAAGGCGAAAAGTTAAAAAGTGGTACCGTTACAACGTGTTGTTATCAACATTTTCGTCGCGTATCGGACCCCAAAAATACAGAAAAATATACCGCAGAGATCAGCACGACGAGACTATCAAAATGGTATACAGATATTTGTGGTACGATCGTCTGATCGAAAGTCGATAATCGGTACCAGAAATGCTGTTATTTTGCCAGAATTAAGATAAACGGAGCAATAAAAATCCAAATTTGACGAAACGAAGACTGATGTTTCACTCAGCAGATGATTTAGAAATTTACTGTATAAAAATATTCAAGTTTGGAAAACATTTTATTTCCATCAAAAATTAACTGACTTAAATTGAAATAGAATTTCACAAGAAAATAAACTTTAACATTATCAGATGAAAATTTACCAGTTGCTATATTAAAATAGACGTATTCCAAATAATAAATTTTTAATTTCAAATTTTATTGTTTAAAATTTCACAAATTTCCAGTTAAATATACTTTTAAAACCATTAAATTTTGCGGGTCGTTACATTCCCTTTGTAACGTGTTGACTTGCAAATCATCTTCTAGAATGTTTGATTCACCATCCAATCTTATTAGAATCGAATGGACCATTTTAATTTATTTTATTTTATGTTAGTTGATGTAAAATATTTAGGCTATGGGAGAAAAATAAGAAAAAATAGCACCTATGAAAGAGGAAGAAGAAGGAGGAAGATTGAATAAATGAATTAACGGGGAAGATTAGTTTCATGGAGAGAATGAAAACATTTCAAATTCTCTCTTTTAACATCTTCCACTATAATTCCTCGATTAAATCTAAATCAATAATTCAATAATTTCTTTCTTTCTTATGGTTGGCCATGATCTTGTCCTATGTAAACAAAAAATCCCAAAGCCTATTTAAGTAAACAGATATATTTAAATCTTGTTTATATATATATATATATATATGTATGTATGTATATGTATATGTATCGATATCATATATCAATACACATATGTATAACTTTTATATGTGCGTCCAGCTAATTACTAAGAACATCCAAAATATTAAATAAATTAATAATTCTGAAATATTAATTAGTTTGATTAATTGATAACACTTTATAACTAATTGAATCATGTGGTTTTTAGGAGAATTCACAAATGCGGTAGTGTGACTTGGAAGTGTGAATTTGATTAGCGATTAATATTGAAGAATTTAAATATTAACTTTCACAAGTCACCTTAGTTAACGGTGTGATAGTTTGGTTGAATTCATTGCTTAAAGTTATTTTCAGTAAACTCAAATTTTATATTATCTTAAACGACACCAATAGTGACAATAATTTATGCATGTTCCCCTCATCCAATAATATCACATCATGATGCATGGAATTTGGTATTGGTCGAAACTCCAATATTATCCACATTTAACCTGATCAATCCATAAAAAATATCCTTGGTTCAATAATAACATTTATTATTAACCATTCTACTATAGTAAAAGATTTTGACTTTGAGTTAACTACAGCTGACCATAATCTCATACAACCAAGGAGGCGAATTATCTGTTGACTAGGGATATTTAAATTTTTTTTTATTCTAGTTTATTATTAATTACTCATAATTGCAACTATTTGCAACTACAATCACATAATATTTCATTTAAGGTTTTTGTTATTGATATATTTTAAATTAATTACTTAACTAATTATATCACAATATAACAAAGTATATAAAACATGAACAAAAATGACTACTATGAACAAGATTGACTATAACGTTAGATATATGCAAAAAATTACATAATTGCCCTAGGGCATACCACTAACTCTTTCAACCTCCCACTTGCACTTAAAGTCATTTATGGAATCTTAGTCATAATTCTTTTTATTAGTTCAGAACTGATCGAGCTAGTCCCTTAGTGAACGACTCTGTTATATTGCATTACTATCTATTCTATTGAATATGTGAATATATGATTTTTGTTTGATGATAATAAACATATATATATTCATTTAAATGTATTTGTTAATTTACTATTTTATTTTTCACATAATTAAATAAATATTTTCCGAATAAAATAAATAACACAGAATTTAAATTCAAACAGATATTTTATTCAAACAAATATTTATTAGAATTTTGAATAGTACAAATTTGAGCTCTCACTATATATATACAAATTTCAATTACATTACAATTTCAATCACATCATAATTTTTTCATTTACAAATGCACCTCACTACATATCACTCATTCACTCGTATTTATCTTCAACTCTATTTTAGATTGAATTCAACATCTGAGCTATCTGCAAAAATACAAACTGACGTAGTAAAATTGAAAATAAAATATTTTTGCAGTATAAAATAAAATGTGTATTTTGAAAATAATATTTGCCTCGGTTATTTGGGTTGTTCGTCATCATATTCATTTTGAATTCATCAAACACGAACAACTTGTGACATGCACAGTATATCGCTGTACATGCCACAAGGCCGTGCACACCGATATACACTTGATAAAATTGCAGGGACAGGTGAGCTCAAGGTCAAACCCAATTAAAAGCCGGTTTCAACTTAAGTGCAATAAAAATAAAGTCATGACACAAGCACAAGGTCAAACCCGAGCTTTGAGCTGGATTCAACACAGGTGCAGTCCAAAAATACAAGTACAATAAAATGTTCAAAACGACTAAAATGCCAACGGGCAACAAGTTAATCAAGTACACAAATGAATTGCAACAACATCAAAATTCAGTGTCGACCAAGACTTCATCAAGACTCAAATACCATATGTACAAAATCAGTTCAACAGTGGTGAACATGCACAAGAGAAAAAGCTGTAGCTATAGTGTAACACGAAGCAACAACTTAATCAAACTACACAAAAAGACACAAACCACACTCAAATGAACACAGATATACATGTGTATACATGACAACAGTTCAACATGCACCATACATAAAGACCAGGCAACTGTACACAGTGAAGTCATGAATACAGTTCAAACTTCAAAATGAATAGTCACAGTGTAGCTAGAACCAACAACAAGTGATGCAACAGACATGTGCGCATACACATTAGAACCAGACTCAAGGAATGGTACAAAGAGGTGAATACAAAGCATGCACCAGTTCGATATGCTATACAACCTGAACCAGAGCTACAGTTTCAAGTTCACGATAACATCAACCAATATTAAACTGCAACAGGCCTCAACATCAAATAACAAACTATAACACAGACATATGTATATGCATCTACAAGTTCACCATGACTGTAAACAATGAAGTACAGTGCATAGCATATTCAAGTGCATCAGACCATATAAGCTCACATGGCTATTGACACACGCATATATGACATACCAGACAATCAAGTACAAGAACAACAACTGAATATAAGTCGAAATGCTCAGCTCACAAAAATGCAAAGCTATGCAGTGAAACCGAGAACAGTGGACAATGCAAACCAGACCAATGTCACGATAAAACTACCGAAGCAAGCAGGTATTTTCAAAAATGACAAAGTCAAGTAGTTGTCATGAACCAGAGAATAAATGGAACAACAAAACTATGATGATCTAGGTGGTAGCAAGTTCGAACAAAGCTCAACAATTGCAAATACAAATTGATGAAGTAGTGTCGGTGATCACGCAAGTTCGGTTTCAATCAACACAGGGTGGATAGAGCATCACATACATATATATGTGCAAACACACAAGTATACATGTATTGATAGGAAGTGACATGATGAACAAGCATCAGGTTGAAAATACAATAGAGCAATTAACAGTTTTACCAAAGTCGAAGTCAGGTGACAATGAACAAGTCAAAGTCAAGCTAGAATTCACGACGTCAATTTACAGTTATAAAAATCAAAACAGCAGCAAGTTAAAACCAATGTTATAGCCGTGATGACCAAGGAGCAAGCCGTGAAAATCAAGTAAACAAAATACACGAAATTGAAGAAGTCAGAAATCATCTCAAGCATTCAAACATAATCAAGTGGCCGAGCAAAATTATTGACGAATTCAATTGAATTTATACGAATGAAAATATAGGCATTCAAATCCTATAAAACCCAATCATCATTGGCCTAAATTAATCATTCGAGTTCAAACAACAACAGAGCAAACTTTATATTAATAACTCAAATCATTAATCGAGTTCAAAGCAAATCAACCAGAAAAGCAAAAGGGGAAAATCACGTACAAATTCAAGTGAACTCGAGAAGGTACCGTGTGCTAAGCAACGAACAATCGATCAATAGAGCAATGCGAAAATATCATTTGATTGATCAACTAAAGTCGGCAGCTTCAAATTCTCCAAAGCCCGAATTTCAGCAAAGAGGAACGAGGCCACCGAGCAAAGTAGAGCAAAGAAATAAAAGGGCCGGCCTTGTTTTATTTTAATAAAGGCTTTAGTTAATTAGGGTTTTAAAATTTTAAATTGTTTTAAAAAAATTTGTTTTTTCTTTTAAACGTTGTAAATTCTAGTCGTGTGACTAGGGGACGAACTACGGTGGTGTAGTTCGAGAATTCGCAACTCAATGGCTAAGTTGTGGCAGAGTTTTGAGCGTAGAGTTAGGTTAGTTGATAGCGAGTGTCGCGTTTTTACGTGTTTAAGCGTTTGACTACTTAATTCTAGTAGAAACCTTGGAGGCAGCACGTAGGCAGGGTTTTGCCGAAGCTGGGTAAATCTGTATGTTCTATTTTCTGCTTTTTATTATTCTGCTATTATTTGTGCTGCTATTATTCGACTGTTATCTGTGCTGAAATTATTTTATATACTTCCGCAATAAATTTTTATAAGTAATAGCATCACCCTATTCACCCCCCTTTAGGGTGAAATCGATCCTACAAGTGGTATCAAAGCGAGGTTCAAAAGCCATTTTTGTTTTTAAAAATTTTGATTTTTCAAAAACCAATTTTTGTTTTAAAAATTTGAATTTTTAAAATAGGTTCTTTTAATAATGCTTTTGCTGAGGGTCAATCCATAGTTAGACCACCAATGTTCAATGGTGAATATGCTTATTGGAAAAACAGAATGAAATTTTTTCTGAAAACCATTGATGCTTGGAATATAGTTGAGACAGGTTATATAACACCAACTATAATGGTAGATAATCAAGAAATAGATAAACCGATGGATCAATGGACAGATCTAAAAAATAGACTACAAAAAACAAATGCTAAAGCTATGAATTCTATTATTTGTTCATTGGATCAAACTAAATTTAATCATGTCTCACATTGTCTAACTGCACATGAAATATGGCACATACTTGAAGTGACTCACGAAGGAACATCTCAAGTCAAAGAATCTCGCCTTGCCATGCTCAGTAGCGAATACGAGAACTTCACAATGGCCAAGGATGAAAATGTCAAAGAGATATATGGACGACTTTCTAATATTGTATACAAATCGAAAGCTCTTGGAAAACCATACATAGAATTGGAAATAGTCCGAAAAATCCTCAGAGTCCTTCCACGAAGTTTTGAAGCAAAAGTAACTGCCATTCAAGAATCGAAAGATTTGAAACAAATCAAAGTTGAAGAACTCATCGGAAGTCTCACCACTTATGAGCTAGAAATGAAATTCAAGGAAGAGTGTAAAGAAGGTGATACTCGAAAGAAATCGATAGCTCTCAAAGGAACAACAGAAAGTGATGGTGATGATGATGATGATGGAGCAGCTGAGCTGGCACTATTAATGAAGAAATTCGAAAAGTGGAATCACAAATACGGAAATCCAGCTCTAAATCAACAATTGAAAAGCAGAATAATCAAAGCAATAGACAGCCTAGAAGAGCGGGAGATCATCTGTCATAAGTGCAACAAATCCGGTCACATCAAGCCCAATTGTCCTCAGAATCGATACGGCCAAGAAAAGAAATCAAAAAGGAGAAGTTTTGCAGCCACGTGGAATAAAAGTGATGATGATAAAAGTACTAGCAGCGAGAGTGAAAAAAGAGATTTGTGCCTTCGAGGTGATATAACTGATAGCGATGATGACGAGCCAAGCGAGGTATCAAAACTCACTCACTCAGAATTACTTAAATATTTCCACGAAGTAAATGGCTGTTTTGAACGACTTAGGGAGAGATACGCTAAAATTGAATCACAAAGAGATACTTTGATAGATTTAAATAAATAGCTTGATCAATTGGTTAAAAACTATCAAAGCAAGAGCCCTAAGTGTCCATCATTTGAAGAAGAAATTAAAATTAAATCACTTGAAATGAAATTCTGATTTTGAAAGAAAGCGAAAACACGAGGAGAGTAAATTCTATTAAAAAGTGCACACAATTATTGAACGAAAACGAATCTCTCAAAACACAAGTCCAACAATTGTCTACGACTTTAGGAAAATTCTCCAGAGGAGAAAAATCACTAAATATGCTAATAGGAAAACAAACTGCTAATACAGATAGACAAGGACTTGGGTATAATCAACTTGAACCTATTAAAATAAAAATTAATCAAGTCAATTCCATGTGCACAATTTGTAGAAAATTTGGACACAATCAAAACAATTGCTGGTATAGACCCAAACACGTAAAAACTATTTCAATTTAAGTTCCAAAAGGCACGAATATAAAATCCCTCAAAGTTAAACAAATCTGGGTGCCAAAAGGAACATATATAAATAGTTTTGGGTCTCCACAAACTTATTTTTCAAAATCTATTGCCACTAACAATCATGGACCTATAAAAAAAATAGGTCACAAAAATCTTTTATCGTGTAGGTATAGTGGCAGGCTAAGGAACAACAATAGTGTTATCTGAATTCTGGCTGTTCCAGAAACACAATGGGCGACAAATCAAAGTTCCTTAGCCTAGAATAAAGATGACAGAATCACAATGGGCAACAATGAAATATTATCGGTAAAGATAAAACGAGTAATGGTATATTCATCTTGAATGATTTATTAAATGTGATTATCTGCACCATAATCTGAATTAAATCAGCCAGTTATGTGATAAAGTTATGAATGTTGATTTTGATTCTGAATTATGAAAATTGTTGGCCAATTGTTGGCCAGTTATGTGTTTGCTTGTATACACGGTTTCAATTCAAATTCAAGAGAATTTCATTTAAAAGCTATTAAAAATGATTTTAAGGAATTTGTTGCAACTTTATGATCTGGTCTATAACTAATGATAATCTTGAGTGAAAGAAAGTTCAGATGCAGATTACACTGGTAATCTAGTTGATAGAAAAATTACTAGTGGAACGTGATTTATGTTGAGACATTCAGTACCTGCATCGATTTTCAAAGAAAATATCTGCATATTTTTCATTTCAAATAATTTTCAAATAGCAGACAACCCCTTCTAGAAAATCATTTTTGTTGACCTTGTTTCAGACTAGTCATTTTAGAAAATTTAATAATTATTTTTGAATTTGAGCTTAAATGATTACATTAACTGATCTGACCCCCTACTAATTATCGAAAAGATAAATAGTGATTGAAAAAGTGATGAGTGTTGATATTAATCATATATTATAACTTGAGGCAGTATAATTACTAAATTTCTTTAGAAATTTAAACAAGAGTTATAAAAACTTTTTGTTGGAAAAAATTCCATGACCATTTCTATTTCTATCATATTTCTAACGACCATTACTCATCATAATTAAATATAGTAAGTCAATATGTGGTATTTTAAACGGGAAATTATGAGCTTTCAATTTATTATATTTTTTAGCAATAAAAACATCCAAAGTATTCACTCTCATTTAAAAGTCCTCACGGTTATGCATGGGTGAATTACTTGGAATTTTTGATTATGTGCTTACATGCTCATTTAAAAGTCCTCATGGTTATGCATGTATGGAACGCATATCAAAATTGATTGATTAAATAGACAAGTTGATTCTAATCCCATTTAAAACTCCTCACGGTTATGCATGGTTAGAAGATACTTAAATTCATTTTTTTTAATTGGGAATACTACTAATCTCATTTAAAAGTCCTAACGGTTATGCATGGTTAGTAGATATTCAAATTCCTGATATAATTATACCACAAATAGACACAACTATATGGTTTTATATGATGAAATCATTCCTATCATTCTAAAGTGGAATATGCACCAAACAGAGTATTTATGATTTTTGTTTGATTTTTTATTGAAATTTAATATTTATACCCGATTGAGTATTAATGTTGTATTAATGTCTGTCACTTTATCTCTATTTTTCTAACATGATTACTCTTTTGCTGATAACAAAAGGGGGAAAGAAAAGTTAAGATTTAGGCAAATAAAGGTCAAATATTTTATTTGTATCTAGGCTCATTTGCATATTTTTATTTACATGCATATATGAAGCGGGAGCTTTGTGTAGAGAGGGAGCATTCAAATAGGGGGTGCAAATTGAATGATCAAATACATTTAATAAAATTCAAAATCTTAAATATATGTTTGTTATCATCAAAAGGGGGAGATTGTTGAATATGCGAGTATATGATTTTTGTTTGATGATAATAAACATATATATATTCATTTAAATGTATTTGTTAATGTACTATTTTATTTTTCACCTAATTAAATAAATATTTTCCAAATAAAATAAATAACATAGAATTTAATTTCAAATAGATATTTTATTCAAACAAATATTTATTACAATTTTGAATAGTACAAATTTGAGCTCTCACTATATATATACAAATTTCAATTACATTACAATTTCAATCACATCACAATTTTTTCATTTACAAATGCACCTCACTACATATCACTCATTCACTCATATTTATCTTCAACTCTATTCCAGATTGAATCTAGCATCTGAGCTATCTGCAAAAATACACATTGACGCTGTAAAATTGAAAATAAAATATTTTTGCAGTTTAAAATAAAATGTGTATTTTGAAAATAATATTTGCCTCAGTTATTTGGGTTGTTCGTCATCATATTCATTTTGAATTCATCAAACGTGAACAACTTGTGACATGCGCAGTATATCACTGTACATGCCACAAGGCCGTGCACGCCGATATACACTTGGTAAAATTGCAGGGACAGGTGAGCTCAATGTCAAACCCAATTAAAAGCCGGGTTCAACTTAAGTGCAATAAAAATAAAGTCACGACACGAGCACAAGGTCAAACCTGAGCTTTAAGCTGGATTCAACACAGGTGCAGTCCAAAAATACAAGTACAATAAAATGTTCAAAACGACTAAAATGGCAACTGGCAACAAGTTAATCAAGTACACAAATGAAGGGCAACAACATCAAAATTCAGTGTCGACCAAGACTGCATCAAGACTCAAATACCATATGTACAAAATCAGTGCAACAGTGGTGAACATGCACAAGAGAAAAAGCTGTAGCTATAGTGTAACACGAAGCAACAACTTAATCAAGCTCCACACAAAGACACAAAACACACTCAAATGAACACAGATATACATGTGTATACATGACAACAATTCAACTTGCACTATACATAAAGACCAGGCAACTGTACACAGTGAAGTCATGAATAAAGTTCAAACTTCAAAATGAATAGTCACATTGCAGCTAGAACCAACAACAAGTGATGCAACCGACATGTGTGCATACACATTAGAACCAGACTCAAGGAAAGGTACAAAGAGGTGAATACAAAACATCTCATATACAAAGCATGCACTAGTTCGATATGCTATGCAACCTGAACCAGAGCTACAGTTTCAAGTTCACGATAACATCTACCAATATCAAACTGCAACAGGCCTTAACATCAAATAACAAATTATAACACAGACATATGTATATGCATCTACAAGTGCACCATGACTGTAAACAATGAAGTATAGTGCATAGCATATTCAGGTGCATCAGACCACACAAGCTCACATGGCTATTGACACACACATATATGACATACCAGACAAACAAGTACAAGAACAACAACTAAATATAAGTCGAAATGCTCAGCTCACAAAAATGCAAAGCTATGTAGTGAAACCGAGAATAGTGGACAATGCAAACTAGACCAATGTCACGATACAACTACAGAAGCAAGCAAGTGTTTTCAAAAATGGCAAAGTCAAGTAGTTGTCATGAACCAGAGAATAAATGGAACAACAAAACTGTGATGATCTAGGTGGTAGCAAGTTCGAACAAAGGTCAACAGTTGCAAATACAAATCGATGAAGCAGTGTCAGTGATCAAGCAAGTTCGGTTTCAATCAACACAAGGTGGACAGAGCATCACATACATATATACATGCACAAACACACAAGTATACATGTATTGATATGAAGTGACAGGATGAACACGCATCAGGTTGAAAATACAACAGGGCAATTAACAGTTTTACCAAAGTCGAAGTCAGGTGACGATGAACAAGTCAGGGTCAAGCCAGAAATTCACGACGTCAATTTACAGTTATAAAATCAAAATAGTAGCAAGTTCAAACCAAAGTCAGAGCCGTGATGACCAAGGAGCAAGCAGTGTGAATCAAGGAATCAAAATACACGAAATTGAAGAAGTCGGAAATCATCTCAAGCATTCAAACATAATCAAGTGGCCGAGCAAAATTATTGACGAATTCAAATGAATTTATACGAACAAAAATATAGGAATTCAAATCCTATAAAACCCAATCATCGGCCTAAATTAACCATTCGAGTTCAAACAACAACAGAGCATACTTTATATCAATAACTCGAATCATTAATCGAGTTCAAAGCAAATCAACCAGAAAAGCAAAAAGGGAAAATCACGCGCAAATTCAAGTGAACTCGAGAAGGTACCATGTGCTAAGCAACGAATAATCGAACAATAGAGCAACGCGAAAATATCATTTGATTGATCAACTAAAGTCGACAGCTTCAAATTCTCCAAAGCCCTAATTACAGCAAAGAGGAACGAGCGAATAAAGGAACGAGGTCGCCAAGCAAAGTAGAGCAAAGAAATAAAAGGGCCAGCCTTGTTTTATTTTAATAAAGGATTTAGTTAATTAGGGTTTTAAAATTTTAAATTGTTTTAAAATTTTGTAATTTTTCTTTTAAACGTTGTAAATTCTAGTCGTGTGACTAGGGGACGAACTACGGTGGTGTAGTACGAGAATTCGCAACTCAGTGGCTGAGTTGTGGCAGGGTTTTGAGCATAGAGTTAGGTTAGTCGATAGCGGGTGTCGCGAGTTTACGTGTGTAAGCGCCTGACCACTTAATTTCTAGTAGAAACCTTGGGGGCAGCACGTAGGCAGGGTTTTGCCGAAGCTGGGTAAATCTGTGTGTTTTATTTTCTGCTTTTTATTATTCTGCTATTATCTGTGCTGCTATTATTTGACTGTTATCTGTGCTAAAATTATTTTATATACTTCCATAATAAATTTTTATAATTAATAGCATCACCCTATTCCCCCCCTAGGGTGAAATCGATCCTACATATTCATTTAGCCAACGTCTCTTCATCACTAATAAACTGCATTTATCATATGAAATTTTTGGATTATGTATCTAAACACCTTATGATCCCTAGTTTCTTTCATGATCTATATTGTGGAAATGTTTTCACAAAACAATATCATGGGATTCATCATATGGAATCACCCATAGCTCATTTATAAATTTGTGCATTTATATTTATACTTCTTTTATTATGGTGCTATTCAAGACGATGTACTTAGTCATTCGGTTAAACCAACCACTACCACTTGTTTGGAACATTTGCAATTAAAGCCCCTTAACTAAGGTAGAACTTGACTTTAGGATCGACAAGTTGTATTTGGTATAACTCATGATGTTTGATTCTGAACTTTTCTTCATAAAGAGTTTGTTGTTTCCATAAATAATGCTCTATAATTTCGTAAATATGAATACTCATAACTGCCATAGAGTGATCTTGATTCAGATGTGATTCTTGCTCAATGCATTAGTTACATAAGTGAAATACGATATAGTAGACAACATAACATATGTGATAGTTCCCATTGCTAATACATAAGGAATCCATCTTATATGCTCTATATTTAACATTTTACTACGGCTTTTATGTATATCATTTGGGAAAATCCCAATATTCTTTTATACTGATTATAAAAGATGTAATTTTAAAATCCTATATCAAGAATTAAACAACCAAATTAAGATTGATTTTAACATGGGTAAATTGTTAGCAATCGGTACTATGTTGTTTACTTATAGAAGTAGGTATAGTTTAGTACCTCTTAATATTCTTACTTGCAGACACAAGTTCCTTTGCATTTTGGCTAAAAATCAAACGATTTGTTATATAATAGAGTCTATACTCTTTATAGATTATTGGCAATTATGGAAATTATAGTTACTAACTAATCCTTTTCTCAATATTGATTAGAAATCATAGTTTCTCTGTAATGTGAGAATTTTTTTATTAGACATTCTAGTGAGTTATGTTTGTTTTAGGCTTAGTTCATTTCATTTCATCTTATACTATCAGTTTTTGCACTAAAGTCTTTGGATTGAATCCATTACTTATATAAATTGATTCAATTTTGAGTTCATGGAACTTATGTTCATAACATAAATTAGTCAACCATTGTTGGTCAATCCCAAATACTTTGAGCTGATTCGAAAGATCCCTCACAAGTAAATTTTATGTGCAGCCTCTCATCTTACACAACCAGTCAACTTTTTAACCTAGGACATGTAGGGATTTCTTATCAACCCATATCTTATATGATTTGGTAAACTGTGCTTTAGATGAAACTAAAATTAACATATGTACTTCCCATTAAGTACATATCCTTATAAAATGAAATCAACCCAACTTCACTCATCATCAATCGTTCTTTATCCAACAGAGTCTGGTTACTCCTTATCAATCACCATTATGTAAGAACGAGAGGACTTTATGCTTGAACCTTGTTCAATTTTTTGTACTTTTGGCATTCTTTTCAATATGCACACCCATTCGATCAAATCAAGTTGTTATATTTCCTTTGCACGTAATGTTTTCTACTTCCGTTTTATATTCAATGAACTTATCATATATGTATACTACTTGTCCATCAAATAGTCATGTCTATGTCTGTGATAATTCATCGATGAATTTAACAAAATAAATGGATCTGTTTTGGCATCGGTAGACTTTAGACTACATGCATATATATGTGTCAACCCAAAGAGTTCATTAACTCTTTTATCCCTCCCACAAAATTTATTCTTTGCCCTTAACCTTTTGAGTATAATACACCATTACCTTATGATTCACAACCATGTGATTAAAGAATTATTTCTAAAAAAATATGGATTAGTCCACTTCCAAAATAATTGTTATAGATAATCCAATATTTTCTATAGCTATTGCATCATTATCTTATAGTGAATATTCATAATATTCATATTAAAATAAAGCTATATCTA
The DNA here is from genome assembly GCA_030737815.1 of Allium fistulosum. Classification (NCBI taxonomy): domain Eukaryota; kingdom Viridiplantae; phylum Streptophyta; class Magnoliopsida; order Asparagales; family Amaryllidaceae; genus Allium; species Allium fistulosum. The sequence goes on along the minus strand of CM060906.1, from coordinate 714,789,182 downwards.
TGTTTATCCAACAGTGAAATTTTTTTATTTTCATATATAATATTTTGCATCCACACATAGACGAAGACAATCTTTCATAACTTGATGCATCCACTAATAAGTGTCATATCAAATGCTTCAACTATTCCTACCATTATAATAATATCTCATGAAATACAAGGCTCCATTCAATCACTCATTATGGGATTTTATTTCACCAACTGCAACTAGCTTATATTCAAGAGTTAAGATCAAATATCTTTAACTTAAAGAAATAACTTTCATAGAAAACAAATTTCTATATAAAAATTCATTTGGAATAAAAATCACATTTTTCATTCCTTATTAAGCATTTACCAATATTTTATAAAATTTTCATTTTCAATGTCTTTTTTATGAAGTAGAGGTGACCATTCACTCCCTTTCATCCCAGCTATGCCTATATTACATCCATCCACAAACATTGTTTTCCTTTCCAAATGGTTAAACCATTCAAAAGGAAACCATTACTACAAGGATACACCAAACCATTTACAAAAACTACATTTTACCATCCTTAACATTTATGGATTTCAAATAATTTTCACTTTACATAAACTGATTAAACTAACATTTCACTGATCATATTCCTAGGTCCATCTTGTAGCTCTTAGTCTAGTGCTATATTCAACACAACATGATCCTTATTGTAATCGATCATATTGAATACACAATCTTGTCCTTTGATTTACTTACTCATTTCGAACGTACCAATTTCATCAGGATTTCATATTTTATGAATGTGACTATTAAATTACAATATTTGTATGTGCTTGAATAAAGAACAAATATCCATATCTATGTATTGCTTTAGAGTTCAAAACATACACAGTCATAGGGAAACAAAATACTTAAGTGACCAAGGTACGTATGTATTTAGTATTTGCATAATTTGGATCTTGCATGGGTCTTGAAGTGATAACATGTCAAAGGATTTATTGGTAGGTATATTTTACTTTCTATGTCAATCTTAGTTCAATTTGTTTGTATATTTTAATTGTTAAACACTTTATCAATGATAGTAGTTGCACAAATTTGTCGATGTAGATTATTTTAACTTTATATAGCATATGTTGTTATAATATTAGAATGGTTAAATGTTAACATTTCATGTTCTAATAAGGCTCCATTAGAATTTTATATTCCTCAAAACCCTAAGAGAATAATTTCTCTAATGAGTGTTATGACTCGATGACCTTTGGATTTTGATCTTGAGTTTTCTTAACAAATCATAGGCTTGCAAGCGGTGGAACACTCTTTATTGGTTGTATCATATATATTGCCTAAACTTGGTCTTTGCCCTAATCTCAACCTTGTACCTGAGTTTTCTCAGTAAATCAAGAAAGTTTATTCACTCTTACCAATCATTTCTTGATGGTCTAGGTATAAGCATATACTTTGAGTTTTTGAAAACAAATACATGCATGAATCATACCATGTCTAGGCAACATATTAGTAACACTACATGTAATAGCTCTATCTCGAGTTTACTCAACAACTAGTGCACCTGCAAATAATCTATCAACATATAAATGATAAAAGGCAACAATTTTAAAGATTCATAAGCTTTAATATATCTTAAATGATACCAGTTTAAGTAATAATGTATTTCTTATGAAATACTGGTGTGATTCAAGTGTCGAACACATCTTAAAATACATCATATGTACCATATGTACATAAGTATTCCATATTTGGGTTTATTTTATTTTTTTTGGCAAAGCCGACAGGGTTTAATGGGTCCCTACCATTTTATTGATCCACCTAGGAAATTACAAATTACAGTAAACAAAAAAATACAAATCAACAGTAAACATAGAAGTGGAGAAAGGTGGATTAAAACAAGAAAAACAAAAAATATAAAAGGAGAAAAGGAAAACAAACAACAAAACAACACAAGAGGGCATGTTAGACATCCACAGATCCATCATCGGGCTCAAAAGGAATATTAGCATCATGAAGGCCTCTCTTAACCTCATAAATAATCAAATCAGACAACTGCTTCCCTGTTTTGCTTTTAGTTATGTCGAATACCCTGATGTTCCTTTCAAGCCAAATAAAATGAACAAATTTCTTGAATAGAAAAACATAGATTTTTGAGCGATCATCCACTTTAGCAGGAATCTTCAAGAGAGACTCCTATGTTTCATTTCTGTTCATTCCAACATTCATAATGCCAAGTTCATTTCTAACCATATGCTACAGACTACAAGTGATAGGGCATTCGAAGTATAGATGTTTTATAGTTTCAGGTTGATCATTACAGAAGGTGCAGTAGACACTAATGTAAGAGCGTGAAGAAGGTGATACTCGAAAGAAATCGATTACTCTTAAAGGAACAACAGAAAGCGATGGTGATGATGATGATGATGAAGCAGCTGAGCTAGCACTATTAATGAAGAAATTCAAAAAGTAGAATCACAGATATGGAAATCCAGCTCTAAATCAACAATTGAAAAGCAGAATAATCAAAGCAATAGACAGCCCAGAAGAGCGGGAGATCATCTGTCACAAGTGCAACAAACTCGGTCACATCAAGCCCAATTGTCCTCAGAATCGATAGGCCAAGAAAAGAAATAAAAAAGGAGAAGTTTTACAGCCATGTGGAATAAAAGTGATGATGATAAAAGCACTAGCATCGAGAGTGAAAAAGGAGATTTGTGCCTTCGAGGTGATATAACTGATAGTGATGATGAAGAGCCAAGCGAGGTATCAAAACTCACTCACTCAGAATTACTTATATATTTCCACGAAGTAAATGGCTGTTTTGAACGACTTAGGGAGAGATACGCTAAACTTGAATCACAAAGAGATACTTTGATGAGATTATATAAACAACTTGATCAATTGGTTAAAAACTATCAAAGCAAGAGCCCTAAGTGTGATAAGTGTCCATCATTTGAAGAAGAAATTAAAATTAAATCACTTGAAAATGAAATTCTGATTTTGAAAGAAAGCGAAAACACGAGGAGAGAAAATTCTACAAAAATTGCACACAATTATTGAACGAAAATGAATCTCTCAAAACACAAGTCCAACAATTGTCTACGACTTTAGGAAAATTCTCCAAAGGAGAAAAATCACTAAATATGCTAATAGGAAAACAAACTGCTAATAAAGATAGACAAGGACTTGGGTATAAACAACTTGAACCTGTTAAAAGAAAAATTAATCAAGTCAATTCCATGTGCACAATTTGTATAAAATTTGGACACAATCAAAACAATTGCTGGTATAGACCCAAACACGTAAAAACTATTTCAATTTGGGTTCCAAAAGGCACGAATATAAAATCCCTCAAAGTTAAACAAATCTGGGTGCCAAAAGGAACATATATAAATAGTTTTGGTTCTCCACAAACTTATTTTTCAAAATCTATTGCCACTAACAATCATGGACCTATAAAAACAAATAGGTCACAAAAATCTTTTATCGTGTAGGTATAGTGGCAGGCTAAGGAACAATAATAGTGTTATCTGGATTCTGGCTGTTCCAGAAACACAACGGGCGACAAATCAAAGTTCCTTAGCCTAGAATTGTAACAACCCATAATTTTGTGAATATTTTTAATTAAAATTTTATTTGAAATTTTGATTTTTAAAATCATTTAAAAGTGAATTTTTAGAATTTTTCCAATGTAAGTTTGGAAATTGGTTGTAATTTATTTTCCAAATGCAATAAATAAACGATTTTTGAAAATTTTATATTTTGGTCAAAATTTGAATTTTCAGTAAAAAAAATGAATTTTAAATTTTAATCTTTTTCTTTGAAGCAGAATATATTTGTGATATCTGTTCTGCTTTTCGTTTCGTTAAATTCTGAGTTATACTTTTTAAATTAGATAAATTACAGCGTTTTTACACGCAGTTATTTTCTGTATTTCAATTTCTAGTTTTCTATGTGTGTTTCTATATTTTATTTTCTATGTTATTTTATTTTATTTTTCTATTTTGTTTATGTAAACTTTATTTATTGGATTTTACTTGTGTGTATATCTTTTCATAAAAGGCTTGGAAGAAATCAAGGAGACATGCGTTACATTTCTTTAATGCTTGCCTTTTTATTTACCTACCCTCTTTATTACTTACCCTAGCCATTCACCATTCATAGCCATGAATTGCTCTTATTAATCGCGTACAAACATCTCAAAATATCTTTTTTTTCAATTGCATTTAAGAATATATGTGTGTGTGTGTGTTTCTTTCTTCTTATTTCTTTCCTTTTATTTCCTAGTTTTTGTTTTTCTATCATTTACTCCTCTTTAGTCATTCATACCCTATCAATTCACATGAAAAAGCAAGTAACTTACCGCATTTTGTTCCATTGTTTCTTTTTATTTAATAGGAAATAAATCCCTTCAAATCTCTAGCCATTTAAGCACTTAATTACTTGCCAATTCATTGCACTTGATTAGGCGTGAATAACTCCCCTATTAAGTTCTAATTCACGTACAAAAAACCTTTTACCAAATCTCATTTTCATTTGCATCTTCACGTGAGAAATTTTCTTGTAAGTAATGGCTTCTTTTTCTTTTGTTTTTCTATTTTTTTTTCTTTCTCTTCTATTTTCTTTTATTTTCTTTGTTTTCCTTCAAGCTAGGCTTAGCCTCCATCTTCTTATTTACTTCTATGGCGTGTACAAACTTTATTTATTTAGTGAAGGTTTCTTTTGTGTATATACATCTATATTTATTGGATAAGTAACAAATCAATTAAGATACGTTTTAAATATAGGCATACGTTTCTTAATTTATTTATTGCCTTTATATATTTCCCACCTTTTAATCTTCTACCATATCTATTCATAAATGCATAGACGTGATTTTCTCCTTTTCAATCACGTACAAAGTTATCAAACTCCTCTGTTCATTTGTTTAAGATTTATATATACAAGATCTTTTCCCTACTTAAATTATGCCTTTTTAAATTTCCTTGCCTTTTTATTTTCTAACTATTCCTAAACTTTAGCCATTCAAATCTTTTTAAACCTAGCCGCCTCTTATTATTCACGTGAAAAAAAGGGTTTCTCATTGTATTATTTGAGTGAGGAAGGAAAAAGTCTAGATCCATGGCTTCCTTCTCTTTTTTTTTCTTTCACTTTTATATTTTTTTTCCTCTTTTTCCTTTTGTTTTCTCCTTGCATAGCTCAGCCTCCACCACCACAACATTACCTCCTCCTCACTATTAGACCATGGCAAAGCCCACTTGGTGGTTGAAAGCAAGGTTATGTTCTTTGATTCGTAATTGCATGATTTAATTCATTTTGTTGTGTTGAATCTTAATTCTTATGATTTGTGTATTTGTTATATACAAGATCAATATCTTGGCTCTCCATCCATTCAAATCAGAATTGTGTCTAGTCGTGCTTTCGTGCTTTCCGGATTTTTGTTTGTGTGTTTGCTTTGCAAACTTCAGCGTAAAAAGGTGAGCAATCACTCACGATTAACGTTTTTCTTTTATTTATTAAATTTGATTTCAATTGAAACGACAATTGAAATATGCTGTTGTTAGTTATTTACACTGTTTTATATGCTATCACCTGTATCAGTTCACTTATGACATCTTACACCATTAACTGTTAATTATGAAATGATAATCTAGTTTGGCTGAAAATTGATTGATTGTTCGATGTTTATATTGGACGTTAATTTGTTAATTTTAAGTGATTAATATTATGCAGAATTGAAATTGATATAGGACAGTTAACAAATTTAGAACCGATTTATATGTTAAATTTGATTAGTTGAATATGACCCCCTTTAATTGTTAAATTAATTGACATGTAGAATAGTGATAATTACACTTTGAACCATCGATGTATATTGGATTAATTGTTGTAGTATAAGATTGTAATCGAATGACAAGTGAAAAACCGTATAAATAATTAGTGGAATAATCTTTAATCTGTATGAAATGATAGTGTAGATTCTAGAAATAATCGTATTAATTTGCACAAATAACAATGCAAATTAATACGATTATTTCGGGATTATTTGAATTGATTATTGGATTGATATTGATTGTTGTTATTGCTTGTTTATTTACTTTGACACCATCCCAGTTATCACACTGCAAGTCCCCTTTGATATGCTTTGATTTTGAATTGAATTGGAATCGGGTTGAAATGATAAATACCCAAATTGAACTTTGACCTAGGATAGAGAATTAAATAAAAACCCGATTGGTCAATAATTTGATTTAAAAATAAAACGATAGATTTAATTGTGATGAATGAATAGATTTAATTGAAATAAAACGATAGATTTAATTGTGATGAATGAATAGATTTAATTGAAATAAAATGATAGATTTAATTGTAATGAATGAATAGATTTAATTGAAATAAAACGATAGATTTAATTGTAATGAATGGATAGATTTAATTGAAATAAAACGGTAGATTTAATTGTAATGAATGAATAGATTTAATTGAAATAAAACGATAGATTTAATTGTAATGAATGAATGGATTTAATTGAAATAAATCAATGGATGTAATGGTATTAAATTAATAGGATTAATTGTAATAAATTTATGGACTTAATTGTAATAAATAAATGGATTCAATTGTAACGAATTAATAAGTGGACCTAATTGAAATAAATTAATGGATTAAATTGAAACGGATTAATAAATCTATTTAATTAGATAAACGGATTTACACATTAAATTGAAATGAGATTTGATTAAGTAAGTTTTAGAATCTAATAAAGTGAATTTATTAGATTCGAAATAGAATCTAATTTGGATAAATTTAATAAATTTGAAATTTGTTATAAATGAGATTAAGTAACAAAGTGACCTAAAGGAATGTAAAACCAACTAAATTTACGGAGTTGATTTAGCAGTTGAAATTGATTAAATCAAAGTGTTGATTAAATTTAATGTAACGATGAATGGGAATAGGAATTAAATTGAAATTGAATACTTAAGTATCGTTAACTCAAGGACTTGAACTAAAACTCCATTTGGAAATATGATTTTAAATGTTCGAAATAAATTAAATTGCGAAATGTCAAATTTTAAAAATGTGACGACCGCCCATGACCCCTGCACCGAATCTAGAGATAGTGCGCTGTAAGGTGTGCCAGGCGACCATGGGCGATTGTCAGGGTAAAATAAAACAACAGAATCTATCGTATTACTCACAGCGCATGGACAAAATACAATAGAACATATGTATAGTGAAGCTTTACAGAACAAAATGACATCATATAAAACTCCATAATAGTTGAATACAAGCATCCACATAGTCAATACATCAAGCCTCACTACATATCTCTCAGAGAAAACATAACAGCGGAATATCCAGTACATATAATAAGAAGATAATATGCAACCCTCAAGCTCGTCTTCGATATCAGCATCGTGAGAAGAGGACAGCACCTGTCACCTGTTACCTAGTCTGCCCGTCCCAAAATGGACGAACAGCCCAAGGCAATAAGAATTAAAAACATAAAGCCTTGAGTCAGACAACAGTCTTAGTGAGCAGTAAATTAACTAACAACATACCAAAAGAGCATAAAGGAAAAGGAATAGGAATACAACCCTCCCACTCCAACCTCATTCTACAGTGATAGCCCCAAACATACACTAAGCAGAAGCAAACATAGCAGAGCATACAATTTAAAGTAAAGCTACTATCACTCGAGTCAAGGGCGATGTTTTCCAAGTACCAAGGCCTAAATCAGATAAGCACCCAGAAAATACCGCTCTTGAGTCCGAATGACGATACAACCAAACATCCATGACTCTGGCTATCACTGTTATCATTGCTTCGATATCACCGTTAATTGAATGACCGGCACATTCTTTCAGCCGTCCGTCAAGGGCTAATGGAAACCCCGGTTCTAGACATAACTCCCGCACGTCGTCGCAGCCCGTGCCTAGGACTATCGAATCTGCCCAGATTACTCGACCATCAACAGTTGGCCGTTGGGACTATCGAATCTGCCCAAACGTACTCTTGCTTAGAGCATGCTAGAACCTTCAACAACGATGCTATCCAAGCCTCCTAGTCATCCTCCTCGACGACTATTCTCATATCCATTCATTATCCTCAACTCGAATCATATCACCGAGTTATCAACATGCTTGGAATGATCCCGTCTGGATTAGACCAAGTTTTCATCATATGATGCCTCGCTTCATTACATCCTCGCAAAGCCTCATCTCAACCTCACATCATCAAATCTATGCATAAGAGCTTCATCATCCCGCTACATATGCCACGAGCAGCTTTCCCAATTCAAGAGCCTTTCCTTTAGCTTTTGAATCATCTTCGATCTAAATCTAATCATCGATCATCTAGTTCATAACAATCAATCAAATCAAACATCAATCCAAGCAATCAAGCATTCAAATATGATCTAAGTAGACAATTATAACAATAATGGCATTTTCATAATTAAAGAGTTGAAATCCAATAAGCATGAAATCATGGATTATATCTCTACAAACTTGATGAATGAACTTGCATAGGTTAACATATGATAAAATGGATGTAACATCATCATGAACAATGGATCTATATGGATCTACACTTTGGATGAAGAAAATGTATGGAAATTCCTATTTTAACACCAAATCGAGCCAACAATCCGATATACTCCTTTGGATCCGTGTGAGAGATAATCACCACTCACCAAATCACCAAAACAACCTCAAATCAACACGCTTCAGATCTGGACAGCGAAGGATCAAGCTTGATCTATCACGAATCCGCTTCAAACGAAGAAATCTCACTTGAAAAGATGAAGATCTTCAACTTTAGCTCTTGAATCTTCAATCTTGATCTTCGATTTGGATGAAAGGAATCACTAGATTAGAGTGGAGAAAAGAAGTGAAGAAGTGTAGAAGTCGAGCTCTCTAAATGGCAGCACTTCGTCGCTTCAAAATCCGGATCCCAAAAATGAAGAGAAGCTCTCCTATTTATAGCAGAAAATACCATAAGTCGTAACTCGTCCGCCTTCATGAGTCGTCTACGACTTACGACTCAACACCCTACGACTTAACTTCTGGCTTCAACGACTTAACACACTTCTGCCTATGACTCACGACAAAACAGCTATCTCCTAAGTCGTCTCCGACTTATAGCATGCGCCTACGACTCACCAGACCCCCTGTCTACGACTTAAATGCGCACGCGCCTTACTTGGTTAGACGACTCATCAGATAACTGGGATACGACTCATCAGATAACTGGGGTACGACTCATCAGATAAGTGGGGTACGACTCATCAGATAACTGGGTTGCGACTCAACTCCTAAGTCGTCTACGACTCAATACATAGGCTACGACTTAAAGGATACGACTTAACTGGTTAGACGACTCATCACTTAACTCGGTCAGCTCTTATGTCGTAAATCCCTAGGTCGGTCACTTACTTAGGTTGTCTATCCCTTAACTCGGCGACGACTTACCACCTACGACTTAACACTTGCCGAGTTAACTTCGACCTACTGACTTAGCCCAGCTACGACTTATCTCGTTAGGTCGCACTTTCCTTAAGTCGCTCACGACTTACTACTTAACTCGGAAATCCCCTGGGTAGCTCCTATCCCCTAAGTCGTATACGACTTATGACACTAAGTCGTGAACGACTTAGGACTTAGCCAGTTTTGCTCAAAATCTGAAATGGCTCAAAAGTGCTAAAATTCCAGATTTTGTCGAACTTGTCGATCCGTAAAAATACGGGTCGTTACATTCTCTCCCCCTTAGGAATTTCGCCCCCGAAATTCCAAACAAAAAAAGCAATCAAAGACTATTCTGTACGCCTACCATCCATCGAAATCAACAAACCATGCATCCAATTCTAGCTTAGCGTACAGAATTCTAAAACTAGAACAAGTTACAATATCGCGAGATGACACGACACTTTAGGGCCATACCTTGAAGAGTTCAGGATGAGCTGCCTTCATCCTCTCTTCCTCCTCCCACGTGCAGTCGTTATCATCATCACTCCATTGTATCTTGAGCAACTTAACTACCTTCCTCCTAAGCTGTTTTGTGTCGGTTTCCACAACACGAAGCGGCTTACGAGGTCTTCTATCGACTGGATTAACTTCGAAATCTTCATAACTATCAGTAGAAAACACCGTATCCGAGTCATGCACATACTTCCGTAGATATGATACATGAAAAACATTGTGCACACCCGACATCTTCTCTGGCAACTCCAATCTGTAGGCGAGCTTTCCAATTCGCTCGATGATCGGGAATGGTCCAACAAATCTCAGAGTCAATTTTCCTTTCCTCCCGAATCGAATAACATTCTTCAGTGGAGAAATCTTCACAAAAACCATATCTCCTGCGTCGAATTCCAAATCCTTTCGACGCTTATCAGCATAACTCTTCTGACGGTCTTGGGCTGCCTTCATTCGTTGCCGAATGATCTCTATACAATCTGAAGTCTGACGAATCATCTCTGGCCCAAGCATCAACTTTTCTCCAGTTTCCAACCAACATGTCGGAGAGTTACACGGTCTTCCATACAATGCCTCATACGGTGCCATACCAATACTTGACTGGTAACTGTTGTTGTATGCAAACTCCACCAAATGAAGGTGATCTTCCCATGATCCTCCGAAATCCAAAACACAAGCTCTAAGAAGATCTTCCAAAACTCGGTTGACTCTCTCGGTCTGACCATCCGTTTGGGGATGATAAGCTGTACTTAAACACAACTCGGTTCCCAAGACTTCCTGGAAGCTCTTCCAAAATCCACTAGTGAACAATGGGTCCCGATCGCTCACTATACTCTTCGGAATACCATGGAAACGAACTATCCACTTAACATACAACTCAGCCAACTTTGACGCAGTCCTAGTCGATCGAACAGGAATGAATCTCGTACTCTTGGTCAGACGATCCACAATGACCCAAATCCCTTCATTTCCCGTTCTTGTTCTAGGTAGTCCATCAATAAAATCCATCGATATCTGCTCCCACTTCCATGTAGGAACTTCTAATGGTTGAAGCAATCCGCTTGGCTTCTTCTGTTCGGCCTTCACCAACTGGCAGTTCATACACTTGGAAATAAAATTTCCAACATCCTTCTTCATACCTTCCCAGTAGTAGGTTCTCTTCATATCCCGATGCATCTTATTTCCACCTGGATGAATTGTCAGCTTTGAGTGATGACTTTCCTTCAGAACTTCACTCCTCAATTCATCTATATCGGGAACAACTAGTCGTCCTTGCTTCCGAAGCCAACCCTCTCGATCGACCTCGAATCCTTTATCCTTTTCTGGATCCAATCCAGATTCCAATTCACGGATAATCTTGACAAGCTTATCATCTCGCTTTTGGCTCTCGCCAATCCTTTGCACAAGAGTGGGTCTTATTGATAAGTTTGCCAACATCTCAGGTTCCAATTCGCATCTAGGCCTGAAGTCAAATCCAGCTAAATACTCGAGATTCTTCCATTCAGAAAACATGGCTCCCAATCCTGCATGTCTTCGACTTAACGCATCTGCCACTGCGTTACCTTTTCCCGGAGTATAAGCTATACCAAAATCATATGATGCCAAAAACTCTAGCCAACGTTGCTGCCGAAGATTCAAATCCTTTTGGGAGAAAAGATACTTCAACGACTTGTGATCCGTAAACAACTCGAATCGAACTCCCAATAAATAATGCCTCCACATCTTCAGAGCAAATACAATCGCCGCTAATTCCAAATCATGAGTTGGGTAATTCCTTTCATGCGGCTTCAGTTGTCGACTGGCATACGCAAAAACTTTATCCTTCTGCATCAGCACTGCTCCAAGTCCAGTACCACATGCGTCGGTGTAAACCACCATCTCATCATTCCCACTAGGAATATTCAAAACAGGAGCACTCGTCAATCGCTCTTTCAGGATTCCGAAAGCTTGCTCACACTTAGCATCTCAACTGAACACTTGGTTCTTCTTCGTTAATCCTGTTAACGGTGCAGCTACCTTGGAGAAGTCTTTGATAAACCGTCGATAATATCCTGCTAATCCAAGAAAACTTCTCACATCTGATGCATTCTTAGGTCTAACCCAATCATGGATTGCTGCCACCTTAGCGGGATCAACCGCTATTCCATTTCCAGAAATCACATGGCCTAAGAACCTCACTTCACTCTTCCAGAAGTGACACTTTGAAAACTTAGCCTTCAGCTGATGTTTCCGCAAGATTTCCAAAACCATACGCAAGTGCGTCTTGTGCTCCTCTTCCGTTCTGGAATAAATCAGAATATCATCCACGAACACAAGTACGAACTTGTTCAACTGATCTCTGAACACTCTATTCATAAGATCCACAAAATATGCTGGCGCGTTAGTCAATCCAAACGGCATTACCAGCCACTCAAAGAAACCGGATGGTGTCCTAAAAGCAGTCTTCGGCACACTATCCTTAGCCACTCTCAACTGGTGAAATCTCGTTGCCAAATCCATCTGAGAAAACACCTTAGCTTCGTGAAGCTGATCAAACAAGTCATCTATTCTCGACAATGGATACTTGTTCTTCTTAGTTACCTTATTCAGCTCACGATAATCCACACACAATCTCAACGATCCATCTGCCTTGGTTGCGAACACAACTGGTGCACCCCACTCGGACACACTACGCCGAATGAATCCTTTCTGTAAAAGGTCATCAACTTGCACCCTCAACTCTTGCTATTCCCTAGGCGCCATCCGCCTAAGAGGCATCACAACAGGTCTGGCTCCTTCAACTAGATCTATACGAAACTCGATCTCTCTATGCGGCGGCAACCCTTTGACTTCGTCAAAGACATCCTCGAATCCATTAGCGATCGACACTGATGACAGTCCATCCCGTGGAACAACTAGCGAATACATGAAGCTCATGAAGACGCCTTCTTCATGCTTACATCGTATTACAATCTTTCGCCCCTCCACATTCTCGACTGTCACTTCCAACCTTTCGCAATCAACCTTCGCCGCATATTTCCTAAGCCAGTCCATACCCAAAATAATTTCAAACCCCGCAAAGTTCAGAACAAAGCAATCACAAATAAAAGAGCAACCATGACTCGATACAACTAGACCACGACATAACATACACAAACAAGACGAACCCCCAACTGGATTAGTCACAACCAATGGCCTATCAACAATATCCGGTTCCAAACCTAACCGGCCTACGAGTTCATTACAAACAAACGAATGCGACGCTCCAGTATCAAACAAAACTCTAACTGGAACACCACATAGGAAAAGAATACCTTGAACAACCACACTCTTTCCTTTCTCTTCAGCAGTAGGAGCTTTTGAAGACGACGGAACAGCTCCCAAAGCATAAGCTTGCACAATCTGCTTGTCCCTCCTCGGTTCTGGACAATTCTTCCTGAAATGCCCCGGCTTGTCACAGTTGTGACACTTCATCGGTGCCTTCGGATTCTTACAATCCTTCGAGAAATGGCCCTTCTACTGACAATTGTAGCAAGTCACCTCGCCTTTCGGCTTCTTCTGGCCATCTTTACCCTTCTGCTGCTGCTGCTTCCTCTTCTTGTTTCCACCCTGCTGGGGTTTAGACTCTTCCCTGGTCACAGCAACAACAGATCCATCCTTAGGAAACAGACTCTCATGCCTGAGAGCTTTTTCCACAAGCTTCTCAAATGAATCATCCAAATGATCCACCAACTGCCTCCCAAGATAACTATCCAAGCCGGTCACAAACTTCTCATTCTTCTGATAAGCAGACTCAATATACGACCGGGCATACTTGGACAAAGCTTCGAACTCAGAAACATACTCAAGAACTGATCTTCCACCTTGCTTGAGCTCCACAAACTTCTTGAACAGAACAGACTTCTGAGCTGTAGAAATGAACTTAGCTTCAAACCTAACTTGGAATTGCTCCCAAGTAATCTCTTCCTCCGGAGTATCGATGGTAATAGAGTTCCACCAATCAGAAGCTCTCCCTTGAAGCTGCCTTGATGCCAACTTCCTCCTAGCTGCATCATCAATTCCCAAATCACCAAAGATCCTTCTACAAGCATCTATCCATCTCTGGACTTCGATAGTTGATTCTGTTCCCAAGAAAACCTTCCCTCCAAGAGCAGTATAATCCTTGCACAGCTTAGCAAAATCCACTGGTTTCGGAGTCTGAACCTGAACTCCAACATCAACTGCCGCCCCAGGAACTGGTATCCTTCTCATGATCGAAGTCATCATAGCTTCGAACATGGCTGCATAATCAGCAGTTTCTTCAGTAGCACGGCCTTCCCTAGCAGCTGGTCTCCCTCTTCGACTCATTCTCAATATCTATAAAAAGGAATGATTAGAACATCTAGAAAAACAACTGCATAAAGGACTCAAACTCTACTAAGCTACTATATTATATATAGTAGTCATCCATCAAAATACAATTACGTCTCTCATACGTAGTTACGACAGCGAGCGTTGGGTAATATCGATTAACCTCGCTCTGATACCAAATGTGACGACCGCCCATGACCCCTGCACCGAATCTAGAGATAGTGCGCTGTAAGGTGTGCCAGACGACCATGGACGATTGTCAGGGTAAAATAAAACAACAGAATCTATCGTATGACTCACAGCGCATGGACAAAATACAATAGAACATATGTATAGTGAAGCTTTATAGAACAAAATGACATCATATAAAACTCCATAATAGTTGAATACAAGCATCCACATAGTCAATACATCAAGCCTCACTACATATCTCTCAGAGAAAACATAACAGCGGAATATCCAGTACATATAATAAGAAGATAATATGCAACCCTCAAGCTCGTCTTCGATGTCAGCATCGTGAGAAGAGAACAGCACCTGTCACCTGTTACCTAGTCTGCCCGTCCCAAAATGGACGAACAACCCAAGGCAATAAGAATTAAAAACATAAAGCCTTGAGTCAGACAACAGTCTTAGTGAGCAGTAAATTAACTAACAACATACCAAAAGAGCATAAAGGAAAAGGAATAGGAATACAACCCTCCCACTCCAACCTCATTCTACAATGATAGCCCCAGACATACACTAAGCAGAAGCAAACATAGCAGAGCATACAATTTAAAGTAAAGCTACTATCACTCGAGTCAAGGGCGATGTTTTCCAAGTACCAAGGCCTAAATCAGATAAGCACCCAGAAAATACCGCTCTTGAGTCCGAATGACGATACAACCAAACATCCATGACTCTGGCTATCACTGTTATCATTGCTTCGATATCACTGTTAATTGAATGACCGGCACATTCTTTCAGCCGTCCGTCAAGGGCTAATGGAAACCCCAGTTCTAGACATAACTCCCGCACGTCGTCGCAGCCCGTGCCTAGGACTATCGAATCTGCCCAGAGTACTCGACCATCAATAGTTGGCCGTTGGGACTATCGAATCTGCCCAAACGTACTCTTGCTTAGAGCATGCTAGAACCTTCAACAACGATGCTATCCAAGCCTCCTAGTCATCCTCCTCGACGACTATTCTCATATCCATTCATTATCCTCAACTCGAATCATATCACCGAGTTATCAACATGCTTGGAATGATCCCGTCTGGATTATACCAAGTTTTCATCATATGATGCCTCGCTTCATTACATCCTCGCAAAGCCTCATCTCAACCTCACATCATCAAATCTATGCATAAGAGCTTCATCATCCCGCTACATATGCCACGAGCAGCTTTCCCAATTCAAGAGCCTTTCCTTTAGCTTTTGAATCATCTTCGATCTAAATCTAATCATCAATCATCTAGTTCATAACAATCAATCAAATCAAACATCAATCCAAGCAATCAAGCATTCAAATATGATCTAAGTAGACAATTATAACAATAATGGCATTTTCGTAATTAAAGAGTTGAAAATCCAATAAGCATGAAATCATGGATTATATCTCTACAAACTTGATGAATGAACTTGCATAGGTTAACATATGATAAAATGGATGTAACATCATCATGAACAATGGATCTATATGGAGCTACACTTTGGATGAAGAAAATGTATGGAAATTCCTATTTTAACACCAAATCGAGCCAACAATCCGATATACTCCTTTGGATCCGTGTGAGAGATAATCACCACTCACCAAATCACCAAAACAACCTCAAATCAACACGCTTCAGATCTGGACAGCGAAGGATCAAGCTTGATCTATCACGAATCCGCTTCAAACGAAGAAATCTCACTTGAAAAGATGAAGATCTTCAACTTTAGCTCTTGAATCTTCAATCTTGATCTTCGATTTAGATGAAAGGAATCACTAGATTAGAGTGGAGAAAAGAAGTGAAGAAGTGTAGAAGTCGAGCTCTCAAAATGGCAACACTTCGTCGCTTCAAAATCCGGATCCCAAAAATGAAGAGAAGCTCTCCTATTTATAGTAGAAAATACCCTAAGCCGTAACTCGTCCGCCTTCATGAGTCGTCTACTGTTTGCACAAAAAATGGACAAACACCTCAAAGTTGTATGATTTAGTAGATCTTATGTCGTTCTTAGTGATTTTGGAGGTTTATGCAAATATATGAAAACAGGGGCTAAACTGTAAAAAGACACGCAGATTTATAGTGGTTCAGCCAGAATGTGCCTACGTCCACTTTATATGTTATTTCTCTTCTTTTGTTGTGATTACAAGTACAAAGCTTTGGTACAAGTAAAAGAAAGTTGTTTGAAAGTTCCTTCCGTGCTTGAGCTCTCAAACTTGTCCCCATTGTTGTACCCCTGCCTCTCTATTTATAGAGTGAGGTTGGGGGCAGGGGTCTTGGATATATACAGCTGCTGGTGGGCCTGGGCTGAAGTGATCTGGCCTGGCAGCCTGGTTCGACATCCTCTTGGTTCGGTCATGAGGTGGTTTGGTGATAGGTGGATGGGATTTGGTCCGGTTGTATTTGGTTCGGTGGTAGGTGGAGGGGATTTGGTCCGGTTGTATTGGTTCGGTGGTAGTTTGGATCGGTGGTGGCTTGGATCGGTGGAGAGGAGTTGATTCGGTTGTATTTGGTTCGGTAGTATTGGGTGGAGGTTTGGTTCGGCAGTCTCGAGTGGAGGTTGGTTCGGCAGTCTGGAATAGGGTCGAAACGTACCCAACATTTGCCCCCCAAAGCGGGGCGTATGACGGCATACGTTGTGCTTTGTTTTGTCTCGAGTGACCGTATTCGGTACCTGAGTCGAACCGGCTGGTCCGGTCATTCATTCTTCCCTTATAAATAGGGGGCTTAGGCCATCGCTTTTCCTATCAAGTGATTTAGCCGAACCAAGTTATTAAGCATTCTAGCCGGACCAAGTGATTTAGCCGAACCAGGTACTATTTTTTCTGCCGAGTGAACTGTTGATTTATACGACCGAATGAACCATTGATTTGAACGACCGAATGAACCATTGATTTGTGCCACCGAATGAAACTATTGTACCGAGTGAACATGTGTTTCATACTTCGAATTTTTAAGCGAAATTCCAGATTACGCTGCTCGTATATTCTAACGATATACTTTTCCCATGTTTGCAGATAAAATGTCTCGAAAAGTTGAAACTCGATCAGATAAGAGGAGATCCGGGGGTGAAGGAGAGTCCTCGGCCGTGCCCCCAGCTCAATCAGGATCGGAGCGTCATGGGCCCGCCCCAAGGTCATTAGTGGATGGATATGGTCCCCAGGAGCTGCTGGATTCCCCGCCTGACTGCTTTCCTAGCTCTCTCAAAGAGGAGCAACTCGATGTTATATCTCGTTCCTTTGGGATCGATAGAGCCCTCATGCTGCTGCCGGGCCTAGGAGTCATGCCATATAGTCCTCCCGAAGGATACTTTGCTTATAGTGGGTACCATTGCATGTGTGGTGCTATCCCGCCTCTCAATGCTTGGGTAGTCAGCTTCCTCACGTATCTGAAGGTGGCCCCATTCCAGCTTCAGCCCAACTCTTATGCCATACTGGTGAGCCTTTTCGTTATTTTTCGGAGGAAGTATGGTCGCGCTCCCTCCAACCGGGAGATCCGGTACTTGTAAATTTAAGGGGCTATAAGAAGGGGTCCCCATATATTAGCTTGGAGTCCGCTGTGACCTTCAAGCCGGTCCTGGACCTGTACTCTAAATTCAGCATGTTCAAGAAAGAGTGGTTCTTTGTTAGGGACGACTCCGTCTCCATCCGGCGTTTTACCTCTGGATGTAAGTTGATGCTTTTACTTATAATTTTTTATCCCGATTGCGATGCTTCTTCTCATACTTTCTCATTTTTGCTAGCGACAGGTGGCTTTCCGGTTGTGGAGACTGACCGCCTGGTTCAGACGGCGGCTGAGATAGAAGCCATTCTTGGGAAATACAGATCATCTGCCTTCTTGATTAGAAATGCGATTCTTCTGGAATATAACTTAATTCTTCCGCAGCAGTCTGTAGTTAAGTTGAGGGAAACGGCGGAAGAGAGGGCGGCTGCTCAGGTTAAGGGAGGCGTTGCGGCAGAGGGTGGAAAGAGAAAACCATTCACGAAACCTCCAGCCGTCGGAGGTAAGAAACTTAAGAGGTCGGACGGTCCTTCTCCCAGTAATTGTCCACTTACTCAGGGGAGATAGATGCGGAGGAAGAAAGAGGTGAGGCTGAGGGCGGAAGTGACGTTGAGCGTCTTGGTGATGATGGTGGCGATGGACAGGGTGGTGATGGTTCCAGGGCTCTGTCTTCTGGGCAAGTAGGCGAAATGCAAGAGTGGACGGATGATGCTTTCCGCCAAGCTTTTGAGGGGTTGGATGATGATCTGGCTTTGGTAGAGAAGACCGGGAAGGCGGACAAAGCCGGGACTGGTGCAAGCGAGTCTTCTCCGACCATTCCGGCCAAGGTGGCTCTGACGACTCAAGGTGAACTCTTGACTCCTGCATGCTTCATAAATGATAGGGACTTAGGAATATTTTATGATCCGCTTCCGTCCTGGACTGAAATCCAGGACTTATTGCAGTATCCCACTCCTCCCCAGGGTTTGTACAACCATAGATGTGTTTCTTTTCCTTTTTTAACTTGTAATTTACCGCGTTTCTCGAATCGTATAGTGATGTAAGATTGTGACATTTGTTCTTTATATTAGGAGCAGGCAAGACGTCCAAAGCTTCAGACCTTCGACACAGGCTTGAGCAATATAAACTTTCCAAAATTTCTGCTAAGCCGAAGCCCTCAACCCAACGCTCCGGGGATGTAGTCGGATACCGTCCTCTTCTTGGGGTCATCGAAGAGGGTATTCAACAGAGGAAGAGGAGTCATCCTTTATCCGAAACTTCGCCCGGTCCTCAGCCTCCGGCTCAGCCTATTCATGACATTACTGAGGAGGGTAGCGAGTTTGCACCTTCTCCGCACCCATCCGGAAACCCTTCTGTTATTCATATCGACCGTCCCGACTTGGCCCGTAATCCATTTGCGGGTCATCCTGATCTAGATCCCAGTTCTCATGATATTACTTTCGACGAAGTCACTGGTGAACATCTTCTCCCCCGTAACCCCATGGTACGAGTACTTGACGAAGCCAAGGCCTTAGATCTCGATCTAATCACTACTCGTATAGTCACTATGGGAGACGAGGCCAAGGCTAATATTGATCGGGTGGCAGAGGAGACCAAGAAGCTGATGGGGCATCATGCTCGGCTGGTTAAGGCCGGAGAGGAGATTGGGAGCGCCAATATCCGACTTCGATTGGTGGTTTCGGATCAGGCCAAACAGCTTGCGGATCAGGCTATCCAGATTTCTCAGCATGAGGCTGCTACTGGGCGACTAAGGAAAACCATGGAAGAGGCCAGTCGGGCCGAACTGCGGAAAATGGAAGCTGCTTGCAAAGAGCGGATTGACATGGCTATTGCCACGGTGGATGAGGTTCGGAGAGCGGATCTCGAGCAGGTGGAGGAATTGTCCGAGAAACTTGAGGCTGCAGAGCTTGCTCAAGCTAAGTTGAGGGAAGAGATGGAGGTGATGCGGAGGTCCCTTCAGGCTGATTGCTCGAGATACAGATTGGAGAGAGATGCTGCCGTCGAAAGGTTGTCGGCTTCCGATGCCCGGATGAAGGAGTTTGAGGAGAATGAGGGAATGATGGATGACATGCTCCAGGACATGTATTTCCGAACTTGGAAGCAGGGCAATCTCTCTTGGATGGATGATTATCCCAGGGTCATGGCCAAGATCTATCTTCGGGCTTTGGAGGAGGCTAAGGCTGATGTAGATAAAGAGGGTGGAACGATCTTCAGTATGGATGTGGTCACTGCCCAGTTCACCAAGGAGGAGAAAGCGGCGGTAAAGGAGGGTATGCGGTTGCTTGCTGCTGAAGAGGCAGGTGTGCAGGTAGAGGATGACGACCAGGACGGTCAAGAAGCAGGTGCTGGTAAGTCTTCCTTTCTAGTCTTTCCGTTAACTTGGTTACTTATCACTAATGAATCCTTTTTATGACCGGGCAGGCGGGCAAAAGGGCAAGGACAAGACTTTGACGCAACCGGCTCCCTGATTAGACCTGGAACATTCTTTTTGTAGGTTTGGCATTGTTGTATCTGTTAGTCTTAAGACAGTAGAGTAACTTCTAAGTTGTAATTCTTGCTACTTGTAATAATCAACATTATTCTTGACGTGTAATTTTTTAACTTAAGCTGATTTTGTCGTTTCTTGAATGTTTGTTGCTGTTTTGACATGTCGTATGAGAAATATAGCTATGTATATTCTCGTAATTAAATTGTGTTTGATGTCAGATTCTGGTTTTAAATCATAATCTCATGACTTGCAATGTTAGCGTGCGGTGTGAAAAAATTAAATTACAGTCATGCATCTGCACATAAAGGAAGAAAATACCGCCTTTCATGTTCTGTTTGTAAATGGCAGCTTCGAATATCTTGTATGACCAAGCATGGAAAGCGGTTGAATGCCCTGCCATCTGATTGTGAATCTCTGCATCCATTGGCGAGTATCTCTTACCCTGCATCCTGTACTTTATGGTTTGTTATAGAGGATAGGAGGAAAGTTTTTTTAAAAATTGAAATATGTGAAATAGTAAAACTTCCAGTCACGGAAGGCCTTCGATGTGCTTAAGTTCGTGGCAAACGGGTTTTGTAGTCACTTTCCCTAGCTGTGGGTCTTGGAGACATTTGTCACCCATCTTACGCCTCCGCGGGGAGTTAATTCTTTTTTACCACAGCCGCGCTTAAGACACACCGGAGCCGAGATCGCGCACAGTAACTACCCGGGCCATTATGACCCATACTCATGGGTATTATTCGACTTACTGTGGCCGGCTAGCGTGGGTGCCGATCGTCAACTATGAACTGCCCCTGGCTGGCCACACCTTATGTTGGGGCTTATAATCGGTTCATAGTTGCCGGCGAGCCTAACGCCGTAATGAGCTGCCTCGGCTATAGTCGGCCTTCTCGGTGGCTTATAATCGGCTCATTACAGTTGGCTTTAAGGGCCGTCGCGAGCAATGAGTTAACCCGCAGCAGAGGGATGCTGGAGCAAAAGTGTCTCATTGGCGAGGGCATAGATTCGCATAGTACCTGTTGGGTCTTGTCCACGTGAAGTTGCATTGTGGAGTGCTTTGAATAGGAATGCTATATGCTCAGGATTTTGTTCAACAGAAAAGGATAAAGTTAACAAGCAGCCAAGATACAAAGGAACAAGTTAAAAAAGAGACAAGGCTTTTTTAAAGTGGTTCGGCACGAAAAAATGCCTACGTCCACTGATTCTCTTTGTTAATTCACTTCATATGGGCAATACAAGTTAAGAAAAGTATCGACGGAGGTGTTGGATGTTCCATGCCCTCTGGAACACCTCTCCGTCCACTGTTGACAAAATATAGGCTCCGTTGTGGAGATCTTTATGAATTACATATGGTCCATCCCAGATTGGGTCTAGTGCTCCGGGGCGAGGGAAGATTCGCTTGAGGACAAGATCCCCTTCTCGTAAGGTACGATGTTTGACTTTGGAGTTGTATTGTGCTGCCACCTTTTGCTTGTGGGCTGCTGTTTTTAGGACTGCATCATTCCTTCTCTCCTCGACTAGATCCAAAGACATGTTGAGGAGCTCTTCGTTCTCTTCTGGGTTATAGTGGATCCTACGGTGGGAAGGCACAATGGTTTCAACTGGGAGCATAGCCTCCGATCCGTATGCCAAAGAGAAAGGAGTGTGCCCTGTTGATGTTCTGAAAGATGTGCGGTAGGCCCATAGTGCCGTAGGGAGTTCATCCACCCAAGCGCCCTTTGACTTTTCGAGCTTCTTTTTGATCAGAGTTTTCAGAATTTTGTTGACTGCTTCGACTTGTCTGTTTGCTTGGGGATATGTTACGGATGAGAAGCTTTTGTGAATTCCGTGTTCTTGGCACCAGTTGGTGAATTCCTCGCTGTCAAACTGAAGTCCATTGTCTGATATGATTTTTAGTGGGACTCCGTACCTGCACAGAACATTTTTGATTAAGAAGTTGATAACTTTCGCTGAAGATACATTATTTAGAAGTTCTGCTTCCACCCATTTGGTGAAATAGTCGACTGCTACTATAGCATATTTGGCGCCGCCTCGACCCATTGGCAGTTCACCGATTAAGTCAATTCCCCATACTGCAAAGGGCCAAGGGCTGGTCATCTGAGTAATCTCGGTTGTTGGTAGCCGAGGGATCTTAGCAAATTTTTGGCATCTGTCACACTTCTTGACGAAATCTAAGGCGTCCTTGCTTAAGGTGGGCCATAAATATCCGTATCGGAGTATCTTTTTTACTAATGTTTGCCCTCCGGTGTGATCTCCGCAGCTTCCTTGATGAATGTTGGATAAGATTTCCTTGGCTTCCCTTCCGGCGACACACCTTAACAATGGGTTAGAGAACCCGCACCGATAGAGGATGTCTCCTTGTATTGTGTAGCGGGACGCTTTCCTCAAGATTTTCTTGACTTCGTTACGCCCGTCGGGTAGTGTGCCATTTTGTAGGTAGTCTCGGATGGGGGTCATCCAAGTTGCTTCTTCGGTTGCAGCTATCAGATTCATTTGCTCAAAACTTGGGATCGTTTGCTTTGAGATAGTTACTGCCCCGAAGATGGCGACGTCTCCCATACTTGCTTGCTTTGCCAATTCGTCGGCCTCTTGGTTCTCTTCCCGAGGGATGTGTTTGACTAAGTAGTGGTCCAATCGGCTGAGAAGTAACTTGGTCTTCTTTAGATATGCTATGAGTCGTTCTTCTCGAGCTTGGAATTCCCCTAGTATTTGATTAACAATAAGCTGAGAATCGCTGTGAAGACACAAAGAATTGGCTCCGATCTCGATAGCAATTTCTAATCCGGCTATTACTGCTTCATATTCTGCATCGTTGTTGGTGGCAGCGAACTCCAACCTTATAGCATAGTGCAGTTTATTTCCCCTGGGAGTGATTATTACCACACCTGCCCCCGAGCCTTGTTCGTTAGATGCACCGTCCACAAAGAGGTTCCACTTGATATCTTCTGTTATTTCCAGTTGCTCCTTATCCTCGTTGGTAGTGAATTCTGCAATGAAATCAGCCATGGCTTGTCCCTTGATGGCGGTGCGAGGGTGATAGGTGATATCATATTGACTCAGCTCAATACACCATTTAAGTAGTCGCCCGGAAGTGTCGGGACGATGGAGTACCTGCCTCAGTGGTTGATCGGTCAGAACTTTGATGGAATGGGATTGGAAGTAGTGACGTAGTTTTCGTGAAGTGATTAGTAAACAGTATGCTAACTTTTCAAGCTTAGGATATCTGACTTCTGCCCCAGTAAACCTTTTACTGACGAAGTAAACTGGTCGTTGCGTGCGGTTGTCTTCCCTTACCAAGGCAGCGCTTAGAGCGTGAGATGACACAGCAAGGTATAGGTATAATTCTTCGCCTTCGCTTGGGGTCGAGAGTACCGGTGGTTTCTGGAGGTGTTCGATTAGGTTAAGGAAAGCGGTTAAGCATTCGTCCGTCCATTCGAACTTTCCTTTATCTTTCTTTAGAGCTTCGAAAAAGGGGACGCACTTGTCCGTTGCTTTGGAGATGAATCGGCTTAGGGCAGCCACTTTTCCATTTAGGCTTTGCATTTCCTTTCGGGTGGAAGGTATCTTGATGTCCCTTAATGCTCGGACTTGTTCAGGGTTTGCTTCTATCCCTCGGGCATGGACGATGAATCCTAAGAATTTTCCCGATGACACTCCGAAGGAGCATTTTAGTGGATTCAACTTCATTCCATACTGTCGAAGTACCTGGAACATTTCGCCTAGGAGGCTTACGTGATCTTTGGCTTTCCGTGATTTTACTAGCATGTCGTCCACATATACTTCCATTGTTCGTCCTATTAGCCCTGCGAACATCTTGTTGACGAGGCGCTGGTAGGTGGCTCCTGCATTTTTAAGTCCGAAGGGCATCACTTTGTAGCAGTATAAACCCCGGTCGGTGATGAAACTAGTGTGGTCTTGGTCGGGAGCATGCATAGGAATTTGGTTATATCCTGAGTATGCATCCATAAAAGACAGGAGTTCGTGCCCGGCTGTGCTGTCTACAAGTTGGTCGATTCTGGGAAGCGGGAAGCAATCCTTTGGGCAGGCGTCGTTTAGGTTGGAGAAGTCAATGCAGGTCCGCCACTTCCCATTAGCCTTCTTTACTAGTACCGGGTTGGCGATCCATTCTGGGTAAATAGCTTCTCGTATGAAGTCATTGGCAAGTAGATTCTTTACTTCTTCCTCGAGGGCTGCTGATCGCTCTGCCCCCATACTTCTCTTTTTTTGTTTTACAGGCGCCTTGGTAGGATCAATGTTTAATACGTGGCACGCTATGTCGGGGGAGATTCCGGTCATGTCAGCGTGTGACCAAGCGAATACATCCAAGTTGTGGCGGAGAAAATCAATGAGTTGTTTCTTCAATTCAGCTTTCAGCTGGGACCCAATTTTCAGTAGCCTACTTGAGTCGTGCTTGTCTACAGATATAAACTCCATAGCCTCTGCAGGCTCGGCGGTGGCCTCCTCCTCTTTGTCCCTAGGGTCTAATTCATTGAAAGGGTCGCTGGTGTATCGGAGAGGAGGGGCTTTCTTTAGTTGCTATGCTTCAAGGCTTTTTGTGCAGAGGGCGATCTCTACACTTTTCCCTTTATCTTTCCTGTGGTTGTTACGAAGTTCGGTTACATAGCAGTCTCGTGCAATATCCTGGTCTCCTTCCACTTCCCCTACCCCATTGTCTGTTGGAAATTTCATTTTCAGGCACCATGGGGCTAGGACAATCTGGAAGTCAGATAAGGCTGGTCTTCCTAAGAAGGCGTTGTAGGCCGAATGGTTTTCTATCAGCACAAATGTCTGTTTCCTTACAACGGAGCGGGGATGGCTTCCAATCTCAACAAAGAGGTCCAGCTGCCCGAGGGGCATCTTCGCATCTCCAGTGAAACCGTGTAGTGGTTTATCGCAGGGAGATACATCCTTCATTGATAGCTTCATTTTGTCGAATGCGTGTTTGAAAAGGATATTTACAGAGCTTCCAGTGTCTACCAGGATTCGGTAAACTTCGGCGGGACCGAGTCGGGCAGAGATAACCATGGGATCCATGTGAGGGTACTGTCTTCCTTCTAGGTCGCGTTTACTGAATATGATGTCATCGCTTTCTTTTCGCTTTGGGTGGCACTCTTCTATAACCGTATTGACACAGTCTTTATTGTCTCTAAGCGACTTCCCATATCTTTCCATCTCTCTCCAACTTCTGTCTGCGATGTGCGGACCTCCTGAGATGGTATGGACCACTATCTTCTCTTGACTAGAGCTGCCAGCGTTGCGGTTTCCTCTGTCAGTCCCTGGTGAGGGTAGCCTTGGGTTTTCATCGGCAGGGGCTGGAGTCCTGTCTTGACTTTTTACATAACGTTCCAGTTTCTTCCTTCTGATGTGTTCCTCAATCAGATCTCGGAGATGATGGCATTCGTTGGTATCATGTCCGTGAGATTCGTGGAAGCGGCAGAATTTTCCAGACTTATGTGCGTTATCTGATTCCTTCTTGTATGGTGGGCGTTTGTATCTAACTTCGCCTTGGGTGGCAAGGAAGATATTTTCGACGGTCTCGTTCAAAGGGGTGTAAGTGTCGAATCTTGGTCCTGGCCGATATAGGCGCTTTTCTACCTTCTTGCCCCCAGCATTGTCTCTGGAATCATTTCTTCGAACGTCCCTCGCCACAGCAGGGGCGTTGCCATGGGTCGTCTTACTTTGCTGTCCTGACTGCCCCTCAATGGCAGCATCCTCAAGCCTCATGTATTTCCCGGCTTCATGGAAGAAATCGGGTAAAGTAGCTGGTTTTTCTTTTGTCAACCTTCTAGCAAATTTAGTGTCTGGATGCACCCCACTGCAGAGGGCCATTAGGATAAGCTTCTCATCGGCATCTTGAACTGCGGCTGCTGCGGCGTTGAATCTGGTTAGGTATTGCTGCAGCTTTTCTCCAGGTTTCTGTTTGACGTTGGATAAGGAATAAGCGTCCTTAGGTTGCTCCACATGGATGCGGAACTGATTGATAAATTTTTCTTTCAACATCTCCCATGAGCTGATGGATCCTTGGGGTAGATGACAGAACCAGGAGGTGGCAAGATCTGCTAAGAAGAGCGGAAAGCATTTGCACAGTACTCCCTCTTTTGCTCCACTCATGAGCATATGCTGCGTGTACCTCTGTAAGTGTACAACGGGATCGGAGGTTCCTTTGTAGGGTTCCATTGTTGGCATCTTCCATTCTCGGGGGGTGATAGCAATTTCGATATTGCGGGCAAAAGGGCTGGTTACCCTAGCGCCTATCCCTCGATCTCTTTGCTCCCGCTGGACACACTCTCTGAATAAGCGTGCCATCCTTTCATCGGAACTTGGAGCGGATAGAAATGAGTTTGGTTCTGTTCTGTGGGATTGATTCCGTCCAGACGACCTGTAGGGATGGTGTCATCTATCACTCCTCATATTTTCCCGTGGCTGCCTTTGGTCTTCTAGGAGCACGCTTGGGTCAGCTACAGTTGGCCCTTGCCTTGATCTCCCCCTGTTGGGTTCTGATCTAAGCACTTCCTCGGGTCCAACTTCGGGCTGAACTCTAGCTCAGCCCCGTTCTCCGGTGTTTCTGTTGTTAGGCAGCATGACAGGCTCAGCTACAGTTGACCTTCGCCCGGTACCTTCCCCGTTGGGTTCGGTACCAAACGTTTCCTCAGGCCTAACTTCGGGCTGTGCTCGGTCTCGGCTCCTACCACGGCTACTTCTGCCGTTAGCTCCTTCGAAGAAGGAAGATCTTTGCTGTCTCTGAGATCCTCCAGACTGGGACTCGCCCCATGATTCAGTGTTGCGGTTGGATTCTTCAGCGTCCCTCAAGCGTGACATGAGATGGTCCACCAAGGCTTCCTGCTGGGACGTGAAGCGGTTAGTTACTTCAACCACAACTCTGTCCAGATCTGCTCTAGTAATTGCTGCAGGCTGTTCTGCGTCGGGAGCAGTTGGGTTAGCCTGTTCTCCATTTGTTACCGTTGCTGGAGGTGGACGATTTACTTGATTCGTGACAGCTGGATCTGGAAGACTGCTGGATGCGATGTTTTTTCCTTTGTTAACATCTTTTCTCTGTTTGGGAGGCATGTTTTCCAAGTGGCGGACGATGCTGTTAGGAAAACTTGTTAAGTAGATGAAGCTGAAGCTTCGAGCTTCTAGTTCTCAGTGAAAGCACCAAAAATGTTTGCACAAAAAATGGACAAACACCTCAAAGTTGTATGATTTAGTAGATCTTATGTCGTTCTTAGTGATTTTGGAGGTTTATGCAAATATATGAAAAACAGGGGCTAAACTGTAAAAAGACACGCAGATTTATAGTGGTTCAGCCAGAATGTGCCTACGTCCACTTTATATGTTATTTCTCTTCTTTTGTTGTGATTACAAGTACAAAGCTTTGGTACAAGTAAAAGAAAGTTGTTTGAAAGTTCCTTCCGTGCTTGAGCTCTCAAACTTGTCCCCATTGTTGTACCCCTGCCTCTCTATTTATAGAGTGAGGTTGGGGGCAGGGGTCTTGGATATATACAGCTGCTGGTGGGCCTGGGCTGAAGTGATCTGGCCTGGTAGCCTGGTTCGGCATCCTCTTGGTTCGGTCATGAGGTGGTTTGGTGATAGGTGGATGGGATTTGGTCCGGTTGTATTTGGTTCGGTGGTAGGTGGAGGGGATTTGGTCCGGTTGTATTGGTTCGGTGGTAGTTTGGATCGGTGGTGGCTTGGATCGGTGGAGAGGAGTTGATTCGGTTGTATTTGGTTCGGTAGTATTGAGTGGAGGTTTGGTTCGGCAGTCTCGAGTGGAGGTTGGTTCGGCAGTCTGGAATAGGGTCGAAACGTACCCAACATCTACGACTTACGACTCAACACCCTACGACTTAACTTCTGGCTTCAACGACTTAACACACTTCTGCCTATGACTCACGACAAAACAGCTATCTCCTAAGTCGTCTCCGACTTATAGCATGCGCCTACGACTCACCAGACCCCCTGTCTACGACTTAAATGCACACGCGCCTTACTTGGTTAGACGACTCATCAGATAACTGGGATACGACTCATCAGATAACTGGGGTACGACTCATCAGATAACTGGGGTACGACTCATCAGATAACTGGGTTGCGACTCAACTCCTAAGTCGTCTACGACTCAATACATAGGCTACGACTTAAAGGATACGACTTAACTGGTTAGACGACTCATCACTTAACTCGGTCAGCTCTTATGTCGTAAATCCCTAGGTCGGTCACTTACTTAGGTTGTCTATCCCTTAACTCGGCGACGACTTACAACCTACGACTTAACACTTGCCGAGTTAACTTCGACCTACTGACTTAGCCCAGCTACGACTTATCTCCTTAGGTCGCACTTTCCTTAAGTCGCTCACGACTTACTACTTAACTCGGAAATCCCCTGGGTAGCTCCTATCCCCTAAGTCGTATACGACTTATGACACTAAGTCGTGAACGATTTAGGACTTAGCCATTTTTGCTCAAAATCTGAAATGGCTCAAAAGTGCTAAAATTCCAGATTTTGTCGAACTTGTCGATCCGTAAAAATACGGGTCGTTACAAAAAGTCAAACTTGCAACTTGACTTTTGATCTCTGATTTTTTTAAACTTTAATTATTAAATGACCATCGGTTAATTAATACGTAGTTATTAAAGAGACCGGGATCGGTTATGGACATACTCTCTGTCGATACCGAAAACCACTTTAATAACTAATATACGTGGAGTGTTGATCCAGAACGAAGTGGATGATTTTGGTGAACGCGTTGACTGAAGAAAGAGAACGATTTTGGATGACCCCTGATATGACTAAAACAGGAGCCGCGTCGGGCCATTGAGGATCGCCATCTCTAGCGGACACACTTCTTCGATACCATATCTATTACTTTTGTGATTCGATTTGGGTGCACCCCTCGATTATGGGAGTGTTGTTTCGCGGTGTTGGGGTAGTAGCTGCTATGCCCAATATCAGTCCGGATCAGGCAACTACTAGTATCCTAGTTGGTATCACCTCATGTACCTTGTCGTACTGATTATCCTATACGCGACCACTACGATTTGTTTTGTACCTTTAGTATATGGATTGCCCTCTGGTGACTTCCGGTTTTGGGGAAACTACGGTCTTGTATATGCTCTTGCGAATAAAAATGTGTTAAGGGTGGAATGGGCCATGACTTAACTCTATTTTGATACTTTATATTACTGATAGACATTATCTACTTATCGTACATTACTACATAGTAGATAGTTTAACGGATCCTTAAAGGATGGTTATTCCAAACATCCTTTGAGTTACTTGTATTTCAATTGCTATTTCACTTGAGTTGGATTTATTAATATAAGAACGTTAATCCTGACTCGAGTGTCTTGTGTTTTGCTTTGCGCTCGGGTCAGACTGAGTGTACCGGTATTCGAGACTCACCTTTGGAGTTGGAGCTTTGCTTGAAGATCCAGCCATCTATTCTGCTTTCAGTATTCGATGATTCCAGTGATGTATTCTGATTTGTATCTGATATATCGTGTTACTCTTCCGTTGTATCTGGTTTAACTCTGATGTATCGTATTACTCTTCTGTTGTAAACTCTGATGTATCTTATATATTCATATAGTAGCTTCATGTACTACTATCTCTTTTATTTCCGCTGCATTTATTACTCTGTGTCTGTGATCTGTGATTATATTATTTACTGTATATGTTCGGTTTTTCCAATTTAAATTAACAACGCGGTATTTTGAGCAATTCAACTCCGGCATGAGTATCTACCTATACACTTATAATGGATGCGAACACAGGTACTGCTGTATGCTACGGTGGGCGTTACCCCACTGACGCGGTCCGTTACAGTTGGTATCAGAGCCAGGTTTTGACTCTAGGCAAAACTCAACATGTAGGGTAAATGTATTTACAAAATCACTTTCATTTCGAGTTTCAATCTCTTCCTTTTTGATTCGATTCCTTTGAATTTTGGAACGTTTCCTACGGTTCCAAATTTCATTCGTGTCCATTACTATTTGTCTTCTTTCAATTCTTAAGCATCCCATAACTCCACTTTGAATGATCTTTAAAATGGATCGGCGGTCTCGCCAAACTTCGAATGATTTGAAAAGGAGAAAAAAAAACTCCTTTACAATATGCATTGATTTACCGGAGATTTCTGTATCCTCGGTTTACGATGCTATCTATCTCCTGCTATACTTGAATTCTATTTCTTGAGATCGAATGTCGATTTACCTCGAAATTCCACATCGATCTTATGCTTGTAGTCACGATCGACCCGGTTAAGGTTGCCCGCGATTTATATAAACTTATCAATCTTCCTACTTTGCTATTAATCATCATATCTTGTTTCGAACTTATCCTCGAATCAAATTTCTCTTTGATTTGAGTCCATCAATTTGATTCCCTATCCTTATTTTGAAAAATTAATCTTGTATTTGAAATTTTTATATTTTAAAGATGTTTTATATATTGTGTTGTTTGAGTTGTTGATGTTGATTTGGGTTTCCGATCGGTTTGTCTGATCAACGCTATCGATAGGATCTCCAAAACACTTGAACAAAGCAAACTGACACAATATGGTTTTAAATTTAGTAGATGGATAAATTTTGTATAATTATAATATGTATAAGGTTAATTTTCTAAATTTTTGATAATTAATGGAATTGGGTGTTAAGAAATAATATTTAACTTTGCATGTATTTTATAATCATTAGCTTTAGTTCCATATATAAATAATTAAACATGGTTATAAATTAATTTGGAAATTTAAATGGATTTAAATCAAGAATGTGAGAATTTAATTTCCAATGATTTCGAACTTTGTTTTGAAAGTTTTAAAAAGGATATATTATTTAAAAGTATTTCTAGTAGAAATTATTTCAAAGGATTTTTTAATTTGTAAATCAGTGCTCTTTTCTTTGTCGCTGGAAAATAATTTCGGTGATGACTGCAGCATCATCGACGTTCATTTTTGAGTTTCGAAGCGAATAGACCATCTTGTAGCCTTGCTATAGTTTTGTTTTGGAAAATTAAATTGATTTGGCTTTCTAATTATGACTTGATTTATAATATATGTGATTTAAGAGTTGATTTAATATATATTGTGTATATTTAATTATCTCTAAAATAGTTTGAAGTTAATCAGAAATCTAATTCTTAAATTTTATCTTAAAGGATAATTTCAATTATAAAAGGAAATCAAAATTTGAATAAATATTGAAGCTTAGATAATTGAGTTAAGAAAATTTTATTTGTGTAATATTCTCTTGCATTCCAATATAACTTACCTAAATTATTAAAAGTTAAATATGTAATTGGAGAACACACAATATAAAGGAGATTTTATAAATAAAATTTGAGTGGTCATAATAAATGTTATACACTTAAATTTTAGTTATAAAGGATTAATAAAGGTAAATAGAATAAAAAGTTAATTGAATAATATACAGTATAAAGTGATGTTAAAGGAACTTATGAATAAATTGGAGTAAGTCATAATAAGTGTAAGTATACTTAATATATGTGATTAGATATATATTAAGTGGAATAAATGTAATAACCATCTGGAATAAAGAAGCATGAAACTTATTGAATAAAATTTTGAGTATAATGAATGATCTCAAATTCACGATTTTAGAAATTGTTAATTGGGTGATAAGATAATGAAATTATAAATAGATAAGATTTAATTAACTTAAGAAAAATCAAATGGATGAAATCAATTATTAATTTAAGTTGAAACTTTTATGGTTTTAAAATTTATCATCTTATTTTGTTTTCCAATCTCTTATCCTTCGGTTGTTCATATTCCCCTGCATCCTAAGCGGGGAATTGAATTCCAAATTGATCTTATCTCCTTAAGTTCGATTTGTAGTTCTTCCTCCCAAAATACCTTTACCAGTCTGTTTTGGAAAACTTTTCAAGAATCTTCTTCGTGCTTGTGTCCTTGATTTAAAAGGATCTTGGGAAGATCATCTCCGTCTTGTTGAATTTACCTGTAACGACTGTTACCAGGTATAATTTCAATCTTTTTTTTTATTGTCTTAGTTCTATCTCATTCTATCTGTTGTCTCTGTTTTCCATGCCTCGTTCCTTTTCGAGGACGAAAAGTTTTGAGTGGGGGAGAGTGTAACAACCCATAATTTTGTGAATATTTTTAATTAAAATTTTATTTGAAATTTTGATTTTTAAAATCATTTAAAAGTGAATTTTTAGAATTTTTACAATGTAAGTTTGGAAATTGTTTGTAATTTATTTTCCAAATGTAATAAATAAACGATTTTTGAAAATTTTATATTTTGGTCAAAATATGAATTTTCAGTAAAAAAAAATGAATTTTAAATTTTAATCTTTTTCTTTGAAGCAGAATATATTTGTGATATCTGTTCTGCTTTTCGTTTCGTTAAATTCTGAGTTATACTTTTTAAATTAGATAAATTACAGCGTTTTTACACGCAGTTATTTTCTGTATTTCAATTTCTAGTTTTCTATGTGCGTTTCTATATTTTATTTTCTATGTTATTTTATTTTATTTTTCTATTTTGTTTATCTAAAATTTATTTATTGGATTTCACTTGTGTGTATATCTTTTCATAAAAGGCTTGGAAGAAATC
The DNA here is from genome assembly GCA_030737815.1 of Allium fistulosum. Lineage (NCBI taxonomy): Eukaryota > Viridiplantae > Streptophyta > Magnoliopsida > Asparagales > Amaryllidaceae > Allium > Allium fistulosum. The sequence continues at coordinate 714,756,136 of CM060906.1, read as the reverse complement.
AAGGAGACATGCGTTACATTTCTTTAATGCTTGCCTTTTTATTTACCTACCCTCTTTATTACTTACCCTAGCCATTCACCATTCATAGCCATGAATTGCTCTTATTAATCGCGTACAAACATCTCAAAATATCTTTTTTTCAATTGCATTTAAGAATAATATATATATATATATATATATATGTGTGTGTGTGTGTGTGTCTGTGTGTTTCTTTCTTCTTATTTCTTTCCTTTTATTTCCTAGTTTTTGTTTTTCTATCATTTACTCCTCCTTAGCCATTCATACCCTATCAATTCACATGAAAAAGCAAGTAACTTACCCCATTTTGTTCCATTGTTTCTTTTTATTTAATAGGAAATAAATCCCTTCAAATCTCTAGCCATTTAAGCACTTAATTACTTGCCAATTCATTGCACTTGATTAGGCGTGAATAACTCCCCTATTAAATTCTAATTCACGTACAAAAAACCTTTTACCAAATCTCATTTTCATTTGCATCTTCACGTGAGAAATTTTCTTGTAAGTAATGGCTTCTTTTTCTTTTGTTTTTCTATTTTTTTTTCTTTCTCTTCTATTTTCTTTTATTTTCTTTGTTTTCCTTCAAGCTAGGCTTAGCCTCCATCTTCTTATTTACTTCTATAGTGTGTATAAACTTTATTTATTTAGTGAAGGTTTCTTTTGTGTATATACATCTATATTTATTGGATAAGTAACAAATCAATTAAGATACGTTTTAAATATAGGCATACGTTTCTTAATTTATTTATTGCCTTTATATACTTCCCACCTTTTAATCTTCTACCATATCTATTCATAAATGCATAGACGTGATTTTCTCCTTTTCAATCACGTACAAAGTTATCAAACTCCTCTGTTCATTTGTTTAAGATTTATATATACAAGATCTTTTCCCTACTTAAATTATGCCTTTTTAAATTTCCTTGCCCTTTTATTTTCTAACTATTCCTAAACTTTAGCCATTCAAATCTTTTTAAACCTAGCCGCCTCTTATCATTCACGTGAAGAAAAAAAAAGGGTTTCTCATTGTATTATTTGAGTGAGGAAGGAAAAAGTCTAGATCCATGGCTTCCTTCTCTCTTTTTTTTTCCTTTCACTTTTATATTTTTTTTCCTCTTTTTCCTTTTGTTTTCTCCTTGCATAGCTCAGCCTCCACCACCACAACATTACCTCCTCCTCACTATTAGACCATGGCAAAGCCCACTTGGTGGTTGAAAGCAAGGTTATGTTCTTTGATTCGTAATTGCATAATTTAATTCATTTTGTTGTGTTGAATCTTAATTCTTATGATTTGTGTATTTGTTATATACAAGATCAATATCTTGGCTCTCCATCCATTCAAATCAGAATTGTGTCTAGTCGTGCTTTCGTGCTTTTCGGATTTTTGTTTGTGTGTTTGCTTTGCAAACTTCAGCGTAAAAAGGTGAGCAATCACTCACGATTAACGTTTTTCTTTTATTTATTAAATTTGATTTCAATTGAAACGACAATTGAAATATGCTGTTGTTAGTTATTTACACTGTTTTATATGCTATCACCTGTATCAGTTCACTTATGACATCTTACACCATTAACTGTTAATTATGAAATGATAATCTAGTTTGGTTGAGAATTGATTGATTGTTCGATGTTTATATTGGACGTTAATTTGTTAATGTTAAGTGATTAATAGTATGCAGAATTGAAATTGATATAGGATAGTTAACAAATTTAGAACCAATTTATATGTTAAATTTGATTAGTTGAATATGACCCCCTTTAATTGTTAAATTAATTGACATGTAGAATAGTGATAATTACACTTTGAACCATCGATGTATATTGGATTAATTGTTGTAGTATAAGATTGTAATCGAATGACAAGTGAAAAACCGTATAAATAATTAGTGGAATAATCTTTAATCTGCATGAAATGATAGTGTAGATTCTAGAAATAATTATATTAATTTGCATAAATAACAATGCGAATTAATACGATTATTTCGGGATTATTTGAATTGATTATTGGATTGATATTGATTGTTGTTATTGCTTGTTTATTTACTTTGACACCATCCCAGTTATCACACTGCAAGTCCCCTTTGATATGCTTTGATTTTGAATTGAATTGGAATCGGGTTGAAATGATAAATACCCAAATTGAACTTTGACCTAGGATAGAGAATTAAATAAAAACCCGATTGGTTAATAATTTGATTTAAAAATAAAACGATAGATTTAATTGTGATGAATGAATAGATTTAATTGAAATAAAACGATAGATTTAATTATGATGAATGAATAGATTTAAATGAAATAAAACGATAGATTTAATTGTAATGAATGAATAGATTTAATTGAAATAATATGATAGATTTAATTGTAATGAATGGATAGATTTAATTGAAATAAAACGGTAGATTTAATTGTAATGAATGAATAGATTTAATTGAAATAAAACGATAGATGTAATTGTAATGAATGAATGGATTTAATTGAAATAAATCAATGGATGTAATGGTATTAAATTAATAGGATTAATTGTAATAAATTTATGGACTTAATTGTAATAAATAAATGGATTCAATTGTAACGAATTAATAAGTGGACCTAATTGAAATAAATTAATGGATTAAATTGAAACGGATTAATAAATCTATTTAATTAGATAAACGGATTTACACATTAAATTGAAATGAGATTTGATTAAGTAAGTTTTAGAATCTAATAAAGTGAATTTATTAGATTCGGAATAGAATCTAATTTGGATAAATTTAATAAATTTGAAATTTGTTATAAATGAGATTAAGTAACAAAGTGACCTAAAGGAATGTAAAACCAACTAAATTTACGGAGTTGATTTAGCTGTTGAAATTGATTAAATCAAAGTGTTGATTAAATTTAATGTAACGATGAATGGGAATAGGAATTAAATTGAAATTGAATACTTAAGTATCGTTAACTCAAGGACTTGAACTAAAACTCCATTTGGACATATGATTTTAAATGTTCGAAATAAATTAAATTGCGAAATGTCAAATTTTAAAAGTCAAACTTGCAACTTGACTTTTGATCTTTGATTTGTTTAAACTTTAATTATTAAATGACCATCGGGTAATTAATACGTAGTTATTAAAGAGACCGGGATCGGTTATGGACATACTCTCTGTCGATACCGAAAACCACTTTAATAACTAATATACGCGGAGTGTTGATCCAGAACGAAGTGGATGATTTTGGTGAACGCGTTGACTGAAGAAAGAGAACGATTTTGGATGACCCCTGACATGACTAAAACAGGAGCCGCGTCGGGCCATTGAGGATCGCCATCTTTAGCGGACACACTGCTTTGATACCATATCTATTACTTTTGTGATTCGATTTGGGTCCACCCTTCGATTATGGGAGTGTTGTTTCGCGGTGTTGGGGTAGTAGCTGCTATGCCCAACATCAGTCCGGATCAGGTAACTACTAGTATCCTAGTTGGTATCGCCTCATGTACCTTGTCATACTGATTATCCTATACGCGACCTCTACGATTTGTTTTGTACCTTTAGTATATGGATTGCCCTCTGGTGACTTCCGGTTTTGGGGAAACTACGGTCTTGTATATGCTCTTGCGAATAAAAATGTGTTAAGGGTGGAATGGGCCATGACTTAACTCTATTTTGATACTTTATATTACTGATAGACATTATCTACTTATCGTACATTACTACATAGTAGATAGTTTAACGGATCCTTAAAGGATGGTTATTCCAAACATCCTTTGAGTTACTTGTATTTCAATTGCTATTTCACTTGAGTTGGATTTATTAATATAAGAACGTTAATCCTGACTCGAGTGTCTTGTGTTTTGCTTTGCGCTCGGGTCAGACTGAGTGTACCGGTATTCGAGACTCACCTTTGGAGTTGGAGCTTTGCTTGAAGATCCAGCCATCTATTCTGCTTTCAGTATTCGATGATTCCAGTGATGTATTCTGATTTGTATCTGATATATCGTGTTACTCTTCCGTTGTATCTGGTTTAACTCTGATGTATCGTATTACTCTTCTGTTGTAAACTCTGATGTATCTTATATATTCATATAGTAGCTTCATGTACTACTATCTCTTTTATTTCCACTGCATTTATTACTCTGTGTCTGTGATCTGTGATTATATTATTTACTGTATATGTTCGGTTTTGCCAATTTAAATTAACAACGCGGTATTTTGAGCAATTCAACTCCAGCATGAGTATCTACCTATACACTTATAATGGATGCGAATGGTCCAAAATATCGGGTCGTTACAAGAATAAAGGTGACAGAATCAAAATGGCAACAACGAACTATTATCGGTAAAGGTAAAACGGGTAATGGTATATTCATCTTGAATGATTTATTAAATGTGATAATCTGCACCATAATCTGAATTAAATCAGCCAGTTATGTGATAAAGTTATGAATGTTTATTTTGATTCTGAATTATGAAAATTGTTGGCCAATTATATTTCTATGCCGAGAATACTATAAAATCTCTGGACTACTTCATATAGATTTGTTTAGACTAATGATGGTGTTTTATTGGTTATTCTAGATACATATGGATATATTTAACTTGACATTGTATTCTGTGTTTGCTTGTATACACGGTTTCAATTCAAATTCAAGAGAATTTCATTTAAAAGCTGTTAAAAATGATTTTAAGGAATTTGTTGCAACTTCATGATCTGGTCTATAACTAATGATAATCTTGAGTGAAAGAAAATTCAGATGCAGATTACATTGGTAATCTAGTTGATAGAAAAATTACTAGTGGAACGTGATTTATGTTGAGACATTCAGTAGTTGCATCGATTTTCAAAGAAAATATCTGCATATTTTTCATTTCAAATAATTTTCAAATAGCAGACAACCCCTTCTAGAAAATCATTTTTGTTGACCTTGTTTCAGACTAGTCATTTTAGAAAATTTGATAATTATTTTTGAATTTGAGCTTAAATGATTACATTAACTAATCTGACCCCCTACTAATTATCGAAAAGATAAATAGTGATTAAAAAAGTGACAAGTGTTGATATTAATCATATATTATAACTTGAGGCAGTATAATTACTAAATTTCTTAAGAAATTTAAACAAGAGTTATAAAAACTTTTTGTTGGTAAAAATTCCATGACCATTTCTATTTCTATCATATTTCTAACGACCATCACTCATCATAATTCAATATAGTAAGTCAAAATGTGGTATTTTAAACGGGAAATTATGAGCTTTCAAATTATTATATTTTTTAGCAATAAAAACATCCAAAGTATTCACCCTCATTTAAAAGTCCTCAGGGTTATGCATGGGTGAATTACTTGGAATTTTTAATTATGTGCTTACATGCTCATTTAAAAGTCCTCACGGTTATGCATGTATGGAACGCATATCAAAATTGATTGATTAAATAGACAAGTTGATTCTAATCCCATTTAAAACTCCTCACAGTTATGCGTGGTTAGAAGATACTTAAATTCATTTTTTTAATTGGGAATACTACTAATCTCATTTAAAAGTCCTAACCGTTATGCATGGTTAGTAGATATTCAAATTCCTGATATAATTATACCACAAATAGACACAACTATATGGTTTTATATGATGAAATCATTCCTATCATTCTAAAGTGGAATATGCGCCAAATAGAGTATTTATGATTTTTGTTTGATTTTTTTATTGAAATTTAATATTTATACCCGATTGAGTATTAATGTTGTATTAATGTCTATCACTTTATCTCCATTTTTCTAACACTGTTACTCTTTTGCTGATAACAAAAGGGGGAAAGAAAATTTAAGATTTAGGCAAATAAAGGTTAAATATTTTATTTGTATCTAGGCTCATTTGCATATTTTTATTTACATGCATATATGAAGGGGAGCTTTGTGTAGAGAGGGAGCATTCAAATAGGGGGCGCAAATTGAATGATCAAATACATTTAATAAAATTCAAAATCTTAAATATATGTTTGTTATCATCAAAAGGGGGATATTGTTGAATATGCGAGTATATGATTTTTGTTTGATGATAATAAACATATATATATATATATTCATTTAAATGTATTTGTTAATGTACTATTTTATTTTTCACATAATTAAATAAATATTTGTCGAATAAAATAAATAACACAGAATTTAAATTCAAACAGATATTTTATTCAAACAAATATTTATTACAATTTTGAATAGTACAAATTTGAGCTCTCACTGTATATATACAAATTTCAATTACATTACAATTTCAATCACATCACAATTTTTTCATTTACAAATGCACCTCACTACATATCACTCATTCACTCGTATTTATCTTCAACTCTATTCCAGATTGAATCCAGCATCTGAGCTATCTGCAAAAATACACACTGACGCTGTAAAATTGAAATAAAATATTTTTGCAGTTTAAAATAAAATGTGTATTTTGAAAATAATATTTGCCTCGGTTATTTGGGTTGTTCGTCATCATATTCATTTTGAATTCATCAAATACGAACAACTTGTGACATGCACAGTATATCAATGTACATGCCACAAGGTCGTGCACGCCGATATACACTTGGTAAAATTGCAGGGACAGGTGAGCTCAAGGTCAAACCCAATTAAAAGACGGGTTCAACTCAAGTGCAATAAAAATAAAGTCACGACACGAGCACAAGGTCAAACCCGAGCTTTAAACTGGATTCAACACAGGTGCAGTCCAAAAATACAAGTACAATAAAATGTTCAAAACGACTAAAATGGCAACTGGCAACAAGTTAATCAAGTACACAAATGAAGGGCAACAACATCAAAATTCAGTGTCGACCAAGACTGCATCAAGACTCAAATACCATATGTACAAAATCAGTGCAACAGTGGTGAACATGCACATGAGAAAAAGCTGTAGCTGTAGTGTAACACGAAGCAACAACTTAATCAAGCTCCACACAAAGACACAGAACACACTCAAATGAACACAGATATACATGTGTATACATGACAACAATTCAACATGCACTATACATAAAAACCAGGCAACTGTACACAGTGAAGTCATGAATACAGTTCAAACTTCAAAATGAATACTCACATTGCAGCTAGAACCTACAACAAGTGATGCAACCGACATGTGTGCATACACATTAGAACCAGACTCAAGGAATGGTACAAAGAGGTGAATACAAAACATGCACCAGTTCGATATTCTATACAACCTGAACCAGAGCTACAGTTTCAAGATCACGATAACATCAACCAATATCAAACTGCAACAGGCCTCAACATCAAATAACAAACTATAACACAGACATGTGTATATGCATCTACAGCTGCACCATGACTGTAAACAATGAAGTACAATGCATAACATATTCAAGTGCATCAGACCACACAAGCTCACATGGCTATTGACACACACATATATGACATACCAGACAAACAAGTACAAGAACAACAACTGAATATAAGTCGAAATGCTCCGCTCACAAAAATGCAAAGTTATGCAGTGAAACCGAGAACAGTAGACAATGCAAACTAGACCAATGTCACGATACAACTACAGAAGCAAGCAAGTATTTTCAAAAATGACAAAGTCAAGTAGTTTTCATGAACCAGAGAATAAATGGAACAACAAAACTCTGATGATCTAGGTGGTAGCAAGTTCGAACAAAGCTCAACAGTTGCAAACACAAATCGATGAAGCAGTGTCAGTGATCAAGCAAGTTCGGTTTCAATCAACACGGGGTGGATAGAGCATCACATACATATATACATGCGCAAACACACAAGTATACATGTATTGATATAAAGTGACAGGATGAACAAGCATCAGGTTGAAAATACAATAGAGCAATAAACAGTTTTACCAAAGTCGAAGTCAGGTGACAATGAACAAGTCAGGGTCAAGCCAGAAATTCACGACGTTAATTTACAGTTATAAAAATCAAAACAGTAGCAAGTTCAAACCAAAGTCAGAGCCGTGATGACCAAGGAGCAAGCCGTGTAAATCAAGTAAACAAAATACACGAAATTGAAGAAGTCGGAAATCATCTCAAGCATTCAAACATAATCAAGTGGCCGAGCAAAATTATTGACGAATTCAAATGAATTTATACGTACGAAAATATAGGAATTCAAATCCTATAAAACCCAATCATCATCGGCATAAATTAACCATTCGAGTTCAAACAACAATAGAGCAAACTTTATATCAATAACTCGAATCATTAATCGAGTTCAAAGCAAATCAACCAGAAAAGCAAAAAGGGAAAATCACGTAAAAATTCAAGTGAACTCGAGAAGGTGTCGTGTGCTAAGCAACGAAAAATTGATCAACAGAGCAACGTGAAAATATCATTTGATTGATCAACTAAAGTCGGCAGCTTCAAATTCTCCAAAGCCCTAATTTCAGCAAAGAGGAACGAGCGAATAAAGGAACGAGGCCGCCGAGCAAAGTAGAGCAAAGAAATAAAAGGGTCGGCCTTGTTTTATTTTAATAAAGGCTTTAGTTAATTATGGTTTCAAAATTTTAAATTTTTTTAAAATTTTGTAAATTTTCTTTTAAACGTTGTAAATTCTAGTCGTGTGACTAGGGGACGAACTACGGTGGTGTAGTTGGAGAATTCGCAACTCAGTGGCTGAGTTGTGGCAGGGTTTTGAGCGTAGAGTTAGGTTAGTCGATAGCGGGTGTCGCGAGTTTACGTGTGTAAGCGTCTGACTACTTAATTTCTAGTAGAAACCTTAGGGGCAGCACGTAGGCAGGCTTTTGCCGAAGCTGGGTAAATCTGTGTGTTCTATTTTCTGCTTTTTATTATTCTGCTATTATCTGTGCTGCTATTATTTGACTGTTATCTATGCTAAAACTATTTTATATACTTCCATAATAAATTTTTATAATTAATAGCATCACCCTATTCACCCCCCCTCTAAGGTGAAATCGATCCTACATATTCATTTAGCCAACATCTCTTGATCACTAATAAACTGCCTTTATCATATGAAATTTTTGGATTATGTATCTAAACACCTTACGATCCCTAGTTTCTTTCATGATCTATATTGTGGAAATGTTTTCACAAAACAATATCATGGGATTCATCATATGGAATCACCAATAGCTCATTTATAAATTTATGCATTTATATTTATACTTCTTTTATTATGGCGCTATTCAAGACGATGTACTTAGTCATTCGGTTAAACCAACCACTACCACTTGTTTGGAACTCTTGATGTACTTAGTCATTCAAGACGATGACTTTAGGATCAACAAGTTGTATTTGGTATAACTCATGATGTTTGATTCTGAACTTTTCTTTATAAAGAGTTAGTTGTTTCCATAAATAATGCTCTAGAATTTAATAAATATGAATACTCATAACTACCATATAGTGATCTTGATTCGGATTTGATTCTTGCTCAATGCATCAGTTACATAAGTGAAATACGATATAGTAGACAACATAGCATATGTGATAGTTCCCATTGCTGATACATAAGGAATCCATCTTATATGCTCTATATTTAACAATTTAAATCGGTGTTTATGTATATCATTTGGGATAATCCTAATATTCTTTTAAACTGATTATAAAAGATGTCATTTTAAAATCCTATATCAAGAATTAAACAACCAAATTAAGATTGATTTTAACATGGGTAAATCGTTAGCAATCGATACTATGTTGTTTACTTATAGAAGTAGGTATAGTTTAGTACCTCTTAATATTCTTACTTGTAGACACAAGTTCCTTTGCATTTTGGCTAAAAATCAAACGATTTGGTATATAATAGAGTCTATACTCTTTATGGCTTATTGGCAATTATGGAAATTATAGTTACTGACTAATCCTTTTCTCAATATTGATAAGAAATCAAAGTTTATCTGTAATGTGAGAATTTTTTTATTAGACATTCTAGTGAGTTATGTTTGTTTTAGGCTTAGTTCATTTCATTTCATCTAATACTATCAGCTTTTGTATTAAAGTCTTTGGATTGAATCCTTTACTTATATAAATTGATTCGATTTTGAGTTCATGAAACTTATGTTCATAACATAAATTAGTCAACCATTGTTGGTCGATCCAAAATACTTTGAGCTGATTCGAAAGATCCCTCACAAGTAAATTTTATGTGCAGCCTCTCATCTTACACAACCAGTCAACTTTTTAACCTAGGACATGTAGGGATTTCTTATCAACCCATATCTTATATGATTTGGTAAATTGTGCTTTAGATGAAACTAAAATTGACATATGTACTTCCCATTAAGTACATATCCTTATAAACTGAAATCAACACAACTTCACTCATCATCAATCGTTCTTTATCCAACAGAGTCTGGTTACTCCTTATCAATCACCATTATGTAAGAACGAGAGGACTTTAAGCTTGAACCTTGTTCAATTTTATGTACTTTTGGCATTCTTTTCAATATGCACACCCATTCGATCAAATCCAGTTGTTATATTTCCTTTGCACGTAATGTTTCCTACTTCCGTTTTATATTCAATGAACTTATCATATATGTATACTACTTGTTCATCAAATAGTCATGTTTATGTCTGTGATAATTCATCGATGAATTTAACAAAATAAATGGATCTGTTTTGGCATCGGTAGACTTTAGACTACATGCATATGTATGTGTCAACCCAAAGAGTTCATTAACTCTTTTATCCCTCCCACAAAATTTATGCTTTGCCCTTAACCTTTTGAGTATAATACACCATTACCTTATGATTCACAACCATGTGATTAAAGAATTATTTCTAAAAAAATATGGATTAGTCCATACTTCCAAAATAATTGTTATGGATAATTCAATATTTTCTATAACTATTGCATCATTATCTTATAGTGAATATTCATAATATTCATATTAAAATAAAGCTATATCTATGTTTATCCAACAGTGAATTTTTTTATTTTCATATATAACATTTTGCATCCACACATAGACGAAGACAATCTTTCATTACTTGATGCATCCACCAATAAGTGTTATATCAAATGCTCCAACTATTCCTACCATTATAATAATATCTCATGAAATACAAGGCTCCATTCAATCACTCATTATGTGATTTTATTTCACCAACTGCAACTAGCTTATATTCAAGAGTTAAGATCAAATATCTTTAACTTAAAGAAATAACTTTCACAGAAAACAAATTTCTATATAAAAATTCATTTAGAATAAAAATCACATTTTTCATTCCTTATTAAGAATTTACCAATATTTATACAATTTTCATTTTCAATGTCTTTTTTATGAAGTAGAGGTCACCATTCACTCCCTTTGATCCTAGCTATGCTTATATTGCATCCATCCACAAACATTGTTTTCCTTTCCAAATGGTTAAACCATTCAAAAGGAAACCATTACTACAAGGCTACACCAAACCATTTACAAAAAAATACATTTTACCATCCTTAACATTTATGGATTTCAAATAATTTTCACTTTACATAAACTGATTAAACTAACATTTCAATGATCATATTCCTAGGTCCATCTTGTAGCTCTTAGTCTAGTGCTATATTCAACACAACATGATCCTTATTGCAATTGATCATATTGAATACACAATCTTGTCCTTTGATTTACTTACTCATTTCGAACGTACCAATTTCATCGAGATTTCATATTTTACGAATGTGACTATTAACTTACAATATTTGTATGTGCTTGAATAAAGAAAAAATATCCATATCCTTGTATTGCTTTAGAGTTAAAAACTCATAAAGGACCATACACGGTCATAGGCAAACAAAATACTTAAGTGACCAAGGTACGAATGTATTTAGTATTTGCATAATTTGGCTCTTGCATGGGCCTTGAAGTGATAACATGTCAAAGGATTTATTGGTAGGTATATTTTACTCTCTATGTTAATCTTAGTTCAATTCGTTTGTATATTTTAATTGTTAAATATTTTATCAATGATAGAGTTGCACAAATTTGTTGATGTAGATTATTTTAACTTTATGTAGCATATGTTGTTATATTATTAGAATGGTTAAATGTTAACATTTCATGTTCTAATAAGGCTCCTCTAGAATTTTATATTCTTCATAACCCTAAGAGAATAATTTCTCTAATGAGTGTTATGACTCGATGACCTTTGGATTTTGACCTTGAGTTTTCTTAACAAATCATAGGCTCGCAAGCGGTGGAACACTCTTTATTGGTTGTATCATATATTGCCTAAACTTGGTCTTTGCCCTAATCTCAACCTTGAACCTGAGTTTTCTCAGTAAATCAAGAAAGTTTATTCACTCTCACCAATCATTTCTTGATGGTCTAGGTATAAGCATATACTTTGAGTTTTTGAAAACAAATACATGCATGAATCTTACCATGTCTAGGCAACATATTAGTAACACTACATGTAATAGCTCTATCTCGAGTTTACTCAACAACTAGTGCACATGAAAATAATCTATCAATATATAAATGATAAAAGGCAACAATTTTAAAGATTCATAAGCTTTAATATATCTTAAATGATACCAGTTTAAGAAATAATGTATTTTTTATGAAATACTGGTGTGATTCAAGTGTCGAACACATCTGAAAATACATCATACGTACCATATGTACATAATTATTCCATATTTGGGGTTTTTTTTGGCAAAGCCGAAGGGGTTTAATGGGCCCCTACCATTTTATTGATCCACCTGGGAAATTACAAATTACAGTAAACAAAAAATACAAACCAACAGTAAATATAGAAGTGGAGAAAGGTGGATCAAAACAAGAAAAACAAAAAATATAAAAGGAGAAAAGGAAAACAAACAACAAAACAACACAAGAGGGCATGTTAGACATGCACAGATCCATCACCAGGCTCAAAAGGAATATTAGCATCATGTAGGCCTCTCTTAACCTCATAAATAATCAAATCAGACAACTGCTTCGCTGTTTTGCTTTTAGTTATGTCGAATACCATGATGTTCCTCTCAAACCAAATAAAACGAACAAATTTCTTGAATAGAAGAACATAGATTTTTGAGCGATCATCCACTCTAGCAGGAATATTCAAGAGAGACTCATATGGTTCATTTCTGTTCATTCGAACATTCATAATGCCAAGTTCATTTCTAACCATATGCTACAGATTACAAGTGATAGGGCATTCGAAGTGTAGATGTTTTATAGTTTCAGGTTGATCGTTACAGAAGGTGCAGTAGACACTAATGTTCATTCCTCAGTTGACAAGCTTGACACAAGTAAAGAGAGCATTTTTTATGACCTTCTAGAGCTTGAGATTATCAGAGGCAGGACTTTCTCTTCTCCAAACAGTGGAATGCCATTTGCATCGAGACAATGCATAATCACTAGTCATCAGTTTATAAGCAGTTTTTAAGGAGTACTTAACCTTAGTGGACCCCAAGCTAATTTAGAAGTGAGTGAAGATTTATATTCGTAAGCCTAAATTCCATTCCATAGAGTTGTGATATTCTGATTAGAATTGGAAGGTAAGTTTACTGGCCATTGGTGGTAAATGAGTTAACTTTGTTTGTACCATAGATCATCCCAAAAACTAACCTTATTTTGAGGAGCAATAACATATAGAAGAAGAGGAAGACCTTCTTCTCTTAACTTGAATATATTGCGCCAAGTCTAACTAATATTTTGCGGTGGTAGCATATTCCATATGTTTCTCCCTTTCATAACATATTTATATGACCATTGTACCCATAAATTCTCTTTTTCATTAATGAAGTCATCAAGATATTTGGCCAAAGCTACTTTGTTCCACTGAGACAGTCTAAGAATGCCCCACCCTCCTTTCTTAATGGGCATTTCAATCTGTTTGAATGCAACAGGAGCCATGTAATGGCTTTGAGTTACACCGGTCCAAAAAAACTTTATCACTGCACTTTTTATCATTATGATAAGCTATTGAGGTAGAACAAAAGTTCCTGCCCAGTAAACTATCATTGAAAAAATAACTGATTTAATTAGGGTAAGTCTGCCAGCTTGACTAAGTTTTCTACAAGACCAATATTCCATTTTAGCAGTACTCTTTTCATATAGTGGTAGACACTGATTGGTGGTAATTCGAGAAGTTGCCAAGGGTACTCAGTTTCATTTCTAGTCCTAAATTTAATTCAGTTCCACTTATTTCAGTTCCACTTAAATTTAATTTAATTATATAAGTTCAATTTATTTATAACTAATATAATTTAATTAACTTATATAATATCTAAATGTATTTTAGTAAATAAATAATATTTAATTAATTTTAATTCTTAATTTAATTAAATAAGTTAACTAAATTTTATTTTAAAATTTCAAAAAATTACTTTATTCATATTATACTATTTAAGAAGAATATTTACTATAAACTTTATTCTTATATACATATACATACGTCAAATATACATATATTAATCAAATAACTATTTATTATTAATTATTCAATTAAACATTATAATTAAATATTTTAAAAAAATTCAAAAATTTATTTAGTTCAGTTTCTCAAAACAATTTTAAGAACAAAATATTTTAAATTATTAAAATTAAAATATAACCTTTATAACTTCAATATATATAATTTAATTAATTACAATTTAGTTAATTATTTATCAAATAAATTATTTATTTAATTGAATATTTTATTAAGTTACAAATTTTTTATTTAATTAACCATAAACAGTTTAACATAAATATTCAAATATAACCTTTATAACTACATATACATATCAAGATATATACAATTTTTAATTACTTAATTATTTAATTGATCAAATTAATTAAATATTTATAAAAAATTAAATATATTAAATTAATTTCTCAAAACAATTTCAAATTTTTTTTATAACATTTATAATATTTCCTTTTATATTTTAAACTTAACAATTAAATGTAAAACATGTTTTAAATTTTCAAATTAGCCAAATGCCCAAAAAAATCCGAGTCTTACATTTGGGCCAACCTTTTACGCTTACTCAATCCATTGGGCCATGGTAGTAGCTATGGAGGGGAAAATACTTTTTTATCCAACCCGTGCCTAGACACTACTATTCTAGACACTCGTCAAATAGAAAAGTTTATTAGTTAGCCATTAATTCTAGCTAATTAGACTGCGTAGACCATATAGGCTTTGATATCATTGTCGAGTTTGGCCCGTGTTCGCAGCGGGTGAAATGGATAAATTTCCAAAAAAATTCCTATTTAAATCTCAATGGGCTTATGAAGTCTATTAATTATCATTAGATCTAAAATATTTATAAATAAAATCATATTATATTTAAAATTATTAATTAATCATTTTAATTAAATGTCCATTCGAAAATATCATGTATATATGCAATAACATGACAAGATAATATGATAAAGTATAAACATGTTTATAACCATACACACACACACATACATACAAATATTAAAATTGAAACTATACTGTCATTTGCAGGAAGAATGGAGCTTGTTCACATAGTAATTACTTCTAAAGTAAGATTTTGGCTATAAACTTTCCAAATCCCTGATTGTTCAATTGCAAAAATCTACTCTATTTGTTCCAATTTCATATGGAGAGGAGGTCTCCATAAGGTAATTTTTGCTGATCTATGTAGACTAAAAAAGGAAGGTAGGGTTGGACTTAAGAACTTAGTTGAAGTAAAAAAGGTTCATGCTCTAAAACTTGCATGGAAAATTTTGGGACCATAAAACATTTTGGCAGAATTGATGAGAGATATATACATGAAAGATAATTTATAGAAAATTGATAACAATGCTTCAACTACTTAGAAAAGTATACTGAAATGGGCAGATTTAATTGGCTCACTCGTTGAAAAGCAGATAGTATATGGAAATGAAACCGATTTATGGAGAGTCCCTAGGCTTAATAATCAAAATTTAATTCAAAAGTTGGGATGGGACTACTTTTCTACAGATGGAGCCCCAACTATGAAAGTTAATTCAATTATAGATAAAGACAGGTGGAATTGTGACATGCAAGTTTGTTCTAGAAATTTCAAAAAAATAAATAGAGGCAATCCCACTCTTTACGGGTAAAGATAGAAACATATGAGCTTGTAAAAATTCTTCATAAGAATAGTTTTTCCCAAGTGAGTCATAGGTAACCACCAGAACTCATAATCCAACATGCCAACAGTGTCAGGTTATTTGGAGTTGAAGTAACAATCCTAAAATGGCTCACACAAATTATAAAGCGATAAATAGCAAACTCCCTACCAGAAACAGACTTCACAAATGTGGTATACTCAGTGAAACAAAATGTAGTCTGTGCAATGAGAAAATGAATCATGCAAACATCTTTTTTCAATTGTAAGTTTAGTATTAGAGTATGGAAAATAATGAAATTAAAATGTATGGTTATAGAAGAAATTTCTACCTATAAGAATAAACTTTTCACCTCAACAATCAGAGCTATGGCTAAGATATGATTAAGGAATTCGTCATAATTTTCTTTACAACTTCCATGGGACACCTTTGGAGGAAACATAACTCCAAGACTTTCTACAACAAAGAGAAAACAGAGTTAAAGCTGACAAGAATAGTTAAGAGGGATGTTCAAATCATAGAAAGTACAATCTCAATTAAGAAGCTTACTAAGTTATCGATATGAGAACTACAACTTGTAGGATCAAATTAACCCAAGAGGGGGGTGAATAAGGTTTATGATAAATTCATAGAATAATAAAAATTGTAGCATAAATAATAATAAAGTAAATGCGGAAATAAAAGCAACACACAATTTTACCCAGCTTCGGCAAAACCTGCCTACTGCTGTCCCCAAGGTTTCTACTAAAATTAAACAATCAACCACTTACAAACCCTGTAACTTGCAACTATCGCTAACCTGATTATTCTAACCATATGCTCAAAACCCTACCTCAAGTCCCCAAGTTGAGAATTTCATGAACTACGCCCCGTAGTTTGATCCTAGTTAAAAACTAGAGTTTTACAATTAAAAGGTAAATTACGATAAATAAAAACTAAACCCTAATTTTTACAGCCTTAAATTGATTACAAAAGTATGGGCCCAAAAATAAATAAACACAGTATAAAATTTCTTAGCTCATATCTTTTTTTGTTCCAGGCTATTCCACTTTCTTCTTCGTTCATGAATTAAGGTTTTATATCCAGAGGCAATCGAAAATTTAATTGATGAATTCATGCTTTCTTCTTGGCTCGATTGATGTAGTGCCTTGCCAGATGAATTTGATCGTTCCCTTTAGCCAAGTTCTTCGATGTCTCGATTTGGAATGATTTGGCATGATTTGCTGATTTGGGTTTTTATGCTAATTTGAACTCGACGCATATTTGTCAATGACGATTTATGGTATTTATAGTGGATTGATTCCATATGTTTCGAATAATTCTGGTTTTGATTTTTTGGTTTGATACTTTTCACTTGATATGCTTGGTCGTTGATTTTCCAATTGATTGTTATATGATCTCCGACTTTTTCAAATCTCTGATATATTTCGAAAGCTATGGTTGAATATTTCAACGTATGTATATTTTCCTTTGCTTTTTTCTGACCGTTTTCCCTTTTGCGACACTATACTTTTTCAACCTGCATGGTAAACTATGTCAAGATACACTAGTTGTTGATGATCTTTGTTGACTATAGAATGAGATGACAACTTACTTCTATCTGCTTATTTGTAACGACTCGATATTTTGGACCATTCAAATCGACAATAAAACCACACATGTCAGACTCGAATTGCTCAAAATATCAGATTGTTAATAAAAATTTGGTAAATCTCAGCATATACAGTAAATAAATCAATCACAGAATCACAGACACAGAGTAATACAATAATACGCAGCGGAATAGATAAAATAGTAGTTCATGAAGCTACTATATAAACATCAGAGTTAGAAATAAAATACAACAGAATATCTCAAATGCAGTGAAGTCTCCAGTACAACAGATGACTTCTCTGGACAAATCAACTAGAAGAGCTGAAAGCTGAGGCGATAGTTGGATCTCCAAAGGAAGCTCCAAACTCCAAGGGTGAGTCTCAAATGCTGTATCACTCGGTCTTACCCGAGCGTAAAGCAAAACACAAAACACTCGAGTCAGGATTAACATTCTTATACTAATAAATCCAACTCAAGTGAAATATTAACTGAAATACAAGTAACTTAAAGGATGATTGGGATAACCATCCTCTAAGGATCCGTGGAACTATCTACAATGTGGAAATATACACTATAACACCATGGTCATTCCAAATTAATTTACTCCAAAACCAAATTATAATTTTCATTTCAAATACATATATTTTCCAAAATAGTATATATATATTAAATAATTTATAAAGTAAAGTATTTGCAATTTCCTCAAATCTCACAAATCAATTCACTTAATAAATTCAATATCATTTAACTAGCCTTAAATTACATTTTTACTAAATATTTCCTTAATTTATTTAAACAAGAAATATTTATTATATTACTTAAATCAAACCCAAGTTATAAATCATATCTTAAATCTCAATTTCCATAAGTTTCAAATCGGTTTAATTAAATAAAATTATCTTCCCAACTTTAACTTATTCAAATTATACCGAACTCTATTTCGAAACATAAATTTAAATACTTAACCATGTTTTATGTATTAAATCAATCTCAATTAAATCAAATATTATTATTAAATCTATATATATATATATATCATTACCATTTATATATAATAATTTAAGAATCAACATTTATTAAAACCATATATTTCTTCCCAAATTCATAGAATTTATTTTCAAAATATTTATATATATGGACCAACGGTGTCTGTATATATATCGATTATATGGTTAAGTGATACGGATATTTATCATTTCATTCTGTAGTTTAAATATATATGGGTAGATATCATTTCAACCCGTAATCCCAATTTCAATTCAAATGAAAATCGCTTGGGTCTATCATTTCAACCCATAACGATTTTCTCCTATTCTAAAGTTCGTTCGGGTATGTATCATTTCAACCCATAGCGATTTCTATACTAACAGGGAACTTGCAGAGTGATAACAGATAATACAAAATACAACACAAACATATATCATCATTAACAATATAATATAAACAATAGGATATGGTGTCATATCCCACATGTGAACAGTTACAGATAATAGCATATATAACAATTTAAATAACTACAGCAGCATATTTCAATTGTCGTTTCAATTGAAATCAAATTTAATAAATATAAGGACGTTAATCGTGAGTGATTGCTCACCTTTCGAGGCTAGAGAGTATAGACAATGAAATTTGAGTTACGAATTGCAAGCACGAATCCAAACAACAAGGTTGGCACGAATCCAATGATCAGAGCTGATAACAAGAATTTATGGAACAAATCAGAATGGAATCGATGAAGATAATTGATGTAAGTGAATACACACATATATATAACTTAGAATATATATATATATAAAACCATATTCTGAATCCAAATACATATTAAATTAAATGTGTATATATATATATTCAAAAATTATTATTTCAAATTTAAAACACTTATACAAAAATCAAACATATATATATATATTTAAAAATAATAATTATATATATACTTATAAATTTCAAAGTATTTACTTAAAGTACTCCTTTGACAATATAATTGTACTGAAATCTATAGAGAAGGCTGCAAAAGTCTATACTATGCTTTATATACCCAGGTTATCAAAATACTGATGCAACTTATATATATATATATATATATAACTTTATAATCCTATAAACTTTTAAACTGTAACAGAGGACACATCTATATAACCATGAACAAACATATACTTAAACTTATACTACTCTAGATATGTGAGCCAATGCATATACTTATTTAAACATGACAGGTTACACTACTATATTATATAATATGAAAACATCATGTTATACATCAATTGACTTATATTACCTATTAACCAAATAACTTTATAAACTTTTATATGTATACCAATATCAAACTAGATTTATATATATATATATACTCAGGCTTAACACATATATATATACAACTTAATATATATATTTGTATAACTTAAACATACTCATATAAAACTAACCATAGAACAAATGTAAACGTTTATAACTTTTAAATCAAATGTATACATGCGTTGCACTATATAAACATACTTATATTTTAAAATATATACTTGAAACATGTTATACTCAACACATATAATATTATATATACCTAGCTTAAATATAACAGATATATTGTCTTGCAACACGTTTATATATATATATATATAGACAACTTTATGTTTGAAATATTATATTAAAGCAAGTAAAATAAAATATATAAGGTTACGAATCTGTATACACTTACTATAAACCAAGTATCAAGAGAACAGTTCAAAATATGTAAAATGTAAAGTAGTCTTACATATTTATATTTATATACAAATACTCATTTATACATATTGTACCTAGAGAGTCACCAAAACTTGCTTTATAAAGTATTCATATATATACTGCAAATATAATAAAGCCTATACCTACATACGAAAAGCACTTTATATTATAAACAACAACTATCATAAATTATCCTATCATATAAATATATAATGCCATAACTCTTTTAAAATTGAGTATACTGTAATACTTCCAAATCAACTATAGGCAGACAAACATATTACTCATGAATCTTATTTTAAAACATCCATATAGCATAAAATACTAACGCATTATATATTTTATCATTTCAAAATATCCACATCTATTAAACCTATATATATAACAAAACAGAATATATATATATATATATATGTAAACTGTAAACTCATAAATCCAAATATGTATATATATATATATACACTAACGTAAAATATTATATATCACAGACAACTCTACAATATAAAACTTAACATACTGAACTTTACAAAATTTGAAATCAAAATATATTAACAAATATATATTAACTAATATAAAGAGTGAAGGATAAGGGAGAAAGAAGGCCAGGCTTTGGCACTGCTATGGTGGGAAAGAAGCTCGTGGCTACCTGGGTGAGTTCGGCTAGAGGAGGAAGAGCACGTGGGTATTGTTGAGTGTGGGTGGTGAATTGGATCGGCGCTCGGTCGGGGCTGGGGTGGCGTGAGTGGAGATGGGAGGAGGCGGAATTAGTTCAAGAGGAGCAGTGGCCGAGCATGCTAGGCAAGAGAAGGTGAATTATAACGACCCGAATTTCCAGACCCGGAAAATCGAACCATTTTAGTTAAGAAGAAGAGGTAGAAGAAGAAAAATAGAAAACAACATCAGAATCTAACCATCGCAGCGGAATAAAATATAATATATATCAACAGATCTTTACACAAATTAAAAACTATATCTGTTTATACAATACATCATCAGAGTACATCAACATCCATAACATACAACTAAATACACAGCGGAAAAATAATAGCAAGTACGAGAGTACGTATCGTCATCCAGCTCGTCTCCTGAGCTCCACAGCTACAATCTGAACCTGTTTATCTCGGTCTGACCCGAGCATCATATAAAACAATACCCGAGTCAGTCTGGAAAACCAGCGTGAGAAAATCACACTCAAATTGATTATTAAAGTTTCAAAATCCTTTTGAAAATAAAAGCATCTCGTAAGACCACGCCACAAATAAACATGTCGGGTTTTTACCTTACGATAGCTAAAACACTTTTTATCAAAATTCTCTGATATTATAATAGTGTCTATTCACAAATACTTATTAAAATAGCTGAAATTGTTACATGATTAAATTCCAGCATACTAGCCACAACGTGGGTAATACAAACAAAACTCGTACAAGGCACGTAGGGAGAATGGATTTCCAACGAATGACTAGGCACTGGGGTACCACCTGTCACAGTACGTGGCCTAGATCACAGTACCGAGGAGTACGCCCGCTCCCCTGCAACACAAGACCGGAATCATCCCTTACTGGATAATTCCAAGTAAAATCACCCCACGGTTGTGATCAGCAACCGCACCACTAAGCCGAAATAAAAGGGACATCTATACAGGGATGACCTTACTCTCAAGTGGGTGCTACCCACGAAGCCTTGCTGCATAACCCCTGATTTTCAGTCATTCCCGGTTGATGAGGCTCGAGGCTAAACGATACCTTTTTAGCACATATCCCTTAGAATGCCCATCGTCCACCTGACGATGTCACAAAAGCATTCGTCCATACAAGTCCGTCCCGGGTCCGAACGGAACCGAAGGCACTATTCCTACTACATCCATTTTGGAAATATCCTCAGGATTAGTAGCGACTAGCCCTTGCACTTCACTGCTCCATCTTCGACTCCGAAATCGTTACACGAAACGTACAAACCGGATCGAAGTGGTATTCGAGTCTCCAGACCTAGAATCCTGGTATACGGAAACTCGATCCCGGTCTCTTCGAAAGGATCAACGCATTTGGCCAATATTGATAGTCGGTTATTTAACTATCAATTAACATCCACAAGCAACCATCACATAATAAATAATTTCCCACATTATTTATTTGCCCAAATATCTTTCCAAGATATATTTCTATTTTCAAACTCCTTTTGGAAACAATTTCAAACAGTTTCCGCTTACGGAATACATTTCCCCAAATATTTATTTCTCTGAAACACCAAGTACAAAATACTTTAGATTTAAAAATAATTTAAAAGCACTTTACTATAAATATACTTTATAATATTGAAATTTAAAAACTACTTTGATACCTTAACAAAATATATACTTAAGGAATATTTAAAATGAAACCACTTTACAAATATAAACTAAATTTCTCTTTTAAAACATAATAGCAAATCACTTTTATATAATTACTACAATAATAGATTTTTGAAAATACTTACTTTAGACTTTAACATTTAGAAATAATCAATCTTCTAAAATATGCTTTTTAAAACATATTAAACTTTTAACTTGTATTTAAAATTGCCTTGGAAAAACGTACTTGACAATCCAGAGAAATACACTTCTCATTTCCATCTTTTAAAAATAAACCAACATTTATTTTTAAACCAATCCATATCCTTTTATAAATTCCCATCTTGAATTTATATTCTCAAATATCCACTGATATTTTATTTTACTTTATAAACCCAGTTTATATCTCCAAAATCTCATTTCTCTTTTAAAAACCCAAGTTTTTAAACACTTAAATCAATTTCCAATTGATTTCCATTTTACTTTACTTTGAAGTAAATTTCCCTATTTACTTCAATTATTTCAAATACATTAACTTTCATCTTTTATTTCCTTATTATGAGTTAAAACCCTTTTTAACTAAAATACCAATTTCGGATTTCCAAACTTCTTCAATTAATATTTTAATTAAATTATATCTTTAAATTCCAATAAAATCAATTCTTTTATATTTTTAAATAATATCACTTTAGTTAAAGATTTATTTCTTCACTATTAAATTCAAAATCCTCTTTTCCCATATTTGTTCGAATTAAGAAATTTCTTTATTTCCTTTACAGTTCCTTATTTAATTTATTCGAATTCACTAGAATTATTTAACTTAAATTTTACTCTTTTATTTCTTTCCAAAATTCAATTCAATTGCTTTTGGTAACTCATTATACTGGGAAATTCAATCCAACCAGATTATCCAAAATAAATCATCACAGGATATCAACAATCATATCACAGAATATTTAAACAAAATTAAATATTTTGAGGAATCCAGTTGGATCCCTCCAACCTGTTTCCCTGCATCCACAGACGTTAGCACAATACCAATTCCACTTCAAGGTGGAATATCGCGGTATATGGGATTTATATAAAATCATCCGCTATTATGCGGCGCATAAGGTCTCATCCGCTATATAATGCGGGAATAACAACTCCAATATATACATATGCCAATATATATATATATATATATTGGTATATACTACTATAAATACTATAGCACATCCAATCAAGGCACACATTCAACCAAATATTTAAATTTAACTATTCAAAATTTAAATTAAACCAGATGAGTGAGATTAACTCACCTTTGCTTCTTATTTTGCAAATCCGATCCAAACCAATTTATCTCCCCACGATTTTAGACCTTGAACAACAGTATATGGTTTATTAATATTTAAACTACTCAAATGGTCAATTACCATTACATAAATTCGCCCAACCCATTATTTAAATAAATTACTTAAATAAATTAACTTTCAAAAATACATTATATATTTATTTTTGATTTATAGATTCAAAAATCTAATTTTTATAAAGCTCTTCTTCATTTAAAATCCTTACATACTTCCCTTTTGGAACCATATATGTACTTATTTAAAATAAGTTAATACAGATTCAAAATTCCCTAACATAAATTCTTCAACAAAAAAATTAAATAGTCCTATATATCTCCAAATCATATATACATTAAATTAAAATGGTATGCAAGTATATTTAAACTAGACAGTAGGTTCCAGTATAAATTTTAAACAAATTATTTTTAACCCTTGCTGTAATTTCTGGTAAGTGAAAAAAAAAATGATCTTTAAATAAATTTAAAGATTCAAACTTGAATAACATTGTATTTAAATGTTTAAGAGTTAAATTACCTTTACTGCATCTCAACACCACAGCCCTCCCCCCACTGCCGACGCTCTGGTATGCCCATCAAGAAAGATCAAATCGAACATGCCTCTTCCCCCCTTCCATGTCATCTTCAACGTCGACGCCAACCTCACATACGCGACGTGAAACCCACCTGCGATGACGCCGAGTCCACCTTTCAGATTGCAAACGTAATCGATCCACTTGATCTGTGCATCGATCCTACCTCCACTTTCGAAAGGCCTTGAATCGATTTTTGATCAGTCGTCGTTGCTTAAACGAACATGGCGCACTCAACCTTCATCGTTTCCAGCTTCGACACTCACGAGTAGCCCGATACGAGACCATCGCGACTCAATAGGCTTTAATATTCGAATGATTTCTTCGAATGAGGGCTTTGATTCGATTTCGATGAAGAAGATTGCTCGGCTCGGGTATTGAATCGCGATCAAGTATCGCTTCCACGATGGGAACGTTAGAGAACGAAGAAATTACCAGCTTCGTTTATTTTTTTTATTTTTTTATTTCTGCCATTTTGATTCGAGAATGCTTAAAGGAAAAGGAGGTGAATTGTTTTTGAACGAAACAGTACAGTTTTCTTAAGGCAGGGGAGGACAGGGAGACACGATGGGATGGTAGCGTGTAAAGAAAGCTTTGCGTGGAAAATATCTAGCTATAGTAATTTGAAATGAAACGAAAAAGTATTGACGGGATGCAATTAAAGCTGAAAGAAGATTTGAGTTGACCGATATTATTTCATTTAAATTCAATTTGTCTCTATATAAATTTTCAACGCGTTTATATATCGTGTGCCCACATAACAACTCCAAATGCTACGAAAATTGAAACCCGATAATAATTCAATATCACGGATCCAATGGAACTGGTTTCGTCGAATTTCGAGACCGTGCCTCGGAAAGCTATTTTTATATTCATTTTAAATGATATAAAATTTCAAAACATAACAAACCATTTTTAAAACTGATTTCAACACTTCTATCCACTTCAGCATTATCTATATAAATTTTATAAGTCTTCAAATTATTTTTAACAGGCTTAAAGCCCCAAATTCAATAATTAATTATCCAAATAAATACTGTATATTTGAAACTAAAGTTAAAATTTAACCTTCGAATATTTAAAATAAATTAAATATTCCCATTTCAAATATACAAAAATTCCGGGTCGTCACATTCCTTCCCCCTTAAAAGAATTTCGTCCCCGAAATTACTAGTTAAGAGAAATGCTTCGATACCCGTTATATTTCCCCGAACCAAATAGTTTTAACAACTTTCCATAACAATTTTTTTTTAAATAAAGACACACTATCCTTCTTACTAACATTCCCAAACCTATCCATAAGCCATATCCCATATCACTTCTTATCAATTCAAATTTAAATTCGAATTCAAAATTTTAAATTATCAAATTTTCTCAAAATTTCACTAACTCTCTAAATTCCCGAAAAAATTTGCCAGCGTCTCCTTTGCGCGGCTAGCTCGGTACTACTACAAAAGTGGCTCTACGGCCTCCCAATCTCAAAAAGAAAACAAAAAGCCAAGTGGCTGGATCAAAACCCAATCAAATTTCATATAGAAATTCAAATACATACCTTTTTGGTCGGGCCATTAAATTTTATCTTCAAAAATCAAAATCCCAATGTATCCATTGCTTTTATACACCTGTATATCCTACTAAGCAATAATATTCAATCACAATTCCAAAGTCATTTTATACTTCCCTTTACAAATTTACAATATTTGTTTTACTTAGCCCGTACGATGCCTATATATCATCCGTACGCAATATCACATTCGATCGTTCACTCGATCACACAATTTCACTTCCGAACTAGTATCGTCCACCCGACTTCCTAGTGCGGACTCGGATTTGGTTTCTTGATCAGAAACCGTCATTCTCCTTGCATAGCCACAAACTATGATAGAGAATATCCAGAATCAATCAACAATCCATATCCAGGTTCGCCGTTGAAAATCGAGCGAAAAATCCTAACTCAGATCGGCATAATTACCTCGAAATTCTGTGCTCGAATCCGGATCAAATCATTATGCGAATAAAATAATATACGTACATCCTACGTATAAATTCCAATTGATTATCAATTATATCAATTTCCTTTTTATTCACATTCATTTGATTATTATTCACTTATCACACTTATCCCATTCGCATCTTCATATTTTAATCGTCATTCAATTATTCACCTAGAATAATTTTCCTCCATACCAAATTTACTTAAGAATTCACCATTCATTTCTTAAGTCCAATATAAACATTTTATATACTTCTTGGATTTGTTTTACTTCATTTTTGAAGTTTATATTTATTTTCACTTTCCCATTAAAGTTTATTTTCATTACTATTTACTTAGCCCTTACAGTTTCATTTAAACTCAAATTGGCTTCCATTTTGAATATGGATTAGTTTCACTTACTATTTAATTTAAACCTCAAATAACAGTTTATTTACGAACTTTACTTTCTTTAGTTCCTTTGATTTCACTTCACCTTACATTCACATTTGAATTAGATTTCAATATCCAGTTTTAATTTCATTCGCTTAACAAATTTAAATTATTTATCGTAAATGAAAATTTTCAAAAATTTTCTAACTCCCAAAATTTACGGAAAATTTTGGCAGAATCTCCCTTGTACGGAGGGACTTCTGCGATATCGCAGGATGCACAAATATATATATACATCGGCCTCAGGCCGGAAATCACAATATATATCAATATATGCAGTTCATATCTCCTATTTTGAATTTTTGCGTAAGCGTACCTTATTTTAGCATTTTTAAAGCAAAGCGGTTATTTATTTTAGCATGTTGTGCCATCAGATTCAGCCAACCGACTTCCCTGAACCTGTACTAACTCAATTACAACATGTAAGTGCCAAATATACAAAGTTTATTTACATTTCACTAAAATTTAAATTGCTAAAACATGGATTCTACAAACAATGCATGTTATATACTTCCATAAGCACATATGAAATGTTTCGACATTTATTTTAAATACTTCCAATCAATACATATGCCATTTCATTCAACTTAAAGGTTTACAATTCACTTCCCTTTATCCAATTCATTTTTAAGTCCACACAAACTCATATTCATATTCATTTATATCAAAATCAATTTTATTTCACTTCTATCAATCAATTCCATGTTATTTTACTAATTTAATTCAATTAGTACTCATTCAATCCATTTAAATTTATTTCACATTTCTATTCACTTTCGAACTAATTATTTTAGTAATAAAACCACTTTGATTTTATTTCTACTCACTAGAAATTTATTTACAATACAAATCATTCTTATTTTAATTCAATTCCATTCAACAGCAATTCATTTTTAATTCACTTACTATTTCAAGTTAGGTTTACATTTATAACTCAAGCATCACTTTAAAATTTTATCACTTATTCACGATTCAAATTTTAATTAACCAATTCGAGTTCCATTTCCATATTCCATTAATTAATCAAATAATTTACTCTAACTTTACCCAATATTTGATTTTTATCCATTTCCCAAAATACAAAACAATTTTATTTTGGCTTATTTATCCCACTTCTAAATTTATAAGTCACAACTTCTTTATATCCATACATCCATTTTATTACAATTCAATTTTGTAAGTTTCTATAAGTTCCCCAATTTACTTACCCTCTATTTGTTTACTTCTTTTAATTTACTACAATTAATTTGCTTATATTCTAACTTATTTTCATTTCCTTACTTACTTCAAATTTTGTAAGTGTCCAAAATTTATTCATTATCCCATAAACATTTTAAATAAAGTTCCAGAGCTTTACAAATTTTCAAAATTTCAAAATTCCCTTTGAAATCAACTATATCCCAAAATTCTTTGGCAATTCAACTATTCCTTTGAATTTTCAAAACCAAATCCAGTTCGCAAACAAATCCCATTTCAAACAACTCGGTAGCAATTTCTCTCCTAGAAACTCGAAAATGAACATCGATGATGCTGCAGTCATCACCGAAGTTATTTTCCAGCGACCGAAGGAGAGTTAAATGCTTTTATCTCTTTAAAATCCCTCCAAATATTTTTAAATCCCAAATCTCTCCAGATTTCAAATCCAATTCAAAATATTTCCGAAATAAGGTCACCATTATTTCTCCAAACCCCTTTGAAAACCATTTCCAACTCAAAGGAATTTTAATCTTCACAAAATTCCAAATTTAAAACCCATCCAGTTTTATATCCATCGTTACTCTGGAATTTTATCCCATTCCAATTTTAAATATTTCTCTAGAACTTCATCTTAATTTCCATTATATATGACATTTAGTTTACATTTACATATCTTGTTTGTATATGAAGTTTATTTCAACTTATAAATTACATTTATAATTTATATTCTCAAATTTTATTTTATTATAAAATTTTATTCTTTACTTTGGTTATAAATTTCAATTTCTAGTTAAGTTTCCATATATTAATGATAATAATTCCATATTATCACTTCTAACATCCAAACAACCATATATATTAACTAGAATAGTTTACAAAACGTTTCTTTTTATACAAAAATAATTTGGGTAAAATTATTTCATTTACCCTACTTTAAAACAATACTGTGTTGAATTGTTCTATTCAAGTGTTTAGAGATTCCTATCAATGTTGTGGCGTCCCACACATCGACCAGAATCCATAAACTACTCAATAAACCAACCAACACAATGTAAAACCATTTTTATATCCACTAACAAATACGCGCTCATATCTATTAGTACTCTCAAAATTCCCACCAGAGCCAAGGTTATCGCTAGCCTAAGCTCTGATACCACTGTAACGACCCGAATTTCCAGACCCGGAAAATCGAACCATTTTAGTTAAGAAGAAGAGGTAGAAGAAGAAAAATAGAAAACAACATCAGAATCTAACCATCGCAGCGGAATAAAATATAATATATATCAACAGATCTTTACACAAATTAAAAACTATATCTGTTTATACAATACATCATCAGAGTACATCATCAGAGTACATCAACATCCATAACATACAACTAAATACACAGCGGAAAAATAATAGCAAGTACGAGAGTACGTATCGTCATCCAGCTCGTCTCCTGAGCTCCACAGCTACAATCTGAACCTGTTTATCTCGGTCTGACCCGAGCATCATATAAAACAATACCCGAGTCAGTCTGGAAAACCAGCGTGAGAAAATCACACTCAAATTGATTATTAAAGTTTCAAAATCCTTTTGAAAATAAAAGCATCTCATAAGACCACGCCACAAATAAACATGTCGGGTTTTTACCTTACGATAGCTAAAACACTTTTTATCAAAATTCTCTGATATTATAATAGTGTCTATTCACAAATACTTATTAAAATAGCTGAAATTGTTACATGATTAAATTCCAGCATACTAGCCACAACGTGGGTAATACAAACAAAACTCGTACAAGGCACGTAGGGAGAATGGATTTCCAACGAATGACTAGGCACTGGGGTACCACCTGTCACAGTACGTGGCCTAGATCACAGTACCGAGGAGTACGCCCGCTCCCCTGCAACACAAGACCGGAATCATCCCTTACTGGATAATTCCAAGTAAAATCACCCCACGGTTGTGATCAGCAACCGCACCACTAAGCCGAAATAAAAGGGACATCTAGACAGGGATGACCTTACTCTCAAGTGGGTGCTACCCACGAAGCCTTGCTGCATAACCCCTGATTTTCAGTCATTCCCGGTTGATGAGGCTCGAGGCTAAACGATACCTTTTTAGCACATATCCCTTAGAATGCCCATCGTCCACCTGACGATGTCACGAAAGCATTCGTCCATACAAGTCCGTCCCGGGTCCGAACGGAACCGAAGGCACTATTCCTACTACATCCATTTTGGAAATATCCTCAGGATTAGTAGCGACTAGCCCTTGCACTTCACTGCTCCATCTTCGACTCCGAAATCGTTACACGAAACGTACAAACCGGATCGAAGTGGTATTCGAGTCTCCAGACCTAGAATCCTGGTATACGGAAACTCGATCCCGGTCTCTTCGAAACGATCAACGCATTTGGCCAATATTGATAGTCGGTTATTTAACTATCAATTAACATCCACAAGCAACCATCACATAATAAATAATTTCCCACATTATTTATTTGCCCAAATATCTTTCCAAGATATATTTCTATTTTCAAACTCCTTTTGGAAACAATTTCAAACAGTTTCCGCTTACGGAATACATTTCCCCAAATATTTATTTCTCTGAAACACCAAGTACAAAATACTTTAGATTTAAAAATAATTTAAAAGCACTTTACTATAAATATACTTTATAATATTGAAATTTAAAAACTACTTTGATACCTTAACAAAATATATACTTAAGGAATATTTAAAATGAAACCACTTTACAAATATAAACTAAATTTCTCTTTTAAAACATAATAGCAAATCACTTTTATATAATTACTACAATAATAGATTTTTGAAAATACTTACTTTAGACTTTAACATTTAGAAATAATCAATCTTCTAAAATATTCTTTTTAAAACATATTAAACTTTTAACTTGTATTTAAAATTGCCTTGGAAAAACGTACTTGACAATCCAGAGAAATACACTTCTCATTTCCATCTTTTAAAAATAAACCAACATTTATTTTTAAACCAATCCATATCCTTTTATAAATTCCCATCTTGAATTTATATTCTCAAATATCCACTGATATTTTATTTTACTTTATAAACCCAGTTTATATCTCCAAAATCTCATTTCTCTTTTAAAAACCCAAGTTTTTAAACACTTAAATCAATTTCCAATTGATTTCCATTTTACTTTACTTTGAAGTAAATTTCCCTATTTACTTCAATTATTTCAAATACATTAACTTTCATCTTTTATTTCCTTATTATGAGTTAAAACCCTTTTTAACTAAAATACCAATTTCGGATTTCCAAACTTCTTCAATTAATATTTTAATTAAATTATATCTTTAAATTCCAATAAAATCAATTCTTTTATATTTTTAAATAATATCACTTTAGTTAAAGATTTATTTCTTCACTATTAAATTCAAAATCCTCTTTTCCCATATTTGTTCGAATTAAGAAATTTCTTTATTTCCTTTACAGTTCCTTATTTAATTTATTCGAATTCACTAGAATTATTTAACTTAAATTTTACTCTTTTATTTCTTTCCAAAATTCAATTCAATTGCTTTTGGTAACTCATTATACTGGGAAATTCAATCCAACCAGATTATCCAAAATAAATCATCACAGGATATCAACAATCATATCACAGAATATTTAAACAAAATTAAATATTTTGAGGAATCCAGTTGGATCCCTCCAACCTGTTTCCCTACATCCACAGACGTTAGCACAATACCAATTCCACTTCAAGGTGGAATATCGCGGTATATGGGATTTATATAAAATCATCCGCTATTATGCGGCGCATAAGGTCTCATCCGCTATATAATGCGGGAATAACAACTCCAATATATACATATGCCAATATATATATATATATATTGGTATATACTACTATAAATACTATAGCACATCCAATCAAGGCACACATTCAACCAAATATTTAAATTTAACTATTCAAAATTTAAATTAAACCAGATGAGTGAGATTAACTCACCTTTGCTTCTTATTTTGCAAATCCGATCCAAACCAATTTATCTCCCCACGATTTTAGACCTTGAACAACAGTATATGGTTTATTAATATTTAAACTACTCAAATGGTCAATTACCATTACATAAATTCGCCCGCCTCGAGCCTCATCAACCGGGAATGACTGAAAATCAGGGGTTATGCAGCAAGGCTTCGTGGGTAGCACCCACTTGAGAGTAAGGTCATCCCTGTCTAGATGTCCCTTTTATTTCGGCTTAGTGGTGCGGTTGCTGATCACAACCGTGGGGTGATTTTACTTGGAATTATCCAGTAAGGGATGATTCCGGTCTTGTGTTGCAGGGGTGCGGGCGTACTCCTCGGTACTGTGATCTAGGCCACGTACTGTGACAGGTGGTACCCCAGTGCCTAGTCATTCGTTGGAAATCCATTCTCCCTACGTGCCTTGTACGAGTTTTGTTTGTATTACCCACGTTGTGGCTAGTATGCTGGAATTTAATCATGTAACAATTTCAGCTATTTTAATAAGTATTTGTGAATAGACACTATTATAATATCAGAGAATTTTGATAAAAAGTGTTTTAGCTATCGTAAGGTAAAAACCCGACATGTTTATTTGTGGCGTGGTCTTACGAGATGCTTTTATTTTCAAAAGGATTTTGAAACTTTAATAATCAATTTGAGTGTGATTTTCTCACGCTGGTTTTCCAGACTGACTCGGGTATTGTTTTATATGATGCTCGGGTCAGACCGAGATAAACAGGTTCAGATTGTAGCTGTGGAGCTCAGGAGACGAGCTGGATGACGATACGTACTCTCGTACTTGCTATTATTTTTCCGCTGTGTATTTAGTTGTATGTTATGGATGTTGATGTACTCTGATGATGTACTCTGATGATGTATTGTATAAACAGATATAGTTTTTAATTTGTGTAAAGATCTGTTGATATATATTATATTTTATTCCGCTGCGATGGTTAGATTCTGATGTTGTTTTCTATTTTTCTTCTTCTACCTCTTCTTCTTAACTAAAATGGTTCGATTTTCCGGGTCTGGAAATTCGGGTCGTTACATGAATGGTGAGAGCAGAGGTTGCGTGCGTGTTTTGGGTTGTAACAGGGGAAGCATGGCAGTTTACAAGGGAAGGGCTCGGCAAATAAATTGAAAGGAAAATGAAGAATTCGAAGGGAAGAGAAGAAGAAAATGTGAGCGTACCCTTTTCTCTTCTGGGTTGAACAGTGATTAAATGTGCAGTGAGTAAATGTAAAGGCTGAGCGAATATATAAAATAGAGGTAAATTTCAACGGTCGGCCATTGATTCAGGTGGAATTATTAAAGCAATTAATAGTTGTTTGGGCTGCACGATTTCAAAGTTGAAAAGGCAAAGGAAAGCTAACTGTCACATCCCGGAATTTTCGACTTTCGAAAATTCGACATCGATACTCACTTTATCGACTGCCGAGAAATCGAACGCCGGAAACTCCAATAGTGAGGGTTTTAGAAAGAAGAAGTAGAAGAAGAAGAAAAAATAGAAGAAAGAAGAACAACAATAGAACAAGAGCAGAACAGAAAACAATATCAGAATCTTACACATCGCAGCGGAACAATATATAATAGATAACACTAGTCTTTTAAAACAAAGAACTATATCAGTTTTATACATACATCAACAGAGTCAATATACAACTCAATACAACAATGGACAGTTATATAACTTGTCCTCATACAGAATACACAGCGGAATAAATACTATCAGATACAAATACTACGTCTCGTCCTCCAGCTTATCTCCAAAGCTCCAGAATATCCAGAATATCCTGATAATCTAACTCTAGACTGCCCGTGTGGAAATTTGTGGGCACCCAGAGTTTAGAAGGGAACAATAAACTCCGAGTCAGTCATGGTGACTGGTGTGAGATCGTAAAACAGTTATTCTTTAAAATAAACAACAGGAAGATTTTAAAGTAAATTTCGCAATGCTTTTTGGAAAATGAGACTACCATAAGACCTCCCACCACACACACAATGCAAACGCAGAATTGGAGGAGATTTCTTCTTATGATAGTCAAAGATGCTTACTACGCAAAATCAAATCATTTTTGATATTATTATTAGTGCATAGTGTAGAAATTATTTCGAAAGTATAATATTAATCTTAGCCAGCATACGACCAGTATCGTATGCCTACTATAGCTACCATCTAAACAGTGGTGACCACCGTACGTAAATGGCAGGTTCTACAACTAATACCGTACAAAGTTCGTATTGGAGTTTGGATTTCCAACAAATGGTCAGGCTAAGGAACTTCCTTTTCCACGATGGGTACGTCCCTGGAATAGACGACCCGAGAACCTAACCGGATCTCTGCCAACACAAGGTCGGGTTACCTCTGCAAAAATAGGTAACTACTGACACGCGTATGCCATCCCCCGATCGTCACCGATCTTCCCGAGGATCCCCGATTCCAACAAACCACATAGAAAAAATAATGCAGTAACCACAGAGGTTAAGTATCTGGGCTCCATACCATGATACCACCTTTATCCAGAAGGAATGACATACACTAAGGGGCGCTACTCCCTAGAACCTTGCTGCATCCTTCCTGTTTCGACCATTTCCGGGGTGTGAGGCTCGACGAAGTCTCGTCCACAAAGCTACGCTTTCTCAAAAAGCCCTGCTTTGGGTCAAACAAAATGATCAACCTATGATCACAAAGATATAAGATCAAACAAATGATCATATCACAAATGATCAAACATTGATCATTTCACAGCAACACTCAGTATGCCACGTTACCAAATTGGGATATATCGCTGATAAATTTCAACTACATAACCTCTGAGCTCGTACGTCTCAGAGAAGGGTGTTAAGCTAAGAGAATAAATTCTCCTCCACCAACAGAAATGTATTTGAAAGAAATCAGCTTTATATCTCAAATTGTAATGTCAGACACACAATCCATACAAGTCTGTTCCGGGATCGAACAGAACCGAAGGCACTTCTCACGAAGCCCTTGCATTTCCGGATAATTTCAATCACGTCAGGACTTCCCGTCACTAAGGGTGATAAAACCTCTAAATCGGAGATCAGCCGATGTAGAGTAACTCGACGGTAATCCTTCCGTTTTCAAAAATATCCGGTCTTCAACACCGGTCTTCGAATGCAATTCATAACGACGTATCACATATTCGGAATGGGTTATACGACCCCATGGTCCTTTCCCGGCTAACCCGAATAGTGAGCGCTTATTTAAAAATAAGTGTGGCATTCAAATTCATCCAATTCACAACAAATACCTATCTAAAGGTAATTATTGATAGTCGGTTATTTAACTATCAATAAAGATGCGCAACATCATCAGATTCCAAATAATTTTCCAAATTATTTCATCTTCCAAAATATCTTTACTAGATATAAAATTTCCACACTTCAAAAATAAATCAACGTTTATTTTTAGGACGAATTCCCATTTCTTTTAATAAATTCCATAGTGAATTTATATCTTTCAAAATATCTACTGATATACGATTTTCAAATCGTTTTCAATATTCAATTTCAATTTATCTTTACAAAGATAAATTCTCAAAACGTTCATTTCATATTGGAAAAGCATTTCCATACTTATTTAAAAATAAGTATTTCATAAATCTATTTATTTTCAACATTTGAAAATATTTGATATACTTAAATCAAATTAAGTATATATTCATTTCTTTAAGGAAATCTATTAATTTTAACATCTATTTGAGTCAAAACGAATGTTGCGTAAAACATTGTTACGACGACTCAAAATCACTAGTATAGGGATTCAGAATTAAGATAGATGTATACATCCCAATACTATATAAAACATTTCCTTCCGGAAATCATTTACTATAACAACGATGTTATAGTCCACCATTTCCTTAAATTTCTCGAAAACGTCTATTTCAACAAGAACTGTTGAAATCTATGCTTTCGATTCATAATACATTTTAAAACATCTTTAAAATGTTTAACTTCATTTTTATATCACTTCTTCAAAAATAAATCCATTTTACTTAACAATATATTCACTGTTCCAAAATCATGAATATAACTTCTTTAATAACCTTCTATATTTAATTTATCACATTCAATCTATTTCGAATTTATAAACACGTTTATAAATTCTATTTCTCTTTTTAATAACAACTTTGACTTATAAACCTTCTTTTATCAACTTCTACATTTAACTTATCAAAATAAGTGACTTTGGGTTTATAAACGACTTTTATAATTTTTAATTCTATTTATAAAAACTTCAATCCCAAATCAATTTCAATATTGATTTCAAATTTTATTTATCACTACTAAGTGAATTCCTTATTTTCCTTCAAATTATTCAATATCCTGTTTTTAAATGGATTCTTTAAATTGAAATCATTTTACGTTGATTTCCCAGATCATTTCAATTTACCGATTTAAATTTCTAATTTGATTTCCAACTTATCTCTTTTTTTAAATAAATTCCTTTTTAAGAAGATAAATTTCAATCGTTTCTTTCAATCTATTTAAAAATCCAAATTTAAATTAATTTCTTCAATTTAAAATCACTGTTTTTACGAAATCCATTTATTTAACATCTTCACTTTATTCTGGAATTTATTAAATACGATTATAAAAATTTACTTTTTATACTTTAAAATTCCTTTCTTCGAAATTTATTCAATTCCTAAAATTGATTCACTTAGGAATTTCTACTTGAATTTCAAAAATTCAATTTCGTTTATCTTTGGAATCCAATGATGTCAAAACATCCATTCAGCTAAATTTTAGCTTTTCAAACAATTTCCAGATATCAATTCAATAACAACAATAATCATTCACAGATTATCACATCACAGTAGAAATAAATTCAATCAATGTGAGGGGTCCAGTTGGATCCCTCCAACCTGTTTCCCTGCATCCAAAGATGTTAGCACAATACCAATTCCGCTCCAGTACGGAATTATCGCGGTATATAGGTTTTTATAAATCCGCTTACTAACGGCGCAATAGGGTCTCATCCGCTATACGAGGCGGGAAATCAATCAATCCAATATATACATATGCCAATATGTATATATTGCTATATATATATAGATATATCCTACTATATCTAATATCACAATCAACATAGCAATCATATCAAATAATCAATAACTGCAATCAATTTTTGAGTGAGAAAAATCTCACCTTAGCCTTTTTATTTTGCAGTCCATCCCATTTCTATTTGTTTTCTTCCATTTTTAACCTTGTATAAACATTATATAAATTAATTAACATTCGAACCAATCAAATAACCCATTTCCATTTTTGATTGTTTAATTAACTAATAGTTTCATTTTAAACCAATTTCTCATTTAAATATCCTTTGTGACAACGTTATAAGGTTTTATAAATATTTTTAACTAATCAAACAATTCATTACCATTAAATAACAAATCAACTGATAATTAAATTGTACAAATCTCTTTAATTCCCCTTTTGAAATTCTATAACATTTTAAAATCATATATATATATATCTAAACAAGTTCATTTCCTTTTGAGTTAAACTACATATCTATCAAATTAAATTTCCATTTGATAATTTAAATTAACAAGTGATTTTATTTTTTTATAACAACATCAATTTATTCGATTAATTTAACAAAAGAAAAATCGTTACCTTACTGGAAATTGTCGAACCACCCAAGATCGAGATCGAACTCGATTGGCTCTCGAATCCCACCTCAAACACTGACCTCAACAGTTTCGATCGCCCATCACCTCGCTAGACTTCGAGCTCACCACTTCCTGGAGCTCACGAGCCTCACCCAATCTCAACGAAACCATCGCGACCCCAGTCTCGCGAAACTCCCACTGCCTCCACGTTCGCACTGGGAACGCAAATCCATGCCCTAGCCCTCATGATGCCCTTTAGTCGCCGCGATCAATCGCGACGTTGTCCATAGCTATCACGCCTCCGCCGAGCTGTTCGGCATCGCCATTGCCACGCGCACCCTCGAACTCCACACCCCAGTGCCGCCTATTTGAAAAATCACCATCTCTCGATCGGCATGCCTTAGCTAAAATTTGCAGATCGACCAACTTTTGCCTTCACGAACACGCCGACTCCTCCGATCGCGAGTCGCCGCGACTTCTCTTGCTCGTGCTCGAGCGATTCGTCATTTTCTTTTTTTTCTTCCGTTGATTTAAATTGAAATGAGATGGCGCCTTTGAATGATTTAAGGGGGAGAACGCGATTCTGACTTGTATCAGAGAAGCAAGAAGTGGCTCGTTTTCGTTCTGCCATTGTTCTTTGATTTATTTTATTTTGTATTTGCTTTTGAACGAACGAAAAATGAATTTGAGAAGGGATATTTAAAATTGGAAGGAGGCATGGGTTACAAGATTTCTTT
The DNA here is from genome assembly GCA_030737815.1 of Allium fistulosum. Lineage (NCBI taxonomy): Eukaryota > Viridiplantae > Streptophyta > Magnoliopsida > Asparagales > Amaryllidaceae > Allium > Allium fistulosum. The sequence continues at coordinate 714,717,536 of CM060906.1, read as the reverse complement.
CGTGATTTTGAACGAGATTCTAGGCGTGTTTAAAGGAACGCTGACATTGACCAAATTTTAAAATTTAAATTTTAAAATTTAAATTAAACTCGATTAAATTTCAACGCGTTTACTCACCGTACGATCACGTATTAACTCTGAAAAATACGAAAATTGAAATCCGGCAATAATTCAACGTTACGGACCCAATGGAACTGGTTTCGTCCAATTCCGAGACTGTTTGAAAAATGACTATTTTAAAATATCGATTCGAACAATTAAATTCCAAAACTGATCAGATCAATCTCAAATTCGATTCTGAAGTTTTTAATCATCTTCAGTATTGTCAATACGAATTTTAAAAACTTGTGAAATATTTTTCTTCAACTTAAAACTGAAAATACAAATTTTTATTCGACTATCAATAGATTAAATTCTGTAATTTAACTGCAAATTTCAAAGTTTTATTCGGGATTCAAATTAAATTATCGTTCAAATATTTAAAATTAATTAAATATTTCCAATTTAATTCGTTCAAAATTCTGGGTCGTTACAAACTTCCCTCCTTAAAAGAATTTCGTCCTCGATATTACAAGTTAGGAAAAGTGGTCCTTAACTCGTCTACTATTTTTCACAATCTAATAGTTTTATCAAATTTTCAAAACAAATCTTTCTACTAAAGATTCGTTATTATTTCAACTAACTTTCTAAACATTTTCATAATCTTCAAACAATATTGTTTAGCCTTAAAATTCAAATTCGAGTTTAAATTCAAATTTTAACTTCAAAATTTCTCAAAAATTTTCTAACACCCTAAATTTTCGAAAAATTTCGCCAGCGTCTCCTTTGCGCGGCTAATACGGTACGACTACAAAACGTCCCTACGGACTCTCAGATTTCAAAAAGAAAAAGAAAAAGCCAAGCGGCTAGACCAGAAATCATCAAAAACTCATATTAAACTCAAATACATACCTTTTTCGAGCAATTCAAATTTATCTTCGAAATCAAATTCCAATTCCTTTATACCTGTATATCCTACTAGCCATAATATCTAGTTGCATATATTCAAACCATTTCGTACATTCAATTACAAAATTTTCAATATAACTGCTTATATCATCTCTAATTCACTATTGAAGTTATATATTCAATTTCGTTCAATTTTGCATTTCAAGATTCCATTTGAATTCAATTCGCAATTCAAATCTATTTTGGATTCAATTCAACTTCTGAATATTGAATTTTTTTGTCAATTAACTTTAGTTCGCTTCAAACTAATCTCAAAACTTCATTTTATTTTACACAATTCAAATTCGTTTTCAATATTCAGTTTTACTTACTTACAAATTCAAAATGAATCTCAACTTTCAATTTCATTTTCATTTAATTGATTTACTTGTATTTATTTTAACTTAACTTCATCCTTTAAGTTAAATTTATTCTATCAAAATTTAATCTGTATAAGTTATCAACTTATTAATATTTCACAAATATGGTATTCCAGAGTCTTACCAACATTTCAAAAATCATTTTGAAAACAATTCAAATTATCCTTTTGAATTTCCAAAACAAAAATCCAAATTTTCCAAACACTTTCCATTTAAAACAATTTGCAGCAATTCCTCTTTTGGAAACCCGAAAATGAACATCGATAATGCTGCAGTCATTACCGAAGTTATTTTCCAGCGACCTAAAAGAGTTTAGAGCTTTTATCTTTCCAAAATACTTTTCAAAACCATTGAAATTCATTTTCAAATCAAAAAGGATTTTAACTTTCCAAATCTCCAAAATTTTCAAATTCTTTTCAAAACATATCCAAAAACTTTTCTGGAATTCCGTTTTAAATTACAATTCACATTTATAATTTATATTCTCAAATTTCATTTGTATGTGAATTTATTTCTTAACTTTGGAGTTACGGTTTCAATTTCTTGTTCAATTTCAATAGTAATGATAACATTTCAATATCATCACTTTCCTAACAACCAAACATCCATATACTATGGTAATTCATAGAAAATCATTTCTTTTATATACAAAAATAATTTTGGGTAAAATCATTTCATTCACCCTATTTAAAACAATACTGTGCCGAATTGTTCTATTCGAGTGTTTAGAGATCCCTATCAGTGATCGTTAATTACTCGTATTGACCAGAATCCATATACCACTCAATAAATCAATCATCACAATATAAAACAATTTTTTATATTCACTAACAAATACGCACTCGTATCTATCATTACACTCAACTCATTCTAGAGTACTGCTGACTCTATCTCTAATGAGTAACACCCAACAGAGCAGGGTTGTCGCTTAACCATATGCTCTGATACCACTTTGTCACATCCCGGAATTTTCGACTTTCGAAAATTCGACATCGATACTCACTTTATCGACTGCCGAGAAATCGAACGCCGGAAACTCCAATAGTGAGGGTTTTAGAAAGAAGAAGTAGAAGAAGAAGAAAAAATAGAAGAAAGAAGAACAACAATAGAACAAGAGCAGAACAGAAAACAATATCAGAATCTTACACATCGCAGCGGAACAATATATAATAGATAACACTAGTCTTTTAAAACAAAGAACTATATCAGTTTTATACATACATCAACAGAGTCAATATACAACTCAATACAACAATGGACAGTTATATAACTTGTCCTCATACAGAATACACAGCGGAATAAATACTATCAGATACAAATACTACGTCTCGTCCTCCAGCTTATCTCCAAAGCTCCAGAATATCCAGAATATCCTGATAATCTAACTCTAGACTGCCCGTGTGGAAATTTGTGGGCACCCAGAGTTTAGAAGGGAACAATAAACTCCGAGTCAGTCATGGTGACTGGTGTGAGATCGTAAAACAGTTATTCTTTAAAATAAACAACAGGAAGATTTTAAAGTAAATTTCGCAATGCTTTTTGGAAAATGAGACTACCATAAGACCTCCCACCACACACACAATGCAAACGCAGAATTGGAGGAGATTTCTTCTTATGATAGTCAAAGATGCTTACTACGCAAAATCAAATCATTTTTGATATTATTATTAGTGCATAGTGTAGAAATTATTTCGAAAGTATAATATTAATCTTAGCCAGCATACGACCAGTATCGTATGCCTACTATAGCTACCATCTAAACAGTGGTGACCACCGTACGTAAATGGCAGGTTCTACAACTAATACCGTACAAAGTTCGTATTGGAGTTTGGATTTCCAACAAATGGTCAGGCTAAGGAACTTCCTTTTCCATGATGGGTACGTCCCTGGAATAGACGACCCGAGAACCTAACCGGATCTCTGCCAACACAAGGTCGGGTTACCTCTGCAAAAATAGGTAACTACTGACACGCGTATGCCATCCCCCGATCGTCACCGATCTTCCCGAGGATCCCCGATTCCAACAAACCACATAGAAAAAATAATGCAGTAACCACAGAGGTTAAGTATCTGGGCTCCATACCATGATACCACCTTTATCCAGAAGGAATGACATACACTAAGGGGCACTACTCCCTAGAACCTTGCTGCATCCTTCCTGTTTCGACCATTTCCGGGGTGTGAGGCTCGACGAAGTCTCGTCCACAAAGCTACGCTTTCTCAAAAAGCCCTGCTTTGGGTCAAACAAAATGATCAACCTATGATCACAAAGATATAAGATCAAACAAATGATCATATCACAAATGATCAAACATTGATCATTTCACAGCAACACTCAGTATGCCACGTTACCAAATTGGGATATATCGCTGATAAATTTCAACTACATAACCTCTGAGCTCGTACGTCTCAGAGAAGGGTGTTAAGCTAAGAGAATAAATTCTCCGCCACCAACAGAAATGTATTTGAAAGAAATCAGCTTTATATCTCAAATTGTAATGTCAGACACACAATCCATACAAGTCTGTTCCGGGATCGAACAGAACCGAAGGCACTTCTCACGAAGCCCTTGCATTTCCGGATAATTTCAATCACGTCAGGACTTCCCGTCACTAAGGGTGATAAAACCTCTAAATCGGAGATCAGCCGATGTAGAGTAACTCGACGGTAATCCTTCCGTTTTCAAAAATATCCGGTCTTCAACACCGGTCTTCGAATGCAATTCATAACGACGTATCACATATTCGTAATGGGTTATACGACCCCATGGTCCTTTCCCGGCTAACCCGAATAGTGAGCGCTTATTTAAAAATAAGTGTGGCATTCAAATTCATCCAATTCACAACAAATACCTATCTAAAGGTAATTATTGATAGTCGGTTATTTAACTATCAATAAAGATGCGCAACATCATCAGATTCCAAATAATTTTCCAAATTATTTCATCTTCCAAAATATCTTTACTAGATATAAAATTTCCACACTTCAAAAATAAATCAACGTTTATTTTTAGGACGAATTCCCATTTCTTTTAATAAATTCCATAGTGAATTTATATCTTTCAAAATATCTACTGATATACGATTTTCAAATCGTTTTCAATATTCAATTTCAATTTATCTTTACAAAGATAAATTCTCAAAACGTTCATTTCATATTGGAAAAGCATTTCCATACTTATTTAAAAATAAGTATTTCATAAATCTATTTATTTTCAACATTTGAAAATATTTGATATACTTAAATCAAATTAAGTATATATTCATTTCTTTAAGGAAATCTATTAATTTTAACATCTATTTGAGTCAAAACGAATGTTGCGTAAAACATTGTTACGACGACTCAAAATCACTAGTATAGGGATTCAGAATTAAGATAGATGTATACATCCCAATACTATATAAAACATTTCCTTCCGGAAATCATTTACTATAACAACAATGTTATAGTCCACCATTTCCTTAAATTTCTCGAAAACGTCTATTTCAACAAGAACTGTTGAAATCTATGCTTTCGATTCATAATACATTTTAAAACATCTTTAAAATGTTTAACTTCATTTTTATATCACTTCTTCAAAAATAAATCCATTTTACTTAACAATATATTCACTGTTCCAAAATCATGAATATAACTTCTTTAATAACCTTCTATATTTAATTTATCACATTCAATCTATTTCGAATTTATAAACACGTTTATAAATTCTATTTCTCTTTTTAATAACAACTTTGACTTATAAACCTTCTTTTATCAACTTCTACATTTAACTTATCAAAATAAGTGACTTTGGGTTTATAAACGACTTTTATAATTTTTAATTCTATTTATAAAAACTTCAATCCCAAATCAATTTCAATATTGATTTCAAATTTTATTTATCACTACTAAGTGAATTCCTTATTTTCCTTCAAATTATTCAATATCCTGTTTTTAAATGGATTCTTTAAATTGAAATCATTTTACGTTGATTTCCCAGATCATTTCAATTTACCGATTTAAATTTCTAATTTGATTTCCAACTTATCTCTTTTTTTAAATAAATTCCTTTTTAAGAAGATAAATTTCAATCGTTTCTTTCAATCTATTTAAAAATACAAATTTAAATTAATTTCTTCAATTTAAAATCACTGTTTTTACGAAATCCATTTATTTAACATCTTCACTTTATTCTGGAATTTATTAAATACGATTATAAAAATTTACTTTTTATACTTTAAAATTCCTTTCTTCGAAATTTATTCAATTCCTAAAATTGATTCACTTAGGAATTTCTACTTGAATTTCAAAAATTCAATTTCGTTTATCTTTGGAATCCAATGATGTCAAAACATCCATTCAGCTAAATTTTAGCTTTTCAAACAATTTCCAGATATCAATTCAATAACAACAATAATCATTCACAGATTATCACATCACAGTAGAAATAAATTCAATCAATGTGAGGGGTCCAGTTGGATCCCTCCAACCTGTTTCCCTGCATCCAAAGATGTTAGCACAATACCAATTCCGCTCCAGTACGGAATTATCGCGGTATATAGGTTTTTATAAATCCGCTTACTAACGGCGCAATAGGGTCTCATCCGCTATACGAGGCGGGAAATCAATCAATCCAATATATACATATGCCAATATGTATATATTGCTATATATATATAGATATATCCTACTATATCTAATATCACAATCAACATAGCAATCATATCAAATAATCAATAACTGCAATCAATTTTTGAGTGAGAAAAATCTCACCTTAGCCTTTTTATTTTGCAGTCCATCCCATTTCTATTTGTTTTCTTCCATTTTTAACCTTGTATAAACATTATATAAATTAATTAACATTCGAACCAATCAAATAACCCATTTCCATTTTTGATTGTTTAATTAACTAATAGTTTCATTTTAAACCAATTTCTCATTTAAATATCCTTTGTGACAACGTTATAAGGTTTTATAAATATTTTTAACTAATCAAACAATTCATTACCATTAAATAACAAATCAACTGATAATTAAATTGTACAAATCTCTTTAATTCCCCTTTTGAAATTCTATAACATTTTAAAATCATATATATATATATCTAAACAAGTTCATTTCCTTTTGAGTTAAACTACATATCTATCAAATTAAATTTCCATTTGATAATTTAAATTAACAAGTGATTTTATTTTTTTATAACAACATCAATTTATTCGATTAATTTAACAAAAGAAAAATCGTTACCTTACTGGAAATTGTCGAACCACCCAAGATCGAGATCGAACTCGATTGGCTCTCGAATCCCACCTCAAACACTGACCTCAACAGTTTCGATCGCCCATCACCTCCCTAGACTTCGAGCTCACCACTTCCTGGAGCTCACGAGCCTCACCCAATCTCGACGAAACCATCGCGACCCCAGTCTCGCGAAACTCCCACTGCCTCCACGTTCGCACTGGGAACGCAAATCCATGCCCTAGCCCTCACGATGCCCTTTAGTCGCCGCGATCAATCGCGACGTTGTCCATAGCTATCACGCCTCCGCCGAGCTGTTCGGCATCGCCATTGCCACGCGCACCCTCGAACTCCACACCCCAGTGCCGCCTATTTGAAAAATCACCATCTCTCGATCGGCATGCCTTAGCTAAAATTTGCAGATCGACCAACTTTTGCCTTCACGAACACGCCGCCTCCTCCGATCGCGAGTCGCCGCGACTTCTCTTGCTCGTGCTCGAGCGATTCGTCATTTTCTTTTTTTTCTTCCGTTGATTTAAATTGAAATGAGATGGCGCCTTTGAATGATTTAAGGGGGAGAACGCGATTCTGACTTGTATCAGAGAAGCAAGAAGCGGCTCGTTTTCGTTCTGCCATTGTTCTTTGATTTATTTTATTTTGTATTTGCTTTTGAACGAACGAAAAATGAATTTGAGAAGGGATATTTAAAATTGGAAGGAGGCATGGGTTACACGATTTCTTTCGTGATTTTGAACGAGATTCTAGGCGTGTTTAAAGGAACGCTGACATTGACCAAATTTTAAAATTTAAATTTTAAAATTTAAATTAAACTCGATTAAATTTCAACGCGTTTACTCACCGTACGATCACGTATTAACTCTGAAAAATACGAAAATTGAAATCCGGCAATAATTCAACGTTACGGACCCAATGGAACTGGTTTCGTCCAATTCCGAGACTGTTTGAAAAATGACTATTTTAAAATATCGATTCGAACAATTAAATTCCAAAACTGATCAGATCAATCTCAAATTCGATTCTGAAGTTTTTAATCATCTTCAGTATTGTCAATACGAATTTTAAAAACTTGTGAAATATTTTTCTTCAACTTAAAACTGAAAATACAAATTTTTATTCGACTATCAATAGATTAAATTCTGTAATTTAACCGCAAATTTCAAAGTTTTATTCGGGATTCAAATTAAATTATCGTTCAAATATTTAAAATTAATTAAATATTTCCAATTTAATTCGTTCAAAATTCTGGGTCGTTACACTAACAGTCATAATTGAGGGTACCGATACGACGTACCGTTTCATCGTTTCCGTCGCGTAACGGACCTCAAAATACAGAATTAAATATACCGTAAAGATCAGCACGACGTGACGATCAAAACGGTATACAGATACTAGTGGTACGATCATCCGATCGAAAGTCGATAATCGGTACCAGAAATGCTGCTATTTTGCCAGAATTAAGATAAACGAAGCAGTAGAAGTCCAAATTTGGAAAAACGAAAGATGACATCTCACTCAGAAGAAGATTTAGAAATTTACTGTATAAAAATATTCAAGTTTGGAAAACATTTTATTACCGTCAATTATTAACTAATTTGAGTTTGAATAAAATTATACCATAAAATAACTTCAATATTATAAATTGAAAATTTACCATTTGCTATATTTAATTATACGTAATCCAAATATTAAATTTTTTATTTCAAAATATTATAATTTAAAATTTCACCAAAATTCAATTTAATACGTTATTAAAATAATTAAAAATTTTAGGTCGTTACACTCTCCCCCACTCAAAACTTTTCGTCCCTGAAAAGGAAAAAGGTAGGAGAATAGAAACAACCAAAAAAAGATAGATTGAAAGACAAGGATAAACAATTTATTCAAACTATATAAATTTTCTTGAAATATTCATTTGAAAACTTCATTTGCAATTCAATTATCTTTAATACTTTAAAACTTTTCAAAACCCATTTGTAAAATTTCTTGCTTCCTTTACAATTACCATTTATATGCTTAAATAACAACTTTTTTATATGAAAACTATTTGAAAACAATTATTTACATTATTTATATTTACAAAGAAGCTATTTGAAAACATTCAATCCATAATTCATAAATTTATTAATTTTTTCTAAAGATACTTTTCAAATATTATTAATGAATCAATAATCATTTACCTTAAATATGTTTTATTTAATTAATAACTTCTAAAATATTTATAACATTAAATCTTCTATTAAACCATGTAGTATATAATAAATAATATTTAAAAAGGATATAGTCAACAAGGAAAAGAAGGAGGATTTGGAAAAACAGAACATAGGTGAATAAATAAAGCTGAGCAGATAAGGTAGATTCAAAAGAATAGTATCGGGCATGAATAATTAATTCAAACCATAAGAATTTCAATTTCAAATATTAATACAAAATTTCTTTGTTGGAAATACTTTTATAACTCGATGTTTCAACAAGTTTATCCTCGTTCCTGTGGACTCTGGCAGTGCGTTGATCAGGCGCAAAACTAGAATTCTCCAGGTACTTAGTAGACCTGTTTCAACACCCAGTGAAAATACTGGAAATCTTTTAAAAACAGATATGGAAAGTACAATCCAAATAAAAAAAACAAACAAATCATGGATCGCAGATACACAATGGTTATGCCTGGGTCCCCCAGGAAACATCCGTACCTTTTAAGCATTCACTGCCTTGCGAATTTCGCCATGATAACAAAACTGTGGACCGCAGGATACATAACAATGGTTACGCCTGGATCCCCCAGGAAACAACCATACCCCTTAAGCAATCTCTGCCTTGCGGATTACGCCACTAACACGACCATAGATCGTAGATACACAATGGTTACGCCTAGATCCCCCAGGAAACATCCGTACCTTTTAAGCAATCACTGCCTTGCGAATTACACTATGCAGTCGAGTTCGTAAGACCATGGGTAACGCCATGGAATTCGAAGGACACTCGAGTATCATATCTGAAAAACCAAAAATCAGAGAGAATAATATCGATAGAATGAATCCAAGATGTGGCCACAAATAGGATATCAAGCAGAAGGCACTTTCCATATCTTTACTTCGAAAATATGTATCATATAGTACCTTTCAAATTAATTTCAAATATCATACTTATATAAAGTCCATTATATATAAGATTTCATTTTCAAATCAAATACTTTCCAAAATCAATAGTATATCAAATCACACTTATATAGACTTTAATTATATAAGATTTCACTTTTCAAATTGAGTACCTTTTCAAATCCATAGTTTTCGAATCAACATTTACTTATACAAACCAATTTTTATATAAGTTCGATAACTCCCAAATTTGGCATTTAGTAAAAATAAGGTTCTCAAATTTCAATTTGTTTCAATATCAGTTCAGTTTCAAAATCATATACAATCCCACCAAATTATTTCTTCTCAATTTAAATATCTTTAGTTATAAAGTTTCCAACATAATAAATTTAGAAAATAAATCCAAATTTCGACCAATTCATTTCCAAAATAAAATGTTTTCAAAATCATCTTATACTTACATAAGGTCCATCTTATATAAGGGTCAAAATTTTCAAAATAAATTTCGCTGTATGAAAAGCCATATGGGATTTGAATGTCTTTGCTTTTATGGGTTATATATCTTTGTAATTTAAATTGGAAAATTTCTTTTAGTAAGCAAAGATATTCTAACCCGACAGCTTTCAATTTCAGTGTCAAAATATATCAATGATATTAGAATATAAGATGTACATACGTCATCATTTCGCAAAATCACATTTGATCGCTCGCTCGATCACACAAGTTTGCTTTCAAACTAGTATTGTCCAGTCGACTTCCCTAATGCGAATTTCGATATGGTTTCCCGACTAGAAGCCATCAGTCTCCTTGCATAGCCATATACTATGATAGAGAATTCTAGAATCGAGCCCAAAATCCATATCAAATATTCGCCATCAAGAATCGAATGAAAAATCCTAACACGAAATGGTGTAATTCACCTCGAACTTGTGTACTCAAACCTGGATCAAATTAATTATGCGAACAAAACAGCATACGTACAACTTACGTATCTATTCCAACTTGATAAATATATAGTTTCATGAAGATGTTACTAAGTTAAAACATTTAAACTAAATTTTTATTCAAAATATTTTGAAGACCAAATTCCTTTCAAAACACTTCAAATCTAAATTTCATATCAGAAAAATTCAAAATAGTCTTATTCATTTACTTAACAAAACAGTTTCAACTTATTTAAATCATATTACTACATACTTTAACATACCTACCAAACTTATATACTTTATACTTTTCAAAATTTTCTTAGCATTGAAAAGTTAACCTTGAATTGGAAGTGCTCTGTGACGACCCGGAATTTTTGTATATTTGAAATGGGAATATTTAATTTATTTTAAATATTCGAAGGTTAAATTTTAACTTTAATTTTAAATATACAGTATTTATTGGATAATTTAATTTTTGAATTAGACAATTGAATATAGGGTAAAATAGAGAATCCTGAGTTCTGAGCTTGTTAAAAATAATGTGAAGGCTTGTAAAATTTATATTTATAATATTGAAAACAATAGATGAGTAAAAATTGAATTTAACAGAGATTGGTTCTGTTTTGAAATTTATCGTTTTAAATTTGAATTTAAAATAGCCGTCCGAGGCATAGTCTCGGAATTCGACGAAACCAGTTCCATTGAGTCCGTAATATTGTATTATTATCGGGTTTCAATTTTTGTAACATTTGGGGTTGTTGTGTAAGCGTACGTTATAAAAACGCGTTGGAAATTAAATTGGTAATAACTGATTTAGGATTTAAATACAATAATTCGACTGGTCAAATTCTTCTCTCATCAGCATTTAAAATATCTTCCTTCACATCGTAGACCTACAGCCGACTTCCTTTCATATCCGTGTTTCTTCTTTTTATAACAACACGCAATCTTCTTTGCAATCCTCCAACGCAAGCAGTTCAAACAAGGAGAAGTAATCAAAGCCGAGCCTTCTGGATCACGCTGTCTGTCCACACGTGTTCAACTGGGTAAACACGCGTCTCCTTCTCCTTTACAACTTTTCAACCGAACCTCTCAGTTAAAAGAAAAACGAATCGTGCCCTTTCTCTCAAATAAAGGCAGAACGAAATTACCCAACTCCTAAAAATTCGAAATTGAAATCACGTAAAAACCCTCACGAGCTCGTGATTTCGCGATAGAGGCTTGGCAAGGGAGCTTGTGTTCGTCGCGACACTCCATATCTTCGCGTTCATCTGATCTGGTCAGTCGCCTGGGTTCTGACGTCGACTCGAGTTCGATTCAGTCAAGGTCTTCGTCGACGTCGAGTCTGGGAAGCACGGGCGAAGTTGGATGTTGGGGAACTGGAGGCTTCGATCTCGAGTCCAGGGAGATTGTTCGCGATCGCCAGTGCCTAGGGAAGCGTGACCGATGGAGGCGGCACAGTCGAAGTCGCGTGCACGAACTGGAGTGGTGGCGTGTGTCTTGGCGACTGCAGAGGGATTCACGAGGCAGTTTGTGCCTCCGATTTGAAGTAAGGTAATCATCTTGTTTCCATTTAAGTAAACTTAAAACGTTTTCAAATTGTTCATTTTTATTTAACAGGGAATTGTATATAAGAATATAAAATTTTGGTTAGGTTATTTAATATATATATTGCTGAAATCTGTATGGGACAGGGAAGAAAAATATTTTAAGAAATGAATAACGTTTTGTTTAGTATATGGATGTATAAAATGTTTGAAAAGAAAAAAAAAGAGATTTACAGTAAAGCAATCTACTGTTTTATTGTTACAGAATTATAGGTAACAATGAAGAATATATATGTATATATATTTAGGGCCTTGGAAGAAATATATAAGAATTTATATAAAAGTTAGTGTGTAAATCTATTAAATGATAATAAATTGTTCAACTATTCCAAACGTTAATAGAATGATAAAATATTTATTCAAGGTTAAAATTCGAGAGGAAAGCAAGCTGGATTGGAATTGAGATCCTAATAGGTTAAAGGTAAGTTAATCTCACTCATCTGAATTTTTATTTTAAATTTAAATGGTTAAATTTAAATAATTGATTGGATGATTGCATTGATTGATGTGCTATACTATATATAGTAGTATATAGCAATATATACATATTGGCATATGTATATATTGGACTTGTTGATATTCCCGCATTATATAGTGGATGAGACCCTATGCGCCGCATAATAGCGGATGATTTTATAAAACCCATATACCGCGATATTCCACCTTGAAGTGGAATTGGTATTGTGCTAACGTCTGTGGATGCAGGGAAACAGGTTGGAGGGATCCAACTGGATTCCTCAAAATATTTAATTTTTGTTTAAATATTCTATGATATGATTGTTGTTATCCTGTGATAATTTATATTGGATAATCTGGTTGGATTGAATTTCCCAGTATAATGAGTTATCAAAAGCAATTGAATTGGATTTTTGGAAAATATAAAAGAGTAAAATTAAGTTAAGTAATTCTAGTGAATTCGAATAAATTAAATATGGAAAAGAGGAATTTTGAATAAATAGAGAAATGTTGAATTTAAAGAAGACTTATGTGATGTTATTTAAAGGGATAAAAATTTATTTTAATTCAATGTTTAAATGTAATTAAAAAGAGAAGGAATTTGGGAAATCTGAAACTTGTGTTTCGGTTTAAAGATTTTAAATCATAATGAGAAATAAAATCTGGAAGTTAATGAAGTTGGAAATAAATGGATTAAGTAAAGAAATTTATTTCAAAGTAAAATAAATTGGGAAATCAATTATAAATTGATTTAAATACTTTGGAATTTGAATTTTAAAGAGAAATGAGATTTGGGAGAGATAAACTGGGTTTGTAAAGTAAAATAAAATATCAGAGGATATTTGAAATATAATTTCAAAGTGGGAATTTATAAAAGGATATGGTTTGGTTTAAAAATAAATGTTATTTTATTTTTAAAAGATGGGGGTGAGAAGGATATTTCTCTGTATAGCCAAGTACGTTTTCAAAGCAATTTTAATATAAGTTAAAAGTTCTAATTGTATTTTTAAAAGCATATGTTAGAAAATTTATTATCTCTAAATGTTAATTTCCTAAGTAAGTATGTTTTAGGAAACCTATTCTTTTTAAATATTTAAACTTTAAAGTAAGTATTTTCAAAGATCTATTATTGTAGTAATTATATAAAAGTGATTTGGTATTATATTTTATTTTAAAAAGAGAAATTTAGTTTATATTTGTAAAGTGGTTTCATTTTAAATATTTCTTAAGTATATATTTTGTTAAGGTATTAAAGTAGTTTTTTTAAATTTCAATATTATTAAGTATATTTATAGTAAAGTGTTTTAAGATTATTTTAAAATCTAAGTGTTTTGTACTTGGTGTTTCAAAGGAAATAAATATTTGGAAATGTATTCCGTAAGCGGAAACTGTTTGAAATTGTTTTCAAAAGGAGTTTGAAAATTTGGAAATATATCTTGGAAAGATATTTGGGCAAATAAATAATGTGGGAAATTATTTATTGTGTGATGGTTGCTTGTGGATGTTAATTGATAGTTAAATAACCGACTATCAATATTGGCCAAATGCGCTGATCGTTTCGAAGAGACCGGGATCGAGTTTCCGTATACCGGGATTCTAGGTCTGGAGACTCGAATACCACTTCGATCCAGTTTGTACGTTTCGTGTAACGATTTCGGAGTCGAAGATGGAGCTGTGAAGTGCAAGGACTAGTCGCTACTAATCTTGAGGATATTTCCAAAATGGATGTAGTAGGAGTAGTGCCTTCGGTTCCGTTCAAACCCAGGACGGACTTGTATGGACGAATGCTTGTGAAACATCGTCAGCGGACGATGGGCATTCTAAGGGATATGTTCTCTAAAAGGTATCGTTTAGCCTCGAACCTCATCAACCGGGAATGACTGAAAATCAGGGGTTATGCAGCAAGGCTTCGTGGGTAGCTCCCACTGGAGGGTAAGGTCATCCCTGTCTAGATGTCCCTTTTTATTTCGGCTTAGTGGTGCGGTTGCTGATCCCAACCGTGGGGTGATTTTATTCGGGATCATCCAGTAAGGGATGGTTCCGGCCTTGTGTTGCAGGGGAGCGGGCGTACTCCTCGGTACGGTGATCTAGGCCACGTACTGTGATAGGTGGTACCCCAGTGCCTAGTCATTCGTTGGAAATCCATTCTCCCTACGTGCCTGTACGGTTTTGATTGTGCCCAACTATTGTTGAAATGTGAGATGCAAGCATTTCAGCTAGATTCTATTTTACTTTCTGTAGACACTATTATAATATCAGAGGATTTTGATATAAAGTGTTTTAGCTATCGTAAGGTAAAAACCCGACATGTTTATTTGTGGCGTGGTCTTACGAGATGCTTTTATTTTCAAAAGGATTTTGAAAATTTAATAATCAATTGAGTGTGATTTTCTCACGCTGGTTTTCCAGACTGACTCGGGTATTGTTTTATATAATGCTCGGGTCAGACCGAGTATTATAGATTACAGGAAACGATGCTATGGAGCTGGATGGCGATACGTACTTCCGTATTTGAGTTATATATTCCGCTGTGTATTCAGATTGTGAGGACAAGTTATGATTACTGTCCAGTTGTATGATATTGATGTGATGTACTCTGATGATGTATTTGGATGATGTATATGTAAACAGATATAGATTTCTTTTTGTGTAAAGATCTGTTATTATCTATTATATTTTATTCCACTGCGTATGTGAGATTCTGTTGTTGTTTTCTATTTTTCTTCTTCTTCTACCTCTTCTTTTTACCCAAATGGCCCGGTTTTTCGTGTTAGAAAAACTCGGGTTGTTACACTTGGTATCAGAGCTTAGGCTAGCGATAACCTTGGTTCTGGTGGGAATTTTGAGAGTACTAATAGATATGAGCGCGTATTTGTTAGTGGATATAAAAATGGTTTTATATTGTGTTGGTTGATTTATTGAGTGGCATATGAACCTTCGTCGGCACAGTCTGGACAACTGTATCGAAGGGGTTTCTAAACACTTGAATAGAACAGTTCGACACAGTATTGTTTTAAATAGGGTGAATGAAATAATTTTGCCCAAATTATTTTTATATATAAAAGGATAACTTTTGTAAATTATATATTTGGTTGCTTGGTTGTTAGAAAGTGATGATATTAAATTATTATCATCATTGTGTAAAAATTGAATCAGAAATTGGAAAAAGTATAACCAAAGATGAAAGAATAAATTTATATAACAAAATGGAATTTGAAATATAGATTATAAATGAAATTTATAAATTGAGATAAACTTTATATACAAATGTGAATTACAAATGTGATTTATAATCAAATGAGATTAAATTCATAAACAAATGAAATTTGTAAATGTAAATGGTAAAAGTGACTTATAACTTGAAATAAAATGTGATAGAATTCCAGAGTAATGTTTGGATATAAAAATTGGATGGATTTTGAATTTGAAGTTTTGAGAAAAGTTTAAATTCCTTTGGATTTAAAAATAGTTTTTGAAGGTTTTGGGGAAATAATGGTGATATTATTTCATGAATATTTTTGAAATTGAATTGAAATCTAGTGGAATTTGGGATTTAAAAATGTTTGAAATATTTCAAAGTGATAAAAGCATTAAATTCTCTTTTGGTCGTTGGAAAATAATTTCGGTGATGACTGCAGCATCATCGATGTCTATTTTCGAGTTTCCAAAGAGAAATTGCTACCAAACTGTTTTAAATTGAAAATGATTGTGAACTGGGTTGGTTTTGAAATTCAAAGGGAAAATTGTTTGATAAAAGCAGATTGTTTTGGAAATTGGGATTTGAGGTGATATACCAGATGTGTATGAGTTATTTATGGATTCAAAATGGTTTTGAAATAAAACCGGGCAATTGGATTCTGGGAATTCTATTTAAAATATAAATGTGGGAATTTAAATGAATCAACTTCATTCTATAACTTAGTGAGTAATATAAGTTGGTAGATAAAAGAGTTAGAGAACTTGAAGGTGAATGAATTGTAAAACTTGTATAAAATTGTATCCTAGAATTAAAATTTAATTCGAGTATATGAAGGTGAATAAAATATATTTGAATTTAACTTAAGATGAGTTAAATAAAATTGAGAATTGGAATTGAATTAAATGTAAGTAAGTTGAAGTTGAATTGAATTGGATATAAAGGTAATGTAAAATGCTTATAATTGTGTAAAGAAATTCATATTCTTAAGTTCTTAAGTATAATAATTTGAAATTTGATTATAAAGATGAAATGGACTTAAATGAATAGTCCCAGGTCTTAAGTAAGTAAGTTAAAACTTATGAATAGAAATGAAATTGTAAGTCATAAATGGGAATCCATTACTTTGAACCATTAAGAGTTATAATTTGGAATTGTAATTATTAAATGGAAACGACTAAGATGAGCAATCTTAATTTTTAAATAAATCCAAACTTGAATTATAAAATATATTGAACTTAATAAAATTAAGTGAAGTGATATTTGGAATTAAAAAGCAAGTATTTAATTTTAACCAGCGAAGGAACTAATGAGATAATAAATTAGTTAATGAAATTGGATTAACATAGTGATGGTTTAAATTGCAAATGAATCCAAATAAGTGAAAATAAATTGGAAAGGGCCTGGTTATTAATAAAATAATTCCAGATGAATTGAGTATGGAAATTAAAATTCATAATGATTGAGTGAATAAACCAATTATATTAAATAAATAAATGGATGGAATTTGATTAAATAAGAATCAAATGAAAGATGGAAATAAAACTTTAAAGGGTTGGTTAAATGGAAAATAAACTTAAGTTATTGACTTAAGTAAATGTTGAATGGAAACTGAACTCAACAGAGGAGTGGTTTAAATAAGTTGAGAAATAGTTATTGAATGAATTAACTTGGATTGTTTTCGAGCTAAATAAAATTCATTTTTGGAAGTTGGAGATGAATTGAATTTAAGGAAAAAAAAATTCGAAATGAAGTAGTAAATTGAAGTAAGTTGAAATTTATATGAAATGGGAGTTCAATTTGAATATATACACTTCGGTGGTGAAGTAGTAAATAAATATAAGAAAAAAAATTTATATTGGACTTAAGAATTGAAGAATGAAATTCTTAAGAAAATTGGTATTGGGAATATACTTAGTAATTTTGGAATGGAAAAAAAATATACTAAGTGAATAGTTGAATGAAGACTAAAATTGAAGTTGTGAAATGGGATAGTTGTGAATAAGGGGATAACAATTAAAGGGAATGTGAATAAAAGAAAATTGATATAATTGGTAATCAATTGGAATTTATACGTAAGATGTACGTATATTATTTTATTCGCATAGCTATTTGGTCCAGATGTCGAACACAGAATTTCGAGATAGTTTTATCGATCCGAATCAGGATTTTTCACTCGATTTTCAACGGTGAACCTGGATATGGATTGTTGATTGATTCTGGATATTCTCTATCATAGTTTGTGGCTATGCAAGGAGAATGACGGTTTCTGATCAAGAAACCAGATCTGAGTCCGCACTAGGAAGTCGGGTGGACAATACTAGTTCGGAAGTGGAATTGTGTGATCGATTGAGCGATCGAATGTGATATTGCGTACGGATGATATATGTGCATCGTACGGGCTTAAGTAAAACAAATATTGGAAATTTGTAAAGAAGTCGATAAAATGACTTTGGAATTGTGAGTGGATATTATTGCTTAGTAGGATATACAGGTGTATAAAAGCAATGGATAAATTGGGATTTTTGATTTTAGAAGATAAAATTTAATGGCCCGACAAAAAGGTATGTATTTGAAATTCTATATGAAATTTGATTGGGTTTTGGATCCAGCCACTTGGCTTTTTGTTTTCTTTTTGAGATTGGGAGGCCGTAGAGCCATTTTGTAGTAGTACCGAGCTAGCCGCGCAAAGGAGACGCTGGCGAAATTTTTCGGAAATTTAGAGAGTTAGAAAATTTTTGAGAAAATTTTGAAGGTTTAAAATTTGAATTCAAATTTAAATTTGAATGGATAAGTAGGTGGTATGGGTTGAACTTATGAATAAGTTTGGGAAGTTAAAAGATGATTAGTGTATCATTAATAAAAGATTGTTTGGGTATTGTTAAAACTGTTGAATTTGGGAAATAGTTAAGGTGGATTGAAGCATTTTTCCTAACTAGTAATTTCGGGGACGAAATTCTTTTAAGGGGGGAGGAATGTGACGACCCGGAATTTTTGTATATTTGAAATGGGAATATTTAATTTATTTTAAATATTCGAAGGTTAAATTTTAACTTTAATTTTAAATATACAGTATTTATTGGATAATTTAATTTTTGAATTAGACAATTGAATATAGGGTAAAATAGAGAATCCTGAGTTCTGAGCTTGTTAAAAATAATGTGAAGGCTTGTAAAATTTATATTTATAATATTGAAAACAATAGATGAGTAAAAATTGAATTTAACAGAGATTGGTTCTGTTTTGAAATTTATCGTTTTAAATTTGAATTTAAAATAGCCGTCCGAGGCATAGTCTCGGAATTCGACGAAACCAGTTCCATTGAGTCCGTAATATTGTATTATTATCGGGTTTCAATTTTTGTAACATTTGGGGTTGTTGTGTAAGCGTACGTTATAAAAACGCGTTGGAAATTAAATTGGTAATAACTGATTTAGGATTTAAATACAATAATTCGACTGGTCAAATTCTTCTCTCATCAGCATTTAAAATATCTTCCTTCACATCGTAGACCTACAGCCGACTTCCTTTCATATCCGTGTTTCTTCTTTTTATAACAACACGCAATCTTCTCTGCAATCGTCCAACGCAAGCAGTTCAAACAAGGAGAAGTAATCAAAGCCGAGCCTTCTGGATCACGTTATCTGTCCACACGTGTTCAACTGGGTAAACACGCGTCTCCTTCTCCTTTACAACTTTTCAACCGAGCCTCTCAGTTAAAAGAAAAACGAATCGTGCCCTTCCTCTCAAATAAAGGCAGAACGAAATTACCCAACTCCTAAAAATTCAAAATTGAAATCACGTAAAAACCCTCACGAGCTCGTGATTTCGCGATAGAGGCTTGGCAAGGGAGCTTGTGTTCGTCGCGACACTCCCTATCTTCGCGTTCATCTGATCTGGTCAGTCGCTTGGGTTCTGACGTCGACTCGAGTTCGATTCAGTCAAGGTCTTCGTCGACGTCGAGTCTGGGAAGCACGGGCGAAGTTGGATGTTGGGGAACTGGAGGCTTCGATCTCGAGTCCAGGGAGATTGTTCGCGATCGCCAGTGCCTAGGGAAGCGTGATCGATGGAGGCGGCACAGTCGAAGTCGCGTGCACGAACTGGAGTGGTGGCGTGTGTCTTGGCGACTGCAGAGGGATTCACGAGGCAGTTTGTGTGTAATAACCCGACTTTTTCTCCACAGAAAGTCGGATCATTATGAAGAAAGAAAGGGTAGAAAATAGAAAGAAGAGAAGAAAGAAAGAAACAACAACAACGATCTCACAGCGGAACGAATAAATTATATTAATAACATAAACTATTACATAGTATACAACACTTTACAGAGTTACACAGCATATACAACACATACTAGACAGTTATAAACATCTGTCTAGATATTACAACTCAATTACAATACAAGACTCTAACACAGATATCAACACAGCGGAATACTATATTTACGAACGCCGAAGCCTCCTGCTCCATTGCTCCTCCAGAATATTCGTCAAAGCTAAACCTGAATCCCTTGGCTACTCGTAAAAATTTGAGTACCCAAGAGTTTATAAAACAGAAATAAACAACTTGGGTCAGACATGGGTCTGGTGTGAGTAACAGGTTAAACTTGTTTAACTTCAAAACCTTTTGAAAGAAAAGGTATCACGTAAGACTTCCCACAAATAAACATGGGTAAGTTTTTACCTTACGCTAACCAAAACATTTGATAGGAAATTCGATTGTATTATAATAGGGTCTAGGGTTTTCAAATAAATATGAAATAGCTGAAATTGTTACATTATTAAATTCCAGCATACTAGCCACAAAGTGGGTTATACAATCAAGTCCGTTATCACTTATTGGAAATTGGATTCCATACAATGGCAGGGCTACCGGGGTACCGCCCGTCACAGTACGTGGCCTAGATCACCGTACCGAGGATCACTCCCAATCCCCTGCAACACAAGGCCGGAACATCCCTTACTGGATAATTCCCGCACAAGATACCTCACGGTTGGGATCAGCAACCGCACACACTAAGCCGAAATAAGAAGGGACTTCTAGACAGAGGTAATCTTGTCCTACTTGGGTGCTACCCACTAACCTTGCTGCACCTCCCCTGTTTTAGCCATTTCCGGTTTGTGAGGCTTGAGGTCACGATTACCTTAGAAAAGAACACATCACTTAGAATGCTCATCGTCCACCTGACGATGTTCTGAAAGCATTCAATCCATATAAGTTCGTTCCGGGTTCGAACGAAACCGAAGGCATTATCTCGTTACACTCGTTTTGGAATCACCCTCAGAGTTAACGACAATAACCCTTGCACTCTGAATCTTCATCTTCACTTGATTCACGACCTATCGTTAATTTGAATCGATGTGGTATTCGGGTCTCCAGACCTGGAAATCCGGTATACGGAAACCCGATCCCGGTCTCATCGAAATCCAAAGCGTGTCTTTTAAGGCCAAGTTGTTTTAAAGGTTAAAACAATTCAATTCATTATCTTTATACACAAAGAAAGATAATTCCCAACAGATAATCAATATTATCAGATAATCCATACAATTCAACTAACATCCATATCATACAGCATATATCTCATCAGAGATATCAATCAATGCCAAGTATTCAATACTATCACTCATTCATAAGTAATGATTTATATCATCTCTAATTAATTTAAAGTGAATTAAATTAATTACTTCATTTTATAAATCCTGCTTACTTAACCATTAATTAATTACAATTTAATTAATTAATTATCTTCTAATACTTCATTTCAATTAATCATCTTTGATTAATTATCTTTTAATTACATCCAAGTAATTTATCCTCAATTAATTTCTCAAATTAATTATCCTTAACCATTTATAGTAATTAACCTTTAATTACTTCATTAATTAATTAACTAAAATTAATTAACTTAATCAACTATAATTAATTACATTAATCCTTAATTAATTACATTGATTAATTACTTCATTTATTAATTATTACTTAATTAACCAATCTTAATTACATCATTAATTATATTGATTAATGATCCTTAATTACAACTTAATTATTAATTACTTAATTAAATTAATTATATTAAGTAATTAACTTTTAATTAAACAACATTTATTAATCATTCTTGATTAATCTTCAATCAGTAATTAACTACCCTTAATTACTTTCATTAACTAAATTAATTACTCCTTAATTAATTTCTTAATTAATCCCTTGATTAATTATTCAAAGTAATTAACTCAAATTACTTCTATTAATAAAATCATTATGCAACTAATTACTTCCAGTAATTATCTTATTATTTACTTCTCTAAATAATCTTACCTTAATAATTACATTAAGTAATTATTTATCAAATCAACTCTTGATTATTCTAAATTAATTAAACTTAATTAATTAACTTAACTAATCAAATTAACTTCAATTAATTACAATAAGTAATTTATTTTTAATTACTTCCATTAAGTAATTCCATTTAAACAATTTCACAAATGATTATCTTTAAATTAATTAATCTAATTAATTATTAAAATTAATTACATAAATTAGTTATTTAATAATCCATAGTTAATGACCTTCATTAACAATCATTTAATTACTTTTCTTAAGTAATTAACTTATATTAATTATTATTAATTTCAAATTAATAAATCTTAATAACCAATTAATTAAACATTAATTATTTAATTAATTAAGTATTAACCATAACTTAATTAATCTTTAATTACTTTATTAATTAATTCCTAACCATTAATTAATACTTTAATTTATAATTCCTAACTACAAATTAATCATCCCTAATTAATTTATCTTAATCATAAATAAATTAGTTTAATCCTTTAATTACCTATTTAATTAATCCAAATGATTTATTAGTCAAACAAATTAATTATCCATTAAATTTCCTAATTAATTTAATGATCATAAATCTTTAATTACTTTAAGATACACCATTATTCTTATTGATAAACAAGTTATCATTTATCATTCATATTTGAAACATCCATTTCAAATCTACTTTTAAATTTCATTTTAAATGTTGTATTTAAAATGAATACCAATTTATTTTTAACTAAGTTTTAAACAAATTTAAAAACTTTTACTTATTAAAAATCTTATATTTTCTAAGAAGTTTTTAAAAGAACTTAAATCAAATTTCTTCTTAGATTTAACATTTAAACATATTTACACTTAACCTATTTAAACATTTAAATTCATAAACTAATTATCTAATATTAAAGTTTAAAACTAAACTTGTCTTTATAAATCAAACTTTGATTTACTGCTTAATATTACTTCAAAATTTAATTTAAATTTAAATTTCAAAACAGACAGGTATAAAACCTGTCAACACTAAAACTCTCGAACCCAGCCTATTTGCTTCGAGTCCCCACCCTAATTTCCCCGAGTATTCCTCGCAAAAACACTCAAAAGATCACGAGACCTTCCTTATCACCTGAGTTCATCATTCCAGCTCCAAATACTTCGAGACAATCCCTCAAACACACGAGTAATCTCCCGGGCCAAACAACAATATTCTCGAGTTCGCTTCTTCCATCCCCAAAGAAACTGCCACCAGCACATACACTCGAGCGTGCACGTGCACAGCCAAGATCGACGCCTCCGGCCATCACCGAGTATCTCCGCCCATCGACGATCATCCACCTACCAGAAAACTACCATCACTACTTCGATCACTGCTCGAACTCGAAATCGAGCCTAAAATCTAAAACCAGGAACCAGACACATTTCCAAAGCCTGTCAACATAGTTCGTACTCGCGATTCCGACCATCAGAGAAACTAATTCTCTGGCCATGTCTTCGTCTATACCTAAACTTCCATTTCCCAAAGTCTTACAACACTCGGTCCATCAATGAAAACAAACGAAAAAAATTCATATCCTAACTTAAAACTAGGGCTACAGGAAAGAAACCATCACCACGGCTACCAAAAGAATTTGCATCTCCATCAACTATTTTTCCCAGCTTCTCTGATGGCTCCTCTACCCACAAGAACAATCCCGGCCCTTCACTATCAATAGGTAACCAGAATTTACAAGTTTTCCCCTTTTTGTTAAAACCAGAACTGCTCTTATTATATTAGACTAAAAATTCTGATATTCATGCTAAAAATCATATTATCATTTATGTTTTCAATTTATAAATCTGACTTAATAAATTACAAAGTTCAAATTTTCACTTTTATATAACCTGTCTCTGTTGTTTTTGTTTACAGAGACACTCAGGTATGAATTTAACTTAACTAGTCTTTTTAAACCTTAGTATATGATAATTTAAACAATACTTACTTATAAGTTAAGTCCTAATAAAACTAAATCAAGTGGTAAAAGATAAAAAGACATTTTGGGTCTGGCAACAGAACAAAACAGAATTCATATACATCCATACACCACATAAATATATACAAACAGGAGAATGCACTTATTCATACATCAATACTTATATATGTCACAAAGATTCAACATGCAATCCTATTTTATTTTAAGTTTAAAAGTTACTCACCAAAAAATCAGAGAACAGAGAACATTTTCTGTTTCCAGGCTTGCATGTTTGATTTTTGAACTTCTATTTGCCTAGTTGAATTTGAATCTAGCTGCTATGAATTTTCTCTTTGCTTTGTTGAATTTAAATTCTTGCTGTTTGATCTTTCTCTGATCTTCAGGTTGTTTGAAGAATTTGAAATTTCCTTGATCTTTCTTTTGATTTGCAATTCCAGATTTTACTTCTTCTTTTGCTTTGAATTTTAATTTCCAGGTTTTCATTTTTTTCTTTCATTGATTCGAATTGTATTTTGAGAAAGAAGTGAAGATGAGTTTTAGCTGAAAGTGAAAACAGATTTTTCTTTCTTTCATAAAATTTTTTTTTTTTAATTATCAAAGAAAAATATAGCCACTTGTCCCTTTTAGTTAACTTACACATATGCTCAAAGATTTACAAGTGTCTCTAAACCATCTTTAAAAGCTTACAAGTGTAAATTCTTGTTTTTATTAATTTATTTAAGTAATACATATGTATTTATGAATTATTTATATGTATATAATGTATTTATCTTTTTATAAATAAGCTCTTAGATTTTATAATAAATATACAAATGTGAAAAACAATTCTATAGTCTTTAAAATTCATACATATTAAAAATAATACATTATACTTGTTATTTGAAAATAACATATTTTATAATTTAAACAAGAGATTATATTATCAAGAAATATTTAAAAAGAAATAAAACAAACCATTTTTGTGTATCTTATTTATTTAAACTTAAGTAAAATATATCTTAACCAATTAAAAGATTTATCTAAAGTATATTTAAAACTAAAATGTTATTTATTTAAATAACTTTGAAAAGTCCAGATTAAATTAAATATAAATTTCCAATTTATCAAAGCTTCTATTTACAATATATATATAAATAAATATATATATTCAAATAGAAATATCTTATTAACTTTTTTTTTTAAAAGATAAAATTACCTATTAATACTAATTTAATCAGATTATTAAATTAAATTCAGATTTCATTATCAAAGACCATCAATATCAATTTAATTATTTAACAGATTATTAAATTGATATTGCTCAAATTTCAGGGATATTACATTCCTCCCCCCTTAAAATAATTTCGTCCCCGAAATTTAAACAAAGGTAATTTAATAATCTTATTAAAGATTTAAATTCAAAACACAAGCATCTACTATCATCCATATGCTAGCAACCATAGCAACCAATTCATCCAATCAAACAATTCTAACTATCTAGACTAAATTCTAGATAAAATTCCTCGAGTTTCCCCAAGTATATATATATACCGGGATACTCGCTCTACAAACAATCTAAACTACTAAGCTATAGATCTCCTACTTATCTAGATTTATAGAACTAAACAGAATATCAGACTACAGACGAGTTTGACTCAACTACCAAACTTCCCAAACTGCAGATTCTAAAACCAGAGATAGATCAAATACGTATTCCCTCAGAGATACGTAAAACTCAATGAATTCCAGTTATCCAAACTGACAATTCAACCAAGTAGACCAATTACTTATCCAAATCAGAACACAGACGAGATCCAAACATAACTCTACTTCACAACATCAGTAGATTCCAAACTTACTTCTCCCATCCAGAGATACACTCCAAACTGCTTTCGCTGCTCAACTCTGATCTGAGGTAGAACACAAGCACAGACTGGACAACTCATTCCAGAAATAAGGTTCACTGATCCATAAAGAAAACTCAGATACTCCAGCAAAACTTGAGCTGCTTCACCAAACTCTATCTCTAGGAAAACATCCTTCAACTAGACTGAACCACTGGTATCACTCATGGAATCCAGTCGATAAGAAAACTCAACCTTCAGATGCGGACAAACTTCTGACTTCCCTGAAGACATCCAGAAAACTCTGATAACCCAAGAGAACATTTAGACAATCGCAAGTCACTTTTGCGATCAACCCAACCTAATTCCAAAGAAAACTGTTCTCTCTTTACCAATCAGAACAGCTTACACTCATTTATCCAATTTATCGAAGAAATGGATATACTCTGCTGCTTCTGAACTCCACTTCAGAAAAACTGCTCAGCCAGAAAAACTTCCTGCCAATCCAAGAATACTCCGAGCTGCAACGCTGCCACAATGCCAAAGACTTCCTAACCAAAGCTCTTCGAGAAACTCGGACTCCAAACCAACAGAAACACTGTGCTGAACTCAGCCACACTACCGAAACATACACACTTCCTTAATCTTGTTCCAAAGAAAACATCTTTGGGAACATCCATCGTCACTGTATCTCATCATACAGCTACTATTACCTGAGGTATCAAGGTACCATCACTCACTTCTGTTCAACCGACAGATCCAACTTTACTCATCCAAACTTCAAAGATAAACTCCGAACCATTACAGTTTCCTTCGGAGATCGATGAAATCCTTTACCACAGCAAAGCTTACTCGAGACGGTATTGGGTCTACAGTCTCGACAGATACACTTCCAACCTCAACACTCAGACTCCAACCATTGGTAGTCGTGTTTCACACACCACCACCCTATCTACCTTTATATCCTATATTGGAAAACCCGAACAGGTAACCCAACAAATAGGTAGAATATATATATATATATTTAAAATGATACTTTTTATATAGAAATTATTTCTGGGTAAAATTATTTCATTTACCTCTTTAAAACAATATTGTGTCCGTTGGCCTGGTTCAAGTGTTTAGAGATCCCTATCAATAACGTTAGTTACTCGTATTGACCAGAATCCATATACCACTCAACCGATCAATTAACACAATATAAAATCATTTTTATATAACTAACAATTACGCGCTCTCAAGATAGACACCACTTTAGAGCCTAGGTATTCACTCAACCTAATGCTCTGATACCAACTGTAATAACCCGACTTTTTCTCCACAGAAAGTCGGATCATTATGAAGAAAGAAAGGGTAGAAAATAGAAAGAAGAGAAGAAAGAAAGAAACAACAACAACGATCTCACAGCGAAACGAATAAATTATATTAATAACATAAACTATTACATAGTATACAACACTTTACAGAGTTACACAGCATATACAACACATACTAGACAGTTATAAACATCTGTCTAGATATTACAACTCAATTACAATACAAGACTCTAACACAGATATCAACACAGCGGAATACTATATTTACGAACGCCGAAGCCTCCTGCTCCATTGCTCCTCCAGAATATTCGTCAAAGCTAAACTTGAATCCCTTGGCTACTCGTAAAAATTTGAGTACCCAAGAGTTTATAAAACAGAAATAAACAACTTGGGTCAGACATGGGTCTGGTGTGAGTAACAGGTTAAACTTGTTTAACTTCAAAACCATTTGAAAGAAAAGGTATCACGTAAGACTTCCCACAAATAAACATGGGTAAGTTTTT
The DNA here is from genome assembly GCA_030737815.1 of Allium fistulosum. Taxonomy (NCBI): domain Eukaryota; kingdom Viridiplantae; phylum Streptophyta; class Magnoliopsida; order Asparagales; family Amaryllidaceae; genus Allium; species Allium fistulosum. Next base: position 714,689,724 of record CM060906.1, on the reverse strand, counting down.
ACCTTACGCTAACCAAAACATTTGATAGGAAATTCGATTGTATTATAATAGGGTCTAGGGTTTTCAAATAAATATGAAATAGCTGAAATTGTTACATTATTAAATTCCAGCATACTAGCCACAAAGTGGGTTATACAATCAAGTCCGTTATCACTTATTGGAAATTGGATTCCATACAATGGTAGGGCTACCGGGGTACCGCCCGTCACAATACGTGGCCTAGATCACCGTACCGAGGATCACTCCCAATCCCCTGCAACACAAGGCCGGAACATCCCTTACTGGATAATTCCCGCACAAGATACCTCACGGTTGGGATCAGCAACCGCACACACTAAGCCGAAATAAGAACGGACTTCTAGACAGAGGTAATCTTGTCCTACTTGGGTGCTACCCACTAACCTTGCTGCACCTCCCCTGTTTTAGCCATTTCCGGTTTGTGAGGCTTGAGGTCACGATTACCTTAGAAAAGATGTAACAACCCAAGTTTTTCTAACACGAAAAACCGGACCATTTTAGTTAAGAAGAAGAGGTAGAAGAAGAAAAATAGAAAACAACAACAGAATCTCTCATACGCAGCGGAATAAAATAAAATATATATCAACAGATCTTTACACAAATCAAACTGTATCTGTATATATATATATACATCCAAATACATCATCAGAGTACATCACATCAATATCATACAACTGAATACACAGCGGAAAAATAATAGCAAGTACGAGAGTACGTATCGTCATCCAGCTCGTCTCCTGAGCTCCACATCATCATATCCTGTAACCTATAATACTCGGTCTGACCCGAGCATCATATAAAACAATACCCGAGTCAGTCTGGAAAACCAGCGTGAGAAAATTTCACTCAATTGATTTTTAAAGTTTCAAAAATCCTTTGAAATCAAAAGCATCTCGTAAGACCGCGACACAAATAAACATGTCGGGTTTTTACCTTACGATAGCTAAAACACTTTATATCAATATCCTCTGATATTATAATAGTGTCTACAGAAAGTAAAATAGAATCTAGCTGAAATGCTTGCATCTCACATTTCAACAATAGTTGGGCACAATCAAAACCGTACAGGCACGTAAGGAAGAATGGATTTCCAACGAATGACTAGGCACTGGGGTACCACCTATCACAGTACGTGGCCTAGATCACCGTACCGAGGAGTACGCCCGCTCCCCTGCAACACAAGGCCGGAACCATCCCTTACTGGATGATCCCGAATAAAATCACCCCACGGTTGGGATCAGCAACCGCACCACTAAGCCGAAATAAAAAGGGACATCTAGACAGGGATGACCTTACCCTCCAGTGGGAGCTACCCACGAAGCCTTGCTGCATAACCCCTGATTTTCAGTCATTCCCGGTTGATGAGGTTCGAGGCTAAACGATACCTTTTAGAGAACATATCCCTTATAATGCCCATCGTCCGCTGACGATGTTTCGCAAGCATTCGTCCATACCAGTCCGTCCTGGGTTTGAACGGAACCGAAGGCACTATTCCTACTACATCCATTTTGGAAATATCCTCAGGATTAGTAGCGACTAGCCCTTGCACTTCACTGCTCCATCTTCGACTCTGAACACGTTACATGAAACGTACAAACCGAATCGAAGTGGTATTCGAGTCTCCAGACCTAGAATCCCGGTATACGGAAACTCGATCCCGGTCTCTTCGAAACGATCAGCGCATTGGCCAATATTGATAGTTGGTTATTTAACTATCAATTAACATCCACAAGCAACCATCACACAATTAAATAATTTCCCACATTATTTATTTGCCCAAATATCTTTTCAAGATATATTTCCAAATTTTCAAACTCCTTTTGAAAACAATTTCAAACAGTTTCCGCTTACGGAATACATTTCCAAATATTTATTTCTCTGAAACACCAAGTACAAAACACTTTTAGATTTTAAAATAATTTAAAAACACTTTATTTTAAAATATATTTTATAACATTGAAATCAAACTACTTTAATACTTTATTAAAAATATATACTTTAAATTAAACCACTTTATAAATATAAACTAAATTTCTCTTTTTAAAACAGAATAGCAAATCACTTTTATATAATTACTACAATAATAGATTTTTAAAATATACCTACTTTGAAAATTAACATTTAGAAATAATCAATTTTCTAAAACATGCTTTTTAAAACATACTTAAAACTTTTAACTTATATTTAAAATTGCTTTGAAAACGTACTTGGCTATCCAGAGAAATACACTTCTCATTTTCATCTTTTAAAAATAAATCAACATTTATTTTTAAACCAAACCATATCTTTTTATAAATTCCCACCTTGAATTTATATTTAAATATCCACTATATTTTATTTTACTTTATAAACCCAGTTTATATCTCCAAAATCTCACTTCTCTTTTAAAATTTCAAATTTTAAATAACTAAATCAATTTCCAATTGATTTTCCAATTTACTTTACTTTATTTTGAAATAAATTTCCTTTACTACTTCATTTATTTCAAAATACATTAACTTTTAGATTTATTCCTTTATTTGAGTTAAAACCCTTTTTAACTGAAAATACCAATTTTAAACTTCCAAAATTCTTTCTTTAGTCTTTAATTAAATTTAATCCTTACATTCAAAATAAATCCTTTATTCTTTAAATTTAATATCACTTTAGTTTAAAGTTAATATTTCCCTTATTCCAATTCACTTGAATTATTTATTTAAATTTTACTCTTTTATTTCTTTCAAAATCCAATTCAATATATTTTGATAACTCCTTTTATTGAAATATTCAATCCAACCATATCATCCAATATTTCAATCATCAATAAAATCATCACAGGATATCAATATTCATAGAACAGAATATCAAATAATCTAAATAATTTTGAGGAATCCAGTTGGATCCCTCCAACCTGTTTCCCTGCATCCACAAACGTTAGCACAATACCAATTCCACTTCAAAGTGGAATATCGCGGTATATGGGATTTATATAAATCATCCGCTATTATGCGGCGCATAGGGTCTCATCCGCTATATAATGCGGGAATATCAACAACTCCAATATATACATATGCCAATATATATATATTGGTATATACTACTATATATAGTATAGCATATTCAATCAATGCAATCATCCAATCAATTATTTAAATTTAACCATTTAAATTTAAAATAAAATTCAACTGAGTGAGATTAACTCACCTTTGCCTTTAATTTGCAATCCACTTCAATCTCGTCTTGTTTTCACACTGACTTTCGACCTTGTATAAATAATTGTATGAACTTTATTAATATTTGAAATATTCGAATAAATCGAATAATTAAATTCTCGTTAAATAGATTAAATTAACTAATTATTTTATCAACCCTAGTAAATTAAATCTTATTATTATTATTTTTCTCTTCATTTCAACTGCACATGAAAAATAATTCATATAGGTTTTTAAAAAAAATCAAATCTCCATATATAACTTCCAACATCTTAAATTTCTTTTTATTTATTAATTTTGAACTAACAATTTATATAGTTTACTGTAAAACTAAAATTTCATTTCTATATAATTTCAAACATTTCAAATTTCCCATTTTTTTCCAACTGCTCATATATATATATTTATAAGGATAAAATGATAGATTTCAAAAATGAACTTTCTACACTCTAAAACTCTTATTTATTTTTCCCAAAACCTAACTCTATATACACATTAAATTATATATGTATATCTATATACATTTATTTTCTGATTTCCTAATTATATTTAAATTAAATGAAGAACAACTTAAAATTCAGAAAAACTGTTTGACACTTTAGATTTTCTTTACTGTGAATAATTTCTATTTAACAACGAATTAGAATTTAATCGAACTGCAAGAAAAAGATACCTCACTGCCCACGTGACTGGAGTTCGCCGAACCCCCCCACATCGTCGACCGCCTTCCACCCACTCTACTGCGACCCAACTCGCCATCGAACAGCGACCTCGACTCTTACCCAAACCCATATTCGTCTTCGAAACCGCCTCCTCCTCGAGCTGAAATCGAAGTCGATGACGAAGCCCCTAACACCATCGATTCACCCATCTTCGTGAGCACTGGTCACCGCGGAACCCTAGCACCCATCGCCGCCACTACTTCACGCGCCTCATCCTCGTTCGATCGCGATGCCACACTTCCCTTCTCCTTCGTCCCCCTTTTCACGCGAGCACCCACCATGTCAACGATTCCAGGCCTCGCGAACGGAACGCGAGCTTGAGCTGCTCTTGGCCGCTTTAATCGTCGCGATTTCGAAGGAAGGAGACTCGGTTCCTTCGATTTATTTTGAATGATAAAGTCTCTTCCATGAAATTACAACAGACAATGAGGAAAATATTTTTCGATTTCAGAAAGGAGGTGCGATTTCAATTGAAAGGTAGAGGAGATAGAGCTGAGCAAATTTGATTAGAACGGAATGATTTTTTTGTTTTGATTTTTCTTTTCGAACGAGATAGCTTCAATTGAACGGAACAACCGAGGGGAAGACGCGTGTTTTAGGTAGGACACGTGTTCAATTAGCCATTCACAGAGGTATTCAAAATGAAAGGAAAATATCTGACGTGAAATTCTTTTAACTAGTCAATATAACTTACTATTTATATTTGAATTTCAATTTAATTTCCAGCGCGTTTATCCATCGTACGATCACACAACAAATCCAAACACTACAAAATTTGAAATCCGATAATAATACCATATTATGGATCCAATGAAACTGGTTTCGCTGAATTCCGAGACTGTGCCTCGGACAGCTATTTTTAAATTCAATATCAACGATATATTTTTAAAACTGAACAAAACTCTTTTAAAATTTCATTTTAAAAGTTCTATCATCTTCAGTATTAACAATATAAATTTTTCTGAACCTTTGAACTATTTTTAACAGGTTTAAAATCAAGATTCCATATTTTACCCAATCCCGATAATTAAATTTAATAATTAATTATCCAAATAAATACTGTATATTTGAAATTAAAGTTAAAATTTAACCTTCGGATATTTAAAATAAATTAAATATTCCCATTTCAAATATACAAAAATTCCGGGTCGTCACATTCCTCCCCCCTTAAAAGAATTTCGTCCCCGAAATTACTAGTTAGGAAGAATGTCCCATATCCCGTTAGCTATTTCCCAAATTCAAACAGTTTTAACAATACCCAAACAATCTTTTATTAATGATGCACTAATCATCTTTTAACTTCCCAAACTTATTTATAAGTTCAACCCATATCACCTACTTATCCATTCAAATTTAAATTTGAATTCAAATTTTGAATTATCAAAATTTTTCCAAAATTTTTCTAACTCCCTAAATTTTCGAAAAATTTCGCCAGCGTCTCCTTTGCGCGGCTAGCTCGGTACTACTACAAAATGGCTCTACGGCCTCCCAATCTCAAAAAGAAAACAAAAAGCCAAGTGGCTGGATCCAAAACCCAATCAAATTTCATATAGAAATTCAAATACATACCTTTTTGTCGGGCCATTAAATTTTATCTTCTAAAATCAAAAATCCCAATTATCCATTGCTTTTATACACCTGTATATCCTACTAAGCAATAATATTCAATCACAAATCCAAAGTCATTTTATACTCTCCTTTACAAATTTTCAATATTTGTTTTACTTAAGCCCGTACGATGCACATATATCATCCGTACGCAATATCATATTCGATCGCTCAATCGATCACACAATTCCACTTCCGAACTAGTATCGTCCACCCGACTTCCTAGTGCGGACTCAGATCTGGTTTCTTGATCAGAAACCGTCATTCTCCTTGCATAGCCACCAACTATGATAGAGAATTTCCAGAATCAATCAACAATCCATATCCAGGCTCGCCGTCGAAAATCGAGTGAAAAATCCTGATTCGGATCGATATATCTATCCCGAAATTCTGTGTTCGACTCCGGATCAAATAGCTATGCGAATAAATAATATACGTATACCTTACGTATTAATTTCAATTGATTATCAGTTATATCAATTCTCTTTTATTCACATTCCTTTTTGATTTGTTATCCCCTTATTCACAACTATTCCATTTCACAACTTCAGTTTTAGTCTTCATTCAACTATTCACTTAGTATATTTTTATTTTATTTTTCCATTCCAAAATTACTAAGTATATTTCCAATACAAATTTTCTTATATTTATTTACTACTTCACCACTGAAGTGTATATTCAAATTGAACTCCCATTTCATATGAATTTCAACTTACTTCAATTTACTACTTCATTTCCAATTTAAATACTTATTCCACATTTCATTCAGATTTTCATTTCTAATAATTTTCTTAAATTCAATTCATCTCCAACTTCCAAAAATTGAATTTTATTTAGCTCGACAACAATCCAAGTTAATTTATTAAATAACTATTTCTCAACTTATTTAAACCACTCCTCTGTTGAGTTCAGTTTCCATTCAACATTTACTTAAGTCAATAACTTAAGTTTATTTTCCATTTAACCAACCCTTTAAAGCTTTATTTCCATCTTTCATTTGATTCTTATTTAATCAAATTCCATCCATTTATTTATTTTCACTTATTCGGATTCCATTCGAAATCCAAACCATTACTATTTTAATCCAATTTCATTAATTCCCAATTCAATTTCATTAACTAATTTATTATCTCATTAGTTCCTCCACTGGTTAAGATTAAATACTTTCTTTTTAATTCCTAATATCACTTCACTTAATTATCTTAAGTTCAATTCATTTTATAATTCGAGTTTGGATTTATTAAGATTGCTCATCTTAGTCATTCCCATTTGATAATTACAATTTCAAATTATAACTCTTAATGGTTCAAAGAAATGAATTCCCATTTATGACTTACACTTCCATTTCTATTCATAAGTTTTAACTTACTTACTTAAGATCTAGGACTATTCATTTAAGTCCATTTTCATCTTTATAATCAAATTTCAAATTATTACACTTAAGAACTTAAGAATATGAGTTTCTTTACACAATTATAAGCATTTTACATTACCTTTATATCGAATTCAATTCGACTTCAACTGTGACGACCCGGAATTTTTGAGCATTTGAAATAGGAATATTTAATTAATTTTAAATATTCAAAAGATAATTATTAACTTGAATTTCAAATATCATTAATTATTGGATAATTAATTATTAAATTTAATTATCGGGATTGGGTAAAATATTGAATCTTGATTTTAAGCCTGTTAAAAATAGTTCAAAAGTTCAGAAAATTTATATTATTAATACTGAAGATGATAGAACTTTTAAAATGGAATTTTAAAGAGTTTTGTTCAGTTTTAAAAATATATCGTTAAAATTGAATTTAAAAATAGCCGACCGAGGCACAGTCTCGGAATTCGACGAAACCAGTTTCATTGGATCCGTAATATTGTATTATTATCGGATTTTAAATTTGGGAGCGTTTGGAGTTGTTATGTAAGCATACGGTATATAAACGTGTTAAAATTTATATAGGAAATCCAATATAATAACTGGTTCAAAAAGCTATCTTCTCCATATGACCGAGTTAGGACTTGAGACCTTTTCCTGTGCGTTCGGAATAGGGGCATAACATTATAAACGCCTGGCGGCACGCCTCGATAGGAGATCGAGATTGTGAGTTGCATAATTGTGACAATTTAAATCTAAATTTTAATTTAAAAATTATATGTATATATATATTTAATATAATACTGTTTTCACAAGGCAAATTACACATCTCTTCTCTTGTTAATTCAACACTTGGCAAATTAAAGACACGCGTTAGGCAAATAAAAGAAACCGAAATGTTTCTTCTGCTCGTACTTTTAAAAATCAAAGAATTGAATCTCACATTTAGTTCAAAATCGCTTCTCCCCAAATCTTTCTTCATTCACGAAGTCGGTTCCACATTCATCCTCTTTCTTTCGAAAAATCAATAATCGAATTGAAGTCGTTTTCATTCGTTCTAGAAGAGGGATCTCGTTCGACATTTGATTCTCGAGCCTATCTCCCCTCTGGTTCCTTTTCCAGCCGAGTTTTTATTTCAAGATACTTCGACGATCGAGATTTAGGGCACGCGTGAAGTGCTGGGTCGTTCGTGCCATGATGTAGCCGCGCGCGTTGGAGAGAGAGGAAGTTGTTCGATTTTGGGACGGCGACTCGTGTCGTTGCAGCATCGTGGTGAGTGTGGTGCAGTGACGAGGCAACAGGCAGGCGTTCGAGTTCGATCTTCCAAAGGCAGCGCGTTGGGTTGCGTGCACAGCGCCATGCTCGAGTAGACATGAGGAGCAACTGTGGCTCTGGTGGCCTTCGAGCTCTAGGTGATTTTGGTTCTGGGATCGCGACGTCGAAGCTCTGGAAGGTCAAGTCGATGGTAGCCTGGGCTGCGTTCGGTAGTAAGGTATTTACGAATTACTTAATTCAATTTAAGTTTGAAATAAATTTGAATACTGGGATTTTAAATATTGAAGAGTCTATATTTGTATGCATATATAGTTAAATGGGAATGATTTTTACAGTAAAGGATAAAGTATATTTTGGTTTAAAAGTCTCTATATGTATATATACAGTAAACAAGGAAGTGATCAGTTAATCTGATTTGTGATGGTAAATGATTATTCAAATTGTTCAAGTATTTTATAAAAGGAAATTTTAAAACAGTTCTGTTTATTTTACTTTAATTAATACATGTATATAGGGTTGGGAAGGAAATTTATATTATTTGAATTTAATATGTACAGGATATTTTGGAATAAGTAATTTTAAGGAAGAAAAATAAAATAAATTTTATTAGCTAGGTTAAATTTATTTAAAAGGGTAATTAATTATTTGATTAATTCAAATATTAATAAAATCATATATATTGTTATTCAAGGTCGAAATCTGAAAGGCAACAAGCTGGAATGGAAATAAATGGTAATGGATGGCAAAACAAAATAAAGGTGAGTTAATCTCACTCAGTTAGATTTAAATTTAAATGGTTAAATTTAAATAATTGATTGAATGGTTGATTTGGTTGATATGATATATATATAGTAGTATATAGCAATATATACATATTGGCATATGTATATATTTGAGTTGTTGATATTCCCGCATTTATATAGCGGATGAGACCCTATGCGCCGCATAATAGCGGATGATATTTTATAAACCCATATACCGCGATATTCCACCTCGAAGTGGAATTGGTATTGTGCTAACGTTTGTGGATGCAGGGAAACAGGTTGGAGGGATCCAACTGGATTCCTCAAAATTATTTAGATTATTTGATATTCTGTTCTATGAATATTGATATCCTGTGATGATTTTATTGATGATTGAAATATTGGATGATATGGTTGGATTGAATATTTCAATAAAAAGGAGTTATCAAAATATATTGAATTGGATTTTGAAAGAAATAAAAGAGTAAATTTTAAGTAAATATTTCAAGTGAATTGGAATAAGGGAATTTCGAAATAACAAAGGAAATATTAACTTTAAACTAAAGTGATATTAAATTTAAAGAATAAAGGATTTATTTTGAATGTAAGGATTAAATTTAATTAAAGGCTAAAGAAGGAATTTTGGAAGTTTAAAATTGGTATTTTCGGTTAAAAAGGGTTTTAACTCAAATAAAGGAATAAATCTAAAAGATAATGTATTTTGAAATAAATGAAGTAGTAAAGGAAATTTATTTCAAAGTAAAGTAAAGTAAATTGGAAAATCAGTTGGAAATTGATTTAGTTGTTTAAAATTGGAATTTTAGAAGAGAAATGAGATTTTGGAATTTATAAACTGGGTTTATAAAGTAAACTAAAATATCAGTGGATATTAGAAAATATAAATTCAAGGTGGGAATTTATAAAGGGATATGAATTGGTTTAAAATAAATGTTGATTTATTTTTAAAGGATGGAAATGAGAAGTGTATTTCTCTGGATAGCCAAGTACGTTTTCAAGGTAGTTTTTAATATAAGTTAAAAGTTTTAATATGTTTTAAAAAGCATGTTTTAGAAAATTTATTATTTTTAAATGTTAACTTTTTAAAATAAGTATTTTTAAAAAAATATATTATTGTAGTAATTATATAAAAGTGATTTGCTATTATGTTTTAAAAGGAGAAATTTAGTTTATATCTATAAAGTGGTTTAATTTAAAGTATATATTTTTAATAAAGTATTAAAGTAGTTTGATTTAAATGTTATAAAATATATTTAAAATAAAGTGTTTTTAAGATTTTTTTGAAATCTAAGTGTTTTGTACTTGGTGTTTCAGAGAAATAATTATTTGGGAATTATATTCCGTAAGCGGAAACTGTTTGAAATTGTTTTTCAAAAGGAGTTTGAAAATAGAAAAATATCTTGGAAAGATATTTGGGCAAATAAATAATGTGGGAAATTATTTATTGTGTGATGGTTGCTATGGATGTGAATTGATAGTTAAATAACCGACTATCAATATTGGCCAATGCGTTGATCGTTTCGAAGAGACCGGGATCGAGTTTCCGTATACCAGGATTCTAGGTCTGGAGACTCGAATACCACTTCGATTCGGTTTGTACGTTTCGTGAAAACGATTTCAGAGTCGAAGATGGAGCTGTGAAGTGCAAGGGCTAGTCGCTACTAATCCTGAGGATATTTCCAAAATGGATGTAGTAGGAATAGTGCCTTCGGTTCCGTTCAAACCCAGGACGGACTGGTATGGACGAATGCTTGCGAAACATCGTCAGCGGACGATGGGCATTCTAAGGGATATGTTCTCTAAAAGGTATCGTTTAGCCTCGAACCTCATCAACCGGGAATGACTGAAAATCAGGGGTTATGCAGCAAGGCTTCGTGGGTAGCTTCCACTGGAGGGTAAGGTCATCCCTGTCTAGATGTCCCTTTTTATTTCGGCTTAGTGGTGCGGTTGCTGATCCCAACCGTGGGGTGATTTTATTCGGGATCATCCAGTAAGGGATGGTTCCGGCCTTGTGTTGCAGAGGAGCGGGCGTACTCCTCGGTACGGTGATCTAGGCCACGTACTGTGATAGGTGGTACCCCAGTGCCTAGTCATTCGTTGGAAATCCATTCTTCCTACGTGACTTGTACGGTTTTGATTGTGCCCAACTATTGTTGAAATGTGAGATGCAAGCATTTCAGCTAGATTATATTTTACTTTCTGTAGACACTATTATAATATCAGAGGATTTTGATATAAAGTGTTTTAGCTATCGTAAGGTAAAAACCCGACATGTTTATTTGTGGCGTGGTCTTACGAGATGCTTTTGTTTTCAAAGGGTTTTGAAACTTTAATAATCAATTGAGTGTGATTTTCTCACGCTGGTTTTCCAGACTGACTCGGGTATTGTTTTATATGATGCTCGGGTCAGACCGAGTATTATAGATTACAGGAAATGATGCTATGGAGCTGGATGGCGATACGTACTTCCGTATTTGAGTTATATATTCCGCTGTGTATTCAGATTGTAAGGACAAGTTATGATTACTGTCCAGTTGTATGATATTGATGTGATGTACTCTGATGATGTATTTGGATGTATATATATATATACTGATACAGTTTGATTTGTGTAAAGATCTGTTGATATATTATATTTTATTCCGCTGCGTATGTGAGATTCTGCTGTTGTTTTCTATTTTTCTTCTTCTACCTCTTCTTCTTAACTAAAATGGTCCGGTTTTTCTTGTATGAAAAACCCGGGTCGTTACATCAACTTACTTACATTTAATTCAATTCCAATTCTCAATTTTATTTAACTTGTCTTAAGTTAAATTCAAATATATTTTATTCACCTTCATATACTCGAATTAAATTTTAATTCTAGGATACAATTTTATACAAGTTTTACAATTCATTCACCTTCAAGTTCTCTAACTCTTTTATCTACCAGCTTATATTACTCATTGAGTTAATTTCATCTCATAATTATAATCCCAAAATTTAACTTTCATTCCTTTCTTATTTCAATCAACTTCATTCTATACTTTATATTGTTGATTCATTTAAATTTCCACATTTAAATTTTAAATAGAATTCCCAGAATTCAATTGCTCGGTTTTTTTTTTATTTCAAAAACCATTTTGAATCCATAAATAACTCATACACACCTGGTATATCACATCAAATCCAAATTTCTAAAACAATCTGTTTTTACCAAACAATTTTCCCTTTGAATTTCAAAACCAACCCAATTCACAATCATTTCCAATTTAAAACAGTTTGGTAGCAATTTCTCTTAGGAAACTCGAAAATAGATATCGATGATGCTGCAGTCATCACCGAAATTATTTTCCAGCGACCGAAAGAGAATTTAATGCTTTTATCACTTTAAAACATTTCAAACATTTTTAAATCCCAAATCCCACCAGATTTCAATTCAATTCAATTTCAAAAATATTTATGAAATAATATCACCATTATTTTTTCCAAACTTTTAAAAACTATTTTTAAATCCAAAGGAATTTAAATCTTTCCCAAAACTTCAAATTCAAAGTCCATTCAATTTTATATCCCAACATTACTCTGGAATTCTATCACATTTTACTTCAAGTTATAAGTCACATATACAATTTACATTTACAAATTTCATTTGTTTATGAATTTATCTCATTTGATTATAAATCACATTTGTAATTCACATTTGTATATAAAGTTTATCTCAATTTATAAATTTCATTTATAGTCTATATTCTCAAATTCCATTTGTTATATAAATTTATTCTTCAACTTAGGTTATAAGTTTCAATTTCTACTCAATAATGAGACTAACTCATTATTGTCATTTTCTAACAACCAAGCATCCAAATATATAACTATAATAAATTTCAAATAATTATTTCTTTTATATACAAAATAATTTGGGCAAAATTATTTCATTCACCCTATTTAAAACAATATTGTGTCGAACTGTTCTATTCAAGTGTTTAGAAACCCCTTCGATACAGTTGTACAGACTGTGCCGACGAAGGTTCATATGCCACTCAATAAATCAATCAACACAATATAAAACTATTTTATATTCACTAACAAATACGCGCTCATATCTATTAATACTCTCAAAATTCCCACCAGAGCCAAGGTTATCGCCAGCCTAAGCTCTGATACCACTGTAACAACCCGAGTTTTTCTAACACGAAAAACCGGACCATTTTAGTTAAGAAGAAGAGGTAGAAGAAGAAAAATAGAAAACAACAACAGAATCTCTCATACGCAGCGGAATAAAATAAAATATATATCAACAGATCTTTACACAAATCAAACTGTATCTGTATATATATATATACATCCAAATACATCATCAGAGTACATCACATCAATATCATACAACTGAATACACAGCGGAAAAATAATAGCAAGTACGAGAGTACGTATCGTCATCCAGCTCGTCTCCTGAGCTCCACATCATCATATCCTGTAACCTATAATACTCGGTCTGACCCGAGCATCATATAAAACAATACCCGAGTCAGTCTGGAAAACCAGCGTGAGAAAATTTCACTCAATTGATTTTTAAAGTTTCAAAAATCCTTTGAAATCAAAAGCATCTCGTAAGACCGCGACACAAATAAACATGTCGGGTTTTTACCTTACGATAGCTAAAACACTTTATATCAATATCCTCTGATATTATAATAGTGTCTACAGAAAGTAAAATAGAATCTAGCTGAAATGCTTGCATCTCACATTTCAACAATAGTTGGGCACAATCAAAACCGTACAGGCACGTAAGGAAGAATGGATTTCCAACGAATGACTAGGCACTGGGGTACCACCTATCACAGTACGTGGCCTAGATCACCGTACCGAGGAGTACGCCCGCTCCCCTGCAACACAAGGCCGGAACCATCCCTTACTGGATGATCCCGAATAAAATCACCCCACGGTTGGGATCAGCAACCGCACCACTAAGCCGAAATAAAAAGGGACATCTAGACAGGGATGACCTTACCCTCCAGTGGGAGCTACCCACGAAGCCTTGCTGCATAACCCCTGATTTTCAGTCATTCCCGGTTGATGAGGTTCGAGGCTAAACGATACCTTTTAGAGAACATATCCCTTATAATGCCCATCGTCCGCTGACGATGTTTCGCAAGCATTCGTCCATACCAGTCCGTCCTGGGTTTGAACGGAACCGAAGGCACTATTCCTACTACATCCATTTTGGAAATATCCTCAGGATTAGTAGCGACTAGCCCTTGCACTTCACTGCTCCATCTTCGACTCTGAACACGTTACATGAAACGTACAAACCGAATCGAAGTGGTATTCGAGTCTCCAGACCTAGAATCCCGGTATACGGAAACTCGATCCCGGTCTCTTCGAAACGATCAGCGCATTGGCCAATATTGATAGTTGGTTATTTAACTATCAATTAACATCCACAAGCAACCATCACACAATTAAATAATTTCCCACATTATTTATTTGCCCAAATATCTTTTCAAGATATATTTCCAAATTTTCAAACTCCTTTTGAAAACAATTTCAAACAGTTTCCGCTTACGGAATACATTTCCAAATATTTATTTCTCTGAAACACCAAGTACAAAACACTTTTAGATTTTAAAATAATTTAAAAACACTTTATTTTAAAATATATTTTATAACATTGAAATCAAACTACTTTAATACTTTATTAAAAATATATACTTTAAATTAAACCACTTTATAAATATAAACTAAATTTCTCTTTTTAAAACAGAATAGCAAATCACTTTTATATAATTACTACAATAATAGATTTTTAAAATATACCTACTTTGAAAATTAACATTTAGAAATAATCAATTTTCTAAAACATGCTTTTTAAAACATACTTAAAACTTTTAACTTATATTTAAAATTGCTTTGAAAACGTACTTGGCTATCCAGAGAAATACACTTCTCATTTTCATCTTTTAAAAATAAATCAACATTTATTTTTAAACCAAACCATATCTTTTTATAAATTCCCACCTTGAATTTATATTTAAATATCCACTATATTTTATTTTACTTTATAAACCCAGTTTATATCTCCAAAATCTCACTTCTCTTTTAAAATTTCAAATTTTAAATAACTAAATCAATTTCCAATTGATTTTCCAATTTACTTTACTTTATTTTGAAATAAATTTCCTTTACTACTTCATTTATTTCAAAATACATTAACTTTTAGATTTATTCCTTTATTTGAGTTAAAACCCTTTTTAACTGAAAATACCAATTTTAAACTTCCAAAATTCTTTCTTTAGTCTTTAATTAAATTTAATCCTTACATTCAAAATAAATCCTTTATTCTTTAAATTTAATATCACTTTAGTTTAAAGTTAATATTTCCCTTATTCCAATTCACTTGAATTATTTATTTAAATTTTACTCTTTTATTTCTTTCAAAATCCAATTCAATATATTTTGATAACTCCTTTTATTGAAATATTCAATCCAACCATATCATCCAATATTTCAATCATCAATAAAATCATCACAGGATATCAATATTCATAGAACAGAATATCAAATAATCTAAATAATTTTGAGGAATCCAGTTGGATCCCTCCAACCTGTTTCCCTGCATCCACAAACGTTAGCACAATACCAATTCCACTTCAAAGTGGAATATCGCGGTATATGGGATTTATATAAATCATCCGCTATTATGCGGCGCATAGGGTCTCATCCGCTATATAATGCGGGAATATCAACAACTCCAATATATACATATGCCAATATATATATATTGGTATATACTACTATATATAGTATAGCATATTCAATCAATGCAATCATCCAATCAATTATTTAAATTTAACCATTTAAATTTAAAATAAAATTCAACTGAGTGAGATTAACTCACCTTTGCCTTTAATTTGCAATCCACTTCAATCTCGTCTTGTTTTCACACTGACTTTCGACCTTGTATAAATAATTGTATGAACTTTATTAATATTTGAAATATTCGAATAAATCGAATAATTAAATTCTCGTTAAATAGATTAAATTAACTAATTATTTTATCAACCCTAGTAAATTAAATCTTATTATTATTATTTTTCTCTTCATTTCAACTGCACATGAAAAATAATTCATATAGGTTTTTAAAAAAAATCAAATCTCCATATATAACTTCCAACATCTTAAATTTCTTTTTATTTATTAATTTTGAACTAACAATTTATATAGTTTACTGTAAAACTAAAATTTCATTTCTATATAATTTCAAACATTTCAAATTTCCCATTTTTTTCCAACTGCTCATATATATATATTTATAAGGATAAAATGATAGATTTCAAAAATGAACTTTCTACACTCTAAAACTCTTATTTATTTTTCCCAAAACCTAACTCTATATACACATTAAATTATATATGTATATCTATATACATTTATTTTCTGATTTCCTAATTATATTTAAATTAAATGAAGAACAACTTAAAATTCAGAAAAACTGTTTGACACTTTAGATTTTCTTTACTGTGAATAATTTCTATTTAACAACGAATTAGAATTTAATCGAACTGCAAGAAAAAGATACCTCACTGCCCACGTGACTGGAGTTCGCCGAACCCCCCCACATCGTCGACCGCCTTCCACCCACTCTACTGCGACCCAACTCGCCATCGAACAGCGACCTCGACTCTTACCCAAACCCATATTCGTCTTCGAAACCGCCTCCTCCTCGAGCTGAAATCGAAGTCGATGACGAAGCCCCTAACACCATCGATTCACCCATCTTCGTGAGCACTGGTCACCGCGGAACCCTAGCACCCATCGCCGCCACTACTTCACGCGCCTCATCCTCGTTCGATCGCGATGCCACACTTCCCTTCTCCTTCGTCCCCCTTTTCACGCGAGCACCCACCATGTCAACGATTCCAGGCCTCGCGAACGGAACGCGAGCTTGAGCTGCTCTTGGCCGCTTTAATCGTCGCGATTTCGAAGGAAGGAGACTCGGTTCCTTCGATTTATTTTGAATGATAAAGTCTCTTCCATGAAATTACAACAGACAATGAGGAAAATATTTTTCGATTTCAGAAAGGAGGTGCGATTTCAATTGAAAGGTAGAGGAGATAGAGCTGAGCAAATTTGATTAGAACGGAATGATTTTTTTGTTTTGATTTTTCTTTTCGAACGAGATAGCTTCAATTGAACGGAACAACCGAGGGGAAGACGCGTGTTTTAGGTAGGACACGTGTTCAATTAGCCATTCACAGAGGTATTCAAAATGAAAGGAAAATATCTGACGTGAAATTCTTTTAACTAGTCAATATAACTTACTATTTATATTTGAATTTCAATTTAATTTCCAGCGCGTTTATCCATCGTACGATCACACAACAAATCCAAACACTACAAAATTTGAAATCCGATAATAATACCATATTATGGATCCAATGAAACTGGTTTCGCTGAATTCCGAGACTGTGCCTCGGACAGCTATTTTTAAATTCAATATCAACGATATATTTTTAAAACTGAACAAAACTCTTTTAAAATTTCATTTTAAAAGTTCTATCATCTTCAGTATTAACAATATAAATTTTTCTGAACCTTTGAACTATTTTTAACAGGTTTAAAATCAAGATTCCATATTTTACCCAATCCCGATAATTAAATTTAATAATTAATTATCCAAATAAATACTGTATATTTGAAATTAAAGTTAAAATTTAACCTTCGGATATTTAAAATAAATTAAATATTCCCATTTCAAATATACAAAAATTCCGGGTCGTCACAAAAGAACACATCACTTAGAATGCTCATCGTCCACCTGACGATGTTCTGAAAGCATTCAATCCATATAAGTTCGTTCCGGGTTCGAACGAAACCGAAGGCATTATCTCGTTACACTCGTTTTGGAATCACCCTCAGAGTTAACGACAATATCCCTTGCACTCTGAATCTTCATCTTCACTTGATTCACGACCTATCGTTAATTTGGATCGATGTGGTATTCGGGTCTCCAGACCTGGAAATCCGGTATACGGAAACCCGATCCTGGTCTCATCGAAATCCAAAGCGTATCTTTTAAGGCCAAGTTGTTTTAAAGGTTAAAACAATTCAATTCATTATCTTTATACACAAATAAAGATAATTCCCAACAGATAATCAATATTATCAGATAATCCATACAATTCAACTAACATCCATATCATACAGCATATATCTCATCAGAGATATCAATCAATGCCAAGTATTCAATACTATCACTCATTCATAAGTAATGATTTATATCATCTCTAATTAATTTAAAGTGAATTAAATTAATTACTTCATTTTATAAATCCTGCTTACTTAACCATTAATTAATTACAATTTAATTAATTAATTATCTTCTAATACTTCATTTCAATTAATCATCTTTGATTAATTATCTTTTAATTACATCCAAGTAATTTATCCTCAATTAATTTCTCAAATTAATTATCCTTAACCATTTATAGTAATTAACCTTTAATTACTTCATTAATTAATTAACTAAAATTAATTAACTTAATCAACTATAATTAATTACATTAATCCTTAATTATTACATTGATTAATTACTTCATTTATTAATTATTACTTAATTAACCAATCTTACTTACATCATTAATTATATTGATTAATGATCCTTAATTACAACTTAATTATTAATTACTTAATTAAATTAATTATATTAAGTAATTAACTTTTAATTAAACAACATTTATTAATCATTCTTGATTAATCTTCAATCAGTAATTAACTACCCTTAATTACTTTCATTAACTAAATTAATTAGTCCTTAATTAATTTCTTAATTAATCCCTTGATTAATTATTCAAAGTAATTAACTCAAATTACTTCTATTAATAAAATCATTATGCAACTAATTACTTCCAGTAATTATCTTATTATTTACTTCTCTAAATAATCTTACCTTAATAATTACATTAAGTAATTATTTATCAAATCAACTCTTGATTATTCTAAATTAATTAAACTTAATTAATTAACTTAACTAATCAAATTAACTTCAATTAATTACAATAAGTAATTTATTTTTAATTACTTCCATTAAGTAATTCCATTTAAACAATTTCACAAATGATTATCTTTAAATTAATTAATCTAATTAATTATTAAAATTAATTACATAAATTAGTTATTTAATAATCCATAGTTAATGACCTTCATTAACAATCATTTAATTACTTTTCTTAAGTAATTAACTTATATTAATTATTATTAATTTCAAATTAATAAATCTTAATAACCAATTAATTAAACATTAATTATTTAATTAATTAAGTATTAACCATAACTTAATTAATCTTTAATTACTTTATTAATTAATTCCTAACCATTAATTAATACTTTAATTTATAATTCCTAACTACAAATTAATCATCCCTAATTAATTTATCTTAATCATAAATAAATTAGTTTAATCCTTTAATTACCTATTTAATTAATCCAAATGATTTATTAGTCAAACAAATTAATTATCCATTAAATTTCCTAATTAATTTAATGATCATAAATCTTTAATTACTTTAAGATACACCATTATTCTTATTGATAAACAAGTTATCATTTATCATTCATATTTGAAACATCCATTTCAAATCTACTTTTAAATTTCATTTTAAATGTTGTATTTAAAATGAATACCAATTTATTTTTAACTAAGTTTTAAACAAATTTAAAAACTTTTACTTATTAAAAATCTTATATTTTCTAAGAAGTTTTTAAAAGAACTTAAATCAAATTTCTTCTTAGATTTAACATTTAAACATATTTACACTTAACCTATTTAAACATTTAAATTCATAAACTAATTATCTAATATTAAAGTTTAAAACTAAACTTGTCTTTATAAATCAAACTTTGATTTACTGCTTAATATTACTTCAAAATTTAATTTAAATTTAAATTTCAAAACAGACAGGTATAAAACCTGTCAACACTAAAACTCTCGAACCCAGCCTATTTGCTTCGAGTCCCCACCCTAATTTCCCCGAGTATTCCTCGCAAAAACACTCAAAAGATCACGAGACCTTCCTTATCACCTGAGTTCATCATTCCAGCTCCAAATACTTCGAGACAATCCCTCAAACACACGAGTAATCTCCCGGGCCAAACAACAATATTCTCGAGTTCGCTTCTTCCATCCCCAAAGAAACTGCCACCAGCACATACACTCGAGCGTGCACGTGCACAGCCAAGATCGACGCCTCCGGCCATCACCGAGTATCTCCGCCCATCGACGATCATCCACCTACCAGAAAACTACCATCACTACTTCGATCACTGCTCGAACTCGAAATCGAGCCTAAAATCTAAAACCAGGAACCAGACACATTTCCAAAGCCTGTCAACATAGTTCGTACTCGCGATTCCGACCATCAGAGAAACTAATTCTCTGGCCATGTCTTCGTCTATACCTAAACTTCCATTTCCCAAAGTCTTACAACACTCGGTCCATCAATGAAAACAAACGAAACAAATTCATATCCTAACTTAAAACTAGGGCTACAGGAAAGAAACCATCACCACGGCTACCAAAAGAATTTGCATCTCCATCAACTATTTTTCCCAGCTTCTCTGATGGCTCCTCTACCCACAAGAACAATCCTGGCCCTTCACTATCAATAGGTAACCAGAATTTACAAGTTTTCCCCTTTTTGTTAAAACCAGAACTGCTCTTATTATATTAGACTAAAAATTCTGATATTCATGCTAAAAATCATATTATCATTTATGTTTTCAATTTATAAATCTGACTTAATAAATTACAAAGTTCAAATTTTCACTTTTATATAACCTGTCTCTGTTGTTTTTGTTTACAGAGACACTCAGGTATGAATTTAACTTAACTAGTCTTTTTAAACCTTAGTATATGATAATTTAAACAATACTTACTTATAAGTTAAGTCCTAATAAAACTAAATCAAGTGGTAAAAGATAAAAAGACATTTTGGGTCTGGCAACAGAACAAAACAGAATTCATATACATCCATACACCACATTCATATATACAAACAGGAGAATGCACTTATTCATACATCAATACTTATATATGTCACAGAGATTCAACATGCAATCCTATTTTATTTTAAGTTTAAAAGTTACTCACCAAAAAATCAGAGAACAGAGAACATTTTCTGTTTCCAGGCTTGCATGTTTGATTTTTGAACTTCTATTTGCCTAGTTGAATTTGAATCTAGCTGCTATGAATTTTCTCTTTGCTTTGTTGAATTTAAATTCTTGCTGTTTGATCTTTCTCTGATCTTCAGGTTGTTTGAAGAATTTGAAATTTCCTTGATCTTTCTTTTGATTTGCAATTCCAGATTTTACTTCTTCTTTTGCTTTGAATTTTAATTTCCAGGTTTTCATTTTTTTCTTTCATTGATTCGAATTGTATTTTGAGAAAGAAGTGAAGATGAGTTTTAGCTGAAAGTGAAAACAGATTTTTCTTTCTTTCATAAATTTTTTTTTTTAATTATCAAAGAAAAATATAGCCACTTGTCCCTTTTAGTTAACTTACACATATGCTCAAAGATTTACAAGTGTCTCTAAACCATCTTTAAAAGCTTACAAGTGTAAATTCTTGTTTTTATTAATTTATTTAAGTAATACATATGTATTTATGAATTATTTATATGTATATAATGTATTTATCTTTTTATAAATAAGCTCTTAGATTTTATAATAAATATACAAATGTGAAAAACAATTCTATAGTCTTTAAAATTCATACATATTAAAAATAATACATTATACTTGTTATTTGAAAATAACATATTTTATAATTTAAACAAGAGATTATATTATCAAGAAATATTTAAAAAGAAATAAAACAAACCATTTTTGTGTATCTTATTTATTTAAACTTAAGTAAAATATATCTTAACCAATTAAAAGATTTATCTAAAGTATATTTAAAACTAAAATGTTATTTATTTAAATAACTTTGAAAAGTCCAGATTAAATTAAATATAAATTTCCAATTTATCAAAGCTTCTATTTACAATATATATATAAATAAATATATATATTCAAATAGAAATATCTTATTAACTTTTTTTTTTTAAAAGATAAAATTACCTATTAATACTAATTTAATCAGATTATTAAATTAAATTCAGATTTCATTATCAAAGACCATCAATATCAATTTAATTATTTAACATATTATTAAATTGATATTGCTCAAATTTCAGGGATATTACATTGTGCCTCTGATTTGAAGTAAGGTAATCATCTTGTTTCCATTTAAGTAAACTTAAAACGTTTTCAAATTGTTCATTTTTATTTGACAGGGAATTGTATATAAGAATATAAAATTTTGGTTAGGTTATTTAATATATATATATTGCTGAAATCTGTATGGGACAGGGAAGAAAAATATTTTGAGAAATGAATAACGTTTTGTTTAGTATATGGATGTATAAAATGTTTGAAAAGAAAAAAAAAGAGATTTACAGTAAAGCAATCTACTGTTTTATTGTTACAGAATTATAGGTAACAATGAAGAATATATATGTATATATATTTAGGGCCTTGGAAGAAATATATAAGAATTTATATAAAAGTTAGTGTGTAAATCTATTAAATGATAATAAATTGTTCAACTATTCCAAACGTTAATAGAATGATAAAATATTTATTCAAGGTTAAAATTCGAGAGGAAAGCAAGCTGGATTGGAATTGAGATCCTAATAGGTTAAAGGTGAGTTAATCTCACTCATCTGAATTTTTATTTTAAATTTAAATGGTTAAATTTAAATAATTGATTGGATGATTGCATTGATTGATGTGCTATACTATATATAGTAGTATATAGCAATATATACATATTGGCATATGTATATATTGGACTTGTTGATATTCCCGCATTATATAGTGGATGAGACCCTATGCGCCGCATAATAGCGGATGATTTTATAAAACCCATATACCGCGATATTCCACCTTGAAGTGGAATTGGTATTGTGCTAACGTCTGTGGATGCAGGGAAACAGGTTGGAGGGATCCAACTGGATTCCTCAAAATATTTAATTTTTTTTTTAAATATTCTGTGATATGATTGTTGTTATCCTGTGATAATTTATATTGGATAATCTGGTTGGATTGAATTTCCCAGTATAATGAGTTATCAAAAGCAATTGAATTGGATTTTTGGAAAATATAAAAGAGTAAAATTAAGTTAAGTAATTCTAGTGAATTCGAATAAATTAAATATGGAAAAGAGGAATTTTGAATAAATAGAGAAATGTTGAATTTAAAGAAGACTTATGTGATGTTATTTAAAGGGATAAAAATTTATTTTAATTCAATGTTTAAATGTAATTAAAAAGAGAAGGAATTTGGGAAATCTGAAACTTGTGTTTCGGTTTAAAGATTTTAAATCATAATGAGAAATAAAATCTGGAAGTTAATGAAGTTGGAAATAAATGGATTAAGTAAAGAAATTTATTTCAAAGTAAAATAAATTGGGAAATCAATTATAAATTGATTTAAATACTTTGGAATTTGAATTTTAAAGAGAAATGAGATTTGGGAGAGATAAACTGGGTTTGTAAAGTAAAATAAAATATCAGAGGATATTTGAAATATAATTTCAAAGTGGGAATTTATAAAAGGATATGGTTTGGTTTAAAAATAAATGTTATTTTATTTTTAAAAGATGGGGGTGAGAAGGATATTTCTCTGTATAGCCAAGTACGTTTTCAAAGCAATTTTAATATAAGTTAAAAGTTCTAATTGTATTTTTAAAAGCATATTTTAGAAAATTTATTATCTCTAAATGTTAATTTCCTAAGTAAGTATGTTTTAGGAAACCTATTCTTTTTAAATATTTAAACTTTAAAGTAAGTATTTTCAAAGATCTATTATTGTAGTAATTATATAAAAGTGATTTGGTATTATATTTTATTTTAAAAAGAGAAATTTAGTTTATATTTGTAAAGTGGTTTCATTTTAAATATTTCTTAAGTATATATTTTGTTAAGGTATTAAAGTAGTTTTTTTAAATTTCAATATTATTAAGTATATTTATAGTAAAGTGTTTTAAGATTATTTTAAAATCTAAGTGTTTTGTACTTGGTGTTTCAGAGGAAATAAATATTTGGAAATGTATTCCGTAAGCGGAAACTGTTTGAAATTGTTTTCAAAAGGAGTTTGAAAATTTGGAAATATATCTTGGAAAGATATTTGGGCAAATAAATAATGTGGGAAATTATTTATTGTGTGATGGTTGCTTGTGGATGTTAATTGATAGTTAAATAACCGACTATCAATATTGGCCAAATGCGCTGATCGTTTCGAAGAGACCGGGATCGAGTTTCCGTATACCGGGATTCTAGGTCTGGAGACTCGAATACCACTTCGATCCGGTTTGTACGTTTCGTGTAACGATTTCGGAGTCGAAGATGGAGCTGTGAAGTGCAAGGACTAGTCGCTACTAATCTTGAGGATATTTCCAAAATGGATGTAGTAGGAGTAGTGCCTTCGGTTCCGTTCAAACCCAGGACGGACTTGTATGGACGAATGCTTGCGAAACATCGTCAGCGGACGATGGGCATTCTAAGGGATATGTTCTCTAAAAGGTATCGTTTAGCCTCGAACCTCATCAACCGGGAATGAATGAAAATCAGGGGTTATGCAGCAAGGCTTCGTGGGTAGCTCCCACTGGAGGGTAAGGTCATCCCTGTCTAGATGTCCCTTTTTATTTCGGCTTAGTGGTGCGGTTGCTGATCCCAACCGTGGGGTGATTTTATTCGGGATCATCCAGTAAGGGATGGTTCCGGCCTTGTGTTGCAGGGGAGCGGGCGTACTCCTCGGTACGGTGATCTAGGCCACGTACTGTGATAGGTGGTACCCCAGTGCCTAGTCATTCGTTGGAAATACATTCTCCCTACGTGCCTGTACGGTTTTGATTGTGCCCAACTATTGTTGAAATGTGAGATGCAAGCATTTCAGCTAGATTCTATTTTACTTTCTGTAGACACTATTATAATATCAGAGGATTTTGATATAAAGTGTTTTAGCTATCGTAAGGTAAAAACCCGACATGTTTATTTATGGCGTGGTCTTACGAGATGCTTTTATTTTCAAAAGGATTTTGAAAATTTAATAATCAATTGAGTGTGATTTTCTCACGCTGGTTTTCCAGACTGACTCGGGTATTGTTTTATATAATGCTCGGGTCAGACCGAGTATTATAGATTACAGGAAACGATGCTATGGAGCTGGATGGCGATACGTACTTTCGTATTTGAGTTATATATTCCGCTGTGTATTCAGATTGTGAGGACAAGTTATGATTACTGTCCAGTTGTATGATATTGATGTGATGTACTATGATGATGTATTTGGATGATGTATATGTAAACAGATATAGATTTCTTTTTGTGTAAAGATCTGTTATTATCTATTATATTTTATTCCACTGCGTATGTGAGATTCTGTTGTTGTTTTCTATTTTTCTTCTTCTTCTACCTCTTCTTTTTACCCAAATGGCCCGGTTTTTCGTGTTAGAAAAACTCGGGTTGTTACATGCTCGAACCTTCAAAATAGTTGAAGAAATCATTTTCAAATTCAAGAGTTGGTAACCAACAACAAATCAGTAAATCAATTTCAAAAGATAGGTTTCAAATCCGAAACTCAAGGACTGAACACCGGCTCATTTCAAATCATTTCAAATATATACATATATCTTTCGAAAATCAAATCATACTTCGGAATTTGAAATCAAAATCGGTTTCGCAAAAAAAATCACTCGCGTAGCAATGCTACTAAAGTGGCCTTTCCCTCACTCTGAAACTCAAAAATCAATGTAAATGATGCGTGCACTCATCACCGAAATTATTTTCCAGCGACATAAGTGAGTTCTGGACTTCTATTTTCTCAAACTTCTTTTGAAATTTCTTTGAAACTCATTAAAATCATTTGAAACATTTTTTATTCGGAAAATATTTTTAAATCATATTATTATTATATATTTCAAAATCTTAAAACCAATTTCAAAATACCGGAGTTCAATTCTCGAATTTCAAATTTAAAATTCTTCAGTTATAAATCATTTTTAGATAAATCAAATTTCTTATATAGTTTTTTCAAAATTACAAATCCTTTCGAAACCTCATATCCTTATTTTAAAAGGGTTTATAATCTTTATCGAAAACATTTCACTTTTATATATAGAATATAATAATTTCGATATATAAAACAATTTCTAAAATATAAACAAGCCTGATTTTTCAAAGGATGGTTCAAGAATGGATTTCAAAACAAAGATAGAAATTCAAATTAGAGGGACTCTAATCAAATAGGATTCTGATTCGAAAATAAGTTCGAACGAAAATGAGATAATTAATTACAAAACAGTAGTCGGATACACTTATATAAATCGCGGGCGACCTTAACCGGGTCAACCGTGACTTCAAGAAGATAATCGATGCGGAAATCTAAGGCAAATCGACATTCGATCGCCAGAGATAGAATTCGGCACAACAAGAGATGGCAACATCAAAACCGAGGGATATATAAATCTCCGGTGAATCAATGCCAATTGTAAAGGAGTTCCACCCCTTTACAAATCATTCAAAGATTGGCGGGATCGCCTATTCTTATAGAGATCATTCGAAGTGGAGTTATGGGATACTCCAGAATCAAAAGAATACAAATAGGGAGAGACAAGAATGAATTTTGGAACCGCAAGGAACGTTCCAAAGTTCAAAGGAAATCGAGTCAAAAGGAAGAGATTCAAACTCAAACGAAAGTGATTCTATAAATAAATTTACTATATATGCTAAGTTTTGCCTAGAGCCAAAGCTCTGATACCAACTGTAATGGACCGCGTCAGTGGGGTAACGCCCACCGTAGCATACAGCGGTACCTGTGTTCTGCCTTTACAGCCAGCCTCTCGACTGCACCAACCCCGCAGGGACATGTAGGAGTAAGAGTCATCCGCTCGCTACCAAACCAAATGCGAGAACCCCCTATCATGCTGCACCCGCCAAGTGCAGAGGCAGACACACATGTCAGACTCGAATTGCTCAAAATATCAGATTGTTAATAAAAATTTGGCAAATCTCAGCATATACAGTAAATAAATCAATCACAGAATCACAGCCACAGAGTAATACAATAATACGCAGCGGAATAGATAAAATAGTAGTTCATGAAGCTACTATATAAACATCAGAGTTAGAAATAAAATACAACAGAATATCTCAAATGCAGTGAATCTCCAGTACAACAGATGACTTCTCTGGACAAATCAACTAGAAGAGCTGAAAGCTGAGGCGATAGTTGGATCTCCAAAGGAAGCTCCAAACTCCAAGGGTGAGTCTCAAATGTTGTATCACTCGGTCTGACCCGAGCGTAAAGCAAAACACAAAACACTCGAGTCACGATTAACATTCTTATACTAATAAATCCAACTCAAGTGAAATATTAACTGAAATACAAGTAACTTAAAGGATGTTTGGGATAACCATCCTCTAAGGATCCATGGAACTATCTACAATGTGGAAATATACACTATAACACCGTGGTCATTCCAAATTAATTTACTCCATAACCAAATTATAATTTTCATTTCAAATATATCTATTTTCCAAAATAGTATATATAGATTAAATAATTTATCAAGTAAAGTATTTGCAATTTCCTCAAATCTCACAAATCAATTCACTTAATAAATTCAATATCATTTAACTAGCATTAAATTACATTTTTACTAAATATTTCCTTAATTTATTTAAACAAGAAATATTTATTATATTACTTAAATCAAACCCAAGTTATAAATCATATCTTAAATCTCAATTTCCATAAGTTTCAAATCGGTTTAATTAAATAGAATTATCTTCCCAACTTTAACTTATTCAAATTATACCGAACTCTATTTCGAAACATAAATTTAAATACTTAACCATGTTTTATGTATTAAATCAATCTCAATTAAATCAAATATTATTATTAAATCTATATATATATATATATATATCATTACCATTTATATATAATAATTTAAGAATCAACATTTATTAAAACCATATATTTCTTCCCAAATTCATAGAATTTATTTTCAAAATATTTATATATATGGACCAACGGTGTCTGTATATATATCGATCATATGGTTAAGTGATACGGATATTTATCATTTCAATCCATAGTTTAAATATATATGGGTAGATATCATTTCAACCCGTAATCCCAATTTCAATTCAAATGAAAATCGCTTGGGTCTATCATTTCAACCCATAACGATTTTCTCCTATTCTAAAGTTCGTTCGGGTATGTATCATTTCAACCCATAGTGATTTCTATACTAATAGGGAACTTGCAGAGTGATAACAGATAATACAAAATACAACACAAACATATATCATCATTAACAATATAATATAAACAATAGGATATGGTGTCATATCCCACAGGTGAACAGTTACAGATAATAGCATATATAACAATTTAAATAACTACAGCAGCATATTTCAATTGTCGTTTCAATTGAAATCAAATTTAATAAATATAAGGACGTTAATCGTGAGTGATTGCTCACCTTTCGAGGCTTGAGAGTATAGACAATGAAATTTGAGTTACGAATTGCAAGCACGAATCCAAACAACAAGGTTGGCACGAATCCAATGATCAGAGCTGATAACAAGAATTTATGGAACAAATCAGAATGGAATCGATGAAGATAATTGATGTAAGTGAATACACACATATATATAACTTAGAATATATATATATAAAACCATATTCTGAATCCAAATACATATTAAATTAAATGTGTATATATATATTCAAAAATTATTATTTCAAATTAAAACACTTATACAAAAATCAAACATATATATATATATATATATATATATTTAAAAATAATAATTATATATATACTTATAAATTTCAAAGTATTTACTTACAGTACTCCTTTGACAATATAATTGTACTGAAATCTATAGAGAAGGCTGCAAAAGTCTATACTATGCTTTATATACCCAGGTTATCAAAATACTGATGCAACTTATATATATATATATAACTTTATAATCCTATAAACTTTTAAACTGTAATAGAGGACACATCTATATAACCATGAACAAACATATACTTAAACTTATCCTACTCTAGATATGTGAGCCAATGCATATACTTATTTAAACATGACAGGTTACACTACTATATTATATAATATGAAAACATCATGTTATACATCAATTGACTTATATTACCTATTAACCAAATAACTTTATAAACTTTTATATGTATACCAATATCAAACTAGATTGTTATATATATATGTATACTTAGGCTTAACACATATATATACACAACTTAATATATATATTTGTATAACTTAAACATACTCATATAAAACTAACCATAGAACAAATGCAAACGTTTATAACTTTTAAATCAAATGTATACATGCGTTGCACTATATAAACATACTTATATTTTAAAATATATACTTGAAACATGTTATACTCAACACATATAATACTATATATACCTAGCTTAAATATAACAGATATATTGTCTTGCAACACGTTTTTATATATATATATATATATATAGACAACTTTATGTTTGAAATATTATATTAAAGCAAGTAAAATAAAATATATAAGGTTACGAATCTGTATACACTTGCTATAAACCCACTATCAAGAGAACAGTTCAAAATATGTAAAATGTAAAGTAGTCTTGCATATTTATATTTATATACAAATACTCATTTATACATATTGTACCTAGAGAGTCACCAAAACTTGCTTTATAAAGTATTCATATATATACTGCAAATATAATAAAGCCTATAACTACATACGAAAAGCACTTTATATTATAAACAACAACTATCATAAATTATCCTATCATATAAATATATAATGCTATAACTCTTTTAAAATTGAGTATACTGTAATACTTCCAAATCAACTATAGGCAGACAAACATATTACTCATGAATCTTATTTTAAAACATCCATATAGCATAAAATACTAACGCATTATATATTTTATCATTTCAAAATATCCACATCTATTAAACCTATATATATAACAAAACAGAATGTATATATATATATATGTAAACTGTAAACTCATAAATCCAAATATGTATATATATATACACTAACGTATAATATTATATATCACAGACAACTCTACAATATAAAACTTAACATACTGAACTTTACAAAATTTGAAATCAAAATATATTAACAAATATATATTAACTAATATAAAGAGTGAAGGATAAGGGAGAAAGAAGGCCAGGCTTTGGCGCTGCTATGGTGGGAAAGAAGCTCGCGGCTACCTTGGTGAGTTCGGCTAGAGGAGGAAGAGCACGTGGGTATTGTTGAGTGTGGGTGGTGAATTGGATCAGCGCTCGGTCGGGGCTGGGGTGGCATGAGTGGAGATGGGAGGAGGCGGAATCAGTTCAAGCGGAGCAGTGGCCGAGCATGCTAGGCAAGAGAAGTTGAATGGTGAGAGCAGAGGTTGCGTGCGTGCTTTGGGTTGTAACAGGGGAAGCATGGCAGTTTGCAAGGGAAGGGCTCGACAAATAAATTGAATGGAAAATGAAGAATTCGAAGGGGAATAGAAGAAGAAAATGTGAGCGTACCCTTTTCTCTTCTGGGTTGAACATTGATTAAATGTGCAGTGAGTAAATGTAAAGGCTGAGCGAATATATAAAATAGAGGTAAATTTCAACGGTCGGCCATTGATTCAGATGGAATTATTAAAGCAATTAATAGTTGTTTGGGCTGCATGATTTCAAAGTTGAAAAGGCAAAGGAAAGCTAACAGTCATAATTGAGGGTACCGATACGACGTACCATTTCATCGTTTCCATCACGTACCGGACCTCAAAATACAGAATTAAATATACCGTAAAGATCAGCACGACGTGACGATCAAAACGGTATACAGATACTAGTGGTACGATCATCCGATCGAAAGTCGATAATCGGTACAAGAAATGCTGCTATTTTGCCAGAATTAAGATAAACGGAGCAGAAGAAGTCCAAATTTGGAAAAACGAAAGATGACATCTCACTCAGAAGAAGATTTAGAAATTTACTGTATAAAAATATTCAAGTTTGGAAAACATTTTTTTACCGTCAATTATTAACTGATTTGAGTTTGAATAAAATTATACCATAAAATAACTTCAATATTATAAATTGAAAATTTACCATTTGCTATATTTAATTATACGTAATCCAAATATTAAATTTTTTATTTCAAAATATTATAATTTAAAATTTCACCAAAATTCAATTTAATACGTTATTAAAATAATTAAAAATTTTGGGTCGTTTCATTATTATCGTGTACTATTAAAATTGTATTGAAATAAACTCTTTGTTGAAATAGAAATTTATATGTTTACTTTTATCTGTGATTTTATAATAGTGCTGCATCAAACACATCTAAATATATATATATATATATGTGTTTATTATCATCAAACAAAAATCATAAACTGCTATATTCTAAATCTCCCCCTTTTGATATTAACTATTTACATACTCTCCTACACTGATGCATGCAATTAAAAAATAAAAAATTGAATGTCAAGATAATTGCAAAAATAACCATCGAAAAATGAAAACTACTCTTGAATATCAATAGGTTTATTACTCAACCACCAAAATCTTAACCTCTCTCCCCCTTTTGTTATCATCAAAATAATAATAATAATAATACTTGAAATAGTGATGAATTTTGATTAAAAACCATAAATTATATATAGATAAACATATATTGAAAATTCCAATCATTCAAACAAAATTATAATATTTTATTTATTAGACACAAGTTCTACTTTGGAGTGACGATTAGATTATGGTTTAGGGGAATTTTATATAGTGACAACGTTGTAGTATTTTTAATAAGGGAAAAGTTTTAAATTACTCTTTTAAAAAAATGTTAAGCACTTTCTAATCATGCATAACCATTAGGACTTTTAAATGAGGTTAGTTGTAACTTAAAAAGAATGTCAAATTTTCTAACCATGCATAACCATGAGGACTTTTAAATGAGGCTAGAAACTACTTGAATATTTATTCCTCTCTTGTATACGAGTTCCATCCATGCATAACCATGAGGACTTTTAAATGAGAATGAAAGCACAAATCCAGAGATTAAACTTATTCATCTATGCATAACCGTGTACTTTTAAATGAGAGTAAATACTTTGGGATAGAATCATAAATTACACTTAAAAATATAATTCCTTATTTTCAAATACAAACCTCATGTTATATTAAATTTTAGTGTATGGATTGCCAAAAGCATGCTAGTGATAGAAATGATCATGGAATATGTACTAACTTTAAAAATATTATAAAACTTGTTTAATTTTCTTGAAACTTTTAACGTATATTTCCTCTCGCTATAAAGTATAATTTAATCACTATTTATCACTTTCTTGATCACTATTAATAATTTTTGATAACTTTCAAAAGGTTAAGCAATCAACAACCATCTTTTCGGGAGTAAATCCCTTACCAAAGTAAACAAGAGTATTTTTATTCAAGGAAATCAAGTTAAAAATCTGAGTTATTTGAAAAAATTTCTAGATCAAAAAAAATGTGAAAATCTATTTTTTGCAATGATTTTGTAAAATAATGTCTTATAATTTTAAAATCAATTGAAAATGCAAATATGATCTCAAATGAAGTGATGTCTAATAGCACTTGTACTTTAGTTTTCCAAAATGATATATTATTAAACAAGCAAACCATGCACTCCTCAATATCACTCGAATTGTTTCAAAATTTTCATCAAAGCCATTTATGCCAAATATAGGTAAAAACATTTATATAGAGCAAAGAAATGCATAGTAAAAATTATCCAACCATTGACTTGTTAGTCGTCATTAAAGACAATGAAAGTTAATTGTCGCACCAAAGCAATTGACCATTTTTGTTTTGAAAGTTCGGTCCATTTGAAACCACTATTTGAAAGCTTTAAGTCCATAGTTTGATTTAGCACAAAACATGAAAGTTTTATATATTTAAAATTTCTACTCTCCAAAATTGGTTTCAAGTCCAGATGATGAATCTCTCAAAGGTTATATCTAAAATAATAAATTTTATTTGCATAAATTAGAGATACTTTTCAAGTGATGTACTGAAATGATTGCTATTTTTTTAAGATTTTACAAAAATGAATCGGCAAAAACTCAAAGCAATAAAATTGTAGTGCTATCAGTTAGCTTTCCACTTTAAGAATTTCAAAATTCAAACTAAAAATGTTTAAGTTATGATCAAATTACTATAGCTATGTTAAGAAGTTCTGAAACAGTTTTCTAACAATATTGCAAATTATTTGCAAGTGAAATAACTAATAGAACTTTTGGATAAAATAAATAGTTTATAGTGAATTTGGAATAAATTTGGAAGTGAAATATTTATAGTGAATTTTGGATTAATTAAAAGAAATTTTATTTGGATAAAATAAATAGTTTGACTTTAAAATTTGGACTTAACTATTTCGAAAGATTGTAAATAGAGGATTTTGGAATAACGTGTTTAAAGGATTTTTAATAATAATTCTTAAGTGGTGCTTGTTGAATATAAAAGGTTTTAAAAATCTAGATTAAAAAAAGTAGATTGGAAAAATAAAAAGGGAATTTGGAAATAATTATAAAATTGGTTATATTAGATCCTTAATAAGATTTCTAAATTACGGAATGGAAGTAAAATCGAGATTTGGTTGTTTTTGGAATATAGTTAAGTTATTCAAGAAGTTAATTTATAAATGGAATTCAATTTAAGAAATTGATTTATTAATGGGATTTAATTTAGAAATCAATTTATAATGGATGTAAGTGATGTGAAACCGTTGTAAACGGGAATTGAAAACTATGAGATTTATAAACGATGTTTACAAATAAAATGAAGTGATTATTAGTTGATAAATTGAAGATATAAATTCACAGTTAGGATTTATAATGAGAAGGGTAAATCGGTTTAAAAATTAATGATAGATTTACTTTTAGAAATGTGAAAAATGGGATTTACGAAATTGGAACGTAAATCAAATTGGTGATAAATCAAGAGGGATTTATAAATATTAGATTGGCTATATTGGAATTGAAAAATATATTTTATCGAGAAGTTGAGTTGTTGTAAAAGGAGGAATTTTAATTATTAAACTAGGTAATTTAAAAATGTTTTTAGCATAAAAATATTATAGAAAATTAGTTATTTAAATATTTTTAAATTGTCAAAATAAATTATAAGTTTCATAAACAAGCCTTGTAAATCGATTAGAATTTTAGTAATAAATCGGAATTTATTATCATTTCAAAGTTATGCAATTGTTTAAAGTATATTAATTTATTAATTAAGTTAGTTATAACAAGTTGATATTAAGTTAATTATTTTTTAAGAATAAATTAGTATTATTATTTTAAAGGATAAATTATTTAATATTAATATTGTTTTATATAATAATTTTTATTTAAGAGTATTTACTTAAATTAAACATGGAAATTTATTATAGAAATTTTATAAGCATTATTCTGAGATAATTATTAAATAAAGTTTTCGAAAAGTAGCGGTATACTTTCATGGAGAAATCAGAGGCAGAGATTGCATGCGGTTAAGTTTGGACTTCTCTAGGATAGAGACGTAATCATTGAGTTGTGAATTTATGGTTGATACCGCGTGGTGCTTTCCATATTAAATTAAAAAAAGTTTTCAAATACCTTTGAAGGAAATAGTTTGTGAATATACTTATTTCGGTGAGATAAGTATATTTTTTGAATTAAGAGATTAATTAAGTAACCCGAAACTTATAGAGTTCGTTATAAACGAGTTAAGGAATTTACAATATAAATTGGGAAGGGTTTTTGAGAAAAGAGAAATAAGTGAAATTTTCCTAAGTGTTGGGAAGTAAGGGGTTTAGAAAATATATTTTTAAATATTTTCTAAGTGTTGAAATAAGAAAAGGGTTTGAAATATCCTGATATGGATATAAATATTTGAGTTGTCTTAAATATTGAA
Organism: Allium fistulosum; assembly: GCA_030737815.1. NCBI lineage: Eukaryota > Viridiplantae > Streptophyta > Magnoliopsida > Asparagales > Amaryllidaceae > Allium > Allium fistulosum. The sequence continues at coordinate 714,654,733 of CM060906.1, read as the reverse complement.
AATTGGAATGAGATTTGAATATATACCTTATAAAGATATTTTGGAATTAGATTTTGGAAAATTATAATAAGGCCTGATGTCGGCTTATGGATGTTTTATTAATAGTTCAATAACCAACTATAAAGTAATTGGCCTATTTCGTTGATCGTTTTTAAGAGACCGAGATCAGATTTAATTATCCGAAAACCACTTCGATCCGATTTGAGCGTTACGAATGGATACCATGAAGATGATGAAGATGGTGATTCGGTCTGTCCAGACCCAGGATAACTTATATGAACGAATGCTATCAGAACATCATCACTGGAGGACGATGAGCATTCTAAGTGAAATTATCCTTGAAAGGTAATCGTAGCCTCAAGCCTCATCAACCGGAATGACTTAAAATCATGGGATATGCAGCAAGGCTAAGTGGGTTATACCCAATTAGGGTATGTTATCACCTTTCTAGATACCCTCGCATATATTATATATTATGGATACGGTGGTGCATGCAAAAGAGCTCGATAAGGGTGGGAACACCCGGGGTGATAACATATTCGGTTCTATCCAGGTTAGGGATAGGGCCGGTCTTGTGTTGTAAGGGATCCCGACAAGGTCCTCGGTACATTTTTCTAGAAGTGTACTTTGATAGGTGGTACCCCAGTGCATAGTCATTGTATGGAATCCATTTTCCAATAAGTGCCGTACGGTTTTGATTGTGCCCAACTATGTTTAAACGTGAGTTGCAAGCATTTCAGCTATTTTCTATTTACTTTGTTTAGACACTATTATAATATCAGATGATTTTAATAAAAATGTTTTGGTTATCGTAAGGGAAAAACCCATCATGTTTATGTGTGAAGCGGTCTTACGAGATACTTTTGTTTTTCAAAGGATTTTGATAAATTTAATAATTCAAAATGAGTGTGTTTTCTCATGCTGGTTTTCCAGACTGACTCGGGTGTTATTTTATTATAATGCTCGGGTCAGACCGAGTATTACAGATTCAAGATAGGATGCTACGGAGCTCAGGAGACGAGCTGGATGACGAAGACGTATCACGTGTACTTGATTGTATTTCACTGTGTATTGTATGTTGTATGTTCAGCAATTGTGAGGACAAGGTATTATAACTGTCCGGTATTGAGTTGTTGATTTATTGTACTCTGATGATGTAATGTATAAGTAACAGTTATAGTTTTCTTTTTGTATAAATGCCTGTTAATATCTATTATATGTTGTTCTGCTACGATTGTGAGATTCTTTGTTGTTGTTCTATTTTCTCCTACCTCTTTCCTCTTTTCCTCTAACAATCGGGTATTTTTGGCATTCGATTGCTCGACATCTAATACAGTGGACGTATTAGTGTCAATTATCGAGGTTCGAAAATCTGGTTCATTACATGTGGTATCAGAGCTGAAGGTTAAGTGAGAACCTTAGCTTTGATGGGGTAACTCATTAGAGATAGGGTCAATAGTACCCTAGAATGAGTTTGAGTGTACTAGTAGATATGAGCGCTTATTTGTTAGTGAGTATAAAATTGTTTTATATTGTGTTGGTTGATTTGTCGAGTGGCTTATGGATTCTGGTCAATACGAGTAATTATTGATAGGGATCTCTAAACATTTGAATAGAACAATTCGACATGGTATTGTTTTGGAATTGGGTAAATGAAATAATATTACCTAGATTATTTTATATATAACGAAATAATTTTTCAAAAAATTGTTATATATGGTTTGCTTGGTTGTTAGGAAATGATAATATTAAACCATTAACATTTGTTGTTGTGGTAACTGAATAAAAGTTGATATTATAATCAACAGTTAAGGAATAATTTCATATAACGAAATGGAATTATGAAATTGAGATTTTGTAAATGTGATTTATAATGAAATGAAATTCCAAAGGAATATTTAAATATGATATGGTTTACAAAAACGATTTATAAAGGATTTAAAAGTTGGAAATTTGGGAATTTACTTCTCGTTGGTTTTGAAATGTTTTTCAAAGTCTTGGAAAATAATAGTGATATTATTTGGTGAATATTTTTGAATTGAAATATTTTTAAAATGGTTTTTAAAGGAATAAAAGCACTGAACTCACTTCGGTCGCTGGAAAATAATTTCGGTGATGACTGCAGCATCATCGACGTTCATTTTCAAGTTTCCAAGGGAGGAATTGCTACAAATTGGGTTTGTTTTGGAAAAACTGGTTTTGGATTGAAATGCAAAAAAGGAGGATTTGACATACCAAGGAATTTGTGTGTGTGTGTGTGTGTATATGATTTCAAAAATGATTTGAAATACTTAGAACAAATTGTTAAGCTTCTGGATTTTGATTTGAAATGTTTATTGGAAATATGAGAAGGTAAGATTGAACTTATAAAATCTGGAAAGCAAAATTGAAATGAATCTTACCTTAGGGTAAGTTAAATAGAGTGGATAAAATTTAATGTGAAAATGGAGAATAAAATTTAATGTGAAAATGGAGAATGAAATTTAACTTAAGAAACGTTAAATGAAAGTGAGCATGATAATGGAATAAATTAGTAAAGTAAACTAATTAAATGAAGTGAATTGGAAGAAAATTAGTGAATGGAATATGAATAAGTTTGATAACTTATAAAATTTGAAATTTGATTTTGGACTGGGATTAAACTTAATTTAAGTTAAGTATAAAGTGAATTCTAAAATTTAGCCTAAGTTAGGCCGGATGGAGTAATTGTAGAAGATAGAATTTGGAAATTAGCAAGTTATGACAATGTTTAAATTTGTTGATTAAGAATGCAAGAAAAGTAAGGATTTGAAATTAATTATGGAATGGAATTTAACTTGAATTAAGTTAAATAAAGTGAGATTGAAAATTTAGCCTAAGTTGGACTAAATGAAATAAATTCTTGGAAATGGAATTGATTGAGATTGAAATAAATTAGTGAATGGAACTAATTAAAATAATTAGTGAATTAAATATGATTTGGGGCATAGTTGGACGAATTTAATATTGGAATTGAAAGATAAATTGAGTTAAGTGGAATTAAAATTGAATTTGATTGGAAATGGATATAAAACTAAAGTGGTGAAGTGGTAATTAATCTAAGAAGTTTGTATAAAATGACGAGGAAATTCATAAGAGATAATTAACATTTTTATCAAAAATTCATAAGAGATAATTAGTATTGGAAAATATACCAAGTAAATACTTGAATGCAGATCAAATAAAGGTAAATAACTGAAAGTGGAAAATTGGAAGTGAATGAAATAAAAGTGAATATAAATGAAATGAAGGTGAATAAGAGAAACTGGGGTAGCTAACAATCAATTGGAAATTAATACATAAGTTGTATGTATATTATTGTATTCGCATGACGATTTGATCCAGATTCGAGCACAGAGTTTCAAGATAATTTATATCGATCCGAGTTAGGATTTTTCACTCGATTTTCGACGGCGAACACTGGATATGGATTTTTGATTGATTCTGAGATTCTCTATCATAGTATATGACCATGCAAGGAGAATGACAGTTTCTGATCAAGGAACCAGATCTGAGTCCGCACTAGAGAGTCGTGTGAGCGATACTAGTTCGGAAGTGAAATTGTGTGATCGAGCGAGCGATCAGATTTGATTTTGCATACGGATGATATATGTACATCATACGAGTTTTGGTGAAATAAATATTGAAAATTTGAAAATGCTTAATAAAATGATTTTGAATTATATGATTGGATATTATTGGTAAGTAAGGTGCAGGTATGTAAAAACAAAAGCTAAATTGACGTCTTCGATTTCAGAAGTAAAATTTGAATGCCTGACAAAAATGTACATGTTTAAATTATTGTTTGAAATTGATGATTTTATGATTGAACTACTTGGCTTTTGTTTTCTTTTGATGATTTGGGCCCATAGTGGCGTTTTATAGTTGATTGGATCTAGCCGCGCAAACGAGATGCTGGCAAAAATTTTCGAAAATTTAAGGAGTTAGAATATTTTGAAGAAAATTTTAATAACTAAAATTTTATTTTGGATTTTAGCTTGAAATGATCGAGGAAATAATATTATTTGGAATCTATGGATGAGTTTGGAAATTGGTAAAAGTGATATTATATTTTCAATGAATTGATTTTAGGAAGTTGTTTAAACTGATTGGTTTTGAGGTAGTTAATGGGTTTTTGGACCATTATTCTTACCTTGGCAATTTCGGGGACAAAATTCTTTTAACGTGGGAGGAATGTAATGACCCAAAATTTTTGGTGATTTGAAATTGGAATATTTAATTGATTTTAAATATTTAAAAGTTAAATTTTTAACTTGAATTTCAAATATAATGATTTATTGGATAAATTAATAATTGGAATTTACTCAAATAATTGTATCTTGAGTTTTTAGCTTGATAAAAATAAATTAAAGGCTTATTAAATTTATATTAATAAGAATGAAGATAATAAAAATTTTAAAATTGAGTTTAAAAGTGATTTTTCGATTTTAAAAATAGCTCGTTTAAATTGACAAGTAAAAATAGCCTTCCGGGGCACAGTCTCAGATTTCGAAGAATCTAGTTCCATTGGATCCATAATTGTGTATTATTATCAGATTTCAAATTTCGTAGCTTTTGAAGTTATCGTTTAGTCGTACGAGACGTAGACGCGTTGAATTTATATCGAAAATTCAATATAATAATTGGGTCCAAAAAGCTATCTTCTCCGTATGATCGAATTAGGACTCGAAACCATTTCCATTGCGTTTGGAATAGGGGTATAACATTATAAATGCCTAGTGGTATGCCTCGATAGAGGTTCGAAATTTTGAGTTGTATAAATCGAGATAATTTGAAATTCAGATAAATATATTGTCTAGTCAGCCCTTCTTTTTAGCTGCAATTCCATCTTTTCAGTCCACACCACTATTCATTGAGCCACCCTAGTCTATAGACCTTGCTCCTTTTATGCGTTTCCTTTCCCCTCCTTTTTATAGTGCACGCAGCCGATTACAGTAAGATAAAAAAGGCACGATCCCATATATTTACGTATATATTCAAAGAAATCAACCGTTTTATTTCCACTCAACTCTCTCTTCCTTCTTACCATTCGCGTTCTCAGAAATGGAAAAAAAGTATCCAAATTTTTGAAGAAATGGTCGAACTGTGTATAAAAAAGGGAAGCGGGAAGGGGAATCCCGAACGAGCTGTTGCTCGTCTTCAATCACGTCAGGGAAATGCGCGCGAACTAGAAATTGGGATGGGGAGGAAAGGTGCGGCTTCATTTTTCTCTGCTCGATAATTAGTCGTGAGTTGAAAATGGACTAGGGCTTAAATCTTTAGCTGATGGTGATGGAGTTGGGACAAATGGAGTTTGTATTCGTGTTTTGGAGATCGGAGAGCAGCTTCGGCCGAGCTTTGGTATCTCGCGGGGGTACGAGTCGAAGTCCGACTACGTACGGACTGGGGCAAGTTTTGGGTAGATCGCATTTTTATGGGGAGACGCGGGTGGAAAGTGGTAGTGCCGTAAAGATGGAGCTCGCGTAAAGGGGATAAACGGCGTTGGTTTCAGGCGATTCGGTGGTGAAAGGAGCAAGAGAGGAGGAGAGGGAGATACGGCTATGGTGGGTTTTCTTTCTTGTGCATGTACAGACGTTAAAGGGGGAGGAAGAAGAAGCCCAGACTTTTTTCTGGTGCTGGGCTTGGGCCGTTTAACAAAAGAAAAAAAAGAAAAAAGAGAAGGAAAGAGCGGGTGGGCCAGTTGCATGATTGATGCAGCTCATATACATACTTGGTGCCGCAATTGCGAAGACAAAGTCGATCGACTCAACTCCCACGACCTAAATCCACTTCCCGACCTAATTCAAACAATCTCCGACCTACTGCATCCACGACATAACTTCCCCGACCTAGTCCACCCCACCGCGACCTACGACTTTACTTCCCCGACCTATAAAACTTCCCGACCTAATTGCCTTTCCTTGATTTTTTCCGACCTAACTCCAGTAAGTCGCGAACGACTTTACTCGCCAACAATCTCCGACCTAACGATAGGTCGCAATCACTTTCAGACCTATCCCTAAGTCGTGAACCATCATCCATGACCTAACCATAAGTCGCCACCGCGACTTAAACCCTTCCCCGACTTAAATCTGCCGATTCCAGTCAGTCGTCCCTCTCTCCCCTAAATCACATGTCGCCTTCCTTAAGTCGCTGCCCAGTTATAAAGTCGTGAACGATATACTTTAACTCGCGAGATACTGATAAGTCGCGAAATACTGATAAGTTGTGAAATATGTTTATGTCGTCGAATACTTAGATCGTTCAATTACTGTTGAGTCGTGTACTTTGTAAATAAGCTGAGTCGTTTGTATTTTGTTAAGTCGCGTACGACTTATGGTAAGGCGTAAGTCGGTGCCGACTTAAGAGTTGTAAAGATTTGTGTTGTAATTTTTAACTTCTATAAATAGGCCGGTGGTGCCATTTGTAATAGGTTGTTGATTTTGAATAAAATTTCCTTTGTTAGCTTTGTGCTTTCATCCAATTGTAGTCGAGTGTGATCTCCTATCTCCACCTTCGGTCAATCGAGTGCGCTTGATTCAACGATCGTGAAGCCAATTCGCGGCATCAAGTGCGCTTGATCAACGCTCGAAGAATTGTAGATCTCTCTTCACGGTATCGTGCGCAATCAACGTGTCAGAGATAGCTAGAATTCGGCATCTTCGGATCAACGAATTTGGGCATTTCAGTATTTCTCAATCCACCGATTGCTACGTTCATCGTATCATCAATTTTTATATTCCGCTGCTGCGTCATTTGGTATTAGAGCTAGATCGCAAGGAGTTTGCGTAGATTTTTTGGAGTTTGTGCGAGATTTACATCATTTGGAGAAGTGGGTTATCGAGATTTTGAAGAGATTTGTTCGTTTGGAGATTTTTGAAGTTTTCAACAAGTGGGTAGTTTTGATTTGAAGATTTTTAGATCGAAGTGAAGTTTTTGTTGGAATTTGTCGAAGGGTGATCATGCCTCCAAGAAGAGCTAACCGTTATCGCAACATTGATGCTTTATATGGGAGAGAAGAAGCCGATGAGATGGAGCAAAGAATCAACGAGAATTTCAATGAGAAGCTTAATGAAGGGATTGGTCGATTAGAGAGAATGTGAATCGAGCCATGGCTGAAGTAGAGTTTCACCACATTCAAATCGAGAGAGAAGTGTTGATAGTGATCATAGAAGCGTGGATCGAGATTGTGATAGAAATGTTGATGATCGAAGTCGTGATAGAAATATGACTGATCGAGATCGGAGGAATATAGATCGTAGGAATGTTGGTGGAAGAAATGGTGGTGGTAGAGATGTTGGTGGTCAGGATCGACATCGCTATACATCGGATTGTGAAGAAGAGTATGATGGTGGTAGTGTTCATGGACGATGATGTGGACAAGGAAGAAATTACTCTGAGTATGATCACAAGTGGGAGTCGGGGATGAAGACTGAAATTCCTGAATTCAAAGGTGGTATGCAAGCGGAGGAGTTTCTAGATTGGGTGTCTAATGTGGAGGAGATTTTTGACTTCAAGGAAGTTCCAGAACATCGTAGAGTGAAGTTGGTTGCTACAAGGTTGAGGGGTAGAGCTTTGGCATGGTGGCAGCAAACCAAACTTACACGTGAACGAATGGGGAAGTCAAAAGTTGAATCTTGGGAGAAGATGAAGAAATTGATGAAAGCAACGTTCTTACCTTACAAATATCAATCTCTGATGTATCAACGTTTGCAGAACTTGAGGCAGGGCACAAAGACTGTTAATGATTACGCAGATGAGTTTTATCAGCTTATTGCAAGGAATGATATTATGGAAACGGAAGAACAACTGACATCTAGATTCATTGGGGGATTGAGAATGCAGATCCAGGATATGGTGAATATGTTCGATCCAAGATCTATGGCGGAAGCACATCAGAAAGCGTTGGCTTGGGAGAAGCAGGGACGACGAGGAGGTGGTGTGTTTACTAATTCCAACAATCAAGTGAAGGGTGTTAGTGGAAGTTCTAATGTTTCTAAACCTATCAGTAAACCAGTGGTGAAGGAGGCTAAGAAGGCAAAGGTTAACAACGGTTTCAAATGTTATAATTGTCAGGAGTTGGGTCATAAAAGCAATGAGTGTCCAAAGCCAAAGAAGAGAACCATGGTTGCAGAAATTGAGGATGAGGATGTTGATGGAGATTATTCTAGTCAAGTTTAGGAGGATGAACAGAATGTTGCGTCAGGAGATGAAGGTTGTAATCTAATGCTAAGAAGATCATGCTTGACACCGAAGCAAGAAGAAGCTAGTTGGTTGAGGAGTAATATCTTTCAGTCGACATGTACTATACTGGGGAAGGTGTGTAAATTTGTGATTGATGCGGGAAGCTGTGACAATATCATTTCAACCGAGGCTGTAACAATGTTGAAGTTGAAGACAGAAAAGCATCTGAATCCGTACAAGTTAGCATGGTTGAGAAAAGGAGGAGAGGTGAAAGTGGATAGACGAGTTCGTGTTCCATTCTCTATTGGGAAGAAATACAAAGACGAAATCTGGTGTGATGTAGTAGATATGGATGTTTGTCACTTACTTTTGGGAAGACCATGGCAGTATGATCGAGCAGTACAGCATGACGGTCGGTCCAATAGCTACAGTTTTGTGTTTGAAGGTACGAAGATTATCTTAGTTCCGAAGAAGAGACAACAAGGAGAAAGTAAGTCGGAAGAGATTGAAGAGCTGAAAACTTTATTATCTTTGAAGGAGTTTGTTAAGGAGGTTGAGGAAGAGCCCGAAGTGTACCTGTTGATTGGGCGAGAGAGTCAAGAAGAGGTTGGAATTCCAGAAGAAGTGAAACCAGTATTGAAAGAATATAAGGATGTATTTCCAAAGGAGTTACCAAAGGAGTTACCGCCACTAAGAGACATTCAACATCAAATTGATCTTGTTCCGGGAGCAATGTTGCCACATAGACCACATTATCGAATGAGTCTGAAGGAACATGAAGAATTGCGAAGGCAGGTGGAAGAATTGCTTGAACAGGGGCGTGTGCAGGAGAGTTTAAGTCCTTGTGTTGTACCAGCTTTATTGGTACCCAAAAAGGATGGAACGTGGAGAATGTGCACTGACAGTCGAGCATTGAATAATATTACTGTGAGATATAGATTTCCAATGCCGAGGTTGGATGACTTGCTAGATCAAATAAGCGGAGCTACTATCTTTTCGAAGATTGATTTGAAGAGCGGATATCATCAAATTCGTATCAGGCCAGGTGATGAGTGGAAGACTGCTTTTAAAACCAGGGAGGGTCTATACGAATGGTTGGTAATGCCATTTGGTTTATCAAATGCGCCGAGTACATTTATGCGGGTAATGAATCAGATTTTTAGACCATTCATTGGGAAGTTTGTGGTGGTGTATTTTGATGATATTCTGATATATAGTGGAAGTCCAGAGGAACATTTGAATCATCTGAGAGAAGTGCTGATGGTACTACGACAAGAACAATTTTATGAGGCAACAAAGAAATGCGTGTTCATGACGCATAGTGTTTTATTTCTGGGGTATGTTGTATCCGAGGAAGGAATACAGGTGGATCAGAGTAAAGTAGAGGCAATTAGAGATTGGCCACAGCCCAAGACGATAACAGAGGTTCGGAGTTTTCATGGGTTGGCTTCATTTTATAGAAGATTTATTCCACACTTTAGTAGTGTGAGGGCGCCTGCTACAGATTGTATGAAGGGTAAGCAGTTTTCATGGTCAGAAGAAGCAGGAGATGCTTTTGGAAAGATCAAGGAGTTGCTCACGTCTGCACCAATTCTAGTATTACCAGATTTTCAGTTGTTGTTTGAGCTACACACTGATGCGTCAAAGGTTGGGATTGGAGGAGTGTTGAGTCAGAGGGGACGTCCGATTGCATATTTCAGTGAGAAGTTATCAGGAGCGAAGATGAGATATAGTACATATGATGTGGAATTTTATGCTGTTGTGCAAGCCATTAAACACTGGAGACACTATCTATTTCAGAAAGAGTTTGTTCTTTACACTGACCATGAGGCGTTGAAACATTTACAAGGGCAAGACAAGATTTCAGCAAGACATGCATCATGGATTGCATATCTACAACAGTTTACGTTTGTTGTGAAACACAAATCGGGAGTGACGAATCGTGTTGTGGATGCATTAAGTAGAAGAAATCATGTGTTGACTACAATGAAGGTCGAAGTGACAGGGTTTGATGTGCTACCATAATTGTTAGTTGAAGATCCTTACTTTATGAAGTTTGTAGATAAAGTGAAGAAAGGAGAGACGGATGAGTTTGTGATGGTAGATGGTTTTCTGTTCAAGGGAAATCGATTATGTATACCGGATTGCAGTTTACGGTTGAAGATTGTGAAGGAATTGCATGAGGAAGGTCATGTGGGTAGAGACCGTACATTACAGCTGATCTCTCAATCTTATTTTTGGCCATCAATGAGGAAAGAAGTGGAAAGGTTTGTGGAGCGATGTCATATCTGTCAGGTTTTGAAAGGAACTGCGACCAATGCTGGCTTATATATGCCGTTACCTGTACCAACTAAAGCTTGGGTTGATGTGAGTATGGATTTTGTTTTGGGTTTGCCTCGAACTCAAAGGGGAAATGATTCCATTTATGTGGTGGTTGACCGATTTTCGAAAATGGCACACTTTATTGCTTGTAAGAAGACGGCGGATGCTGTTCATGTTGCTCAGTTATTCTTTAAAGAAATATATCGTTTACATGGATTACCTGAATCTATTGTTTTCGATCGAGATACTCGATTTCTGAGTCACTTTTGGGTGAGTTTGTGGAAAATGGTGGGAACGAAGCTGAAGTTTAGTAGTGCATATCATCCTCAGACGGATGGGCAAACTGAAGTTGTGAATAGATCATTGGGAAATCTGTTGAGATGTCTTGTGCAGGATAATTTGAAAAGTTGGGATATGAAGCTGTGTCAAGCGGAATTTGCACATAATCATGCTGTTAACCGAAGCACTGGTTTCAGTCCATTTCAAGTTGTATATTCAAGCTTGCCAAAGGGACCATTGGATTTAACGATAGTACCACAACCGAAGGGGACAGTTAAGCGAGCTGCTGATTTTATTGATGGATTGGCAGAATGCCATAGGATCGTTCAAGAACGTTTGGAGAAGACGAATGAGAAATATAAACAAGCTGCAGATAAGAAGAAAACAAGTGTGGAGTTCAACGAGGGTGATTGGGTGTATGCTGTGTTAACGAAGGATCGTTTTCCAGTGGGTGCTTATAACAAGTTAAAAGCCCGAAAGATTGGTCCAGTAGAAATTATAAAACGGATCAATGAAAATGCTTATAAGTTGAAGTTGCCCGAAGATGTGTACACTTCTGACGTGTTTAATGTTAAACATCTTATACCTTATTGTGGAGATGAACAACCCAATGGGGAAGAACTTTTAAATTCGAGGACGAATTTTTCTCAACCTGGGGAGGATGATGCAGCTCATATACATACCTGGTGCCGCAATTGCGAAGACGAAGTCGATCGACTCAACTCCCACGACCTAAATCCACTTCCCGACCTAATTCAAATAATCTCCGACCTACCGCATCCACGGCATAACTTCCCCGACCTAGTCCACCCCACCGCGACCTACGACTTAACTTCCCCGACCTATAAAACTTCCCGACCTAATTGCCTTTCCCTGATTTTTTCCGACCTAACTCCAGTAAGTCGCGAACGACTTTACTCGCCAACAATCTCCGACCTAACGATAGGTCGCAATCACTTTCAGACCTATCCCTAAGTCGTGAACCATCATCCACGACCTAACCCTAAGTCGCCACCGCGACTTAAACCCTTCCCCGACTTAAATCTGTCGATTCCAGTCAGTCGTCCCTCTCTCCCCTAAATCACATGCCGCCTTCCTTAAGTCGCTGCCCAGTTATAAAGTCGCGAACGAGATACTTTAACTCGCGAGATACTGATAAGTCGCGAAATACTGATAAATCGTGAAATATGTTTAAGTCGTCGAATACTTAGATCGTTCAATTACTGTTGAGTCGTGTACTTTGTAAATAAGTTGAGTCGTTTGTATTTTGTTAAGTCGTGTACGACTTATGGTAAGGCGTAAGTCGGTGCCGACTTAAGAGTTGTAAAGATTTGTGTTGTAATTTGTAACTTCTATAAATAGGCCGGTGGTGCCATTTGTACTAGGTTGTTGATTTTGAATAAAATTTCCTTTGTTAGCTTTGTGCTTTCATCCAATTGGTAGTCGAGTGTGATCTCCTATCTCCACCTTCGGTCAATCGAGTGCGCTCGATTCAACGATCGTGAAGCCAATTCGCGGCATCAAGTGCGCTTGATCAACGCTCGAAGAATTGTAGATCTCTCTTCATGGTATCGTGTGCGATCAACGTGTCAGAGATAGCTAGAATTCGGCATCTTCGGATCAACGAATTTGGGCATTTCAGTATTTCTCAATCCACCGATTGCTACGTTCATCGTATCATCAATTTTTGTATTCCGCCGCTGCGTCAATGATGGACTGGTATAGATTTTGAAAATCTTAATCTAACTCAAGTGTGTGTGTGTGTATATCTGTGTGCGTGTGTGTTTTAAGAACTTGTAAATCTCTTATATATGTAATATATTTTCCATATGAAATCTGATTTGAACGAAACAAGCTGCATTTCATTCTTATTAGTGGGATGTATGCAATGGAATTGAATTGACTGAATTTGGAGTTTCCAGAATTTTTAGCTAAATTCGAACACGAATGCGACAATAAAAATCAATGTTAGTAGATCTCACTCATTTTTGGATTACTAGTTAATTTTAAATAGTAAAAATTAATTATTGGATGATTAGTTGAATTGATAAAATTTTATCAGTTTGGATGTTATTATATATATAGTAGTATATATATTTGTAGTTGGATTGATTGTTCCCGTGCTTTTAGCGAATGAGACCTTATGCGCCTGCATAATAGTGGATGACCTTATATACCGCAATATCCCCCTCGAAGTGGGATTATTATTTTTATGTTGTATTAACATCTGTGGATGCAGGGAAACAAGTTAGAGGGATCCAATTGGATTCCTCAAAAATGTTGAATTTAATTTCATATATATATATATATATATGATCTGTTTAAATACTCTGTGGTAGATTATAGTGTGATTTGAATTTATTGGATGCTATGGTAGTTTTGGCCTAGATTTTGGTATTTTTAAATACCAATAAAATATGTTTTTGAATTTGAAAGATATTAAAAAGAAATTTGGAAGTGAAATATTTATAGTGAATTTTGGATTAATTAAAAGAAATTTTATTTGGATAAAAAAATAGTTTAACTTTAAAATTTGTTCTTAACTATTTCGGAATATTGTAAATAGAGATTTTTGGAATAATGTGTTTAAAGAATTTTTAATAATAATTCTTAAGTGGTACTTGTTGAATATAAAAGGTTTTAAAAATCGAGATTAAAAACATAGATTGGAAGAATAAGAAGGGAATTTGGAAATAATTATAAAATTGGTTATATTAGATCCTTAATAAGATTTCTAAATTACGGAATGGAAGTAAAATCGAGATTTGGTTGTTTTTGGAATATAGTTGGGTTATTCAAGAAATTAATTTATAATTGGAATTCAATTTAAGAAATTGATTTATAAATGGGATTTAATAAAAAATCAATTTATAATGGATGTAAGTGATGTGAAACCGTTATAAACGGGAATTGAAAACTGTGAGATTTATAAATGATGTTTATAGATAAAGTGAGGTGATTATCAGTTTATAAATTGAAGATATAAATTCACGGTGAGGATTTATAATGAGATGAGTAAATCGGTTTAAAAATAAATGATAGATTTACTTTGAGAAACGTAAAAAGGGGAATTTACGAAATTGGGACGTAAATCAAATTGGTGATAAATCGAGAGGGATTTAGAAATATTAGACTGGCTATATTTTGAAAAATATATTTTATTGAGAAGTTGAGTTGTTGTACAAGGAGGATTTTTAATTATTAAACTAGGTAATTTAAAAATGTTTTTAGCATAAAAATATTACAGAAAATTAGTTATTTAAATATTTTTAAATTGTCAAAATAAATTATAAGTTTTGTAAACAAGCCTTGTAAATCGATTAGAATTTTATCAATAAATCAGAATTTATTATCGTTTCAAAGTTATGTAATTGTTTAAAGTATATTTATTTATTAATTAAGTTAGTTATAATAAGTTGATATTAAGTTAATTATTATTTAAGAACAAATTAGTATTATTATTTTAAAGGATAAATTATTCAATATTAATATTGTTTTATATAATAATTTTTATTTAAGATTATTTGCCTAAATTAAACTTGGAAATTTATTATAGAAATTTTATATGCATTATTCTGAGATAATTATTAAATAAAGTTTTCGAAAAGTAATGGTATACTTTCATGGCGAAATCGGAGGCGGAGATTGCCTGCAGTTAAGTTTGGATTTCTTTGGGATAGAGACGTAATCATTGAGCTGCGAATCCATGGTTGATACCGCGTGGTGCTTTCCATATTAAATTAAAAAAAAGTTTTCAAATATCTTTGAAGGAAATAGTTTGTGAATATACTTATTTCGGTGAGATAAGTATATATTTTTGAATTAAGAGATTAATTAAGGAACCCGAAACTTATAGAGTTCGTTATAAATGAGTTAAGGAATTTACAATATAAATTGGGAAGGGTTTTTGAGAAAAGTGAAATAAGTGAAATTTTCCTTAGTGTTGGGAAGTAAGGGGTTTAGAAATTATATTTTCAAATATTTTCTAAGTCTTGAAATAAGAAAAGGTTTGAAATATCCTGATATGGATATAAATATTTGAGTTGTCTTAAATATTGAAAATTAGAAAGAGATTTGAATATATACCTTATAAAGATATTTTGGAATTAGATTTTGGAAAATTATAATAAGGCCTAATGTCGACTTATTGATGTTTTATTGATAGTTAAATAACCAACTATCAGGTAATTGGCCAACTTTGTTGATCATTTCGAAGAGACCAGGATCTGATTTAATTATTCGAAAACCACTTTGATCCTATTTGAGCGCTAAGAATGGATACCGTGAAGATGATGAATACGGTGATTTGGTTTGTCCAAACACACGCCAACTTGTATGGACGAATGCTATCAGAACATCGTCACTGGAGGACAATGAGTATTCTAAGTGAAATTATCCTTGAAATGTAATCGTAGCCTCAAGCCTCATCTACCGGAATGATCGAAAATTAGGGGATATGCAGCAAGGATAAGTGGATCATACCCAATTAGGGTATGTTATCACCTTTCTAGATACCCTCGGATATATTATATATTTTGGATACGGTGGTGCATGCAAAAGAGCTCGATAAGGGTGGGAACACCTGGGGTGATAATATATTTGGTTCTATCCAGGTTAGGGATAGGGCCGGTCTTGTGTTGTTGGGGATCCCAGTGAGGTCATCGGTACATTTTTCTAAAAGTGTACTGTGATAGGTGGTACCCCATTGCCTAGTCATTGTATGGAATCCATTTTCCATTAAACACCGTACGGTTTTGATTATGCCCAACTATGCTGAAACGTGAGATGCAAGCATTTAAGCTATTTTCTATTTACTTTGTTTAGACACTATTATAATATCAGATGATTTTGATAAAAATGTTTTGGTTATCGTAAGGGAAAAACCCATCGTGTTTATGTGTGACGCGGTCTTATGAGATATCTTTGTTTTACAAAGAATATTGATAACTTTAATAATTCAAATTGAGCATGTTTTCTCACGCTAGTATTCCAGACTGACTCGGGTGTTATTTTATTATAATGCTCGGGTCAGACCGAGTATTACAGATTCAGGATAGGATGCTACGGAGCTCAGGAGACGAGCTGGATGACGAAGACGTATCACACGTACTTGATTGTATTCTGCTGTGTATTGTATGCTGTATATTGAGCAATTGTGAGGACAAGTTATTATAACCGCCCGGTATTGAGTTGTTGATTTATTGTACTCTGGTTACATGTATAAGTAACAGTTATAGTTTTCTTTTTGTATAATGGCATGTTAATATCTATTATATGTTGTTCCACTGCGATGTGAGATTCTGTGTTGTTGTTCTATTTTCTCCTACCTCTTACTTCTTTTCCTCTAACGATCTGGTATTTCCAGCATTCAATTGCTCAACATTTAATACAGTGGACGTATTAGTGTCGATTTTCGAGGGTTGAAAATCCGATTCGTTACATTAATTTTCTAGGTTTTGATTTGAACTTTATACCCTTAACAAATATAGTACTTTGAGTACTGTTTTTCTTTGATTTGGGCTTATTGGTGTATCCAAGTCAATGTTTATTATTAGTGAGTTTAGATGCAAATAACATAATTTTAAGATTATTATTCCTTTTTTTTTAATTATCAACATCGATTTTTCATTTTATCAATATCCTTATTATAGTTAAGAATAACATTGTACAGAGATGTTATTTTGCCATTTAAATTAGCAATCTCCAAATTAATTGAAAGATTTTCCGATCTTAAGGATTCATTTTCACTTTTCAATTTTTTGAAACTTTCATGTTTTAAGTCCTTTTCATCATTACATCCATTAGATCTTTCATTTCATCTTCTAGACATTTTTTTCTTCGATTAATATTTCGTTAAACATTTTTAATCTATCTCTGCTAAACTAATATTGTACTCTTTTCTAAGCATTTTATATCCCTTATACATATCATTTAATACATTCATAATTTCTTCGTTAGAATTCCACACCTGGTCATCATTTGCCATGAAGCATAAGTTGGCATTCAGTTTCTAAATCACTATCACTTGACGATATATTCGAATCACTATCACTTGATGATGTATCTGAATCATCCAATGTTGCCATGAAGCCTTTGTATTATTGAGTGCTTCTGTCTTTTGATCATTGGTCCATTGTGCGCAATTGATTTGGGGCTTAATGTGCTCTGTTTATGTTACACCCACCTCTATGCCCATATTACTCAAGAGTATTACTGAGTAATATTTTCGAGTAACATGGAGAATGAGGCAATGTATGTATTTCCAAGATAGAACAATGCAAAAATAACATAATCGTATACAAATAAATCTCATCGTACTCTAACGGAAGTAAATAATATATTTTACACATTTAAACATTTCACATAATATTCTAATTTATTTTATACATTTCAAGCCATTTAATTAAAAAAATACAACTATATCAATTTCTAATGCATGTGTATACATAAATATGTTGACTGTGCCCATCCATCACTTCATACCCAAAAGTATTTCAAATGAAAACTGCAAATAATCCTCCATCCGACCCGACGATTGTCGAACAAAAAAATTCCTTGAGTCAGGCTAATTCCAACCATGGGTTCATAAACCACAATAGAATTTTATAATATTAACCATAACATAAGAAGTAATAAAGTAAACCAAATGCCATATTTCAAAGATTAAATAAACATATTCATTGGTAAAGAATAGAAATATTCATCATGGAAGCAAATTCTAATCATTGAACCTTTGAAACAATCCGCATTAAAGAAACAACCTCTTTAAATTCACTATTTAGAGGAAAAAAACAAAATATTTTTAAATTAAATATTACCAATTGTTAGACAAGGAGTTAGGATTAACATAACCAAATTTTAGAATTTATGGAATTTTCTATAATTTATTATGATTTTCAAACCAACATGTGTTTTCTGTCCAGAATTTCCAAAAAATCTTGTGCAAATGACCACATTTAATCCATCAACGCTCAATGAAAATTCATAAAATTTGGAACATAAATGCTGAAACATGTTAGGAACAACATATCAAAATTTGGGAATATTTAAACTTCATATGAATTAAATACAAATTTTATAGTGAAGTGGGTTAAAAATCACAAAATTTGTCAAAACACCACTACATCAACAAATATCATCACCAATCATGTTTGCAACTATATAAACACATGATATTCATAATAAATAAAGTTAAAAGTCATTGGAACTTACCTGAAATTTTTTAAGTCAAATACTTTGATGATACTCGAAATTATACTTTGAATTGGTCTCTTTTTGCTATTGTTTATAAACCAGAAAATTAACCTCAATCTATCAGTTCTTTAACCATCCAAACCTAATCAAAATAAAATCTTCTTCAAAGCTAGTGATGTTGTTTGGTGTTTAGAGAAACATATTTTAACTTTGAAATTTTAAGGATTTGTTTTTTATTTATCTTGATTTTTAGAAGAGCGAAGAGTTTCATATGTTTTCATTTTCATGAAGCAAGAGAAAAATGAAGGCGAGGAGAACGAAACGTGAAGTTTATTCATGAAACAAAATGAGATTTCTAGACTTAGAATCATCTTGATTTAGGTTTTCATGAAGTGAATTGGGCTTAGGCCTCTCAAGTTCTAACCCATTTTATTTCAATTCATTTCCGTTCTTACTTAATCACTTTGCTAATCATGTTTTCATTACTCAAACCACTTTCAAATATTATTATACTTCACCCATTTGCTTTACTACTCTATTACTTCTTACTAAAACCATAAAACATATTTTTAGGAATTAGTTCATCATATTTCTTATTAATTAAGTTTATTTACCAATTGATTATATATTAGATTTTAAAATTATAGCTTCTAAAATCTCGGACTGTTACAGACTCCCCCTCAAGAAAATTGCATCCTTGCAATTTCTTCTTAGGGAAAATCTATAACATTACATAAACGCATGTACTTTTCAAAAATACTTTTAGAATCATACCTTATAAACATTCAGGTATTTTTTAATCATCACTTTCAAAATAAATATAATTATGGTGGAACTTTCTTTTCAAACTCACTTCATGAAAAGACTTACAAAATAAAAAATTACAATGGTGGAGTCCTTTTTGAATAATTCATAAAAATTATATTTTTTATACAAAAATACATTTTGATGGTGGATGCCAAAAATCGAAATACACAATATCAACAAAGCTTTTGGAGAATCATAGTCTGTATAAAATCTCACTTCTAAATCATATATATCACCTTTCAAAATCAAAACTTATTTTCATCAAATATTTCCTGAAATCAATTTCCTAAAAACCAATTTTCAAAATATCTCCCCATCGCATTCAGAATCGTCATTTCAAATCATTTCAACTTTTCCCTAAATCTTCAAATCATCTTTCATAATCTTAGAAAAACAACTATTAACGGATAACTACAAACTACCACTGCTCGTTGATCACGCTTGGTATATTGTTATATGGCTACCATCCCTTATAGTCACATCCAAGGGCACTCCCAACACTGTAAAAAAGCAATCACAAAAATGGCGACTGTAATCACATCGTAGCTTCCAAAGATAGAAATCATTCTACATTTCATCCCAAACCACATTTGCACAAATCGTTTTTCATAAAAATAGGGAAATATTGCTTCTCACAAACATACTTTCTGTAACAACACGAAAAATTAGAGTAATAATAATTAATTAACAAATTATTTGAATAATAAAATAAGGTTGGGAAATTGTTAGAATTGGGCCATGGAAGTTGCACCATTGGGTCCGTGGCAATTTTCTGATCAATTTCCATATATAACTTGTCGAAATCCGAGTCAGTATAGAGAAGTTACGAGAGAAATAAGAAATTAGAATTATATTATAATTAAACGAGAAAAAATAATAATAAGACCTGTAGGGGTCGATCCTTGCTAGGGTCGGGTCGACGTATAGGTCGACCTGCAAATAGCTCAGGTCCATCCGCATTACTGCCTGGACGATTTTCCGTCTATGTACGAGCCGAAGAGTGTAAATTTTTTTTTTTGTGAAATCCTGTGTGTTCATAGCTGCATCCGATGGTTGCTAGTGAGCCTATGATGTGGTTGCACCGGATTAAATCTTCAAATCCGACAGCCTGAGATCCCTAAGCCACACTATAAATAGAACCCTAGGCCTAGTTATTTTTCTCATTCAGATTTTCTCCCAATTGGGTTCATCGCCTGAGGTTGAACCCTAAATAGAAAATTCTTCTAGGGAGGAATTCTTTTGATAAAAATATTCTACATCCTAGAAGTGGATCCAGGAAGGCCAAGGATTAGAGCTAAGGACTAGAGGTGAGTGTTTTGTAATTATTTTAGATTTGTAAACAATTTAAAGTAATAGGATTCTCAATAGTTGTAGTTCTTTTTACAATTTTGAGACAATTTTTATGCAAGTTTATTTACAGTCAGTTTTTAAGTAAATTTTAGAAGTTCTTTTCAGTCTATTTTTATTCAGCTATTTTATTCAGTTATTTACAATTATTTACATCCTTTTTAAGTTGGAATTTGGCCTGTAAATGTTAGTTTCTTTTTATAGAGATTGAATCCTTTTGACGTGAATAAAATATTAAAAAGAGAAGAATTCGCAAATACGGATTAAATTAGAAAAACACTAAATTTACAGATATCAGATGTAAAATGAGAAAAACTGAAATAAAATAGAGATGGATTGAAATAGGCAAATTTAAGAATTTGCAAGCATGATTATAACAAGTGGTTATAACTAAAAAGAGAAAATATAAGAGTAACAGTTGCAAGAACAATTATAACACGTAGGTTATAATTAGAAAGAAAGAAATAACAGAAGGGGCTTATTTTAAAACTTAGATATTGGATTAAGTAAATAAGCAAATATAGCAGTAGTGGCCCGTACCGATAGCATTTCCTTTCAGGTCTAGGACTGATGGTCTCACACGTGGGTGAGGCTAGGTACACTTATGCTAATTAGGGTAAACAAGTGGCCAATAGATAGAGGCTTAAATTTGGAGATTTGGGCAAGGGTCGCAAAGTTAGAAGATTTGTTTGTTAGGACCAGTACCAGCAGCATTCCCTTTCAGGTCGAGGACTGATGGTCTCACATGTGGGTGAGGCTGGACATGCTTAAGCTGATTAGGGTAAATAAAGGGTCAACTAGGGGGCGACGGTTAGTGTGTACCGGCGATGACCGAGCATGCGGCATCGATTAGGGTAGATAATTCGCTACTGCGTCCTAAGCACTAAGAGGTGTCTTTTGCTGTGGGACCAACAGGATTGGCTCACAGTGGCACAATAGGGATAATAAAGGCCGATCAATAGGTAGGATTAGGATTTCAGCCTAATCAAGTTAGCAGTTGAGATAGGATTAGGGTTTCAGCCTAATCAGAGCAATTCAAGACAATTGCAAACAATCAAATCAAACAGTCAAACAGAATCAGAAACAGTATTTTATGCGAGTTTTATCTTTTCTGTATCTTCCTTTCATGCTAGAACTATTGCTTAGTCTATTATCTTTATCTTGCTTAGAAATGCTTGTAATTACTTTCTCTCACTAGACTAATTGTCTGACCTACTCCTCTATCTTTCCTTTTCTACCAATAGGCTAGCAGAGTTGAGGATAGTTGATTCAAGTTGCTTGGAGATTCATTTCCAGAGGTTCCTAATTTTAGATGTATTCTTTTGCTTTTCATCATTTTCATTTGGCTTATGATGGATTGGCACTTGTGAGAGGGATTATTATTGTTACTTTTACTCTGATTATGTGAGATTGGGATGTATTTTCATAAGACATGAGAGATTTTGAGTTTTTGAGACATGTTATGTTTTTATGACTTACTTTGAGAAGAAGATTAATTCTGAATGATAAGTTATTATTTAAACGTTTTCCGCTGCTTTTACTTATTTTTCTTGTGAATCTTGGTCTCTATGATGCTTTAGCTATACCTATAATGCACCACATCCTTTGGTGTGACTTTTTGGGAATACTGAGGGGTGTGAGGTGTTTTCTTTGGTATTAGAGCCTAAGGTTACAAGATTCCTAAAATCTTGTAACATATCTTCAAACTAAAAGTATTTTTCAGGAAGAAACTCTTATTATAGAACTAGTTTTCAAGTGTAAGAGAGTTTTTATAAAAATCCCCTCAAAGTCCAGTTCAACCTTCTTTCAATTCTTTCGAGCCTAAATTTTCTTTTCTTTGCATAGAATGGCAGCCGCCCCAAATCTTCAAGAGGGTGTCCAAGTCCCTGACTGGTTCTGTAGATACCTCTAAGTTACGACACCAGAGGTGCAAGGGAAAGCGCCTAATGCAGCACCGACGGGTGGAGGTCACATTAATCCACATGCAGCTGCCAAATTTTCTAAGCTATGCAAGGACTTCGCTAATCTAGGAGGCGAGATGTTTTCTGGCACAGGGGATTTCGTAGAGGCACGAACTTGGTTGAGGAATACGGAGTGAATATTTAGGCTGTTAGGATTGGAGGACCGATAGAGAGTTCAGCTTGCATCTAGGCTGCTGAAGGGAGAGGCTTATTACTGATGGGAGATTGTAGATATGGAGAGTAGAGACATTGGTTGGGTTGGATTTCGGGAAAGGTTTGAGAGATAGTTCTTGTCGCAAGCCGAGGAAAGCATCCAGTTGGAGAAGTTCATTAGTCTGAAGCAGGGGAGTCTTTTGGTGAAAGAGTATATAAATAAGTTTAGTGAGTTATCGAGGTTCAGGATGGAGCTTGTTAATACACCGCATAAGAAGGCCACCAAGTTTGCTAAGGGTTTGAACCAGCCCCTCTAAGGGTTGGAATTGACACATGTACCTATGGAAGTGACGTATGAGTCACTTGTGGAAATGGACCTCATATCAGATGTTGCTATGGAAGAAGAGGTTAAGGAGGTTCCTAAATCAGAAAACTCTAAGAAGCAGCGGTGGAAGAATAAGAAAGATAAGGACAAGAAGAAAGGAGGAGGACCTCAAAAGGGACAGATCAAGAAGGACGAGAAGTGTCATAATTGTGGATTGGTTGGGCATTACTCAAAGGACTGTAAGAAGGACACGATGAAGGAAGGTGTTACAGCTGTGGGCAACCTAGAGACCTTAGTAGAGCTTGTCCTCAGAGGACGGGGCAGAGAGCAGGCACAGCTATTGTGCAAGTACAGGGTTTGGATGCAGCACCTTCTAGTAGTGGATCGGACCGAGGTAGGAAAGTCTCTGTAGAAGGTTTGGTCTCTATTTCGGATTTTCCTATTCAGAATCTTTTTGACTCCGGAGCGTCGCATTCTTTCATTCTAGTTCCTTGGTTGATTGTTTGCACTAGATATCTCTCTAGTTGTAGACCCTATAGTTGTTTCCAACCGCATAGGAGGATTGGCACATTTATCCATGATTTGTAGGGGTTTGAAAATTTTTATACTAGGCATAGAGTTTGATTGTGACGCCTATGTACTAGGATTTTCGGGATATGGGATGATTTTGGGGATGGACTAGTTATCCCCTTGTGGTGTGATGTTGGACAGCGAGAGGAGAGTCGTCATGCTAGGGACATGTAGCGGATGGACCCTCGAGGTTTATTGCGACCCACAGGGGTCAATCATATTGAGCTTCGTTTATTCCCTTGATTCATCACTAGGAGATTTAGATTCAGTTCTAGTTGTTAGAGATTTCCTAGACATTTTTGAGGAGATTAGGGGGCTACCCCCTAAGAGAGAGATCAACTTTAGGATCTATCTTAATGACAATGCTAAGCCAGTGGCATTGCCCCTGAGACATATGGCTCCTAGGGAGAAGAAGGAGTTAAGTAAGCAGATTGGTGAGCTATTAGAGAAGACTTCATTAGATGGAGCATATCTGAGTGGGTGGCGCCAGTCGTCTTCTCTACAAAGGCAAATGGTTCCTTTCAACTTTGCGTAGACTAAGAGAGTTTAATAAGCTCACAAAGAAGAACCATTACCCACTTTCTAGGATAGATGATCTTTTTGATCAGTTGGTTGGCTCTTCATTATTTTCTCAGCTTGACTTAGACACTGGATTACATCAGCTTAGGGTCGTTGACGATAGCATCGATAAGACAGCATTTAGGACACCCGATGGATTCTTTGAGTAGTTGGTTATGCCATTTGGGCTAACCAATGTCCCGGCCTATTTTGTAAATCTAATGAGCTGTGTTTTTTGGGATGTCCTAAATAAGTTCGTTGTAGTGTTTCTGGACAACATTCTAGTGTTTTCCAAGAGTATGAAAGAGCATGCTATTCATCTTGAGGTGGTTCTTCGTACACTTCATGTTCATCAGTTGAAAGAAAAATTCTTGAAGTGTCACTTTTGGCGTGAGGAGGTGCGTTTCTTGGGGCATGTAGTCTCAAGAGAGGGTATAGCAGTGGATCCCGCTAAGGTAGCAACGTTACAGGATTGGAAGGGCCCCAAGAACGCTACCGAAGTAAGAAGCTTCCTAGGTTTGGCTGGTTATTATAGGAAGTTTATCAGAGATTTTGCTAAGATTTCAGCACTGCTTACTCTCCTCACTAAGGAGAATGCGGCATTCGTGTCAGACGTGGATTGGGAGGATTCCTTCACGATGCTAAAGAGGTCCCTTACTAGTGCACCAGTGTTAGTTTTACCCGACGGAGCTAAGCCTTTTACATTAGACATTGATGGATGTGGGACTGGCCTTGGGGCAGTATTGATGCAGGAGGGGAGGGTAGTATGCTATGGGAGTAGACAGTTGAGAACTCATGAGAAGAACTACCCCACCCATGATTTGGAGCTGGCTGCTATTGTTTTCATGCTCAAGTCTTGGAGACATTACTTGCTAGGAGAGAGGTTCGAGCTTTTCGCTGACCGTAAATCATTGAAGTACATGTTCTCACAAAAGGATTTAAACTTGAGGCAGCAGCGTTGGATGGAGTTTCTAGCATCATATGACTTTGAGATAGCTTACACCCCTAGCAAGGGGAACGTGGTTGCGGATGCATTAAGTAGGAAGAGAACAACCCTTAGCCTAATGTTTGTGGAGTGGAAAAGCCTAGAGTTTATTTTCACCTTTGATTTTAAGCCCTCTACGTACATTACTTCTGGATTATTAACAGCACTTGAGGTTAAGCCTAACCTCATAGATCAGGTTGGCTCATGGCAGCGAGAGGATTTAGAGCTTGTGAATATTCTGGATAGGATTAGTAGAGGAGAAGTATCTAAACATCTCCAACGCTATTCCATCGATAGTAAAGGGTGGCTAAGGAGAGCTGGAAGACTTTGTGTCCCCTGCACTAGTGATTTGATGAGTGCAGTTCTAGCAGAAGCACACCATTCTCGGATGACTATTCATTCGGGTGGTGATAAGATATATAGGGACATAAAGAGAGTGTTTTATTGGAGTGGCATGAAGAAGGATGTAGCAGAGTTTGTGGTTAAGTGTCTTATGTGCCAAAGGGTTAAGGCAGAGCAGCAGAGGCCTGGCAGATTGCTTCAACCATTAGATGTACCCAAATGGAAGTGGGATAGTGTTTCGATGGACTTCATAGATGGTTTACCCCGATCTAGGAAGGGGAATACCAGTATTTAGGTGATTGTAGATCTTTTGACTAAGATCGCCCACTTCATTCCGGTCAAGAGTAAGAAGACAACACCTTATTAGGCATCCATATACGTTCGTGAGATAGTCCGACTTCATGGAGTTACCTCTAACATAGTGAGCAACAGAGACCCTATCTTTACTAGCGAGTTTTGGATGAGCTTGCAAGAGGCTTTAAGGATACAACTTAGATTGTGTACGGCCTATCACCCTCAAACGGATGGCCAAACGGAGAGAGTTAATAGAGTTCTTGAGGATTTGTTGAGGATGTGCATCCTTTATTTTGGAGGGACTTGGGAGGAGCACCTTCCTTTAGTAGAATTCGCTTATAATAATTGTTTTCGGGCTAGCATTGGGATGGGTCCTTTTGAAGCCCTTTATGGAAGACCTTGCAAGTCGCCTTCATGTTGGTTGGAGTCTACAGAAAGATTGCTACTTGGTCCCGACATGGTTAGAGAGACTTCGAAAAAGATTGATTTGATTTGAAGAAGAATGAAGACGGCCCAAGATAGATAGAAATCCTATGAAGATAAGCGAAGAAGGGATATTGAGTTCGAGGTAGGAGATTTGGTTTTCATTAAGGTGTCTCCGCTGAGAAAGGTAGTGAGGTTTGGATCAAGTTGGAAACTTGCTCCTAGAATCGTAGGACCGTTCCCTATTATGGAAAAGGTAGGGAAGATGGCGTATCAGATAAAGCTACCAGAGAGGCTCGCGAGAGTTCATGATGTTTATCATGTTTCGCACTTGAGAAAGTGCTTACATGATTCGGCAGAGGTAGTGGAACCTAGTTAACTTGAGAAAGTTGAAGTGGAGAGAGAAGCATCGGTTCGTTGAATTCCTACCAAGATCGTTGGACATAATATCAAGAAGCTTAGGAATAAGGAAGTCCCTTTGGTTAAGGTGCAGTGGGGAGATAGTATTGAGGACCCTACGTGGGAGGCTGTGGAGAAAATACGTATCTCTTATCAGCATCTCCTAGATGGTATGTCTTGAATTTCCTATTTCCATCTTTAGTTTTGAATAGGTTCTTTCCTTTAGTATCCTTTGAGAGGGTAGATCTTAGGACTTAACCTATGGAGTAGGACCGAATGTAAACATGTTACTAGAACATGTTATGTATGTTGGACGCAAGTGCTTACAAGTGTTTGCTAGTGGATACTAATGGACGCATACACACACACTAGGCACTATTATCTCTTAGAGATCAGCCTAACAAGGTCACTAAAGCATATGCATATGGATGTGTGCACTTGCATTTTTATTTCATAGTTGCTATGAATGGGTGATTATCATATGATTGTTGCATTTGGATGATGATTGTAGCACGCATATAGAACTATCAGTTGTCATTAGGGAATTTGCATTCATTTGGACACATGGCACGAACATGAGCGCATTAAAAGGAGGTCGGCTCAACCAGTATACCGCCTAATCTATTGCATTAGTTAGGGACATTGACACTACACTATTGCATATGTCATAAATTGCATTAAAAAGCTTAAGGACAATGGATGAAATGGATTATGGTTGAATATGTGGTTGTGGAATTTGGATAAAAATATTTATTTCATTCTTCTGTCTTTGGAGATTTCAAGGGCGACATCCTTTAAGGAGGGAGAATGTTACAACCCAAAAAATTAGAGTAATAATAATTTATTAAAAAATTAATTGAATAATAAAATAGAGTTGGGAAATTTTATAATTGAGCCACGGAAGTTGCACCATTGGGTCTGTGGCAATTTTTTGATCAATTTCCATATATAACTTGTCGAAATCCGAGTCAGTATGAAGAAGTTACAAGAGAAATAAGAAATCAGAATCATATTATAATTAAACAATAATAATAATAATAATAATAAGACCCACAGGCGGTCGACCCTTGCTAGGGTCGGGTCGACCCGCGTTAGTGCCTGGATGATTTTCCGTCTAGGTACGAGCCGAAGAGTGTAAAATTGATTTTTTTGTGAAATCCTGTGCATTCGTAGCTACATCCGATGGTTCCTAGTGAGCCTATGACGTGGTTGCACCAGATTAAATCTTCAAATCGGACGGCCTGAGATCCCTATGCCACACTATAAAAAGAACACTGGGCCTAGCTATTTTTCTCATTCAGATTTTCTCCCAATTGGGTTCATTGCCTGAGGCTGAACCCTGCACCGAATCTAGAGATAGAGCGCTGTAAAGTGTGCCAGGCGACCATGGACGATTGTCAAGGTAAGGTTTAAAACAAAAGAATCTATCGTATTACTCACAGCGCATGGACAAAATACAATAGAACATATGTATAGTGAAGCTTTACAGAACAAAATGACATCATATAAAACTCTATAATAGTTGAATACAAGCATTCACATAGTCAATACATCAAGCCTCACTACAAATCTCTCAGAGAATACAAAACAGCGGAATATCCAACACATATAAGAAGATAATATGCAACCCTCTAGCTCGTCTTCGATATCAGCATCGTGAGAAGAGAACAGCACCTGTCACCTGCTACCTAGTCTGCCCGTCCCAAAATGGACGAACAGCCCAAGGCAATAAGAATTAAAACATAAAGCCTTGAGTCAGACAACAGTCTTAGTGAGCAGTAAATTAACTAACAACATACCAAAAGAGCATAAAGGAAAAGGAATAGGAATACAACCCTCCCACTCCAACCTCATTCTACAGTGATAGCCCCAGACACACACTAAGCAGAAACAAACATAGCAGAGCATACAATTTAAAGTAAAGCTACTATCACTCGAGTCAAGGGCGATGTTTTCTAAGTACCAAGGCCTAAATCAGATAAGCACCCAGAAAATACCGCTCTTGAGTCTGAATGACGATACAACCAAACATCCATGACTCTGGCTATCACTGTTATCATTGCTTCGATATCATCGTTAATTGAATGACCGGCACATTCTTTCAGCCGTCCGTCAAGGGCTAATGGAAACCCCGGTTCTAGACATAACTCCCGCACGTCGTCGCAGCCCGTGCCTAGGACTATCGAATCTGCCCAGAGTACTCGACCATCAACAGTTGGCCGTTGGAACTATCGAATCTGCCCAAACGTACTCTTGCTTAGAGCATGCTAGAACCTTCAACAACGATGCTATCCAAGCCTCCTAGTCATCCTCCTCGATGACTATTCTCATAACCATTCATTATCTTCAACTCGAATCATATCACCGAGTTATCAACATGCTTGGAATGATCCCGTCTGGATTAGACCAAGTCTTCATCATATGATTGCCTCGCTTCATTACATCCTCGCAAAGCCTCATCTCATCATTACATCATCAAATTTATGCATAAGAGCTTCATCATCCCGCTACATATGCCACGAGCAGCTTTTCCAATTCAAGAGCCTTTCCCTTAGCTTTTGAATCATCTTCGATCTAAATCTAATCATCAATCATCTAGTTCATAACAATCAATCAAATCAAACATCAATCCAAACAATCAAGCATTCAAATATGATCTAAGTAGACAATTATGACAATAATGGCATTTTCGTAATTAAAGAGTTGAAAGTCCAATAAGCATGAAAACATGGATTATATCTCTACAAACTTGATGAATGAACTCGCATAGGTTAACATATGATAAAATGGATGCAACATCATCATGAACAATGGATCTACATGGATCTACACATAGGATGAAGAAAATGCATGGAAATCACTATTTTAACACCAAATCGGGCCAACAATCCGATATACTCCTTTGGATCCGTGTGAGAGATAATCACCACTCACCAAATCACCTAAACAATCCAAAAGATATCAACTTCAGATCTGGACAGCGAAGAACTAAGCTAGATCCGACAAGATCTCACTTCAAACGATGAAATCTCTCTTGAAAAGATGAAGATCTTCAATCTAAGCTCTTGAATCTTCAATCTTGATCTTCGATTTGGATGGATGGAAGCACTAGACTAGAGTGGAGAAAAGAAGTGAAGAAGTGTAGAAGTCGAGCTCTCAAAATGGCAGCACTTCGTCGCTTCAAAATCCGGATCCCAAAAAGTGAGAACAACCCCTCCTATTTATAGCAGAAATTCCTTAAGTCGCTTAACTCGGCTATCTCCCTAGGTCGTTTCCGACCTAAGCCTCTCCGACCTAAGACTCTCCGACCTAACAGATAGATCTACGCGACCTAAATCCTAGCGACCTAACAGTGTTACGACCTAACACATAGCCTAACTCTTAAGGTCGCCAACTGTTAACTCCTTAGGTCGCCAACTTGTTAACTCCTTAGGTCGCCAACTCAGAACCACTAGGTCGCTAACACAGAACCACTAGGTCGCTAACACGGCACCACTAGGTCGCTAACACAGAACCACTAGGTCGCTAACACAGAACCACTAGGTCGCTAACACAGAACCACTAGGTCGCTAACACAGAACCACTAGGTCGCTAACACGGCACCACTAGGTCGCTAACACGGCACCACTAGGTCGCTAACACAGAACCACTAGGTCGCTAACACAGAACCACTAGGTCGCTAACACAGAACCACTAGGTCGCTAACACAGAACTACTAGGTCGCTAACACGGCAACTCCTAGGTCGCTACCGACCTTACCACCCAAGCTACCAGACGACCTAACACATAGCGACCTATTTCTTAACTCGGTTACTACGACCTAACTCTAACCTTAAGTCGTTGCCGACCTAACCACACACCCAGTAACCACTAGGTCGCTCACAACATTCTCTTAGGTCGTTGCCGACCTAACTCTACCCCAGAATACTTAGGTCGCCTACTGCTCTTCCTTAGGTCGCCTAAACCTCCTAAGTCGGTCACGAATCATCACTTAGGTCGGTCACTACCTTAAGTCGGCAACTCGACCCAGACCTATCCTTTAACTTACCTATCCCCTTAGGTCGCAGATCTTCTCTAAGTCGCCAACAACATTTAGGTCGCGTACAACCTAGGACTTAGACAAATCTGCCTAAAAATCTGAAATGACATGAAAGTGCTAAAATTCCAGATTTTGACAAACTTTTCGATCCGTAAAATACGGGTCGTTACATTCTCTCCCCCTTAGGAATTTCGCCCCCGAAATCCCAAACAATCATAGCAATCAAAACTATTCTGTACGCCTACCATCCATAGCAATCATCAAACCATGCATCCAATTCTAACTTAGCGTACAGAATTCTAAGACTTAGAACAAGTTACAATTTCGTTAGATGATACGACACCTTAGGGCCATACCTCGAAGAGTTCAGGATGAGCTGCCTTCATCCTCTCTTCCACCTCCCACGTACAGTCGTTATCATCTTCACTCCATTGTATCTTGAGCAACTTAACTACCTTCCTCCTAAGCTGTTTCGTGTCGGTTTCAACAACACGAAGCGGCTTACGAGGTCTTCTATCAACTGGATCAACTTCTAAGTCTTCACAGCCATCAGCAGAAACCACTGTATTCGAGTCGTGCACATACTTCCGTAGATACGATACATGAAAAACATTGTGCATACTCGACATCTTCTCTGGCAACTCCAATCTGTAGGCGAGCTTTCCAATTCGCTCGATAATCGGGAATGGTCCAACAAATCTCGGAGTCAATTTACCTTTCTTCCCGAATCGGATAACATTCTTCAGTGGAGAAATCTTCACAAAAACCATATCTCCTACGTCGAATTCCAAATCCTTTCGACGCTTATCGGCATAATTCTTCTGACGATCTTGGGCTGCCTTCATTCGTTGCCGAATGATCTCTATACAATCTGAAGTCTGACGAATCATTTCTGGCCCAAGTATCAGCTTTTCTCCAGTTTCCAACCAACATGTCGGAGAGTTACACGGTCTTCCATACAATGCTTCATACGGTGCCATACCAATGCTTGACTGGTAACTGTTGTTGTACGCAAACTCCACCAAATGAAGGTGATCTTCCCATGATCCTCCGAAATCCAAAACACAAGCTCTGAGGAGATCTTCCAAAACTCGGTTGACTCTCTCGGTCTGACCATCTGTTTGGGGATGATAAGCTGTACTCAAACACAACTCGGTTCCCAAAACTTCCTGGAAGCTTTTCCAAAATCCACTAGTGAATAATGGGTCTCGATCGCTCACTATACTCTTCGGAATACCATGGAAACGAACTATCCACTTAACATACAACTCAGCCAACTTTGATGCGGTCCTAGTCGATCGAACAGGAATGAATCGTGCACTCTTAGTCAGACGATCCACAATGACCCAAATTCCTTCATTTCCCGTTCTGGTTCTAGGCAATCCATCGATAAAATCCATCGACACTTGTTCCCACTTCCATGTAGGAACTTCTAATGGCTGAAGCAATCCACTAGGCTTCTTTTGTTCAGCCTTTACCAACTGGCAGTTCATACATTTGGAAATAAAATTTCCAACATCCTTCTTCATACCTTCCCAGTAGTAGGTTCTCTTCATATCCCGATACATCTTATTTCCACCTGGATGAATTGTCAACTTCGAGTGATGACTTTCCTTCAAAACTTCACTCCTCAATTCATCTATATCGGGAACAACTAGTCGTCCTTGCTTCCGAAGCCAACCCTCTCGATCGACCTCGAATCCTTTATCCTTTTCTGGATCCAATCCAAATTCCAAATCACGGATAATCTTGACAAGCTTATCATCTCGCTTTTGGCCCTCGCCAATCCTTTCCACAAGAGTGGGTCTTATCGATAAGTTTGCCAACATCTCAGATTCCAATTCACATCTAGGCCTGAAGTCAAATCCAGCTAAATACTCGAGACTCTTCCATTCTGAAAACATGGTTCCCAATCCTGCATGTCTTCGACTTAACGCATCTGCCACTGCGTTACCTTTTCCCGGAGTATAAGCTATACCAAAATCATATGATGCTAAAAACTCTAGCCAACGTTGCTGCCGAAGATTCAAATCCTTCTGGGAGAAAAGATACTTCAACGACTTGTGATCTGTAAACAACTCGAATCGAACTCCCAATAGATAGTGTCTCCACATCTTCAGAGCAAAAACAATCGCCGCTAACTCCAAATCATGAGTCGGATAATTCCTTTCATGCGGCTTCAGTTGTCGACTGGCATATGCAACAACTTTATCCTTCTGCATCAGCACTGCTCCTAGTCCAGTACCACATGCGTCGGTGTAAACCACCATCTCATCATTCCCACTTGGAATAGTCAAAACAGGAGCACTCGTCAATCGCTCTTTCAGGATTCCGAAAGCTTGCTCACACTTAGCATCCCAACTGAACACTTGGTTCTTCTTCGTCAATCCTGTTAACGGTGCAGCTATCTTGGAGAAGTCTTTGATAAACCGTCGATAATATCCTGCTAATCCAAGAAAACTTCTCACATCAGATGCATTCTTAGGTCTAACCCAATCCTGGATTGCTGCCACCTTAGCGGGATCAACCGCTATTCCATTTCCAGAAATCACATGGCCTAAGAACCTCACTTCACTCTTCCAGAAGTGACACTTCGAAAACTTAGCCTTCAGCTGATGTTTCCGTAAGATCTCCAAAACAATACGCAAGTGCGTCTTGTGCTCTTCTTCCGTTCTGGAATAAATCAGAATATCATCCACGAACACAAGTACGAACTTGTTCAACTGATTTCTGAACACTCTATTCATAAGATCCACAAAATATGCTGGCGCGTTAGTCAATCCAAACGGCATTACCAGCCACTCAAAGAAACCGGATGGTGTCCTAAAAGCAGTCTTCGGCACACTATCCTTAGCCACTCTCAACTGGTGAAATCCCGTTGCCAAATCCATCTAAGAAAACACCTTAGCTTCGTGAAGCTGATCAAACAAGTCATCTATTCTCGGCAATGGATACTTGTTCTTCTTAGTCACCTTATTCAGCTCACGATAATCGACGCACAATCTCAACGACCCATCTGCCTTGGTTGCAAACACAACTGGTGCACCCCATTCGGACACACTACGCCGAATGAATCCTTTCTGCAAAAGATCATCAACTTGCACCCTCAACTCCTGCTGTTCCCTAGGCGCCATCCGCCTAAGAGGCATCACCACAGGTCTGGCTCCTTCAACTAGATCTATACGAAACTCGATCTCTCTATGCGGCGGCAACCCTTTGACTTCGTCAAAGACATCCTCGAATCCATTAGCGATCGGCACTGATGACAGTCCATCCCGTGGAACAACTAGCGAATACATGAAGCTCATGAAGACGCCTTCTTCATGCTTACATCGTATCACAATCTTTCGCCCCTCCACATTTTCGACTGTCACTTCCAACCTTTCGCAATCAACCTTAGCCGCATACTTCCTAAGCCAGTCCATACCCAAGATAATTCCGAACCCCGCAAAGTTCAGAACAAAGCAATCACAAACAAAAGAGCAACCATGACTCGATACAACTAGACCACGGCATAACATACACAAACAAGACGAACCCCCAACTGGATTAGTCACAACCAATGGCCTATCAACAATATCCGGTTTCAAACCTAACCGGCCAACGAGTTCATTACAAACAAACGAATGCGACGCTCCAGTATCAAACAGAACTCTAACTGGAACACCACATAGGAAAAGAGTACCTTGAACAACCACACTCTTCCCTTTCTCTTCAGCAGTAGGAGCTTTCGAAGACGACGGAACAGCTCCTAAAGCATAGGCTTGCACAATCTGCCTGTCCTTCCTCGGTTCTGGACAATTCTTCCTGAAATGCCCCGGCTTGTCACAGTTGTGACACTTCATCGGTGCCTTAGGATTCTTACAATCCTTAGAGAAATGGCCCTTCTGCTGACAATTGTAGCAAGTCACCTCGCCTTTCGGCTTCTTCTGGCCATCCTTACCCTTCTGCTGCTGCTGCTTCCTCTTCTGGTTTCCACCCTGCTGTGGTTTAGACTCTCCCTTGGTAACAGCAACAACAGGTCCTTCCTTAGGAAACAGACTCTCATGCCTAAGAGCTTTTTCCACAAGCTTCTCAAATGAATCGTCCAAATGATCCACCAACTGTCTCCCAAGATAACTATCCAAGCCGGTCACAAACTTCTCATTCTTCTGGTAAGCAGACTCAATATATGACCGGGCATACTTGGACAAAGCTTCAAACTCAGAAACATACTCAAGAACTGATCTTCCACCTTGCTTGAGCTCCACAAACTTCTTGAATAGAACAGACTTCTGAGCTGTAGAAATGAACTTAGCTTCAAATCTGACTTGGAATTGCTCCCAAGTAACCTCTTCCTCCGCAGTATCGATGGTAATAGAGTTCCACCAATCAGAGGCTCTCCCTTGAAGCTGCCTCGATGCCAACTTCCTCTTAGTTGCATCATCAATTCCCAAATCACCAAAGATCCTTCTACAAGCATCTATCCACCTCTGGACCTCAATGGTAGATTCTGTTCCCAAGAAAACCTTCCCTCCAAGAGCAGTATAATCCTTGCACAACTTAGCAAAATCCACTGGTTTCGGAGTTTGGACTTGAACTCCAACATCTACTGCTGCCCCTGGAACTGGTATCCTTCTCATGATCGAAGTCATCATAGCTTCGAACATGGCTGCATAATCAGCAGTCTCTTCGGTAGCACGGCCTTCCCTAGCAGCTGGTCTCCCTCTTCGACTCATTCTCAATATCTATAAAAAGGAATGATTAGAACATCTAGAGAAACAACTGCACAAAGGACTCAAACTCTACCAAGCTACTATATTATATATAGTAATCATCCATCAAAATACAATTACGTCTCTCATACGTAGTTACGACAGCGAGCGTTGGGTAAAATCGATTAACCAAGGCTCTGATACCAAGTGTGACGACCGCCCATGACCCCTGCACCGAATCTAGAGATAGAGCGCTGTAAAGTGTGCCAGGCGACCATGGACGATTGTCAAGGTAAGGTTTAAAACAAAAGAATCTATCGTATTACTCACAGCGCATGGACAAAATACAATAGAACATATGTATAGTGAAGCTTTACAGAACAAAATGACATCATATAAAACTCCATAATAGTTGAATACAAGCATTCACATAGTCAATACATCAAGCCTCACTACAAATCTCTCAGAGAATACAAAACAGCGGAATATCCAACACATATAAGAAGATAATATGCAACCCTCTAGCTCGTCTTCGATATCAGCATCGTGAGAAGAGAACAGCACATGTCACCTGCTACCTAGTCTGCCCGTCCCAAAATGGACGAACAGCCCAAGGCAATAAGAATTAAAACATAAAGCCTTGAGTCAGACAACAGTCTTAGTGAGCAGTAAATTAACTAACAACATACCAAAAGAGCATAAAGGAAAAGGAATAGGAATACAACCCTCCCACTCCAACCTCATTCTACAGTGATAGCCCCAGACACACACTAAGCAGAAACAAACATAGCAGAGCATACAATTTAAAGTAAAGCTACTATCACTCGAGTCAAGGGCAATGTTTTCTAAGTACCAAGGCCTAAATCAGATAAGCACCCAGAAAATACCGCTCTTGAGTCTGAATGACGATACAACCAAACATCCATGACTCTGGCTATCACTGTTATCATTGCTTCGATATCATCGTTAATTGAATGACCGGCACATTCTTTCAGCCGTCCGTCAAGGGCTAATGGAAACCCCGGTTCTAGACATAACTCCCGCACGTCGTCGCAGCCCGTGCCTAGGACTATCGAATCTGCCCAGAGTACTCGACCATCAACAGTTGGCCGTTGGAACTATCGAATCTGCCCAAACGTACTCTTGCTTAGAGCATGCTAGAACCTTCAACAACGATGCTATCCAAGCCTCCTAGTCATCCTCCTCGATGACTATTCTCATAACCATTCATTATCTTCAACTCGAATCATATCACCGAGTTATCAACATGCTTGGAATGATCCCGTCTGGATTAGACCAAGTCTTCATCATATGATTGCCTCGCTTCATTACATCCTCGCAAAGCCTCATCTCATCATTACATCATCAAATTTATGCATAAGAGCTTCATCATCCCGCTACATATGCCACGAGCAGCTTTTCCAATTCAAGAGCCTTTCCCTTAGCTTTTGAATCATCTTCGATCTAAATCTAATCATCAATCATCTAGTTCATAACAATCAATCAAATCAAACATCAATCCAAACAATCAAGCATTCAAATATGATCTAAGTAGACAATTATGACAATAATGGCATTTTCGTAATTAAAGAGTTGAAAGTCCAATAAGCATGAAAACATGGATTATATCTCTACAAACTTGATGAATGAACTCGCATAGGTTAACATATGATAAAATGGATGCAACATCATCATGAACAATGGATCTACATGGATCTACACATAGGATGAAGAAAATGCATGGAAATCACTATTTTAACACCAAATCGGGCCAACAATCCGATATACTCCTTTGGATCCGTGTGAGAGATAATCACCACTCACCAAATCACCTAAACAATCCAAAAGATATCAACTTCAGATCTGGACAGCGAAGAACTAAGCTAGATCCGACAAGATCTCACTTCAAACGATGAAATCTCTCTTGAAAAGATGAAGATCTTCAATCTAAGCTCTTGAATCTTCAATCTTGATCTTCGATTTGGATGGATGGAAGCACTAGACTAGAGTGGAGAAAAGAAGTGAAGAAGTGTAGAAGTCGAGCTCTCAAAATGGCAGCACTTCGTCGCTTCAAAATCCGGATCCCAAAAAGTGAGAACAACCCCTCCTATTTATAGCAGAAATTCCTTAAGTCGCTTAACTCGGCTATCTCCCTAGGTCGTTTCCGACCTAAGCCTCTCCGACCTAAGACTCTCCGACCTAACAGATAGATCTACGCGACCTAAATCCTAGCGACCTAACAGTGTTACGACCTAACACATAGCCTAACTCTTAAGGTCGCCAACTGTTAACTCCTTAGGTCGCCAACTTGTTAACTCCTTAGGTCGCCAACTCAGAACCACTAGGTCGCTAACACAGAACCACTAGGTCGCTAACACGGCACCACTAGGTCGCTAACACAGAACCACTAGGTCGCTAACACAGAACTACTAGGTCGCTAACACAGAACCACTAGGTCGCTAACACAGAACCACTAGGTCGCTAACACGGCACCACTAGGTCGCTAACACAGAACCACTAGGTCGCTAACACAGAGCTACTAGGTCGCTAACACAGAACCACTAGGTCGCTAACACAGAACCACTAGGTCGCTAACACAGAACTACTAGGTCGCTAACACGGCAACTCCTAGGTCGCTACCGACCTTACCACCCAAGCTACCAGACGACCTAACACATAGCGACCTATTTCTTAACTCGGTTACTACGACCTAACTCTAACCTTAAGTCGTTGCCGACCTAACCACACACCCAGTAACCACTAGGTCGCTCACAACATTCTCTTAGGTCGTTGCCGACCTAACTCTACCCCAGAATACTTAGGTCGCCTACTGCTCTTCCTTAGGTCGCCTAAACCTCCTAAGTCGGTCACGAATCATCACTTCGGTCGGTCACTACCTTAAGTCGGCAACTCGACCCAGACCTATCCTTTAACTTACCTATCCCCTTAGGTCGCAGATCTTCTCTAAGTCGCCAACAACATTTAGGTCGCGTACGACCTAGGACTTAGACAAATCTGCCTAAAAATCTGAAATGACATGAAAGTGCTAAAATTCCAGATTTTGACAAACTTTTCGATCCGTAAAATACGGGTCGTTACAGTAAAATTGATTTTTTTGTGAAATCCTGTGCATTCGTAGCTACATCCGATGGTTCCTAGTGAGCCTATGACGTGGTTGCACCAGATTAAATCTTCAAATCGGACGGCCTGAGATCCCTATGCCACACTATAAAAAGAACACTGGGCCTAGCTATTTTTCTCATTCAGATTTTCTCCCAATTGGGTTCATTGCCTGAGGCTGAACCCTAAATAGAAAATCCTTCTAGGGAGGAAACCTTTTTGATAAAAATATTCTACACTCTAGAAGTGGATCCAGGAAGGCCAACGATTAGAGCTAAGGACCACAGGTGGGTGTTTTGTAATTATTTTAGATTTGTACGTAATTTAAAATAATAGGGTTCTCAATAGTTGTAGTTTTTCTACAATTTTGAGACAGTTTTTAGGTAAGTTTATTTACAGTCAGTTTTTAAGTAAATTTTAGAAGTTCTTTTCAGTCTTATTTTATTCAGCTATTTTGTTCAGTTTTTTTGCACTTATTTACAATTGTTTACATCCGTTTTAAGTTCGAATTTAGCCTGTAAATGTTAGTTTCTTTTTATAGAGATTTAATACTTTTTGACGTGAATAAAATATTAAAAAGAGAAGAATTCACAAATATGGATTAAAATAGAAAAACACTAAATTTACAGAAATCAGATGTAAAATGAGAAAAACTGAAATAAAATAGAGATGGATTGAAATAGGAAAATTTAAGGTATTTGCAAGCATGATTATAACAAGTGGTTATAACTAAAAAGAGAAAATTGATGAGTAACAGTTTCAAGAATAATTATAACACATAGGTTATAATTAGAAAGAAAGAAACAACCGAAGGGGCTTATTTTAAAACTTAGATCTTGGATTAAGTTAATAAGCAAATATAGCAGTAGTGACCCATACGGCAGCATTCCCTTTTAGGTTCTAGGATTGATGGTCTCACATGTGGGTGAGGCTGGGCACGCTTATGCTGACTAGAGTAAATAAGTGACCAATAGATAGAGGCTCAAATTTGGGGATTTGGGCAAGGGGCACAAAGTTAGAAGATTTATTTGTTAGGGCTAGTACCGACAGCATTCCCTTTTAGGTCGAGGACTGATGGTCTCACACGTGGGTGAGGCTGGGCACGCTTATGCTGATTATGGTAAATAAAGAGTCAAATAGGGGGCGACGGTTAGTGTGTACTGGCGATGACCGAGCGTGCGGCATCGATTAGGGTAAATAATTCGCTACTGCGTCCTAAGCGCTAAGAGGTGTCTTTTGCTGTGGGACCAACATGATTGGCTCACAGTGGCACAGCAGAGATAGGAAAGGCCGATCAATGGGTAGGATTAGGATTTCAGCCTAATCAAGTTAGCAGTTGAGATAGGATTAAGGTTTCAACCTAACCACAGCAGTTCAAGACAAGTGCAAACAATCAAAGCAAATAGTCAAACAAAATCAGAAATAGTATTTTATGCGAGTTTTATCTTTTCTGTATCTTCCTTTCATGCTAAAACTATTGCTTAGTTTTTTATGTTTATCTTGCTTAGAAATGCTTGTAATTGCTTTCACTCACCAGACTTATTGTCTAACCCACTCCTCTATCTTTCCTTTTTCCCCAATAGGCTAGCAGAGTTGAGAATAGTTGATTCAGGTTGCTTGGAGATTCATTTCCAGAGTTTTTTCATTTCATATGTATTCTTCTTCTTTTCATCCTTTTCATTTGGCTTATGATGGATCGGCGCTTATGAGAGTGATTATTATTGTTACTTTTACTTTGATTATGTGAGACTGAGATGTATTTTCATAAGACATGAGAGATTTTGAGTTTTTGAGAGATGTTATGTTTTATGACTTATTTTGAGATGAAGATTAATTCTGAATGATGAATTATTATTTAAATGTTTTCCTTTACTTATTTGTCTTTTGAATCATAGTATCTGTGATGCTTTAGCTATACCTATAATGCACCACATCCTTTGGTGTGCCCTTTTTTGGAATACTAAGGGGTGTGGGGTGTCACTTTCCAAATGAAACATTTTACTAAGCAGCCATAACACTTTTTTTATCCGAGTCATAGTATTTTAAAAATACTAGGAAATAACTTCACTTCTAAAACATTTTCGAAAATATTTATCAAACAATCATTAAATTTTCGAATCCTTTATGAAAATATTTCATAGCACTTCTAAATATACCACCATCAGTTCATAATTTTCAAAAACTTTAAAACCTACTTTTCAAAACTTTTACCAAACTTTTACAAATCACTTGAAATTTCTTTATCCAAAATCTATCAATCATTTTATTTTCTAAAACATTCCACCACTTTTATAATTACATACACTTTCCAAACATTGCACTAAACATTTAGGTATTTCCAAAGATATCTAAATCACTTTCTTTCAAATTTTAGTAAAGTGCTAATTTTCAAAATCTTCACAAATATCCAATCCGTAACACTTACTATAATAAACTTCATAAATAAATCATACAATACACACACGCACACACTGTCTCTCTCAATTTTCAAAAATTCAAAAATATTTATATAAGCAACTACGTATGAGAGTCGTATAAAAACTAGGTAACTTCTTAAGTCTTCCTCCTCTAAGGCCAAATACGTGCTTCCGAATTTTTACATTGTTTCAAACCTTGATCTGACACAAAAAATGTAACACCCCACCTCTATACTTATATTACCTAAAAATATTACTGAGTAATACTATCGAGTAACACGGAGAATGAGGAGATGTGGGTTTTTCCAAGATAGAACAATGCAAAAATAATAGAATCACATATAAATAAATCTCATCATACTTTAACTGAAGTAAATAATATATTTTAAAAAATTTAACATTTCATGTAGTATCCGAATTTATTTTATACATTTCAAACCATTTAATTAAAAAATAAAACCATATTAATGTCTAATACATAAATATGCTGACTCAGTCCATCCATCACCTCATACCCAAAAGTATGTCAACTGAAAGCAGCAAATAATCCTCGGTCTGACCCGATGATTGTCGAACAAAAACATATCCATGAGTCGGGCTAATTTAAGCTGTAAGTTCATAGACCATAATAAAATATTATAATATTCACCAAAACACAAGAAGTAGTAAACCAAATGCCATATTTCATAGATTAAATGAACTTACTTGTGGGAGAAGAATAAAAATATTCATCTTGGAAGCAAATTCTAATCATTGAACCTTTGAAAACAATTCGCATCAAGAAAACAACCTCTGTAAATCCACTATTTCGAGGAGCAAAACAAAATATTTTTAAATGGAATTTTTACCAGTTGTTAAAAAAGGATTTGAGATTAACATATCCAAATTTTAGAATTTATGGAAGTTTCTGCAATTTATTATGATTTTCAAACCAACATGCATTTTCTGCGTAGAATTTCCACAAAAGATTGCAGAAATAACCACATCTAACCCATCAAAACTCAATGAAAATTCATGAAATTTGGAGCATAGATGTTGGAAATGTTAGGAACAACATATCAAAATTTTGGAAATTTTAAATTTCATATGAATTAAATACAAATTTTATAGCGAATAGGGTTAAAATCACATAATTCGTCAAAACACAACCACATCAACAAATATCATCATCAATCATGTTTGCAACTATATAAACACAAGATATTCACCATAATAAAAGATAAAAGTCTATGGAACTCACCTTTAAAATTTAAAGCAAAAATACTTTGATTGATACTCGAATTTATACTTTGAATTGGTCTCTTTTCCATTGTTTATAAACTAGAAAATAAACCTCAAACTATCAATTCTTTAACCATCCAAACTTCATAAAAACATAATCTTCTTCATAGTTGGTGATGTTGTTTTGTGTTTAGAGCAACATATTTTAACTTTAGAATTCTAAGGGTTATATTTCTATTTATTTTGATTTTTAGAAAAGGGAAGGATTTTTATACGTTTTCGTTTTCATGAAGCAAAAGAAAAATGAAGGTAAGGAGAAAAATCATAAAGCATATTCATGAAAAAAATGAGCTTTCTAGACTCAGAGTCTTTTATATTTAGGTTTTTATGAAGTGAATTTGGACTTGGGCCTCTAAAAATGTCTAGGCCATTTTATTTCAATTCATTTCCTTTCTTGCTCAATCACTTTTCTAACCATGTTTTCTTTACTCAAATCACTTTCGAATATTATTATACTTCACCTATCTACTTTACCGCTCTATTACTTCTTACTAAAACCACAAAACATATTTTTAGGAATTAGTTCATCATATTTCTTATTAGTTAAGTTCAATTATCAATTGATTACTCCAGAGAATGCACATGCTCCAACTCATGTTCATGTTTCACATGCTCCAGTTTTTTCAATTTTTTCCACACGTGCACTAGTTCATCCATTACTTACTGTCTAGAGCGAGTACCTTCTTGCAAGCATGATATTCTGTCCTTAAGCAAGGCATTCACCTATGTTCACACAAGCAAGGATGCAACTCTGCACAATAGCAAGCAGACTTCAAGACTTTCAACATGCATGCACGCATGCATTTTCTCTTGATCATGTACACATGTTTGGTGTCGTCAACTCTAGTACAAGCATGTCTTTTGGGACATTTGTTTTACAAATAAGTACACGTGTTCAGCATCAAAGAATGAGAAATAAGAGGCCATATAAACCTACAATTAATGCAAATAATTCTTCTAACTAGTTCAAGCTTTTGGTATTCTTCACATTTATTACCTGGGCAGTAAATTCCAAGCAAACATCTTCTAACAAACAACATATAGGAAACATATCACCTATTTTAGACATGCGACTCCACCATTTAACTAATCAGTGATGCTAGCATATCTTCCTTCACACCTTCTATTCGTTCCAGCCTGTTAAGTTTAGGCACACCCCATACCAGTCATACACTGCCAGCGCTCCATTTGTTTTTACTTCACCTTGTCACCGCAATAGCATGTAATTATATTCTATTTTATTTTCTTTCATGTTGCTTTTTGCGGATCATCAAAGTGGTGATCCTTATATTTGTTTGTAATAATTCCTATTAAACATTGTATGGTTTTTGATGTAGTCAATAATAAATTTTCGAGTGCTCTCCTCATAAAATGACCACTCTTCCATCAAAAAAATTATATCAATTGGTTACATATTAAAATTTAAAATTTATAGCTTCTCAAAATCCAGGATTGTTACAGTTTAGGTAATGTTATAAATATATAAACCATTAGACTACAAATAAATTCTCATTCTACAAACCCAATAAACATAATTACTACCATTAAATAGTGGGGGTCTAGGAATAGATTGCTCTTCTACAAGAGTGTTAAAGAAAGTGTTACAAGTGTCAATAGCCATTTATACTTCAAAAATCAAGATATGAATATTTGAAAACTAGCCACTTTGACACCAAATGAGGGAAGATAGGTTTTCTATCCGAAATGGATTTAAGGCTATTTATACAATAAATGGAGTGAAGTGTGTATTTCAACTACTTAAAACTTACTTATGGATTTAAAACTTTATCTACTCAAATTGCAAACAGAAAATAATCATAGAATAAATAAGAAGTAAAGTAAGACATATTAAAATAAACAACACCAGGAATTTTTACACTAGTTCGGGTATCCAATCCTACATCCATTCCTGTGCTACACCTTACAGAATTTCACTATCATCACTTGCTTTCCATGGGTGGTAAGAGCACCTTTAAAATCTTGATTTCACAGGCTACAATATGCACCTACTTGATTTACCAGGCTACAAGCTCACCCTCTTAATTTCATAGGACACGA
This sequence comes from Allium fistulosum, assembly GCA_030737815.1. NCBI lineage: Eukaryota > Viridiplantae > Streptophyta > Magnoliopsida > Asparagales > Amaryllidaceae > Allium > Allium fistulosum. The sequence continues at coordinate 714,610,963 of CM060906.1, read as the reverse complement.
GAATACCTTCTTCTCTTTACAATCAGTAGTAGAGCATGGAAAGTAGTTGTATCTTCAATACAAATTCTTGCAGATTTAGTAAAATGATCCTATAGACCTCCAATAGCAATATATCTTTGAACTCTTTATGGAATAGGATGAAATCAGAGAGATAATGATACGCATTCAAGTACAAATTCTCTGATCTAGTGTGCTCTGCAAATCATTGAAGAATTGGAGTGAAAGAATAAGGATTTGCAAAGAGAGTGGAAGAATATGTGATGGATCATTTTCCCAAAAGTATGGAAATGAAAGAGTAGGAGAAAATGAGAATGTTATATTTAAAATTTTGTTTTCCAGAGCCATTATATAGTGGTTGAAGAGACATGTCAGTTGGTGAAGGGATGGAGGGAAAATCTCTTCATTTGAATTTTAAAAACAGAAAAACCATTCATATGTCATCATACTTTGGGGGATATGTCGACATACATGTGTTCTAGAAACCACGAACCCCCAATAAAGTGTTCTAGATTTTCAAATTTCAAAGTTCTTCATATTTATGGATATTTTGTGATTCGATTGAGGTTAATGGTTGATGATCTTCAAGTATAATTGCCATGGGGTCTTTAACAAAGACTCTAGATTCAAACAACTACTCATCACTTTAAATATCTCTATCATTACCGCATTTGCATTTCATTCTTCTTCAATTAGTTTTATATTTCCATTTGTTCTAATTAATCTTTATATACATACATACATACATACATACATACATACATACATACATATATATATAATTATTTGCTTCCACTAAATTATTGTTTATATCTATAGAATGTCTTCGTAATATATTTGAAAGCACTAAACAACTCGGAGATATGTTAGTAGCAATATTTATATGGTTGTCTATCAAAATATATACTTAGGATATTAAAATTTTTCCACCATCGACCCAAACCTCCCCTTTGCTCTGCCCGGAGTTCACTACTAAACCTCGATTTCTGTCTGGTACTTCTACCATTGGCCAAATACTACATCAGTAGACTAAAGCAGCTGCTGCACCATGCCTTCTTCAGGCTGAAGCCATCCACCAGCCAGCCAATGTCGAACCAAAAATTTGTAGCTCCTTCAAAACCTCAACTTTGCACTTATTCCATTGCTACACCTAAATCTTCAACCTATGCGCATCCCCTATGCAACGATACAACCCAAAAAACTCTAAAGCAGATCCATCGAAGTTAGATTCTATGTTTACGGATCCTCCATCCTTCGTGTATCGAATCAAAGAGCATATCACCACACCCTCTACATAGAAAATTACATTCAAACATCACCCGAACATACAATCATACATCAAAATTGGAAAAAGCATTTAAAAATGCATCTATAACATAGCCTAACATTTATATTGGCAATCACACATCAAAACAACATGATTAAATCACTTTAAATCATATTAAATTCTTTTTTACTTTAGGTTGGATTTCAAGCAGCATAAAAACATAATTTTGACTTTAAAAATGAATCCAAAACATATCAAAATATATAGATACATATATAATATGTTCTGAAATGATAAACCACTAACCAAACACCCAAAAATTTAAGATTTACATGCAAAATGAGGCAAATCAGCAAAGTCCCCAAATTTCTTCCTTAAAAATGTAGATTTGATTTGGAAATTTCTTGCTAATCCCCTTACTAATATATCCTTAATCTATATATTTGACTTGATTTGGAAGAGATTAGAAGTGGTTTAGGCCAAAGAGAAGTTTAGTGGAGGTTTAGATCTATTTTGGGATGAAGGAAAATGATTTGGGAATGACCATAACAACCAATAATACCCTAGATCCCAAAATGAATTATTAGGCCTTATCTAAACCTTATTAATTATACTAAGCTATTCCAAAAATTATCTAACTTCAGGTAGCCGTTGTGAGAAATGCGGATTACAGATCTTAAGGCTAGAATTAACACTAGAGGGGGGTGAATAGTGTTTTAAGGAATTACTAATTCTTTTTGAGTTTATATTAATTTAAACACAAATGTATACAATATTAAGACGCAGATATGATCACAGAATCAAACACAGATGCAGATACAAAGTAAAAGCAATAAAGGAAAGAACACACCAGATTTTATACTGGTTCGGAGTTACCCTACATCCAGTCCCGCAACACAAGTACGGATTTCCTTTCAAAATCAATTCTTACAATTACACCCTCGATTTCAACGCCACGAGGTACACCGCTCCAGATTCACAATCCTTTTGGTAGAGATACTTGATTTTACGGGCAACAAGTTCACCCGATTGATTTTCCAGGCTACAATCACACCTTTTCTCGCTCGATTGAATACAAAGAAGTCTATAACTCTTAATAGCACTGGGATCTTGTTGAGATAGTGATAGAGAATCATACTAGAGATGGTCTAGTTAGATTCAATGGTGATTTCGGCAGAGTAATGGTAAAAATGTATATTAAGAAATGTGGAAGAAGAAGAGGAGTGAAATCAGAGAAAATATGATTGTAAATTCGTTTAAAACAGCCCCTATTTATAGTAGAACAACAGCCATGTCCATTCGTGAAAGGATATGATGAATAGACACTTCCTTTGAAATTCAAACTTTTGAAATAAACTGTCAGCTTGTCGACAAGGGGTCCTTGGGGTTGTCGACTAGCCTAAGTTATTTTCGATAATTTGTTTTTCTTTGAAAATAACTTCTATCTTGTATTAAAACTATTTTAAACTTTATAAATATACTTAACTATAGTTAAAATACATAAATAGTATAGAGAATAATATTTTGGTATATATAAAATTTTACTATAATTTTATATTTAAATCTAAGTATAAATATTAAAATTTAAATATATTATAATTAAAAGATAGTTTAAAGATAAGGATAATTTGATATTGAAAATAAAGATTATTTTGAGGCTAAAAGTATTTTAAAACCAGGATAGATGTTTTTGATTTAAAAAGAAAGATTTTGAAATCATTTTGAAAACAAGATATAATTTTGTAAAACATTTGAATAAAAGTTAGTGGATACAAAACAATGTTCCACTAGATTTTTCGTAGGTTCCATCCTACTTAGGGTTCCATCCCTTTAACGGGCTCGTAGTGGATTCCATTCCACGAATAAAATGGATTTTAAGATGTCAGTGCTTTTCTAGGAGTTTAACAAAATTCCTAACTAAATTACTTATCTTGAAATCTTGAACTCTTTATAATCTTGATACTCATGAGTCTTGAATCTTGATATCTTCGATCTTGAGTTCATCAATTCTTGAATCTCGATACTGTACAGTCTTCATTCTTTGGTACCTGTATATATATCCTGCATATACATATATATCTAAACAACAATGTTAGTATTTATATTTTATAATCTTATTCTAAGGTTGTTGTTATCAAAACCAACTTCTCAGGGACTAACAATCTCCCCCCTTTTTGATGATGACAACCTTTGTTTGTAAAATATTACTTCTATCCTAATAACTCCCCCTAAAACTAATAACTCCTCCTTAATCTTTGCTTAACTATCCTATTTTATACTTCTCCCCTTTTGTCATCAACAAATACAAAGTTTAAATCTATACAACTCCTCCTTAATCTAATACTATATTACATGTGATTATAATGATAGTGTTATCATAAATAATCAACACTTAATTCTGAAACTAAAACTTAGCCCTTAATAACTAACTCTCCTAACTAAGAATCCATATATGATAATATTTATAATAATGATAATGTGAGAATTCAAATATGAGAACACAAATCATTTATTAATTATATAATGTTATATTTACATTTGCGTAGAAAACATAATTATGATCATATACAAATAATGATAAGAAAGAGAGAAAAGAAACTAATGTGTATCCTTGACAATGGGAGATCTATGAACCGAGCAATTTGGGTAGTGGAAATAGAAATTTCCACGTTGTTCGACTAGATTTCCATCCTTGTCAAAGCACACCTCGCCAACACAAACAACTCTATCATCATCTTCAGCGTGCTCTTCTTCCATGGGGGCTTCTTCTTCTTCCTCGCTGTTCTCTTACACTTGAACACTTGATGTAACGACCCAGAATTTTGGACCATTCGCATCCATTACAAGTGTATAGGTAGTCACTCATGCCGGAGTTGAATTGCTCAAAATACCACGTTGTTAATTTAAATTTGGCAAAACTGAACATATACAGTAAATAAATAATCACAGAACACAGACACAGAGTAATAATTGCAGCGGAAATAAAAGAGATAGTAGTTCATGAAGCTACTATATGAATATATAAAATACATCAGAGTTTACAACAGAAGAGTAATACAATACATCAGAGTTAAACCAGATACAACGGAAGAGTAACACGATACATCAGATACAAATCAGAATACATCACTGGAATCACCGAGTATCTGAAAGCTGGATAGATAGCTGGATCTCCAAGCGAAGCTCCAACTCCAAAGGTGAGTCTCGAAAGCTGAACTACTCAGTCTGACCCGAGCGTAAAGCAAAATACAAAACACTCGAGTCAGGATTAACATTCTTATATTAATAAATCCAACTCAAGTGAAATAGCAATTGAAATACAAGTAACTCAAAGGATGTTTGGAATAACCATCCTTTAAGGATCCGTTAAACTATCTACTATGTAGTAGTATACGATAAGTAGATAATGTCTATCAGTAATAATAAGATATCAAAATAGCGTTAAGTCATGGCCCATTCCACCCTTAACACATTTTTATTCCCAAAAGCATATACAAGACCGTAGTTTCCCCAAAACCGAAAGTCACCAGAGGGCAATCCATATACTAAAGGTACAAAACAAATTCGTAGTGGTCGCGAATAAATGGAATACAAGTATGACAAGGCACATGAGGCTATACCCAAGGTAGTGATACTACCGTTCGCCTGATCCGGACTGGTGAGAACGCAACGCCGCCGCGCCCGCAACACCGTGAAACAACACTCCCAAAATCAAGGGTGCACCAATCGACAACAAGTATAAGTAGTTCGAAGAAGTGTGTCCACTTGAGGTAGCTAATCCTCCATTGGCCCGGCACAGCTCCTGTTTTAGTCATTTCCAATTTGACACAAGTGTCAAGGCTATCCATTATCGTTCTCTTTCTTCAGTCATCACGTACATCATTCCAACCACTTCATTCTGGATCATCACTCCGTGCATAGTTATTAAAGTGGTTTTCGGTTTAGATAGAGAGTATATCCATAACCGGATTCCGGTCTCTTTAATAACTTCCGTAATTATTACACCGATTGGTCGTTTATTTATTTCAAAACCAAATCAATTTCAATTTCAATTTCAATTCGTAAATCAACATTTCATTTGTCGTTCAAAACCAATTTCCAATAATTTACGTTTCAAAACATCCAAATTACCATTTCAAGATCTTATAATTCAATTTCAATTTCCTTTAAAACAATTCAAATATTGATTCAAGTTCGTATATAAGTTCATTCCGAAATCATTTAAATTAATTTAATTTAACATTCAAATCAATTTTAATCCATTTATCAATTTCATTCAATATTCATTAAGTAAATTTGCCATTCAAAACAATTTCTGTTAAATTTCCAATTCATTAAATCAATTCTTAAGTTCAACTTCATCAAATCAAAACTTACAATTTTGAATTAAACTAAATTCGTCAAATCAATTCTTTCAATTACAAGTCTTACATTAATTCCAAAAATATCACATTTTCATTTCTTGTTAAAGAAATTCAATTTCACTTATTTAATTACTTAAATAATTTTCCAAAAACTTAATTAATAAAGCAACTCAATTTCAATTATTTACGAAGTAAAATTCACTTATTCAAAAGTTCAATTTCTCTTATTAAAGAATCCAATTCAATTTAATAATTAAATAATTCAATCTTATTTAATTATTAAATAATTCAAAACTTAATTATTAAATAATTTCAAAGTTTAATAATTCCAAACTTAATTATAATTTCAAACTTAATTATTAAATCATTTCAAACTCAATTCAATCATTTCTCAAATTAAACAACATTCTTTCATCAATTACATTGTAAATATTTTGTTTCAGATTATTAAATATTAACATTTTCCTTTCATTAAAAATTCAAATTTCAACTTCATTTCAAAACCATATTATTTATTCAAATAAAATCTTCATTTTATTTTTAAATCAAATTATTGACCAATCGGGTTTTTATTTAATTTTCTATCCTAGGTCAAAGTTCAAATTGGGTATTTATCATTTCAACCCGATTCCAATTCAATTCAAAATCAAAGTATACAAAGGGAACTTGCAGTGTGATAACTGGGATGGTGTCAAAGTAAATAAACAAGCAATAACATCAATCAATATTAATTTAATAATCAATTCAAATAATCCCGAAATAACCGTATTAATTCGCATTATTATTTGTACGAATTAATATAATTATCTCTAGAATCTACACTATCATTTCATGTAGATTAAAGATTATTACACTAATAATTATACAGTTCTTCACTTGTCATATATTTCAATTCATCCATCATCAATTTAACAACATACATTCAGTGGTTCAAGATGTAATTAAACAAATCCTACGTGTTAATAAATTTTGACAGTTAAATGGGTCATATTATACAAATGTCATTTAATCAAATTTAACATTTAATTATCCTATATCAAATTCAATTTCATACTATTTATCATTTAACACTAACAATTTAACGTCCAATATAAACATCAACAATCAATCAATTATCAGCCAACTGTATTATCATCACATAAATAATTAACAAATAATGGTGTCAAATGTCACAGGTGAACTGATACAGGCAATAGCATATATAACAGTGTAATTAACTAACAGCAGTATATTTCAATTGTCGTTTCAATTGAAATCAGATTTAATAAATAAAAGAACGTTAATCGTGAGTGAGTGCTCACCTTTCGAGGCTAGAGAATACAGAAGATGATACAGATATGCACACTGATACGGACACTGAAATTTGAATAATGAATCAAAGCAAAGCAACATCGGTCCGAATTCAACGATCAAAGCTGATAAAAGAAATGGCGAAATCGAATCAGAACTGAATTGATGACGATAAATTTGTATAACTGAACTGATGTACAACTATATATAAAGTCATATTTAACTTTCAAACATATATTAAATTTAATATATATATATATATATACACACACATTCAAAATCCATTGTTTTAAAGCAAGCATGTATTTAAACATATCTATATTTATAAAAACATACTCTAAATTTAGACACATATTAAATTTAAACGTACATATTAAATTTCGATCCATAATTTTACTTTAATAAAATATAACGTTTACGTATTAAAACCATCATTATATACAAACTTTCTTTATAAAACAGCGACCGAATAAGTATCACCTTTATATCAACTATATAAACTACTATATAATAAATAGGTAGGCTTACAAAAATAAAGTAAATGTATATACATCAATTTAAAACTAATCATCACGCATACTTTAAAATATATGTATGTCTAAGTAGTGTGAATATAAACTGTACATTTTTCTTTTCAACTGCCGATCGAATAAATAAAATAATTGTATAACATTATATATATATATAAATGCAAACAACTTATTATAAACACTAAGCTCGGTAAAATTTTATTTCAACAAATTCTATGTATATCTTGTATGCAGACCACACTTTAAAATATCATATATACTTATTATATATAAACTAATATGTTTGAAACCAAACCCATACACTTTAAACTCCTCAAAATTTACTGTAAACATACAGTTATTGTAAACACATATATATATTTAACTTACAAACTCTATATACAAACTAATGTATAAACTTCAACCTTGCTATAGTATATAAATAAATTTAAACCAATCAGTTACCCTTATATATACTATATATATAAAACTACTCATATAACGCATGTTGTCAACGAGGATGTACTTTATACCTACAAGCCAACTGACCATAACGTGGTATGCTATACACATACAAGCAATCAAACACTATCCTACTATAATATATAAAATAAACAAAGGTGGGAATGAGTGATGTACACTGTTGCAAAGTGGGTTGATAGGAAGGCAGGCTTAGACACACTCATGGGAAGAGAGAGAGAGGATGGCTGCTGCGCACGAGCTCGGCAATGGGAAGGAGGAGGTGGAGTTAGGCTGGCTTTCGCGTAGAGGTTACGGGGTTTCAATAGGTGGCCAGGCGGAGGTCGGGATGGAACGAGCAAGGTCGTGATGCGAACTGGAGGGGAGGCAGAGATGAGGCAGGTCGGCTGCTGCTCGGTGGAAGTTCGGAGCTGTGGCGGCGTTGTGAAAGTCGAGGCGGGCAAGGCTGTCAAGGGGAGATTCGGCTATGGGTTGTTGATGGCGTGGAATAAGTGGTGCTTCTAGGGAGATCAGAGGTGGGATGAAAATATTTCTCCACTGTAACAAGAATAAAGAATAAAAGATGAAGGAAAAGCAAAAAGAAAGAAGAGGCGAACTAGACCTCATAGGCAAGATGATGACAGCTAATATAAACGCAAGTCTACTGTAAACGAATGAATATAATATAAGTTTTTTTCTTTTTTCTCAAGCACAGAAGAGGATAAGTCATGAGCCAAGGGTAATAATTGAAACCGGGAATAGTGATAGCCACTGTTTTGAATTCTATGAATATGAAAAAGCAAGTGTTGTTTGATTTAACACGGTAGACAACGGAAAACAACAGAAAACAAATCGCTCAAAACGGATACCGATACGGTTAACCATTTCACGGACTTCGCCGCGTGCCGGATTCCAAAACACACAATTGAAAATATCGTAGAGATCAGCACGACGAGACGATCAAAACGGTATACAGATATCAGTAGTATGATTGAATTACAAAATTCGAATTTTCTACTAGCGGAAAATGCAAGAAAAACGCTGAAAAATAAGATCGACGGAGCCAAAGATGTCTGAATTTGGAAAAACGACAAACTGAAATCTTGCTCAGAAGATGCTTTAGAATTTTTCTATGTAAAAATATTTAAGTTTCGAAAACATTTTATTTTCATCGCTTTTTAACTGATTAAATTGAAGTGAATTTACGCGCGAAATAAACTTTCATATTTTCGGACGAAAATTTACCAGTTGCTATGTTTAACTAGACGTATTCCAAATATTAAATTTTTATTTCAAAATTTTATTGTTTGAAATTTCATAAAATTTCAACTAATTACGTTATTAAAACAGTTGAAATTTACGGGTCGTTACACTCTCCCCCACTCAAAACTTTTCGTCCCCGAAAAGGAACGAGGTAGGAGAATAGAAACAACCAGAAAGAAAACAGATTTGAAATACAAAATAACAATTAATTTAAACCAAATAAATTCAAATTTAAATTAATTGATTATTCAATAATTTATTTAATCCATTTGATTTCACTAAAGTCAATCTCAACTATTTCTAAATTCATTATCTTATTATCCAATTATCCTAAATTTACAATTTCTAAAACCATAAATTTTTGAATAGTCTTTTATTATAATCATATTTTTTTTTCAGCAGTTTAAATTCTTCTTTATTCCAAATTATTGTTAAATTTATTCTACTTAATATATCTAACCACATATTTAACCCATATAAATTAATTTAAACCATAAAAGTTTCGATTTAAATTAATTTATATTCACTAATTGCTTTTAAATTCAAGGTATTTTCATAAGTTGGTCAAATTTCAATTTATTAATTCTTTCAAAACAAATTTATTTGTCTCATCTATTATTCAATTACTTATTATCCTATCTAACTCTATCAACATCTTTATAATCAAAATTTAGTGTATAACATTAATTATAAACACTCAAATTTTATTTATAAAGACATTTTTTTTATTGTACATTATCCAATTACCTTTTTAACTTCTGAATAATTTAGGTAAGTTATGTTGAAATGAAATTGAGTATTATACAAATGAATTTTTTTTTACAAACCAGTTATTTCAAGTTAAATATTTATCCAAGAATTTTGACTTCGGTTTATAATTTAAATCATCTTTAACCTAAAATTTAAGAATTTAAATCTCTGATTTACTTCAAACAATTTAGAGATATATCTATATATTTATATCAAATCAAATTAAATTTTTAAAATAAGATACCTATATATATATAATCAAATTATACTGAAGAAATTCAAATCAAAATATATATTTTTATTTTCTCAAAACAAAACCGTAGCAAAGCTACAGAATGGTTTCTCCACTTCGAAACTCGAAAATGAATGTCGATGATGCGGCCGCCATCACCGAAATTATTTTCCAGCGACAAAGAGAAGAGCACTGATTTCAACATTTTTAAATTCTTTGAAAACGGTTTCTATTCAAAAATACTATCAATAATATATACTTTAAAAATTTAAAACCAAAGTTCGAAATCACCGGAAACTAATAAATTCTCAAATTTCTGAATTAGATTCATTTGAATTCCAAATTAAAATTTTAAACCATGTTCTATAATTTCATTTATTTATCATATTAGAATAATCAATGGTTTTCCAATAAATGAAAATCAGATATTATCATTTTGACAACAGATTCATTAACAATTTAATTTCATAAAACTTATATTTATATGTAATGTAATCATCCAAACTATTTTGTTTACCAAATTTGAAAACGATATTAATTTACAAATACACTTCCTCGCTCGACTATATAAGAATAGATTTCAAAGCAAAGACAGAGATTCAAATTTGATGGACTCAAATCAAAGAGAATTTTGATTCAAAAATAAGTTTGAAACAGAAGATAAGATAATTCGATTACCCCAATCAGGAGATGGATGAGTTTATTTAATTCACGGGCAACCTTAACTGGTCGTCCGTAACTTCAAGAATAAGATCGATGCTGAATTCCGAGGTAAATCAACACTCGATCTTAAGAGATAGAATTCAGTTATAGCAGAGAATAGATAGCATCGTAAACCGAGGATACAGAAATCTCCGGTAAATCAATGCCTATCGTAAAGGAGTTTAATCCTTTACGAATCATTCGAAGATTGGCGAGACCGCCGATCTATTATAGATAACATTCAGAACGGAGTTATGGGGTGCTCCAAGATTGAAAGAAGACAAATAGTGAAGGACACGAATGAATTTCGAAACTGAGGGAAACGTTCCAAAATTCAATGGAATTGAGTCAAGGGAGAGATTGAAACTCGAATGAGAGTGATTCTGTAAATACATTTACCATATATGTTGAGTTTTGCCTAGAGCTACCAAAGCTCTGATACCAACTGTAACGAGCAACTGTAACGACCCAGAATTTTGGACCATTCGCATCCATTACAAGTGTATAGGTAGACACTCATGCCGGAGTTGAATTGCTCAAAATACCGCATTGTTAATTTAAATTTGGCAAAACTGAACATATACAGTAAATAAATAATCACAGAACACAGACACAGAGTAATAATTGCAGCGGAAATAAAAGAGATAGTAGTTCATGAAGCTACTATATGAATATATAAAATACATCAGAGTTTACAACAGAAGAGTAATACAATACATCAGAGTTAAACCAGATACAACGGAAGAGTAACACGATACATCAGATACAAATCAGAATACATCACTGGAATCACCGAGTATCTGAAAGCTGGATAGATAGCTGGATCTCCAAGCGAAGCTCCAACTCCAAAGGTGAGTCTCGAAAACTGAACTACTCAGTCTGACCCGAGCGTAAAGCAAAATACAAAACACTCGAGTCAGGATTAACATTCTTATATTAATAAATCCAACTCAAGTGAAATAGCAATTGAAATACAAGTAACTCAAAGGATGTTTGGAATAACCATCCTTTAAGGATCCGTTAAACTATCTACTATGTAGTAGTGTACGATAGTAGATAATGTCTATCAGTAATAATAAGATATCAAAATAGCGTTAAGTCATGGCCCATTCCACCCTTAACATATTTTTATTCCCAAAAGCATATACAAGACCGTAGTTTCCCCAAAACCGGAAGTCACCAGAGGGCAATCCATATACTAAAGGTACAAAACAAATTCGTAGTGGTCGCGAATAAATGGAATACAAGTATGACAAGGCACATGAGGCTATACCCAAGGTAGTGATACTACCGTTTGCCTGATCCGGACTGGTGAGAACGCAACGCCGCAGCGCCCGCAACACCGTGAAACAACACTCCTAAAATCAAGGGTGCACCAATCGACAACAAGTATAAGTAGTTCGAAGAAGTGTGTCCACTTGAGGTAGCTAATCCTCCATTGGCCCGGCACAGCTCATGTTTTAGTCATTTCCAATTTGACACAAGTGTCAAGGCTATCCATTATCGTTCTCTTTCTTCAGTCATCACGTACATCATTCAAACCACTTCATTCTGGATCATCACTCCGCGCATAGTTATTAAAGTGGTTTTCGGTTTAGATAGAGAGTATATCCATAACCGGATTCCGGTCTCTTTAATAACTTCCGTAATTATTACACCGATTGGTCGTTTATTTATTTCAAAACCAAATCAATTTAAATTTCAATTCGTAAATCAACATTTCATTTGTCGTTCAAAACCAATTTCCAATAATTTACGTTTCAAAACATCCAAATTACCATTTCAAGATCTTATAATTCAATTTCAATTTCCTTTAAAACAATTCAAATATTGATTCAAGTTCGTATATAAGTTCATTCCGAAATCATTTAAATTAATTTAATTTAACATTCAAATCAATTTTAATCCATTTATCAATTTCATTCAATATTCATTAAGTAAATTTGCCATTCAAAACAATTTCTGTTAAATTTCCAATTCATTAAATCAATTCTTAAGTTCAACTTCATCAAATCAAAACTTACAATTTTGAATTAAACTAAATTCGTCAAATCAATTCTTTCAATTACAAGTCTTACATTAATTCCAAAAATATCACATTTTCATTTCTTGTTAAAGAAATTCAATTTCACTTATTTACTTACTTAAATAATTTTCCAAAAACTTAATTAATAAAGCAACTCAATTTCAATTATTTACGAAGTAAAATTCACTTATTCAAAAGTTCAATTTCTCTTATTAAAGAATCCAATTCAATTTAATAATTAAATAATTCAATCTTATTTAATTATTAAATAATTCAAAACTTAATTATTAAATAGTTTCAAAGTTTAATAATTCCAAACTTAATTATAATTTCAAACTTAATTATTAAATCATTTCAAACTCAATTCAATCATTTCTCAAATTAAACAACATTCTTTCATCAATTACATTGTAAATATTTTGTTTCAGATTATTAAATATTAACATTTTCCTTTCATTAAAAATTCAAATTTCAACTTCATTTCAAAACCATATTATTTATTCAAATAAAATCTTCATTTTATTTTTAAATCAAATTATTGACCAATCGGGTTTTTATTTAATTTTCTATCCTAGGTCAAAGTTCAAATTGGGTATTTATCATTTCAACCCGATTCCAATTCAATTCAAAATCAAAGTATACAAAGGGAACTTGCAGTGTGATAACTGGGATGGTGTCAAAGTAAATAAACAAGCAATAACATCAATCAATATTAATTTAATAATCAATTCAAATAATCCCGAAATAACCGTATAAATTCGCATTGTTATTTGTACGAATTAATATAATTATCTCTAGAATCTACACTATCATTTCATGTAGATTAAAGATTATTACACTAATAATTATACAGTTCTTCACTTGTCATATATTTCAATTCATCCATCATCAATTTAACAACATACATTCAGTGGTTCAAGATGTAATTAAACAAATCCTACGTGTCAATAAATTTTGACAGTTAAATGGGTCATATTATACTAATGTCATTTAATCAAATTTAACATTTAATTATCCTATATCAAATTCAATTTCATACTATTTATCATTTAACACTAACAATTTAACGTCCAATATAAACATCAACAATCAATCAATTATCAGCCAACTGTATTATCATCACATAAATAATTAACAGATAATGGTGTCAAATGTCACAGGTGAACTGATACAGGCAATAGCATATATAACAGTGTAATTAACTAACAGCAGTATATTTCAATTGTCGTTTCAATTGAAATCAGATTTAATAAATAAAAGAACGTTAATCGTGAGTGAGTGCTCACCTTTCGAGGCTAGAGAATACAGAAGATGATACGGATATGCACACTGATACGGACACTGAAATTTGAATAATGAATCAAAGCAAAGCAACATCGGTCCGAATTCAACGATCAAAGCTGATAAAAGAAATGGCGAAATCGAATCAGAACTGAATTGATGACGATAAATTTGTATAACTGAACTGATGTACAACTATATATAAAGTCATATTTAACTTTCAAACATATATTAAATTTAATATATATATATATATATATATATATATATATACATTCAAAATCCACTGTTTTAAAGCAAGCATGTATTTAAACATATCTATATTTATAAAAACATACTCTAAATTTAGACACATATTAAATTTAAACGTACATATTAAATTTCGATCCATAATTTTACTTTAATATAATATAACGTTTACGTATTAAAACCATCATTATATACAAACTTTCTTTATAAAACAGCGACCGAATAAGTATCACCTTTATATCAACTATATAAACTACTATATAATAAATAGGTAGGCTTACAAAAATAAAGTAAATGTATATACATCAATTTAAAACTAATCATCACGCATACTTTAAAATATATGTATGTCTAAGTAGTGTGAATATAAACTGTACATTTTTCTTTTCAACTGCCGATCGAATAAATAAAATAATTGTATAACATTATATATATATATATATAAATGCAAACAACTTATTATAAACACTAAGCTCGGTAAAATTTTATTTCAACAAATTCTATGTATATCTTGTATGCAGACCACACTTTAAAATCTCATATATACTTATTATATATAAACTAATATGTTTGAAACCAAACCCATACACTTTAAACTCCTCAAAATTTACTGTAAACATACAGTTATTGTAAACACATATATATATATTTAACTTACAAACTCTATATACAAACTAATGTATAAACTTCAACCTTGCTATAGTATATAAATAAATTTAAACCAATCAGTTACCCTTATATATACTATATATATAAAACTACTCATATAACGCATGTTGTCAACGAGGATGTACTTTATACCTATAAGCCAACTGACCATAACGTGGTATGCTATACACATACAAGCAATCAAACACTATCCTACTATAATATATAAAATAAACAAAGGTGGGAATGAGTGATGTACACTGTTGCAAAGTGGGTTGATAGGAAGGCAGGCTTAGACACACGCATGGGAAGAGAGAGAGAGGATGGCTGCTGCGCACGAGCTCGGCAATGGGAAGGAGGAGGTGGAGATGGGCTGGCTTTCGCGTAGAGGTTACGGGGTTTCAATAGGTGGCCAGGCGGAGGTCGGGATGGAACGAGCAAGGTCGTGATGCGAACTGGAGGGGAGGCAGAGATGAGGCAGGTCGGCTGCTGCTCGGTGGAAGTTCGGAGCTGTGGCGGCGTTGTGAAGGTCGAGGCGGGCAAGGCTGTCAAGGGGAGATTCGGCTATGGGTTGTTGATAGCGTGGAATAAGCGGTGCTTCTAGGGAGATCGGAGGTGGGATGAAAATATTTCTCCACTGTAACAAGAATAAAGAATAAAAGATGAAGGAAAAGCAAAAAGAAAGAAGAGGCGAACTAGACCTCATAGGCAAGATGATGACAGCTAATATAAACGCAAGTCTACTGTAAACGTATGAATATAATATAAGTTTTTTTCTTTTTTCTCAAGCACAGAAGAGGATAAGTCATGAGCCAAGGGTAATAATTGAAACCGGGAATAGTGATAGCCACTGTTTTGAATTCTGTGAATATGAAAAAGCAAGTGTTGTTTGATTTAACACGGTAGACAACGGAAAACAACAGAAAACAAATCGCTCAAAACGGATACCGATACGGTTAACCGTTTCACGGACTTCGCCGTGTGCCGGATTCCAAAACACACAATTGAAAATATCGTAGAGATCAGCACGACGAGACGATCAAAACGGTATACAGATATCAGTAGTATGATTGAATTACAAAATTCGAATTTTCTACTAGCGGAAAATGCAAGAAAAACACTGAAAAATAAGATCGACGGAGCCAAAGATGTCTGAATTTGGAAAAACGACAAACTGAAATCTTGCTCAGAAGATGCTTTAGAATTTTTCTATGTAAAAATATTTAAGTTTCGGAAACATTTTATTTTCATCGCTTTTTAACTGATTAAATTGAAGTGAATTTACGCGCGAAATAAACTTTCATATTTTCGGACGAAAATTTACCAGTTGCTATGTTTAACTGGACGTATTCCAAATATTAAATTTTTATTTCAAAATTTTATTGTTTGAAATTTCACAAAATTTCAACTAATTACGTTATTAAAATAGTTGAAATTTACGGGTCGTTACACTTGAGGATTCTTCATCGATCAAGATGGGATTGGCGTGATTGTCCATTTGAAACTTTTGCAAGTTTCTAAGGATTTTTCCTTGCCGTTCTTGTTCTTTGGCCATTCTGATTTGCATCACTTGAATTTCAGTCATAAGTTGCAGTGCATCCTTCAAGGAAACCTCCATTTTCATCACTCGTGCAAGCGTAGTTCGTTGAAATGGTCCGGTAGAAGGAGAAGGGAACGAAAAGGTTGAATTTTTGTTTGATTTAGAGGAGGAGGCCATTGTTTTAATGTTTTCAGAAGTTAGAACAGAGAAAGAACAGAAAGAATGAACAAAATTTCGAAATAAGAAGATTATATATAACCACCCATTTGAATTTTGGTGGGAAAATTTCAAAAGAAAAAAAATTCGTTATATGTCGACAGGGGTAAAGGAGGGTTGTCGACAAGGTACTTATATTTTTGCTATTTGATTTATTTTAATTTAATTTTAATTATACTTGTTATATATTTATATTCTATATTTCAGTTATTGAACAAATACCTAATTCTCTTCTTAATTTAGTAAATATAGATTCATTTAAGGGTTTTGTTACGGTATCATCAATTTGATTCTCGAAATTGATATAATAGAGAGTAATTACTTCCTTACTTATATTATCTCTGAGAAAATGATGTCTGATATCAATATGTTTAGTTCGAGCATGATGAGTAGGATTTTTGGATAAATTTATTGCACTAGTATTATCATAATAAATTGGTGATTTTGAGATATTTAAACCAAAATCTTTTAAAGTTTGTTGCATATATATTACTTGAGAACAAGCCAAAGCAGGAGAAATATACTCTACTTCGTTGTTGATAAAGAAACTGTGTTTGGCTTTTTACTAAACTAGGAAACCAGAGAATGCCCCAAAAAGTGACAAGTTCCATTTGTACTTTTTCGGTCTGATTTACAATCAGCATAGTCTGCATCACGGTAAGATATTAATTCAAAAGAATCATTTTTAGGATAAAATAAGCCATAATCAAAGGTGTGTTTAACATATCTTATGATACGTTTTACAGCTTTTATGTGGGTCTCTTTAGGTTGGGATTGATATCTTGCACAGAGACAAACATTACGCATGATATCAGGTCTACTAGCAGTGATATAGGGTAGTGATCTAATCATTCCTCTATATAATTTTTGATCTACATCTTTCGAGAGATCTTCTTTACTTAGGTACTCATTGGTTGCCATGGGAGTGGGTTTTCCACTTGCAGTAGTCAATCCAAATTTACTAACTAGGTCTTTAGCATATTTTTCTTGACTGATAAATATACCATTATCTAATTGTTTTATTTGCAATCCTAGAAAGAAGTTTAATTACCCATATGACTCATCTCAAACTCTTTTGTCATTATTTCAGAAAATTCTTTATTCATTTCAAAATTAGTTGATCCGAAAATGATATCATCTACGTAAACTTGTACTAGTTGAATATCATTTTTTATTTCTTTTAGAAAAAAGAGTATTATCTACTTTACCAATTTCAAAGTTTGATTGTAATAAGTAAGATCTTAGTCTATCATACCAGGCTCTAGGAGCTTGTTTTAGACCATATAGAGCTTTCTTAAGTTTGTAAACATGATTTGGTAATTTTTCATCCTCAAAAAGTGGTGGTTGTTCAACATATACTTCCTCTTTTACAAATCCATTTAAAAAGGCACTTTTAACATCCATTTGAAATAATTTGAAATTATTATGATTTGCGAAAGCAAGTAGAATCCTAATGGCTTCTAATCTTGCTACGGGAGCAAAGGTTTCATCACAATCTATTCCTTCTTCTTGACAATAACCTTGAGCGACTAACCGGGCTTTATTTCTAATGACCTCACCTTGTTCATTCATTTTATTTTTATAAAACCATTTAGTCCCAATTATCGTTTTATTTTCAGGTCTAGGAACAAGTTCCCAAACATCATTTCTAGTGAATTGATTTAGTTCTTCTTGCATAGCCAAAATCCATGAATCATCAGTTGATGCTTCTTTTGGATTTTTGGGTTCAATAGTTGATATAAAGGCTACATTGCTCATTTTACTTAGTTGATTTCTAGTTGTAACAACAGATTACATATCTCCTAGTATATTTTCTATAGGATGATCTTTTAAAAGTTTAATCTTTTTATTGGGATGATTAATTTCATTATTAGTTTCAGTTGACTCCTGATTTTGAGTAATTAAATCCTATTCATCATTTGTATCTTCAAAATTTTTGAGATTTTCATCGAATGAAACATGCATTGTTTCTTCGATGGTGTTAGTTCTTAAATTAAACACTCTGTATGCTTTACTTCTATTAGAATATCCGATAAAGATACCTTTGTCGGATTTAGGATCAAATTTATCTAAGTTATCTTTTGTATTTAAAATAAAACATTTACTTCCAAAAATTCAAAAATAAGATACCTTAGGTTTCTTTCCGTGAAGAAGTTCATAAGGTGTCTTATCAGTTAAAGGTCTTATAAAAATTCTATTTAAAATATAACAGGCGGTAACAACTGCTTCTGCCCAAATTTTTTTTGGTAATTTACTATTTGAAAGCATAGTTCTCGCACACTCTTGAATCGTCCTATTTTTACGTTCTACTACTCTGTTTTGTTGTGGAGTTCTTGGAAATGAAAAATTGTGAGTTATTCCCTTTTTATTGCAGAATTCCTCGAACTTTTCATTTTCAAATTCACCACCGTGATCACTACGGATGGTTATAATTTTTACAGAAAGTTGATTTTGAATCCTTTTTGTAAAGTTCTTAAAACTTTCAAAAGTTTCACTTTTATGTTTCAAAAATATTGTTCATGTAAATCTAGAATAATCATCTACAGTTACAAAAACATATTTACTGTAATTTATTGACTGAATTTAAGATGGACCAAATAAATCAAGATGAAGTAATTCAAGAGGTTTTGAAGTTGAAATCATATCTTTTAATTTAAAGGAACTTTTTCTAAGTTTTCCTAATTGACATGCATCACATAAACTATCTACTTTAAAATTCATTTTAGGGAGACCCTTACTAGATCATGTTTTGACAGTCTAGATATGAGTTTGAAATTCAAATGCCCAAAACTCTTATGCCAAATCCAAGGGTCACTTGTATTTTCAAAAGACACAGGTTATCATTTGAAACTTTCATACTAAGAATATAAATATTCTTTTTCCTAATTCCCTCAAATATTATGGTGAATTATTATCTTCAATGTGACACTTATCTTTTTCAAATTTAATTTTATATCCTTTATCGCAAAGTTGACTAATACTTAGCAGATTATGTTTCATATTCTTAAATAGCAAAACATTAGTAATAATAGGAGTTTCAGAGTTACCGACATTGCCGATGCCAATCACATATCCTTTTGAGTTGTCTCCAAAGTTAACCAGTCCTTCGTCTTTGTATATTATATCATTCAGCATATCCGGATTACCAGTCATGTGTTTAGAGCATCCACTATCAAGTATCCATTTATTCTTTTTGATCTGCACAATTTGTCCATTGTGGATTGATTCCTCAACATCCATAAAACATGTTTCCTGCACATCATACAATTTTGGTAGACAACTTGTATTTGAAATCGATTATATGCAGACTCATGAGACAGTGATGATCTCGATATTTCTAAACTAGTATTAACAAGTTTTTCAAACATAGCCATTTTAAAAGCTTTTTCAAAATTCATATTATGAAACTTTGAAAACCTTGCTCTGATACTAAATGTGAGAAATGCGGGTTACAGATCTTAAGCCTAGAATTAACACTAGAGGGGGGTGAATAGTGTTTTAAGGAATTACTAATTCTTTTTGAGTTTATATTAATTTGAACACAAATGTATGCAATATTCAGACATAGATATGATCACAAAATCAAAAACAGATGCAGATATAAAGTAAAAACAATAAAGGAAAGAACACACCGGATTTTATACTGGTTCGGAGTTACCCTACATCTAGTCCCGCAACACAAGTACAGATTTCCTTCCAAAATCAATTCTTACAATTACAACCCTCGATTTCAAGGCAACGAGGTACACCGCTCCAGATTCACAATCCTCTGGGTAAAGATACTTGATTTCATAGGCAACAAGTTCACCCGATTGATTTTCCAGGCTACAATCACACCTTTTCTCGCTCGATTGAATACAAAGAAGTCTATAACTCTGAATAGCACTGGGATCTTGTTGAGATAGTGATAGAGAATCAAACCAGAGATGATCTAGTTAGATTCAATGGTGATTTCGGCAGAGTAATTGTAAAAATGTATATAAAGGAATGTGGAAGAAGAAGAGGAGTGAAATCAGAGAAAATATGATTGTAAATTCATTTAAAACAACCCCTATTTATAGTAGAACAACATCCATGTCCATTCGTGAAAGGATATGACGAATAGACACTTCCTTTGAAATTCAAACTTTTGAAATAAACTGTCACCTTGTCGATGTAACAACCCTGTATTTTTCAAATATTTTTAAATTGATTTTTCCAGATTCAAAAGCTTTATTTATGAAAAAGAATAAATTTTGTTATTTTAAGTATAAACTTTGATTTTGATGTGGATTTGAATTCCAAATATGACTAAATTTAATATTTCCAGAAAATGTGAATTTTGGTCAAATAGTCAAACTTTGACTTTTAAATTTAAAGTTTAAATAGTTTGAAATTATAAATTTTATCTTTTATTATGAAAATAGATTTAATAACTTGAACACTACTTTTCGTTTCGTTGAAAACGGAATTAAAATGTAAAAGTTATGTACATTTCAATTTTTTTAGTATAAACTGTTTATTTAACAATTTTGTCTATTTTAAATTGTATAAATTACTTTTTCTTTGTTATATTTTATTTCAATATGTTTCAATATGTTAATTTATGTATATTTTCATCTCTAAATATTTTCAAAAATAATAATAGAATTTTTCCAAAATTTACTATGATGATTTCCTATTTTTAAAGGCTGTTTCCCTATTTTCTGCTATTTTCTTCATTAAAAATTATATGTAAATTAAATTTTAAATATTTATTTTGTGAATATATTTTTATTTTATGTTATTATTTATGTTTTAGAAATATATTACAAGCTCATATGAATTTTTCTAAAATTTATTCTATTCAATTTCAAATTTTCTAGACTAGTTTACTATTTTTAGCTATTTTCTTAATTTAACTTTATATGATTGATAAATATTTATATAAATTATTATATTTTGATAAAATTTCGAAATTTTATCTGGGATTATTATCATTTCCAGAAATATAAAGTTATAAAAAGGAATTAAAGATATATGAAGAGTTTGATACCTTTTGTGTGCTTAGTCCTTTTGAATTCTACCGTTTCTTTTTCAATCAATACATCTTTTATTTTATTTTTGCTGTTCTATTCCCCCAATCTTTTTCAGCCGACTTCCTCATGTTATTCACGAATTTTCAAAGCTCCTAAACCCTAAAAAAAATCATGGCCTCCATCTTGCAAAAAAATTTGGTAAATCCCTCTCTTCTTTCTACCTTTTCTTACTTTTTCTATGCTATTTTGCCTTGTTTCTCTCTTCTATTTGCATGGCCTCTTCTCCATAGCCACGGCCACCACCTCCAACACCTTTTCCACCATCATCTGCAGCAGCTCCTCCTCCAAACCCCTCTGACCAGATCAGGCCATGGCCATCTAGATGAGCCTACACCCCAAAACAATGTCAAAAAAACTCCAAAACAATGCACTAGTCACCACTATTACTTCACCACCTTCATCCACCACCTTGGCCACCACTATAGGCTGCCACCACCACCTTTTTCGGACCTCCCCACACCCCTCCATCTACTGTCCAGACCTGAACCATTCAAGGGCCGAGCCCCACTTGCCTTTGGATGAGCCAAAAATGCACCAAAACTCCACTTATTTTGCCTTGACCCTTTGTCTTATTCATATGTAACTCCTACCATCATCATCTCCTTGTTGCCATGCTATTTTGATGCCATAACCTGAGATTATGTCCAGCTATGGCTGAGCAAAAGATCCCCTTGGTCAAGCTCTTGAATGGTTAAAGAAAGGTCGAATCACTTTGCCCTCTGTTGCTTTTTATTTCAAGTCATTCCGATATTGTTTTGTGTTACATATTTATGTATACATTGTCTTGTTTTGTTTATATGTATACAAGGCAATTATATTAGGCTCTCCACTCTCAAATCATATTCATGTTGTCGTGCCTTCAAAGATTCTGTGTTGTGTGTTTGGTCGTCATCTCCAGCTTAAACAAGTGAGTTATTCTCACCAGACAATATGTACCTATATAACTAGTAAATTGACACCCTGTGAATCTGTAGAAATATATTATCATGTTATACTTGACTATATTATGATCATATGATGTTTATACACTTGTTATATCATATGTTACTGTTATTTAATGTTATTCTATTATTTATATCAGTTATCACCATTGCAAGTTCCCTGTAGACTAGAATCACTATGGGTTGAAATGATAAATACCCGAACGGACTTTAGAATAGGGAAAAATTGTTATGGGCTGAAATGATAGGCCTGAACGATTTTTATTTAATTTATTTTAACTTGGGATTGCGGGTTTGAAATGATAGAACCCGGATTTTTATTTTTTTAACTGCGGATTGAAATGATACATATCCGTATCACATGACCTAAGTTAGAAAATTATATACAGGCCCGTGGTTATTTTATAAAGTGTTTTGGATATTTTTAAGTATTTTAAAAAAATTATAAATTTATGAAATTTGATTTAAATAGATTTTGAAATGTTTTAAATTAAAGAAATTATGATTTTTTTCCATGTGTTAAAAATGTAATTAATGAATGGTTTAACTAGATTTTTGAAATATAACTTAAGTTGGAAATTTGGAATTTTGGTAAAAAATGATATTTAAGTTATATAAATAAAATGGATATTAAATTTTATTTGGAAATGGTAAATATGATAATTTGATTAAATTTGAATTTAAGTGATTTATTAAAGTATTATTGATTTTTCTATGAATTTAAGTGGTTAAATAAGTGAATGTTTAAAAGTGATCTTTTAAAATATAACTTGACTAGGAAATGTTAAATTTGATTTTAATTAAAGGGTTAAGTTAATTAAATAAAATTGGAAATTTAGTTAAATTTGTGAAATGGTAATTTAAATTTGAAGTGTTAAGTTATTTGTTGAAATGTGAAGAATTGGAAACTTTTACACTTAAATTTATTAAGTAAATTGTCGAAAATTGGATTTTATTATAAGAAATTTATTATGAAAAGATATATGTTAAACGATATGTAAATGAACATTTTAAATGTTAAAATATGATTTTTAAAATGTTTATGTGTTTTAAATTAAAGTTATTTAATTGCTGGAAATACACTAACACCTGAAATTAACTTTTAATAGCATTCAGAAATGCTATAGATTCTGTTTTGAACTAAAATTGTGTAAAAAGAGCTATTACAGCATTTCTGAAATGCTGTAGTTGCTGTAATTGAACTTATAGGCTAATATTGAACTCAGGACTATTATAGCATTTTCTGGAAATGCTATAATGGTCTGCAGTCTTTGGTGAAACCAAATTTAACCCTTGTTTTGAAATCTGAACTACCGCAGCACTTCTGAAATGCTGTCTTTTCTGTTTTGAACTATAATTCAACTAAAACTGAGCTTTAATAGCAGTTTTAAGTGCTGCCTTTACTGAATTAAAAATGTTTTCAAATATAACCTATAGCAGTTGTTTTTAAATGCTGTGAAATGCTGAAATTTTAATAATTAGGGTTTTTGACTTAGTAAACGAACTCAGAATGGTTTGAAACTTTGGAAATTGAATACTTGATTTGAAAATATAATAATTACACTTTTAAAAGGTTTAAATGAATTATTTTGATTGGAATATAAACTATTTAAAGGTGATTTGAAATGATAGTAAATGAACGATATCTTTGAATTTAAAAGGTATTTAAAGTTGAATATTTGGATTTGAACTGATAGGATATTTTATTTTATTAAAATGATTTGAAATGAAGTTTTGTAAGGATATGATATTTTATTATATTAAAATGATTTGAAATGAAGTTTTGAAATGATATGAAAATTTAAATATATGGAAATGGTTTGGAATTGATTTAATCTTTATTTTGATAAAGATATGGTTTGAGATGATATTTTATTTTGAAGTAAAGTATTGTTTTTAAAAGTTATAACCACGGGTTATAATAACGATTGGTTGGCAAAGAGACCGGGATCGAATATGGACATACTCTATGTCGATACCGAAAACCACTTTGACAACCGTGTACGCGGTGGAGATTCCAGAATGAAGTAGGATGGTGGCGACGTTCTTAAGGTATGTTACGTGGACCCAACTTCCGTGAGTTGGCATAAGGTGGCTAAAATAGGAGCGATCTCGGACCAGTGAGGTAGCACCTCTTCTCGGACACATTTCTTCGATATTATACTCTTACTTGTGATTGATTAGATGGCCATCCTCCGATTTGGGAGTATTGTTCGAGGTGGAACGGTAGTGGCTGCTATGCGTATCCATCAGTCCGTGTGCGTAATTGGTATATCTACCCTGGCATTGCCTAGTTGTGCCGTGTCACCTACCATATCGAGCTTTACTACGATTATGATTTTAAGATCCGACCGCGTTAAGGTTCTCCATCCCCTTAACGCTATTTTCTATATGATTATACTTAACTTATTTAGACACTATTATAATATCGAATATTACTACATAGTAGATAGTTTAACGGATCCTTAGAGGATGGGCGGTCCCAAGCATCTTCTAAGTTACTTGTACCTTTATTACAGTTCACTTGAGTTGGTTTACATTATATAAGTATATATTGTCCTGACTCGAGTGTTTTGTGTTTTGCTTTACGCTCGGTCAGCCTGAGTTATTCACAGATTTGGATTTCCACTCTCTTGGAGATTTGAATCGCTGGAGATTATCTGCTTGTCATGTCCTATCTATTTCAATTCTGTTGTTCTACTCAGCTTGTACTTGGTTATTTTATTGAGACTTTTGTTGTACTCTATTTCTTCTGTTGTATCTTATGTAACTCTGACATATTTAGATAGTAGCTTCATGAACTACTATTTCTTTTACTTCCGCTGCATTATTTTACTCTATGTCTGTGATCTGTGATTATATTTATTTACTGTATATTCTGAGATTTGCCAAATTTTATTTACAACGCGATATTTTGAGCAATTCAACTCCGGCATGTGTGTCTGCCTATGCACTTATAATGGATGCGAATGGTTGAAAATATCGGGTCGTTACAGTTGGTATCAGAGCTTTGGCTTTGAGGCAAAACTCAGCATATGGAGTAGATTTATTTATAGAATCACTTTCGTTTGAGTTTGAATCTTTTCCTCTTGATTCAAATTTCCTTTGAATTTTTGGAACGTTCCCTGTGGTTTCAAAATTCATTCTTGTCCCTCACTATTCATCTTCTTTTGATTTTGGAGTATCACATAACTCCACTTCGAATGATCTTTATAGTGAATTGGCTGTCTCGCCAATATTCCAATTTTCTGGTAAAAGGGGAAACTCCTTTACAAATTAGCATCGATTCACCAGAGATTTATATCTATCCTTGGTTTAGATGCTAATATCTTTTATTACTCCAAACTCTATCTTTTGAGATCAGATGTAGATTTACCCCTGTAATGAACTGTATTTTTAACACTTTAAAAATACGAATTAAAATAAAAATTTTGGATAAAAATCCGAAGGAAATAAAATTTTGTGTTGTTAAATGTGAATTACAAGTTAAAATGCAAAACTGAATTCTGAAATAACTTATTTGTAAATTAAATATGGATGTTAACCTGTATTGAATGTAAGTAATGAATTGAGTTTGATTGTAAACCAAATTGGTTATGATTGTAAACAAAGAATAAATAAAACGGTAGATTTAATAGTGGAAGTTTATGTTATTGAAACTAATATAAATAAATGTAACTTAATATTACAGTTGATTGAAATCAAATAATAACCGAAACTGTAATTTGATAAAGATGTTAACTGGTAATTGAACGTAAGTAAAGATTTAAATTTGAATGTAACAAGAAATTGAATTGAATTGAATTTGATTGTATACAATGAAATAAATAAAATGTACATTTAATATTGAAGTTATAATATGGAAATCAACGTAAATGAATGTAATTTAATATTACTGTGAATTTAAATAAGATGATAGCTGAAGAAAATGAAAGTAAATGAATTATAAACTATTGATAATAATGTATAAGTAAATGGTTGATTCAATAATGAAAGCGTAAATCGAAATAAAAAAATTCATTTGGAATTAAATAACTTGAATTTGAATTACAATATAATTGAACGCTGAATGTAATATAATCTTTTATATTGGATTTATAATGGAAAATTGCATTGTAAAAGATTGTTAATTACTATTAAATTAAAAATGAAATTTGTGAACAATTGAAATTTGATTTAAAAGTTAATAATTTAAAATTGGGAATTTTATATTGAAATTAAACAGTAAAAATAGCCATTTTTACAACTGTCTCGGATTTCGACGAAACTAGTTTCATCGGATCCGTAACAGTGAATTATTGTAAGGTTTCAATTTTCGTAGCAATCGGACTTGTCGTTTGATCGTACGGACTCGAAACGCCTTGAAATAAATGCATAATCAATTAAAATCAATTTGAAATTTTGATTTTAGCATAACTTCTTCATACGATGGAATTTGGACTTGAAACCTTTTCCATTGCGTTTAAAATATTTTAAAACACCTATTTTGATATATGAGTTTACCCAATTTCGTTCCGGGGTCAGAACGGGCTTTTCGGGCCATAATTTGTTCTGCACGTTCATCTATCCAGTCTATCTACTCTATCTCTAACATACCTATATAAACACAGTTATAAACCCTAGCCTCCCTAATTTTTTTTGTCTGTACGTACAATTCATCTTCTTCTTAGCTTCTCATTCCAATGGCAGACAAAACCTAATTCCCAAATTTCAAAATCTAAAAAAAAAAAAATATTCGAGATTTACGCGCTTGGGGTCGCGCTTGGGGTTTCAGGGGGAAAAACCCTGGAGCTACTTCGAGTCGGGAAGAAAACTACTCGGGTCATCGGGTCGATTTCGCAAAAAACTCCAAGCAGGCATCGGGTATTTGAGGCGGGAACTCGAAGTCGACTCAGCACCAGAATTTTCCAATCTTCAAATTTTCATAACTTTTGCATACGGACTCGGATTTGGGCGAGGTTTCTTTTGTTAGGATCGTATCGAAATTCCGGACACTTTGACGCTGGTTTGGATGGATTTGGAGACTGTCAAATTTTTGGGTTTAAATTGAATGTAAATTCAATTTAAATTCAAAAGGTGAGTGTTTTATAACGCTCACAATGTACTGAATATTTTTATGGTAGTTAAATTTGACATTATGAAGTGATATGAATTTATTTGTCGTTGTTTGATAAATTTTAATTGTCATATAGATTGTCGTGTGAATTCACCGTTGAAAATTTAAATTGACAGTAAATTGAAATTAGGATTTAATTGAAATCAAATTTCCCGATATTGATAACTATGAAATTGCCGTGAATTGTATTGACTATTGGATGATTTATTTCGATGGATGCTATTGGTTGATATTTAAATGTTTGGATGTTTATTTGCTTATATATATCCTGTTATACATGCACATGACACCGTGATTGGTTTAAGTAATATATATTCATCCCTGACATTTAATTGAAATAACTAACCACTTGGCCATAGGTTAGAAAATTATATACGGACACCGGGTTGGTTAAATTAAATGATTTTAAAAGTTGTTTTGAAATTATTTAAATGAATTGATTTTAAGAATAAAATCGAATTTATGGAAATTGAATTATTTTGAATTGAAGCTCAAGATGTTGGAATTTAAACTTGGTAAATGAAATTGTTTAATTATTTGAAGTTAGATTTTTTTTAAAAAAAAAAGAATTTTTTTTTTTGAAATACGGCGTAAATTTTCGAAAGTTGAGTTGTTTTAAAAGATTGGACTTTTAATCGAACTCTGAATATTTCTAAGAAAATTTTTATGAAATGATATTTCAAGTTTGAGTTTGGAATTGAAAATTTATTTAAAATTAAGATTTAATTAATTTGGAATTTAATTGAAATTCAAAGAAATTTGTGAATTGGACTAAATTGAAACCATTGAATTATTTAATAATTAAATAAGGTTAAATTATTTAATGATTAAATTGAATTGAAATTCTTTAATAAGAAAATTTTGAACTTTTGAATAAGTGAATTTTTACTTCATAAATAATTGAAATTGAGTTTCTTTATTAATTAAGTTTTGGAAAATTATTTAAGAAAGTAAATAAGTGAAATTGAATTTTTTTTAACAAGAAATGAAAATGTGATATTTTTGGAATTAATGTAAGACTTGTAATTGGAAGAATTGATTTGACGAATTTAATTTAATTCAAAATTGTAAGTTTTGATTTAATGAAGTTGAACTTAAAAAGGTAGTGTAATGGATTTGAAATTTAATAGAAATTGTTTTGAATGATAAAGTACCTTAACGGATATTAAATGAAATCGATAAATGAATTTAAATTGATTTGAATGTTGAATTAAATTAATTTAAATGATTTCGGAATGATAGAGAATATCGAGCGAAAATCGAGAAACCGTCATTCTCCTTGCATAGTCACAACTATGATAGAGAATATCCAGAACCAATCAACAATCCATATCCATGTTCGCCGTCGAAAATCGAGCGAAAAATCCTAACTCGGATCGATAATACTATCTCGAAATTCTGTGTTCGAATCTGGATCAAATCACTATGCGAATAGAATAATATACGTATATCCTACGTATTTATCTTTATTGGTTATTAGCCAAATCAATTCTCTTTTCTATTCACATTCCTTTAATTCTATTCTCTTATTCTCAATTGCTTCCATTTCCCATTTGAGTTATTACTTCAATTATAAACAGTTTGAACTCTGACCAATTTAAATTTAAAAATAGCTTGGAAAAGTTTAAAATAGATAAGTAGTTGAAAAAAAAAAAATACTAGTTTGTAAAATAGCTGTAAAATAGTTAACTAGGTATAAAATAGTTTTTAAAATAGTGATTTATAAGTAACTGAAAAATAGTAATTAGTTTATAAGACAGTTTCAAAATAGTTAAATAGTTCCAAAATAATTGTAAAATAAGTATAAGATAGTTTGGGGTTCAAGAAGAAAGATTGTATAGTAAATAGTTTGGAAAAATATATTTGTATTAAAAGCAATTTATTTTGAAAATAATCCAGAGCCAACTGTTTAATTTCCCATCAATTCAATTTAAATTTCCACTTCCATTTAAATTAACTCAATACTTCAATTTCCATTGAATTTGATTCAATCCCAATTCAAGTTGAATTAACCTTAATTCCTTTCCAAATTCAAATCAAATTCCATTTGATTTTAAACATGTTCATTTTAATTACAATTTCAAATTATTCAAACTAATTTCAAATTGAATCCACTTCAATTTCAAATCATTTCAATTCCTATATGAATTAATCCCAATTCAAATTTTCCATTTGAATTTTAAACTTATCCATCTTAAATCACAATTCCCATTTATTCAAATCAATTTCAGTTTGAACTAATTCAATTTAATTCTAAATTTTAAACTATCTCGAATTATATAAATTCGAGTTAAATTTTTAAATGTTGATTTAATCCCTTAAGTCAAATTAACCCTTTACTTTTAAATCAAATCAACCTTTATTTTTAATTTGACAACTTAAATCTTTAAACCATTTAATTCTGAATCCAAATTCCAAAATTCCATTTTAAAATTATCTTTACTTAACTTATTACAAAGTTCAAATAAGAATTCAAAAACAATTTAATCTTCAGATTCTAATTTATTATCCATTTTCAATTTCCAAATCTCAAACCTATTTTGAGATCACTCATAACTCCCATTTAAATTAACCATTTAACTACCCAAGTTAAATTTAAATTTCATCTTGAAATTTCTAATTCAAGTTATTTATTCAAACTTATTTAACTTCCTCCAAGTTAAATTTACTTAATCCGGTCAATTTTTCACAATTTGAATTCCCATTCAAATTTTAAACTTCAGATTAATAGTCTTTCCCCTTTTAAGTTTAAAAACTTACTTTACTTTGGGTTTCACATCACATTCCAATTTAAAATTTCAACACTAAGTGTTTATTTCAAATCATCATTAGTATTATGTATATTCCTCATATATACATTTTCTTTACACACTAAGTTATACTTTAAATTTTTAAACCACCTTTGGTTTTAATTCAAAACAAACTTCTTTAAAACAATTTTCAAGTTTTCTGGATTTAGATTTAAAATTTCACAATTTTAAATTATCTTCAATTCCAATTGGATTTTTAATTTCAGTTTGGATCCATTTCAAACTTATCTTCATTCAATTTCAATTTGGTTGTATTACTATTACCCCTTAATTCTCATTATTTTATTTTATTCCAATTAATTCAACAACCAATTTCTTTAATATATTTAATAATTAGAAAAATTATTTCTATATATATCAAAAGATAACTTATATAAATATCATTTAATTTTAGGACCATTTTAAAATCTTTATATAAGAAAATAACAAGTACGCTCTCATATATATATACACTCAACTCATTCTAGGGTACAATTGACCCTATCCTTAATGAGTAAACCCTAACAGAGCCAAGGTTCTCGCTTAACCTTTGCTCTGATACCAAATGTAACGACCCGGAATTTTCGAACCCGAAAATTCCAGATAGTTAGAAGAAAAAGAAAGAGATAGAAGGAAGAAACAGAAAGAAGAAAGAAGAACAGAGAACACAACATCTCACATTCGCAGCGGATTAAATATAATAACAAATAATAATATTAGTTATACAAGGAAAACTGAATTTGTTAATTACATTTTAATACATCAGAGTTACAACATTCACAAATGTACTAGACAGTTAGAATTAACATGTCTCAGACAACTATAATATATCACAGCGGAATATACTCCATACGTTCCTGCCATCCAGCTCGCCTCCTGAGCTCCAAAACGTCCTTACCTGAAATCTGTAATACTCGGTCTGACCCGAGCATTACATCAAAGTAACACCCGAGTCAGGCTGGAAACCAGCGTGAGTAAACTCATCTAACAAGAAATTCCAATCCATAGAACTTATTTAAAACCCGGGGTAACTCGTACATTATTACAAGTAAACAACTTATATAGTCAACACTTATTTTCACAATAACTAAGTACCGTTACTTAGTTTAAATAGTCATGTTACTTGATTTATTCCATTCAAGCCTATTTATTTACAAATCAAATCTATAAGAAATTATAGATTACTAATCGAAGTGGTTTCGGATATTGCTAATATCCGACTCCGGTCTCTTCGAATCCAATACCATCTTTAATCCAAATTGTTTAAGTGAAAAACAATTCAATTCTTAGATACAAGATGTCAATTTACACAACAATTCATCAATGATAAATATCCCACATTATCACAGTTCTACCTAAACATATCATATGACAGAACAACATAACTTATTAGACTAGAGACATTTATCCAAATATTCAATACAATTTTGATCATCCATAGCAATATTAATTATCATCATCTATAATTAATTTAATCACCTAATAAATTAAATTAATTACCCTTAAATCCTGCTTAATTATCCTTAATTAATTATCAACCCTTTTTAATTAATTAATCATACTTTAAATAACTTATTAATCATTTTTTTTTAATCTTTTCTCTTTAATTACATAAAGTAATTAGCCTTTAATTAATTATACAAATTAATTATACTTAAATTAATCACATTCATTTTAATAATTACACTTGGTAATTCATCCCTTAATTACCTTATACCAATTAATTAATCTTAATTATAGATTAATTATCCTTAAATTATTAATTAATTAACCTTAATTATCAATTAATAGAACTTAATCATAAATTAAATACTTCTTAAATTACCAATTAATTTACATCTAATTACTTAAATTAATTAATCTCTAATTCTATTAATTAATCTTTAATCATTAATTAATCAATCCTAATTACTTAATTAAAAATCTTTAATTACAATTAATTAACCTTTATTTAATTAATTATAACCCTCAATTATAAATTAATTAATCCTTAATCATTAGTTAATTAAATTAATTAATTTCTCTTAATTAATTCATTAATTTAATTAATCATTAATTATCAAAACCTTAATTAACTTTAAGATAAATCTTAATCTTTATTAATTACCTAATCTTTGTTAACATATAAATTTAAAGCATTTTATCCTTTAAATTAACTTCTTAACTACAAACTTTAATTAAGTTCTAAATAAACTTAAGAATCAACTTGATTTAAGTAAAACTATTTTACAACTTCTTAAACCAATAGTAATAACACTATTATACAAAGAAATAAATCTTTAAAATCAGTTAAACTTGATTACTTAGAATTAATTAGTTTACTTTTGAAAATAAAGCTAAACAAACCAACCTTACTTACAATTACCGTATTAAATTATTATGGACCGAAGCCCCCAACAACACAATACGACCCAAGCCCACTTCTTCTTCCCCAAATCTCGCTTGAATCCCTCTCCATTCCATTTCCAGGAACACGTAAATCGATCGACTCACGAAAGAAAGAAAAAAAAACGACCCACTCGAGTGTAACTCGAGTCCATTTCAATCCCACACGCACGAGTCACTCTTCCATCATCGTCTCACGCCAACTCCAGAAACCCGATTGTGCACAATGACACGCGTACACGTGCACCATCACGCCTATGCCCATTCCGACCTCGCGATCATCTGAGTCGACGTCCCTTCTTCTACTGATCAACATCGCCACCTCATCGATGACTTGAATCCACCCCAAACGGAAAGCAATCCTCGCTTGAACCATCGGAAAACTTCGGCCCAAAACTCGACGAACTGCTCTCACCTCCGACCATTATCACGCATGCCACCTATCTCAGATGAAAGCCCACTCCAGCAGCTACCTCCGAGACAAAACTCACGAACTCCGGTCACTCCACCCCACACCAGTTCGACCGCGTTCATCGGCCCACAAATGCCCTCCTTAAACCCTAAACCCGATCGCTTTCCACTATCCATGTATTAAATCAAAAATTGGCCACGGTCATCATCTTCCCCAAGTCCACCAGCATCTCCCAGTCCTGGCCACGCCACCCCACGGCGACGAGATCGCCGGAAATTTATTTTTGAACGAAAACCCCTTACCTATCTATTTCTTGAAATATAGATCACTAAAAATTATAGTCTTACCACTAAAATTCATATTTCAACACAAAGAACCCGATTTCATGCTCGAATCCTTGAATTAAAAACATTAAATTTTCACAAAAGTATGATTGTTCACTGTAAAACTTGTCTTAAATGAACTACACAGTATAATTTCCTCACAATCTATTTTTAACTAAAACTATACTAAGAAATAGACATTTTCTTAGTTTACATCAACATGCAATATGAACTAAGTGAAGTGATTTGGAT
Organism: Allium fistulosum; assembly: GCA_030737815.1. NCBI lineage: Eukaryota > Viridiplantae > Streptophyta > Magnoliopsida > Asparagales > Amaryllidaceae > Allium > Allium fistulosum. Next base: position 714,576,895 of record CM060906.1, on the reverse strand, counting down.
TTTTGAATACTGGGATGAACTAAGTATTTACAGATAACAGAGTAACAGAACATTTTATTTCCCAGGTTTGAAATCAAGGTTTCTCACTTAATTTACTTTTCCCCAGTAAAATAACTTATTGATTTTTACTTATAAATATTTTTAAAATAGCGTCTGGTTGATATAAACAAACTTCTTTTAAGGATCATGGACTAATATTGTTTATATGAAGAGATATGATTTATTTGATATGTTCTTGAACCTGTAGAGTTAGAACAGAGGCAATATATTCATATGTACAGACATGCATACATATAATCTCCATACATATATACATGCAAGCATAATATATTCATATAAACATTTTCCACAACTAACTTCAAGTACTGATCACATACATCAGGTTATTAAAACAGATTAAGGGTTTTAAAAGAAATAGTTTACTCACGTTTTTGATGTTTGAACAGAGAATAGTTTTGAAAACTTGAAAACTGCTCTTGAATTTTCCAAACGGCAGCTTGATCTACTTGTTTGAGATGAACTAGAATTGAATCAAGCTTGCTTAGCTGAAAACTTGAAGAAGTTGCTTAGCTTTCACTTTTTTTTTTCTTCCTCTCGTTTGATTTTCTCTTTTGTTTCGAAAATGGTTTGTTAGGCTTGTTTCCTGGTTTGTAAATAGTTTTACAGGGTTTTAGTTCTCTTAGCTTTGAAAATGAGAAGATTTGGAAAAGAAATGGGAAGGAGGAGTAAGGAGTTTATATAGTGTTAATTAGAATTATTTTAAATTTAAAGAAAATAAACACAAATTTGTGACACTTGTTTAATTTGTATGCCAATTTATCTACACTTGTTTATCTCCTATATTAAGATGGTTACACATATCTAATTTCATGATGAGATGATTACACTTGTCTTTATCTTCATGTATAAGTGTTTAAATAAAATTTTATGTAATTTCCTACTTATATTTATATTCTATTTTCAATTGTAAATGAATACTTTTCCCTTTTATAAATATTTATAAAATCCTAAAGAAAATAAATTTTAGAATTTATTATACATTAATAAGAAATTACATTTATTTGGTATATAAATTTAACTTAAAATACTCTTTTGAAAATAATTATATTAATCTCAAATCATAACCTCCAAATATATATATTTGTTTAAATAACACATATTAAATTTGCTCAACTTATAAATCAATGTTTTCAATAGTTAAAATCAGATAATTATCCAATTAACTAATGCCCAAAAATCCGGGTTATCACATTCATCCCCCCTTTAAATCTTTTCGTCCCCGAAAAGAAGAGTAACCAGAATTTTAATTACAATAGCTTATTACCAGTTAAATTATTCTTTGAGCATTTCAGCTATAAACTCTTTAATTAAGAATTTTTTTTTTTTTAAAACACTTCAAAAATTAATATAATATCTCCAAAATAGTTTTATAAAAATACTTTTTATAACTCGATGTCTTAACAAGTCCATCCTTGTTCTTACAGAAATTCGGTCATACGTTGATCAGGCGTAGAACTGAAAATCTATAAGATCTTAGCAGACCCGTTTTCAACACCCAGTGAAAATACTTGGAAAATAATTTATTGAAAATATAGAAAACATTTTTGGAAATAGAGAAAACATCTTTGGTGAGAATGCTCTGGAAATCATCACTCCCATCCATGGTCACAGTTACATCACGGGTTACGTTGCCATCGCAGCAAAAGTCCATGTAACTGATAACAGCATGGAACCCACAACAGATCGCAGTTACATCCAGGGTTACGTTGCCATCACAGCAAAAGTCCATGTAACTGATAACAGCATGGAACCCACAACAGATCGCAGTTACATCCAGGGTTACGTTGCCATCACAGCAAAAGTCCATGTAACTGTTGGCTCTCAGCGGCACACACGATTTCGCTGTCAAAATGAAACTTCTCCCACATAGGTCGCAGTCTACCGATATAAAATCAAACGCAGACTGTTGGCTCTCAGCGGCACAAACGACTTTCGCTATGTTACCATAGTGTCACAGTCTACCGATATAAAATCAAACGTAGACAGTTGGCTCTCAGCGGCACACATGACTTTCGCTATGGTCTGCAGTAGATCGCAGTGACATCGAGTTAAACTGTCGTCACAGCATAACCCAAATGCCTCTGTGGGCACCAGCCCCTCGACTTTCGCTACAAAAATAATCCTCAGGAACTAGTTTATTCCGGACTCCTCACAGGATCAACTTTAGAAACCCCCCTTGGGGCTCAAGGCAGTACCACCCAGTGGTACTCCTGAGAAGTTCATTTCAAGGGAGCGCCTTTTTCCCCAGAGCTATACTCAAAACATTTTATACTATATACTTATAGTATTTTCAAATCATACCCTTTATGATTTATCAAAATCTTCTTTACACAAAATCGATTACCAAAATCGATAATTCTCAAACTAGGTTTTCCAAAATCCAAAATTGATTTTCCCAAAAATCAAAAGCCTTTTCCAAATTCATAGGTTTCCAAAATCTTTTTCAAAATCATTCTCATAAGATCCTTTATATATATAGATATAGATATATATAACTTTGAAAATCTTTGGATCACCTCAACTTGTATAAAACCTCTTTTATACTTCAAATACTTCCAAAATACCTTTTTATTCTGGCTAGATTCAATAAGGGAAGTTTATCATATTACAAAATACAACTTTATTTATTGCCAAATCAAATATTCAAGTTTGACTTCTTTATAAAGTTATTTACCATTTACTTATCTCCATAAAGTAAATTTCAACCAAAGAAATACCCAATTCCATTATATTTCACATAATGTACCTTTCATTTTCGAAAACCATTTCAAATTTCTTATCCTCAAATTTTAAATGTCAATTTCATTCAAACCCGTACGATGTACACATATCATCCGTACGCTATATCAATCTGATCGCTCAATCGATCACACAATTTCACTTCCGAACTAGTATTGTCCACCCGGCTTCCTAGTGCGGACTCAGATCTGGTTTCCTGATCAGAAACCGTCATTCTCCTTGCATAGTCACAACTATGATAGAGAATATCCAGAACCAATCAACAATCCATATCCATGTTCGCCGTCGAAAATCGAGCGAAAAATCCTAACTCGGATCGATAATACTATCTCGAAATTCTGTGTTCGAATCTGGATCAAATCACTATGCGAATAGAATAATATACGTATATCCTACGTATTTATCTTTATTGGTTATTAGCCAAATCAATTCTCTTTTCTATTCACATTCCTTTAATTCTATTCTCTTATTCTCAATTGCTTCCATTTCCCATTTGAGTTATTACTTCAATTATAAACAGTTTGAACTCTGACCAATTTAAATTTAAAAATAGCTTGGAAAAGTTTAAAATAGATAAGTAGTTGAAAAAAAAAAAAAAATACTAGTTTGTAAAATAGCTGTAAAATAGTTAAGTAGGTATAAAATAGTTTTTAAAATAGTGATTTATAAGTAACTGAAAAATAGTAATTAGTTTATAAGACAGTTTCAAAATAGTTAAATAGTTCCAAAATAATTGTAAAATAAGTATAAGATAGTTTGGGGTTCAAGAAGAAAGATTGTATAGTAAATAGTTTGGAAAAATATATTTGTATTAAAAGCAATTTATTTTGAAAATAATCCAGAGCCAACTGTTTAATTTCCCATCAATTCAATTTAAATTTCCACTTCCATTTAAATTAACTCAATACTTCAATTTCCATTGAATTTGATTCAATCCCAATTCAAGTTGAATTAACCTTAATTCCTTTCCAAATTCAAATCAAATTCCATTTGATTTTAAACATGTTCATTTTAATTACAATTTCAAATTATTCAAACTAATTTCAAATTGAATCCACTTCAATTTCAAATCATTTCAATTCCTATATGAATTAATCCCAATTCAAATTTTCCATTTGAATTTTAAACTTATCCATCTTAAATCACAATTCCCATTTATTCAAATCAATTTCAGTTTGAACTAATTCAATTTAATTCTAAATTTTAAACTATCTCGAATTATATAAATTCGAGTTAAATTTTTAAATGTTGATTTAATCCCTTAAGTCAAATTAACCCTTTACTTTTAAATCAAATCAACCTTTATTTTTAATTTGACAACTTAAATCTTTAAACCATTTAATTCTGAATCCAAATTCCAAAATTCCATTTTAAAATTATCTTTACTTAACTTATTACAAAGTTCAAATAAGAATTCAAAAACAATTTAATCTTCAGATTCTAATTTATTATCCATTTTCAATTTCCAAATCTCAAACCTATTTTGAGATCACTCATAACTCCCATTTAAATTAACCATTTAACTACCCAAGTTAAATTTAAATTTCATCTTGAAATTTCTAATTCAAGTTATTTATTCAAACTTATTTAACTTCCTCCAAGTTAAATTTACTTAATCCGGTCAATTTTTCACAATTTGAATTCCCATTCAAATTTTAAACTTCAGATTAATAGTCTTTCCCCTTTAAAGTTTAAAAACTTACTTTACTTTGGGTTTCACATCACATTCCAATTTAAAATTTCAACACTAAGTGTTTATTTCAAATCATCATTAGTATTATGTATATTCCTCATATATACATTTTCTTTACACACTAAGTTATACTTTAAATTTTTAAACCACCTTTGGTTTTAATTCAAAACAAACTTCTTTAAAACAATTTTCAAGTTTTCTGGATTTAGATTTAAAATTTCACAATTTTAAATTATCTTCAATTCCAATTGGATTTTTAATTTCAGTTTGGATCCATTTCAAACTTATCTTCATTCAATTTCAATTTGGTTGTATTACTATTACCCCTTAATTCTCATTATTTTATTTTATTCCAATTAATTCAACAACCAATTTCTTTAATATATTTAATAATTAGAAAAATTATTTCTATATATATCAAAAGATAACTTATATAAATATCATTTAATTTTAGGACCATTTTAAAATCTTTATATAAGAAAATAACAAGTACGCTCTCATATATATATACACTCAACTCATTCTAGGGTACAATTGACCCTATCCTTAATGAGTAAACCCTAACAGAGCCAAGGTTCTCGCTTAACCTTTGCTCTGATACCAAATGTAACGACCCGGAATTTTCGAACCCGAAAATTCCAGATAGTTAGAAGAAAAAGAAAGAGATAGAAGGAAGAAACAGAAAGAAGAAAGAAGAACAGAGAACACAACATCTCACATTCGCAGCGGATTAAATATAATAACAAATAATAATATTAGTTATACAAGGAAAACTGAATTTGTTAATTACATTTTAATACATCAGAGTTACAACATTCACAAATGTACTAGACAGTTAGAATTAACATGTCTCAGACAACTATAATATATCACAGCGGAATATACTCCATACGTTCCTGCCATCCAGCTCGCCTCCTGAGCTCCAAAACGTCCTTACCTGAAATCTGTAATACTCGGTCTGACCCGAGCATTACATCAAAGTAACACCCGAGTCAGGCTGGAAACCAGCGTGAGTAAACTCATCTAACAAGAAATTCCAATCCATAGAACTTATTTAAAACCCGGGGTAACTCGTACATTATTACAAGTAAACAACTTATATAGTCAACACTTATTTTCACAATAACTAAGTACCGTTACTTAGTTTAAATAGTCATGTTACTTGATTTATTCCATTCAAGCCTATTTATTTACAAATCAAATCTATAAGAAATTATAGATTACTAATCGAAGTGGTTTCGGATATTGCTAATATCCGACTCCGGTCTCTTCGAATCCAATACCATCTTTAATCCAAATTGTTTAAGTGAAAAACAATTCAATTCTTAGATACAAGATGTCAATTTACACAACAATTCATCAATGATAAATATCCCACATTATCACAGTTCTACCTAAACATATCATATGACAGAACAACATAACTTATTAGACTAGAGACATTTATCCAAATATTCAATACAATTTTGATCATCCATAGCAATATTAATTATCATCATCTATAATTAATTTAATCACCTAATAAATTAAATTAATTACCCTTAAATCCTGCTTAATTATCCTTAATTAATTATCAACCCTTTTTAATTAATTAATCATACTTTAAATAACTTATTAATCATTTTTTTTTAATTTTTTCTCTTTAATTACATAAAGTAATTAGCCTTTAATTAATTATACAAATTAATTATACTTAAATTAATCACATTCATTTTAATAATTACACTTGGTAATTCATCCCTTAATTACCTTATACCAATTAATTAATCTTAATTATAGATTAATTATCCTTAAATTATTAATTAATTAACCTTAATTATCAATTAATAGAACTTAATCATAAATTAAATACTTCTTAAATTACCAATTAATTTACATCTAATTACTTAAATTAATTAATCTCTAATTCTATTAATTAATCTTTAATCATTAATTAATCAATCCTAATTACTTAATTAAAAATCTTTAATTACAATTAATTAACCTTTATTTAATTAATTATAACCCTCAATTATAAATTAATTAATCCTTAATCATTAGTTAATTAAATTAATTAATTTCTCTTAATTAATTCATTAATTTAATTAATCATTAATTATCAAAACCTTAATTAACTTTAAGATAAATCTTAATCTTTATTAATTACCTAATCTTTGTTAACATATAAATTTAAAGCATTTTATCCTTTAAATTAACTTCTTAACTACAAACTTTAATTAAGTTCTAAATAAACTTAAGAATCAACTTGATTTAAGTAAAACTATTTTACAACTTCTTAAACCAATAGTAATAACACTATTATACAAAGAAATAAATCTTTAAAATCAGTTAAACTTGATTACTTAGAATTAATTAGTTTACTTTTGAAAATAAAGCTAAACAAACCAACCTTACTTACAATTACCGTATTAAATTATTATGGACCGAAGCCCCCAACAACACAATACGACCCAAGCCCACTTCTTCTTCCCCAAATCTCGCTTGAATCCCTCTCCATTCCATTTCCAGGAACACGTAAATCGATCGACTCACGAAAGAAAGAAAAAAAAACGACCCACTCGAGTGTAACTCGAGTCCATTTCAATCCCACACGCACGAGTCACTCTTCCATCATCGTCTCACGCCAACTCCAGAAACCCGATTGTGCACAATGACACGCGTACACGTGCACCATCACGCCTATGCCCATTCCGACCTCGCGATCATCTGAGTCGACGTCCCTTCTTCTACTGATCAACATCGCCACCTCATCGATGACTTGAATCCACCCCAAACGGAAAGCAATCCTCGCTTGAACCATCGGAAAACTTCGGCCCAAAACTCGACGAACTGCTCTCACCTCCGACCATTATCACGCATGCCACCTATCTCAGATGAAAGCCCACTCCAGCAGCTACCTCCGAGACAAAACTCACGAACTCCGGTCACTCCACCCCACACCAGTTCGACCGCGTTCATCGGCCCACAAATGCCCTCCTTAAACCCTAAACCCGATCGCTTTCCACTATCCATGTATTAAATCAAAAATTGGCCACGGTCATCATCTTCCCCAAGTCCACCAGCATCTCCCAGTCCTGGCCACGCCACCCCACGGCGACGAGATCGCCGGAAATTTATTTTTGAACGAAAACCCCTTACCTATCTATTTCTTGAAATATAGATCACTAAAAATTATAGTCTTACCACTAAAATTCATATTTCAACACAAAGAACCCGATTTCATGCTCGAATCCTTGAATTAAAAACATTAAATTTTCACAAAAGTATGATTGTTCACTGTAAAACTTGTCTTAAATGAACTACACAGTATAATTTCCTCACAATCTATTTTTAACTAAAACTATACTAAGAAATAGACATTTTCTTAGTTTACATCAACATGCAATATGAACTAAGTGAAGTGATTTGGATTTTTGAATACTGGGATGAACTAAGTATTTACAGATAACAGAGTAACAGAACATTTTATTTCCCAGGTTTGAAATCAAGGTTTCTCACTTAATTTACTTTTCCCCAGTAAAATAACTTATTGATTTTTACTTATAAATATTTTTAAAATAGCGTCTGGTTGATATAAACAAACTTCTTTTAAGGATCATGGACTAATATTGTTTATATGAAGAGATATGATTTATTTGATATGTTCTTGAACCTGTAGAGTTAGAACAGAGGCAATATATTCATATGTACAGACATGCATACATATAATCTCCATACATATATACATGCAAGCATAATATATTCATATAAACATTTTCCACAACTAACTTCAAGTACTGATCACATACATCAGGTTATTAAAACAGATTAAGGGTTTTAAAAGAAATAGTTTACTCACGTTTTTGATGTTTGAACAGAGAATAGTTTTGAAAACTTGAAAACTGCTCTTGAATTTTCCAAACGGCAGCTTGATCTACTTGTTTGAGATGAACTAGAATTGAATCAAGCTTGCTTAGCTGAAAACTTGAAGAAGTTGCTTAGCTTTCACTTTTTTTTTTCTTCCTCTGGTTTGATTTTCTCTTTTGTTTCGAAAATGGTTTGTTAGGCTTGTTTCCTGGTTTGTAAATAGTTTTACAGGGTTTTAGTTCTCTTAGCTTTGAAAATGAGAAGATTTGGAAAAGAAATGGGAAGGAGGAGTAAGGAGTTTATATAGTGTTAATTAGAATTATTTTAAATTTAAAGAAAATAAACACAAATTTGTGACACTTGTTTAATTTGTATGCCAATTTATCTACACTTGTTTATCTCCTATATTAAGATGGTTACACATATCTAATTTCATGATGAGATGATTACACTTGTCTTTATCTTCATGTATAAGTGTTTAAATAAAATTTTATGTAATTTCCTACTTATATTTATATTCTATTTTCAATTGTAAATGAATACTTTTCCCTTTTATAAATATTTATAAAATCCTAAAGAAAATAAATTTTAGAATTTATTATACATTAATAAGAAATTACATTTATTTGGTATATAAATTTAACTTAAAATACTCTTTTGAAAATAATTATATTAATCTCAAATCATAACCTCCAAATATATATATTTGTTTAAATAACACATATTAAATTTGCTCAACTTATAAATCAATGTTTTCAATAGTTAAAATCAGATAATTATCCAATTAACTAATGCCCAAAAATCCGGGTTATCACAGATCTATTCTGGAGGACGAAGACGGAGTTTGGTATTACATCATTTGTATTCTACTACCATATTATTTTTCCGCTGCATTATTGTATTATCTCTGATATGTATGTAACTCTGATTTATGATGTATAATAATAATCAAATTTATTTATTTAACAGCTTCATGAACTGTTATTTTATTATTATATCTTGTTCCTTCCGCTGCGAGATTCTGAGTTTGTTTTTGTTCTTTCTTTTCCTTTCTTTTCTTATTTAACCCATTAACCATCCGCCCTTTTTAATGGTTTAGAATCGGCATGTGTGTTTGATTTGTCGATTTAAACTGTCCAAAAAGGCGGGTCGTTACAGTTGGTATCAGAGCTTTGGTTTAGATTACCTTGGCTCTAGTGGGGAATAACTCATTGAAATAGGTTTAAACCTTATGAATGAGTTCGAGTGTATATGAGAGAGCGTATTTGTAATTTTGATATAAAAATGATTTTATATTGTGTTAAATTGTTCCGTTGAGTATTTATGAATTCTGGTTGGTACTTGGGACGCCAAGGTGAAATGACCCTCCTTTATTTCCACCCTAATTTCATAAGGAATTTTTTTTTTTGCCTAGAGATGATATATATATATATATCATTCATTACAAATATGTTTTCCAAGGTCATTTTCTTTTTCCAATTAACAATATATATCCAGGATCAAAATAACTTACCAATATAAATATATCGGTATATATCTAATAACATACACATACATATGAAGATGTATGTGTACCTCTTGTTTATATTCAGAGTATATACTTTATTTTTGTACAAGAGAATTCTGTTTAATTTAGATTTTTAGCATTACAGATTAATTATAGTATCTTGATTTTTTTGCCATAAAATCCACTGGAACATGTACTTCAGTCTGTCATTAGAATTAAGAAAAGATCATGTAACAATCAGTAGTAAACAAGCTTTTAATATAGATGGTTGTGTTAAAGTCTGGATAGTATCAAATTCAGTATAAAAGAAAGTGGATCCTAGGTGAACACAAGCAACATCTAGGCGTAATGGAAACGCGCCTAACTTATACATGAAAGGTCACGAGTTCGAGTGCTATGCTGGTCGGTTCAAACACAATTTTTGGTTTTTCTTTTTATTTTTCTCCTGTATGGTTAGAAATCTGATACCTTCCTATAATTGTACTTATATATTTAATTTTTGCCTATAACCTAACATACAAAACAATTCTTCTTACTTTACTATTTTTGTATCCCATTCCTACAACTGATCCAGGAATTTATATTTATATTTTTGCTCTAATATCAACATGTACACAGATATACATGTTCATGTCAATACCTCTGCTTATTTACCAGAAAACTGGGTGGAACAATTGCTAAATGTACTATGCTTTGAAATGCATCTGTATTTTCAAGATACAGTCTATCATGATCAACCAATACTTCATTTAGTTGAGGCTGGTTAACCCATGAGTCCTGTATATGCTACACACTAGTTCAAAAACAATGGAGATACTTTTCATTTCATTCTATCTGAAGCTTTTAGAAAAACATTTTTACTTTCCTAATTCAATTCAGAAATGAGTTCAGATTTTATTTACAAAGCATTTCAGTAAAAATAAAATAAAATCCTTTTAAGTTTACTTCTTGCTAAATTCAGATTTAGTTCTAAAACTCAGTGCTATGTTATGTCTCAAGATTAACTAATACATAATATAAATTATACAAAACAGTAGCTCAACTACATATGCATATTTCTCTTCCAAACATTCATATCAATAATTAAAATCATTTCCTTGTTTCCCACTCAGATTTTTCCTTTGAGATTTTAAACCTTAGTGCATAACAATATATTTAACATAATACAACTAGTTCATCTAACCATAATAGAATTCATTACATGACTGGAAATCTTAGAAGCATAAAATTTTTCCTGAATACATGCATATATAATCAATTTAAACTCTTATTGAAACTAGCTAGCATGTTCATTCACTCCTCCATAACAGCCATTACTTCATTTTTACTTAGTGCCTGGGTTACCTGAAAGAGCATGTGTGGCTGCCTCATTTTAAAATGAGACACCCCAGATGCCATGAGCAAACAAGGGTCAGATCTATGATCTGGTATGAGTAACATCAATTCATTCATGATATTAAGCAATAGAGAATATAAGGGTACTAACTTGTTATTTAAGCAAATTTCTGCAATCAATTATTTTAACATAGTATAATTAAGTTGATTCAGGTATGATATATTCATTTATCATTCTTTCACTTGCATACATAATCATGCAAACATAATTATCTATTTGCAACAATTTCATTTACTGGAATCATCTTGGTTCCATACCATTCAACCTAAGAAATATCCACATTCCTATTTCTTCATTTACAGGTTGTAATATTCAATTTAAATCCCTGCCTCATCTGCTATTAAGGAATCACTGGGACACATTGCAATGAACTAATTCACATCATTGCACAAAGATCTCAGGGCTTAAACAAACCATGTGCCAACTTGCATACTTCAAATATGACAAGCATTCCAGCAGCTTTCTTGGCCTTCCCTTCCCTAGTTTATTTACTAGTGTATTGTCTTAAATTCTATCATCAAATATGCTAAGTGAACATGTCACTGCAAACATGGAAACATCCATAATTTTTCCTAGCATAATTCTCCTTAGAAATAAGCAGATAGTTATTTCCTAACTGGGGTCAAAATGTCTTGATCTTAGTAAAATATAAGAACATTTTCAACTGTAAAAGAGGCATGGCATGTTATACTGATCTGCAAGCCTTTATGATTGATTCAGATTCAAGATCTGGTTCAATCATAATTTTAGCTTGTGGGTTTCTTTTTTTTTGATTTAATTAAGGGCTCAGCACTTAGAAAATTTCTATTGCACCCTTAACATTTTTCTTTTCAAGCCTCAGCACTTATACCAAGTATAATGCAGCTCCAATCATTTTTATAAAGTTTCCATGCCATAGATCTATAACAGCTGAGAGTATTCTCTATATAATTTTTAAGATCCTAAACTTTAACATTTGTGAGTATAAATAAATCAGTATGATACTCATCCAAAGACAAATGTCTCAACCAATCAAAGATCATCCAAAATCATCCATATTAAATCATATCAGATTTAAAATAAGACATCCAAAAAGCATTGATGAAATCATATACATCAAAACCAGAAATACATAAATGGAAATAAAAAGTGGCTGCCTCATCTCAGGTCTTAATGCCATGAACTTAGTGAGATTACTCACCTAAATGTTTAATCCAGAAAGTTCTTGTTTGAGTGTTTTCTCCTTCCTTCCAATATATATTTTTTTTTGTGCAGCCCGGGGTAAAGACAATTCTACTGTCTATTTATATACATTTTTCCTCTAGGGTTTTGTTGAAACAGAATTCCATTTCTGTCCTGGCTTGCATCATGCATTTTTCATTCATAATACCCCGGCCATATTAACCAATTTAAAGGCTGCATTTTCTTTCTTTTACTTTTCAGAAAATGGCCACTCACCTAGTCATGTTAAAAGTGTGACTATCCTATTTTATACTTTAATTATTTCTGAAAATCCCCTTTGCTATTTTTGCCTACACAAGCATATTAACTTGTATCACATTTCATGTCATTTTAATGTTATGGTTTCACTTGCTTATATATATATACTTTTCAGTGTTTGAAATGTATATTTGTATACATATCTTATCTAGGCTTATTTAATTTCTCTTTTAAATTCAGAAACATATGCACCTATATGTATACAAGTTTACAAATCCTTATAACATATACATATGTATAATTTTCTTTTCTGGGTTTTAAATAAATTTGTTTACTGATCTAAAGTAAAACTTACTTTTCTTATTTTCTAAGATGATCCATATAATTTCAGAAATCAAATAACCATGTTGCAAAATCATGTTTGTATTGCTCTTTAATTCTTGTTTTAAATCCAAGAAATCTGGAGTTCTTCCTTGTGCCATTTCAGTGTGCACGTGCACACATATACTTGCACACCATTTATTCCAGAAATTTCACCATATTTAAGTCTAAATATTTCAAAATTAAATCATTTTACAAAAATGATTTTTCACAAAATTTTGGGGTATTACATTCACCCCTCCTTTTAGGAATTGTGTCCTCACAATTTTTCTAACATTTATAGCAAGCATCATTTTCTTTTCTGAAAACTTATCAAACATATGCATAAGCAAACAAATTCAACCATATCAACCATGCATAACAAATAATTTTTCCAGAAAAAAAAATTACCTTTTAAGTTGCAAAAAGCTTAGGATAATCCATCCTAATCTTATCCTCTAACTCCCATGTGCAGTCATTAGGATCACTACTCCACTGGATCTTAACCAGTTTCAAGGTTTTGCTCCTTAATTTCTTTTCTTCCTTGGCTATAATCCCCACTGGTTCTTTTTCATAAACCAAGTCAGGATTTATTTGAATTTTGGTAGGCTCTTCCAAAATGTCTTCCTTATCATGTACCCATTTTCTAAGTTGGGACACATGAAAAACATTATGCATTGCTTTCAACTCCTCTGGTAGTTCTAATTTGTAAGCCAATGAACCAATTCTTTCCAGAATTTTATAGGGTCCAACATACCTTGGTGTAAGCTTACCTTGCTTGCCAAATCTCATGACTTTCTTCATAGGTGATATCTTGATGAAAACAAAGTCTCCCACTTCATATTCCACTTGCTTTCTCTTCCTATCTGCAAATTTCTTTTGCCTATCTTGAGCTGCTGCTATTCTTTTTCTTATTAACCCAATTTTCTCTGTAGTTTCTTTAACATATTCAGGTCCAAGAATAGCCCTTTCTCCAGCCTCTACCCAGCATATAGGTGATAAACATGGCTTGCCATATAAGGCTTCAAATGGTGCCATCCCTATGGTGCTTTGGTAACTGTTATTGTATGTGAATTCAGCTAGATGGAGGTGGTCTTCCCAGTTGCCTCCAAAGTCCAGTGTACATGCTCTCAACAAATCCTCTAAGACTTTGTTCACTACCTCAGTTTGACCATCTGATTGTGGATGGTAGGCAGTGCTTAAGCACAATTCACTCCCCATAGCCTCTTGAAAACTTTTCCAAAATCTTGAGGTGAAGATGGTATCCCTATCACTCACAATGGTTTTGGGTATGCCATGCAACCTTACTACCTCTTTCATGAATATTTGAGCCAATTTTGGAGCATTTCTTTCTGTTTTAACTGGGATAAAATGTGCTACCTTAGTTAGCCTATCTACTATTACCCATATACTTGTGTTTCCCTTCTTAGATCTAGGAAGACCATCTATGAAATCCATAGATATATCCTCCCACTTCCACTGTGGTATACTAAGGGGTTGCAATAGTCCTGATGGCCTTTGTGTCTCTGCCTTGACTTGTTGGCAAGTCATGCACCTTGCAACATATCTGGCCACATCTGACTTCATCCCCTTCCACCAAAGATTTCTTTTCAAATTTTGATACATCTTGGTGCTACCTGGGTGTATGGAGTATTTACTCCTATGGTACTCATTTAATATTTCCTCCTTCAATTCTATATTTTCTGGAACACATATCCTACTTTTATTCCTTAAATAACCATTTTTATCAATTTGATAATTTATTACCTCCTCCCCTTTTGATATGAGCATTTTCTTTTCCACCATGTTTAGGTCTTGTTCCTGCATTTTCCCAACCTTAAGAAGTAAATCTGATTGCAGAGATATCATACTTAATTTTCCTTTACCTTCACCTTCTTCAATGGGCATCATTTGTTCCTCACTGTTTTCCTCAATTTCCAAATCAGTAAGTATAGAAAAATCCCTAAACTCTTCCATCATCAACATGGCTACTTTGGCATGTTGTCTACTCAAGGCATCTGCAACTCTATTTGCCTTGCCTGGTGTATACAGTATATCTAGATCATAGGCAGCTAGGAACTCTACCCATCTATGTTGCCTCATGTTCAAATCTTTTTGTGAGAATAAATATTTCAGTGCCTTATGATCAGTGTACAAAATGAATTTGGCACCTAACAAATAATGTCTCCAAAGTTTCAAAGCATACACAACTGCTGCTAGTTCAAGATCATGGGTTGCATATCTGGTTTCATGTGGCTTTAATTGCCTAGATGCATAGGCTACCACCTGGTCTTGCTGCATTAACACAGCCCCTAACCCAGAGCCACTTGCATCAGTGTACGCAACCAAATTTTCATTTCCTTCTGGCACTCTCAATACTGGTGCATTAATCAGGGCTTCTTTTATTTTGATAAAAGCTTGCTCACATTTTTCTGTCCATACAAAGGCTTGGTTCTTTCTAGTTAAATTGGTAAGTGGTGATGATATTTTTGAGAAATCTTTTATGAATCTCCTATAATATCCTGCCATCCCCATAAATGATCTAATCTCACTGATGGTGCTAGGCCTTTTCCATGCTTGGATTGCCACTACCTTGTAAGGGTTTACTGATATTCCTTTGGCAGAGATAACATGCCCAAGGAAATGCACTTCTTCTTTCCAAAATGCACATTTTGAAAATTTTGCCTTTAAATCATTTTCCCTTAGTCTTGACAAAACTAAATGCAAATGATTTTTATGCTCTTCCACTGTCTTAGAATAAATCAAAATGTCATCAATAAAAATCAGTACAAACTTGTCTAAATAATCTCTAAATATTCTATTCATCAAATCAACAAAATATGAAGGAGCATTTGTCAAACCAAATGGCATAACCAAAAATTCATATAAGCCATATCTTGTGTTAAATGCATTATACTTAACACTTGAGTCTTCAACCTTCATTTGATGGAATCCTGATGCTAAGTCTAATCTAGAAAATATTTTAGCTTCACTGAGTTGGTCAAAGAGATCATCTATTCTAGGCAATGGGTATTTATTCTTGATGGTTACTTTATTTAGTTCCCTGTAATCTATGCACATTCTCAAGGTACCATCATGTTTTCTTACAAACACTACTGGAGAACCCCAGCAGGAATTGCTTGGCCTTATAAATCCCTTGCCTTCTAATTCTTCCAACTGATTTTTCAATTCTTTCAGTTCGCTTGGCCCCATTCTATAAGGTTTCTTGATTATTGGACTTGCTCCTGGAATGAGATTAATTTGGAACTCAACTGGCCTGTGGTGTGGAACACCCTTAACTTCCCCAAACACATCCAAGTATTCATTAACTATGGGAATTTCTTCAATGGTTAGTTCACTCAGATCTTTTTCTAAGTCAACTAAATGATACAATTTCCCTTCCTTAGCTATTTCACATACAACTGTGATTCTCTGGCCTCTAGAATTTTGCAATGATATGGTGGATGAGTCTAAATTAATTATGGCTTTAAATTGCCTTAACCAATCTACCCCCAATATAACTCCTATATTTGGGTAATTTAAAACATATAAATTGGAAATAAAAATATTTCCTCCTATGTTTAACTCCACATCCACACAATTCATGTTCAAAACACTAGAACTCCCTAGGGGACTTTGTACAAGCAATGGGGTTTCAACCAATTTGCAGTTTAATTTTAACACTTTAACTAATTCATAGGAAATCAAAGAGTGTGTTGCTCCAGTATCATATACTACTGGTATGGGTATGGCACAAATGAGTAATGTACCTTCCACTTGGCCATGATTTTCAGCATCAATCTTCACTGCAGATTTGCCTTTCCCATCCAAAGTTGCCAATTTCCCTTGCTGTTTATTCTCAGGACAGTTCCTCTTCATATGCCCCTCTTTCCCACATAGGTAGCATTTGAAGGCTCCTCCTTTCAACTCTGGGCACCTTGGTTTGATGTGTCCTTCTTTTCCACAATGATGGCAAACCAATTTCTTCTTAGTATCATTGGCTTTTGTATCTTTACCCTTCCTGTTGTCTGCCTCCTCCTTCTTTTTATCATAAGGGTGATATCTTCCCTTATCCTTCTTGTTGTTGCTCTTAAAATTCCTATATTTCTCTCTTTCTTTGTCATGTTGTTCCAGTTTCAAAGCCAGATCAATTACTTGATCAAATGTTCTATCTGCATATGGTAGCATAGCTCTGCTAAGTCCTGGGTTCAGCCCTTTTATATACCTATCATTCTTGGATGCTTCATCTGCCACTAGCATTGCTCCATAATTGGATAGCCCCTCAAACTTTTGAGTGTATTCAGTGACATTCAAAGTTCCCTGCCTAAGTTTGATAAATTCTTCAAGCAAAATGGTCTTGGCTGATGCAGGTACAAATCTTGCCTCCAACATCTCCTTGAACTGATTCCAAGTGATTTCATTTTCATTTCTTCCAGCTATGATCACCTCCCACCAGCTTAAAGCTACCCCTTTCAGTTGTCTAGAAGCTACTTGCCTCTTCCTTTGGTCATCCAACTGCATGTCATTGAAAATCCTATCAAGTGTTCTCAACCATGCTTGAATTTCCATCACACTCTCAGTTCCTTCAAAACTCTAGCCTCCCAAATTGGAATAAGTCTTCAGTAGTTTTGAAAGCTCTTCATGTGGGTTCTCAGGCCTATGCCCAATTCCATCTCTTAAAACCCTCACAAATTCTTGCATATCAAGCATTTGAGGTGCACTGGGTCCTGCATTGTGATGAGATCCTCTTCCTACCATGGTCTGCTAACTAAATTCTGGGTAAATGGTATTAGTACATTATGAGTACTTCTATAATTTCTAATTTCTTATCTAAATTATTTCATCCAAAACAAACAGACATTATACATTTCTATAATACTTAACAATCAATGCAACCAAGTGCTCTGATACCAAACTAAAATGACCCTCCTTTATTTCCACCCTAATTTCATAAGGAATTTTTTTTTTGCCTAGAGATGATATATATATATATCATTCATTACAAATATGTTTTCCAAGGTCATTTTCTTTTTCCAATTAACAATATATATCCAGGATCAAAATAACTTACCAATATAAATATATCGGTATATATCTAATAACATACACATACATATGAAGATGTATGTGTACCTCTTGTTTATATTCAGAGTATATACTTTATTTTTGTACAAGAGAATTCTGTTTAATTTAGATTTTTAGCATTACAGATTAATTATAGTATCTTGATTTTTTTGCCATAAAATCCACTGGAACATGTACTTCAGTCTGTCATTAGAATTAAGAAAAGATCATGTAACAATCAGTAGTAAACAAGCTTTTAATATAGATGGTTGTGTTAAAGTCTGGATAGTATCAAATTCAGTATAAAAGAAAGTGGATCCTAGGTGAACACAAGCAACATCTAGGCGTAATGGAAACGCGCCTAACTTATACATGAAAGGTCACGAGTTCGAGTGCTATGCTGGTCGGTTCAAACACTATTTTTGGTTTTTCTTTTTATTTTTCTCCTGTATGGTTAGAAATCTGATACCTTCCTATAATTGTACTTATATATTTAATTTTTGCCTATAACCTAACATACAAAACAATTCTTCTTACTTTACTATTTTTGTATCCCATTCCTACAACTGATCTAGGAATTTATATTTATATTTTTGCTCTAATATCAACATGTACACAGATATACATGTTCATGTCAATACCTCTGCTTATTTACCAGAAAACTGGGTGGAACAATTGCTAAATGTACTATGCTTTGAAATGCATCTGTATTTTCAAGATACAGTCTATCATGATCAACCAATACTTCATTTAGTTGAGGCTGGTTAACCCATGAGTCCTGTATATGCTACACACTAGTTCAAAAACAATGGAGATACTTTTCATTTCATTCTATCTGAAGCTTTTAGAAAAACATTTTTACTTTCCTAATTCAATTCAGAAATGAGTTCAGATTTTATTTACAAAGCATTTCAGTAAAAATAAAATAAAATCCTTTTAAGTTTACTTCTTGCTAAATTCAGATTTAGTTCTAAAACTCAGTGCTATGTTATGTCTCAAGATTAACTAATACATAATATAAATTATACAAAACAGTAGCTCAACTACATATGCATATTTCTCTTCCAAACATTCATATCAATAATTAAAATCATTTCCTTGTTTCCCACTCAGATTTTTCCTTTGAGATTTTAAACCTTAGTGCATAACAATATATTTAACATAATACAACTAGTTCATCTAACCATAATAGAATTCATTACATGACTGGAAATCTTAGAAGCATAAAATTTTTCCTGAATACATGCATATATAATCAATTTAAACTCTTATTGAAACTAGCTAGCATGTTCATTCACTCCTCCATAACAGCCATTACTTCATTTTTACTTAGTGCCTGGGTTACCTGAAAGAGCATGTGTGGCTGCCTCATTTTAAAATGAGACACCCCAGATGCCATGAGCAAACAAGGGTCAGATCTATGATCTGGTATGAGTAACATCAATTCATTCATGATATTAAGCAATAGAGAATATAAGGGTACTAACTTGTTATTTAAGCAAATTTCTGCAATCAATTATTTTAACATAGTATAATTAAGTTGATTCAGGTATGATATATTCATTTATCATTCTTTCACTTGCATACATAATCATGCAAACATAATTATCTATTTGCAACAATTTCATTTACTGGAATCATCTTGGTTCCATACCATTCAACCTAAGAAATATCCACATTCCTATTTCTTCATTTACAGGTTGTAATATTCAATTTAAATCCCTGCCTCATCTGCTATTAAGGAATCACTGGGACACATTGCAATGAACTAATTCACATCATTGCACAAAGATCTCAGGGCTTAAACAAACCATGTGCCAACTTGCATACTTCAAATATGACAAGCATTCCAGCAGCTTTCTTGGCCTTCCCTTCCCTAGTTTATTTACTAGTGTATTGTCTTAAATTCTATCATCAAATATGCTAAGTGAACATGTCACTGCAAACATGGAAACATCCATAATTTTTCCTAGCATAATTCTCCTTAGAAATAAGCAGATAGTTATTTCCTAACTGGGGTCAAAATGTCTTGATCTTAGTAAAATATAAGAACATTTTCAACTGTAAAAGAGGCATGGCATGTTATACTGATCTGCAAGCCTTTATGATTGATTCAGATTCAAGATCTGGTTCAATCATAATTTTAGCTTGTGGGTTTCTTTTTTTTTGATTTAATTAAGGGCTCAGCACTTAGAAAATTTCTATTGCACCCTTAACATTTTTCTTTTCAAGCCTCAGCACTTATACCAAGTATAATGCAGCTCCAATCATTTTTATAAAGTTTCCATGCCATAGATCTATAACAGCTGAGAGTATTCTCTATATAATTTTTAAGATCCTAAACTTTAACATTTGTGAGTATAAATAAATCAGTATGATACTCATCCAAAGACAAATGTCTCAACCAATCAAAGATCATCCAAAATCATCCATATTAAATCATATCAGATTTAAAATAAGACATCCAAAAAGCATTGATGAAATCATATACATCAAAACCAGAAATACATAAATGGAAATAAAAAGTGGCTGCCTCATCTCAGGTCTTAATGCCATGAACTTAGTGAGATTACTCACCTAAATGTTTAATCCAGAAAGTTCTTGTTTGAGTGTTTTCTCCTTCCTTCCAATATATATTTTTTTTTTGTGCAGCCCGGGGTAAAGACAATTCTACTGTCTATTTATATACATTTTTCCTCTAGGGTTTTGTTGAAACAGAATTCCATTTCTGTCCTGGCTTGCATCATGCATTTTTCATTCATAATACCCCGGCCATATTAACCAATTTAAAGGCTGCATTTTCTTTCTTTTACTTTTCAGAAAATGGCCACTCACCTAGTCATGTTAAAAGTGTGACTATCCTATTTTATACTTTAATTATTTCTGAAAATCCCCTTTGCTATTTTTGCCTACACAAGCATATTAACTTGTATCACATTTCATGTCATTTTAATGTTATGGTTTCACTTGCTTATATATATATACTTTTCAGTGTTTGAAATGTATATTTGTATACATATCTTATCTAGGCTTATTTAATTTCTCTTTTAAATTCAGAAACATATGCACCTATATGTATACAAGTTTACAAATCCTTATAACATATACATATGTATAATTTTCTTTTCTGGGTTTTAAATAAATTTGTTTACTGATCTAAAGTAAAACTTACTTTTCTTATTTTCTAAGATGATCCATATAATTTCAGAAATCAAATAACCATGTTGCAAAATCATGTTTGTATTGCTCTTTAATTCTTGTTTTAAATCCAAGAAATCTGGAGTTCTTCCTTGTGCCATTTCAGTGTGCACGTGCACACATATACTTGCACACCATTTATTCCAGAAATTTCACCATATTTAAGTCTAAATATTTCAAAATTAAATCATTTTACAAAAATGATTTTTCACAAAATTTTGAGGTATTACACAAGGCATCGATAGGAATTTCTAAACACTCGAATATGACAGATTGACATAACATTGTTTTGGACTATATTTTTATATAAAAGAACTATCTTGAAAATTTATAAATTTTGATTGTATTGGTTGTTAGGAGATGATAATATTAGATTATCATCGTTTATTGTGGATTAGTCAATATTTCTAACTATTGACTATTGGACAATTTTAAGAAATGAAACTTGTAAATATGATTGACAATGAATATAAATGGTAAATAAAATAAAATAAAAATGAATTTAAATTAAGATGGAGAATTTAAATTCCGGTGTTTTGAAAATTTATTAACAAAAATTCGAAATGTATAATATAAGTATTATATGATAGTATATTCGATTAGAAATTGTTTTCAAAGGATTTTCAAATGAAGTAAGTGTTATACTCCCCTCTTGACACTAGAGAATGATTTCGGTGATGAGTGCACGCATCATCGACGTTTATTTTCGAGAGTCCAAGTGGGGGAGATCACTTAATAGTTTTTCTAAACCCTGTTTTGATTAAAAAAATTGAATTTTATTTTGTATTCTCTATAATATGATTTGATATATAAATTATATAAGTATATATTATTTCAAAACTTGATTTGAAATGAAACCGGGATTGGAATTCTTGAGTTCTTTAATAATTAATGATTTTTTCTTTAATGGTTGAAATGAATTAATACTTGAATCATTACGGAACTTCTGAATTGCGAAATAAGAAATGAACCTAAGAGCTAAGTGAAATATCAATTGAAGTAGAAATCCTTAGAATTAGGAAATTATGAATTTAAAATAAAATTGAAACTGTAAAACTTGCATAGTATTAAATTTCATTCTATAGCATAGATATAACTTACCAAATCATTTAAGAAGTTCAAAAATGTTATATGAATTGTTAATTGGATAATATACAAGTATAGGTTTGAAAAATGAAATATGCATTTAATTAATGGTTTGCAAATATAAATAAAATTGTTAGTAAATAATTGGAATTTAAATTAACATTTAAAGGTGATTCACCATTATGTTAATATAAAATGGAAATACTATATGTGAATGTAAATGTGAAATTAAATTATAGTGAAATTTAAGTAATGACTTAAGAATTAATTAATTGAAAATTCAACTTTGAATGAAAAGAGGTTGTATGTTGTTTAACTACATTCTATTTTCATAACAAAAACTTACCAAATACTTAAAAAGTTAAAATGCTAATAAGGATAAGTAGAGGAATAATATACCAGTGTGAGAGTGAATAATAAAATGTGAAGATCTATTGATAGTTGTAAATATAAAGGAAATTTATGTTTTAAAATGAATTAAATTTAAAATTAATTAAATATAGAATTAGTAAATGGAAACTAATTAAATTTGAATAAAATTAAATGTCAATAAACCTGGAAGTGTATGAAATTAAAATTTTGACTTGGAAATGTATAATTGATTTATTATAGATTTGGATGGATGTTAATGTTTGATATGCATTGGTTGTTAGATGGATGATAATTGATTAAATAGAATTCATTAGTGTTAATGGAATTGAATAAACAGAATAATTTTTTTTTAATAATTAAATTCAAATTTGAAGCAAAGTGGAATTAAATATAATTGAATTCAAATTAAATTGAAGCAAATTGACTTGAATTTAAATTATGAATGAAACAAACTTGAATAAATCGGAAACAAATCGAATGTAAACTTATTTCATGGATAAATAAGAAAATAAACGACTTTGGGTTTGGGATTGATCTTTAGAAATTTGAAGTTTGATGGTTTGTACTTTGAAATAATAAAAGCAAAATTTTGGAAAAAAAAATCGAAAATTGTCCAATATATGCTGAAACGGAAATAAGCATAACTTTTAAATGGATGGACGAAATTCAACGATATTAGACTTTTCGGAAAGCGTAGAAACCGTAGCACGACTTTTGTTTAGACTGTCTTGAGAAATTCCTTCATTTACTTAGTTAAAATTTGAATCTTCTCGCTGGCCTGTGTAAAAGGGAAGCAAAATCAGTAGCATATACTCTTAGTATTTTTGCCATAACTTTTTACTGCTGTATCGGATTTTGATGATCTTGCACTTTTTGGAAAGCTAAGAACTTAAGTTAAAACTTTTACTTTAAGTGTTTTGTGTTTTGCTGTCATTTAGAGGGTCGAAAACGTGACCAAATGTCGCTGACCTGCGCAATTCATTGCCAGGCTGAGGCGTTCCTATTTAGTAAAACAGTCGTAACTTTTGAACGGAAGGTCCGAATTTAATGATTTTGGACATTCCGGAAAGCCTGAAACGAATGCAACAACTTTTGTTTAGATTCCACTGTTAAATTTTATCGTTTAGGTGACCAAAAACTGAGATTCGTTTGCTGTCTTGAAATTGGAATTTCAGTTTTGAAGCTAAACATGTTATATGTGTGTTGTTTATGATAAGTATATCGATCTATCTTTATATGCATGGTTCTAACTTGGTTATTGAGCATTTTAGTAGGTAGCAAAGAGGTTGCGCTTCGCTTGTGGAGCTCGCTTCTGCGCTTAATGCAAAATGTAAGTTAAAATGCTAATAAACGCTAAATAAAAGGTATGTTCTCGGATTACAGTTTATGTTGTGGTATATTATTGTGTTCCCCATGTTTTGGGATGCCTCACTCTTGTAATGAGATGTATATCATGCAATTATTACCACTGTGAAATTTTTCGGTCCTAGCCGCGCAAAGGAGGTGCTGCCGAAATTTTTCAAAAATCCCGGAGTTAGAAAATTTTGAGATTTTAAAAAAATCCTATAACTAAATTTTGCAAATAAGTCGAATATTTTGAATGAATTATATCTAAATGATGGTTTCCCCTTCTCCGTTCCTTTTCGAGGACGAAAAGTTTTAAGTGGGGGAGAATGTAACGACCTGTATTTTTAACACTTTAAAAATACGAATTAAAATAAAAATTTTGAATAAAAATCCGAAGGAAATAAAATTTTGTGTTGTTAAATGTGAATTACAAGTTAAAATGCAAAACTGAATTCTGAAATAACTTATTTGTAAATTAAATATGGATGTTAACCTGTATTGAATGTAAGTAATGAATTGAGTTTGATTGTAAACCAAATTGGTTATGATTGTAAACAAAGAATAAATAAAACGGTAGATTTAATAGTGGAAGTTTATGTTATTGAAACTAATATAAATAAATGTAACTTAATATTACAGTTGATTGAAATCAAATAATAACCGAAACTGTAATTTGATAAAGATGTTAACTGGTAATTGAACGTAAGTAAAGATTTAAATTTGAATGTAACAAGAAATTGAATTGAATTGAATTTGATTGTAAACAACGAAATAAATAAAATGTACATTTAATATTGAAGTTATAATATGGAAATCAACGTAAATGAATGTAATTTAATATTACTGTGAATTTAAATAAGATGATAGCTGAAGAAAATGAAAGTAAATGAATTATAAACTATTGATAATAATGTATAAGTAAATGGTTGATTCAATAATGAAAGTGTAAATCGAAATAAAAAAATTCATTTGGAATTAAATAACTTGAATTTGAATTAAAATATAATTGAACGCTGAATCTAATATAATCTTTTATATTGGATTTATAATGGAAAATTGCATTGTAAAAGATTGTTAATTACTATGAAATTAAAAATGAAATTTGTGAACAATTGAAATTTGATTTAAAAGTTAATAATTTAAAATTGGGAATTTTATATTGAAATTAAACAGTAAAAATAGCCATTTTTACAACTGTCTCAGATTTCGACGAAACCAGTTTCATCGGATCCGTAACAGTGAATTATTGTAAGGTTTCAATTTTCGTAGCAATCGGACTTGTCGTTTGATCGTACGGACTCGAAACGCCTTGAAATAAATGCATAATCAATTAAAATCAATTTGAAATTTTGATTTTAGCATAACTTCTTCATACGATGGAATTTGGACTTGAAACCTTTTCCATTGCGTTTAAAATATTTTAAAACACCTATTTTGATATATGAGTTTACCCAATTTCGTTCCGGGGTCAGAACGGGCTTTTCGGGCCATAGTTTGTTCCGCACGTTCATCTATCCAGTCTATCTACTCTATCTCTAACATACCTATATAAACACAGTTATAAACCCTAGCCTCCCTAATTTTATTTGTCTGTACGTACAATTCATCTTCTTCTTAGCTTCTCATTCCAATGGCAGACAAAACCTAATTCCCAAATTCCAAAATCTAAAAAAAAAAAATATTCGAGATTTACGCGCTTGGGGTTTCAGGGGGAAAAACCCTGGAGCAACTTCGAGTCGGGAAGAAAACTACTCGGGTCATCGGGTCGATTTCGCAAAAAACTCCAAGCAGGCATCGGGTATTTGAGGCGGGAACTCGAAGTCGACTCAGCACCAGAATTTTCCAATCTTCAAATTTTCATAACTTTTGCATACGGACTCGGATTTGGGCGAGGTTTCTTTTGTTAGGATCGTATCGAAATTCCGAACACTTTGACGCTGGTTTGGATGAATTTGAAAATTGTCAAATTTTTGGGTTTAAATTGAATGTAAATTCAATTTACATTCAAAAGGTGAGTGTTTTATAACGCTCACAATGTACTGAATATTTTTATGGTAGTTAAATTTGACATTATGAAGTGATATGAATTTATTTGTCATTGTTTGATAAATTTTAATTGTCATATAGATTGTCGTGTGAATTCACCGTTGAAAATTTAAATTGACAGTAAATTGAAATTAGGATTTAATTGAAATCAAATTTCCCGATATTGATAACTATGAAATGGCCGTGAATTGTATTGACTATTGGATGATTTATTTCGATGGATGCTATTGGTTGATATTTAAATGTTTGGATGTTTATTTGCTTATATATATCCTGTTATACATGCACATGACACCGTGATTGGTTTAAGTAATATATATTCATCCCTGACATTTAATTGAAATAACTAACCACTTGGCCATAGGTTAGAAAATTATATACGGACACCGGGTTGGTTAAATTAAATGATTTTAAAAGTTGTTTTGAAATTATTTAAATGAATTGATTTTAAGAATAAAATCGAATTTATGGAAATTGAATTATTTTGAATTGAAGCTTAAGATGTTGGAATTTAAACTTGGTAAATGAAATTGTTTAATTATTTGAAGTTTAGATTTTTTTTTTAAAAAAAGAATTTTTTTTTTGAAATACGGCGTAAATTTTCGAAAGTTGATTTGTTTTAAAAGATTGGACTTTTAATCGAACTCTGAATATTTCTAAGAAAATTTTTATGAAATGATATTTCAAGTTTGAGTTTGGAATTGAAAATTTATTTAAAATTAAGATTTAATTAATTTGGAATTTAATTGAAATTCAAAGAAATTTGTGAATTGGACTACATTGAAACTATTGAATTATTTAATAATTAAATAAGGTTAAATAATTTAATGATTAAATTGAATTGAAATTCTTTAATAAGAAAATTTTGAACTTTTGAATAAGTGAATTTTTACTTCATAAATAATTGAAATTGAGTTTCTTTATTAATTAAGTTTTGGAAAATTATTTAAGAAAGTAAATAAGTGAAATTGAATTTTTTTAACAAGAAATGAAAATGTGATATTTTTGGAATTAATGTAAGACTTGTAATTGGAAGAATTGATTTGACGAATTTAATTTAATTCAAAATTGTAAGTTTTGATTTAATGAAGTTGAACTTAAAAAGGTAGTGTAATGGATTTGAAATTTAATAGAAATTGTTTTGAATGATAAAGTACCTTAACGGATATTAAATGAAATCGATAAATGAATTTAAATTGATTTGAATGTTGAATTAAATTAATTTAAATGATTTCAGAATGAAACTTATATACGAACTTGAATCAATATTTGAATTGTTTAAATTGAAATTGAAATTGAATTATAAGATTTTGAAATTTTGATTTGGAAGTTTTGAAACGTAAATTGTGGAAATTGATTTAGAAAGACAAATGAAATGTTGATTTATAAATTTTAATTGAGATTGTAATTGATTTGGTTTTGAAATAAATAAACGACCAATCGGTGAAATAATTTCGAAGTTATTAAAGAGACCGGAATCGGTTATGGATATACTCTCTATCTAAACCGAAAACCACTTTAATAACTATACGCGGAGTGATGATCCAGAATGAAGTGGTTGGAATGATGTACGTGTTGACTGAAGAAAGAGAACGATAATGGATAGCCTTGACACTTGTGTCAAATTGGAAATGACTAAAACAGGAGCTGTGCCGGGCCAATGGAGGATTTGCTACCTCAAGTGGACACACTTCTTCGAACTACTCATTATATGTTGTCGATTGGTGCACCCTTGATTTTGGGAGTGTTGTTTCACGGTGTTGCGGGCGCTGCGGCGTTGCGTTCTCACCAGTCCGGATCAGGCGAACGGTAGTATCACTACCTTGGGTATTGCCTCATGTGCCTTGTCATACTTGTATTCCATTTATACGCGACCACTACGATTTTGATTTGTACCTTTAGTATATGGATTGCCCTCTGGTGACTTCCGGTTTTGGGGAAACTACGGTCTTGTATATGCTTTTGGGAATAAAAATGTGTTAAGTGTGGAATGGGCCATGGCTTAACGCTATTTTAATACTTTTACTTTAATGTAGACATATTATAATAGCGTATTGTACTACATAGTAGATAGTTTAACGGATCCTTGAGAGATGGAAAATCCCGTAACATCTCTTAAGTTATTGCACTCGCGTTGACACTGGATAGGAGATGTCAAAACCCGTAAACATCTCTGACGCCGTCACACTCATATTTTCTTATTCGATTTGACTTACATGAGATATTTTAGTCCTGACTCGAGTGTTTTGCCTTTTCATTACGCTCGGGTCAGCCTGAGCATTTTAGATAAGGTTGAAGATCTATTCTGGAGGACGAAGACGGAGTTTGGTATTACATCATTTGTATTCTACTACCATATTATTTTTCCGCTGCATTATTGTATTATCTCTGATATGTATGTAACTCTGATTTATGATGTATAATAATAATCAAATTTATTTATTTAACAGCTTCATGAACTGTTATTTTATTATTATATCTTGTTCCTTCCGCTGCGAGATTCTGAGTTTGTTTTTGTTCTTTCTTTTCCTTTCTTTTCTTATTTAACCCATTAACCATCCGCCCTTTTTAATGGTTTAGAATCGGCATGTGTGTTTGATTTGTCGATTTAAACTGTCCAAAAAGGCGGGTCGTTACAACCCCAGAAAAAAATACACATTTGATCTTATTCATTAAGTCACGGTTGACCCGGTTAAGGTTGCCCGCGATTTATCTAAGCTTATCCATCTTCATATGTTGATAATTAATCATCTTGTTTTGTTTCCGAAATATCTCCAAACATTTTGAATTGTACTTGTAAATCTATGTTTTGTTTTACATAGTGTGTCGTTTGAGTTGTTGATGTTGTTTTGGGCTTTCGATCGATTCGTCTGATCAACGCTATCGATAGGATTTCTAAAACACTTTGATAGAACAAACTGACACAATATTATTTTTAAAAAAAATTTGTTTAATGAAATAAATTTTGATATAAGTAAATATTATGGAACTTAATAAATTAATTTAAATTGATTATTTGAAATGATAATACTTGATTTATCATTCTATAAATGAATTTATAAATAGATGTTTATAAATTGATTTTGGAAACTGAAATGAATTTAAATCAAGAATTTGAGAATTTAATTTCTGATGGTTTCAAACCTTGTGTTTAAAGTTTTAAAAGGATATATTATTTAAAGTATTTTTGAATAAAAATTTGTCTCTAAAGGATTTTTAAGTTTAAAAATTAAGTGCTCTTCTCTTTGTCGCTGGAAAATAATTTCGGTGATGACCACAGCATCATCGACGTTCATTTTCGAGTTTCGAAGTGAAGAGACCGTTCTGTAGTCTTACTACAGCTTTGTTTTGAAAGATTTAATTTATTTGAATTTCTAAATATGATTTGATTTATAATATATATAGATATATGATTTAAATTGATTCGACATATTATGTACATATATTTATTTATCTCTAACTGGTTTGAAGGAAACCGGAAAATTAATTCTTAAATTTCATCTTGAAGAATAATTTCAATTATAAAAAGAAAATCAAAAATTTGGATAAATGATTCAAACTTGAGATAATTGAATTGGAAAGTTTTATTTGTATAACATACAATTTCATTCCAATATAACTTACCAAAATTACACAGAAGTTGAATATGAAATTGGATAATATACAATATAGAAAGGATTTTTATAAATAAAATTTGAGTGGTTATAATAAATGTTATACACTTAAATTTTAGTTATAAAAGATTAACAGAGGTAAATAGTGAAAAAGGAATTTAAAGAGATTTTTTTTAAATAACTTAATAATCAAATTTGATTTAATATGGAACCTTAAGTCTAACCTAGGAATTTAATAAAAGTTATTTCCTGAAATGAATATGTTGTATAATAAATAATGTATCTTTGAATAGATAAAATAAAATACATTTGAATTGGACTTTTGGTAATAAAGTTTATTTAACTTGAATTCATAGTTTAATTGATGTCTAAATGAATAAATGTGTAAAGAAATTTGATTGTTATATTTGCTATGATAAATATTTTATTTATGAAATTGATATGTCTTGAAAAATGAATAATTATGATTTAAATAGTTAAAATGTATTTTAACATCACTAAAACTTGATAATTGAGAATTTGGTTTTCAAATAGGAATTTTAAGTGTAACTCATTAAAGGAATATCTATTTATGAAATGGGTATTTTAAATAAAGTGTTAGGTTATGTGTTAAATTAAGAGCTAACTAAAATATGGAGCTTTTGACTTAATAAATGAAGTATAATTTGATTTGAATATTCCATTCATAAAAGTTTGTTTTAATAAGTCATAAGTTAAATGATATCCAAATGAATATTTCTGAAATTGAACTGATTTGAAATACTAATATACCTACTGTAGCATTTTATAAGTGCTACTATTTTTAAAATACAATGTTTTGGAAGTTTTATAATTGAATGAACTTAGAAATGTTACAACTTTAAAATGAATATTATTTGACCTTGAATTAAAATGGTTTAAATAAAGATTATTTTTAAAAGGTGTTATGATTTTCTAAGTATTATGTTTTTTTTAAAGAGTAACATTTCCAAAGTGTTATGATTTTAGTAGTATGATTTCCAAATGATAAACATCTCTAAATTGTTATGATTTCAAAACATTATGGTTACAAATCTATTTTCTTATTTTGTTTTTCAAACTATCTTTTGGTTGTCCTTAATTCTCTTATCTTGTTACAGAATGGAAAGGCTATTGCTTATACCAGTCTGTTTAGAAATCTTTCTGTAATTGTGACGCCCCACCTCTATACTCATAATAACAAAGAGTATTAAAAGAAATACTGTCTATTATTATGAAGAATAAGGCTGGATAGGAGCGACCATCCGTAATTGGCCTTACACTAATATTGGTTATCTCGATAGGAGTGGTATATACTTTTTATTTTTCATCTATTATTTATTTACTCCCATCGACATATCCAATTATCAGTATAAAACAAACTACGATAGTTCATAATAGTTTAGGACATTAGATATAACAATAACACAGATAATATAAATGCGGAACACAGATTAACAAAAATCTCATATATATATAACCGATGTCAGTTACAATATAGTTGACACGATACATATGATACAACTACAACTGTCGACTCTAGAAGTTATATATACAAGTACATTATCGACTAATATACATGAATACATATCATTCTATACAATGACACGACTACTACAAAACGACACTGACAACTTCAGAAGATATGAAAAGTCTTCATATCCTGAACAGCAACTCAAAGAAGAAAATCTACAACCTGAAATAACTCGGGTCTGACCCGAGTATTACATTCAAAAGAAAATAATACACGGGTCAGTCTAATTCAAACTCAGTTATTAGTGCATAGAAGCAATAATAATCAATATCAAATAGACGACAGCCACAGAAATCTCGTATATCCAACTTCTCGATAAGAGAATCGGATAATGGCAGATATAACACTAAACAGTGTAAATCAACAATCAGCAATCTCAAAATGATCAAACACATCAAATTTCTGTGTGGCTGCAGTACACGCATGCGTGTACTGCCTCGCCACTACAATAATGCCAGTGAAACACAACCCAATTCAAATGCCAACAATGACCAGACTTAAGTGAAGTGTATCAAGTCAGGGGCCATAACAATTAAAGTCGAAGAAAGGTCACACATGCCTGAGTGTACATAAAGCTGTGAACAAAGTACAACAGAGTGCAAGCAGACTTTTATAAAGAGGCAGTAGTGAACTGCAATTACCCAAGTGATGCAAGAGAACTTCAACTGGTTGATGAAACTCATGAACCAAACGACCATACTACATATATGAACATAGATTACTTGAAACTGTGGTGATATAGTGCAATGCAACATAATTTATATCAGTGGACAAGAGTGATGCCACAGCCAACATATACAACCTAGAACAATGCTACACTTCAATGATAGCTACACAATATCAAAATGCAGACAACCAAAGAAGAAAACTATCAAGTCAACACAGCAGTAAGTGATAATCCAGAGTGTATATGAACTACAGGTTACCCCATGGAAACCTCAAAAAGTATCAGACTTGAAACAGAGGCAGTTACCCAAAATCCAAGTTTTATATGCAATTGAACCATGCAGTAAATTCATGTACACTTATATAATTGTATGGAAGAAACAATACATATGTACACAGGGGGGCTGCAAACTGGAATGCCGTGATGGATCAGAGAATCAAAGAAATGCAACTTAAAATGAATCAATGAGACAGGCAAGGTCAAAGTTGCCTGTACAATAAAGGTAACATGACCAAACCCATATGAATGCAGTACAACCATAGATGTGCCACACTGAAACTGCAACCATGTACCTGGGTATCAATTTCAAACAGAAATGCATATGAACATGAAGATATGCACATGACAGTAAGCAGAGCCACAAGACCACCAAGTTCAACGGTCGAATATCATGTCAATAATACAACATGGCGATGCAGACTCGAGCATACCGCAATCAGTGAACATATATGCAAGCTAAGATTATTTGTATAACGGCCTCAATAATAAAACAGCCAAGTTCAAAACTTGATACAAGGAACTACGTGATTAACAAGTATACAAGTGAATGCACCGTGAACCAACAGTGCACTAGTGAGGTTACAAGACTCGGCACGTACATGAAAACGACAAAACAAGTGTAAAGTCGAAGCTACAATTCAAGGCCATAAGCAAATTGAAACTGCAATACAGTGAGTAAGTCAAGTAGGTCTACCAATTTCAAACCAGTGTTCAATTGTTAGAGTGATAGAAATCCCATATTTAAAGAAATCGAAATAGCAACTTCCCAAAATCAAATTTATCAAGCCTAAGCTCAAAGCAAAGTATCGCATATTTCCAGATGAATACAACCATCAAATCCGGAGTCAAAATGAAAGTTAATCCATACTGGCAAGGGAATTCGAACACCTCAAAAATCATCAAAGTCATAAACATGAATCAGTCAAAAAATCGCAAGTATCTTTTTATATGAAAATGATCAAATCAGAGAAAACAACAACATCAAAGAGACAGCGAAGAACTCGAGTGAATTTAAAACCACCAGCGATGAAACCAAACCAAACGCAAACCAAGAACTAAGTTGCACTAGATGTGAGTGATGATTAAAATCACTCACCTATTTTCGACGAACCACTCAGATTTGCTGTCGAGCGACCTCAAAGGAACAATGATCAATTAGAGCAAGAATCAAACTCGAACGACACGAATTTGAGGATCGAACAGCTCCGAGTTGAAGCTGTGGCATCTCTCAGTCGATCGAAGCCAAGCTCTAAATCCCCTTCGACGGATTGGAGCAGCCGAACGCGCTCACGTGGATGGACGATTGACGAGGCTCCACGCGAATACCCACTGATTCGATTAAGCTAAAGTCAGCACTTCGAGATATCAGGAAGCCCTAATTTTTTGGGGACGAATGAGGTAAACGAGGCCGCCACCATTTTTAATTCTTTCGTTTGTTTTTTTATTAGGTTTTTCGAATGGGAAAAGATAAAGGAGTAACGGTTTATAACTCGAGATACCCAATACAACACCCATGGGCCAACATTCAAAGCCCAAAATATTTTCTTAACCAAATGTTTAAAAGAATTCAAACTGGGTTCAAAACTCAATTTAACAATTTGCAACTGAATTAAATCGTCATTTTGATGATAATTGAAATTACAAAAATCCCGGTTGTTACAGTAATCTTTGATGATCTTTGTTACTCATCTGGATCTGAACACTGTTTTTCCATTTATAGACCGTCGGTCAAGTGAAAAGGGAGATTCAGACTCTAGAGGTTCTTTTTCGTGTTTGTGTTCTTGATTTGATCACCTCCATCTTGTTAAACTTACCTATAACAATAGTTATCAGGCGTAATTTAAATCTCCTTGTCATCTTATTTTAATCTTATTTCACTCTATCTTTTCTATGCTTTCCCATACCTCATTCCTTTTCGAGGACGAAAAGCTTTGAGTGGGGGAGAGTGTAACAACCCTGTATTTTTCAAATATTTTTAAATTGATTTTTCCAGATTCAAAAGCTTTATTTATGAAAAAGAATAAATTTTGTTATTTTAAGTATAAACTTTGATTTTGATGTGGATTTGAATTCCAAATATGACTAAATTTAATATTTCCAGAAAATGTGAATTTTGGTCAAATAGTCAAACTTTGACTTTTAAATTTAAATTTTAAATAGTTTGAAATTATAAATTTTATCTTTTATTATGAAAATAGATTTAATAACTTGAACACTACTTTTCATTTCGTTGAAAACGGAGTTAAAATGTAAAAGTTATGTACATTTCAATTTTTTTAGTATAAACTGTTTATTTAACAATTTTGTCTATTTTAAATTGTATAAATTACTTTTTCTTTGTTATATTTTATTTTAATATGTGTCAATATGTTAATTTATGTATATTTTCATCTCTAAATATTTTCAAAAATAATAATAGAATTTTTCCAAAATTTACTATGATGATTTCCTATTTTTAAAGGCTGTTTCCCTATTTTCTGCTATTTTCTTCATTAAAAATTATATGTAAATTAAATTTTAAATATTTATTTTGTGAATATATTTTTATTTTATGTTATTATTTATGTTTAGAAATATATTACAAGCTCATATGAATTTTTCTAAAATTTATTCTATTCAATTTCAAATTTTCTAGACTAGTTTACTATTTTTAGCTATTTTCTTAATTTAACTTTATATGATTGATAAATATTTATATAAATTATTATATTTTGATAAAATTTCGAAATTTTATTTGGGATTATTATCATTTCCAGAAATATAAAGTTATAACAAGGAATTAAAGATATATGAAGAGTTTGATACCTTTTGTGTGCTTAGTCCTTTTGAATTCTACCGTTTCTTTTTCAATCAATACATCTTTTATTTTATTTTTGCTGTGCTATTCCCCCAATCTTTTTCAGCTGACTTCCTCATGTTATTCACGAATTTTCAAAGCTCCTAAACCCTAAAAAAAAAATCATGGCCTCCATCTTGCAAAAAAAATTGGTAAATCCCTCTCTTCTTTCTACCTTTTCTTCCTTTTTCTATGCTATTTTGCCTTGTTTCTCTCTTCTATTTGCATGGCCTCTTCTCCATAGCCACGGCCACCACCTCAACCACCTTTTCCACCATCATATGTAACAGCTCCTCCTCTAATCCCCTCTGACCAGATCAGGCCATGGCCATCTAGATGAGCCTACACCCCAAAGCAATGTCAAAAAAACTCCAAAACAATGCACTAGTCACCACTATTACTTCACCACCTTCATCCACCACCTTAGCCACCACTATAGGCCGCCACAACCACCTTTTCCGGACCTCCCCACACCCCTCCATCTACTGTCCAGACCTGAACCATGCAAGAGCCGAGCCCCACTTGCTTTTGGATGAGCCAAAAATGCACCAAAACTCCACTTATTTTGCCTTGACCCTTTGTCTTATTCATATGTAACTCCTACCATCATCATCTCCTTGTTGCCATGCTATTTTGATGCCATAACCTGAGATTATGTCCAGCTATGGCTGAGCAAAAGATCCCCTTGGTCAAGCTCTTGAATGGTTAAAGAAAGGTCGAATCACTTTGCCCTCTGTTGCTTTTTATTTCAAGTCTTTCCGATATTGTTTTGTGTTACATATTTATGTATACATTGTCTTGTTTTTTGTTTATATGTATACAAGGCAATTATATTTGGCTCTCCACTCTCAAATCATATTCATGTTTTCGTGCCTTCAAAGATTCTGTGTTGTGTGTTTGGTCGTCATCTCCAGCTTAAACAAGTGAGTTATTCTCACCAGACAATATGTACCTATATAACTAGTAAATTGAAACCTTATGAATCTGTAGAAATATATTATCATGTTATACTTGACTATATTATGATCATATGATGTTTATACACCTGTTATATCATATGTTACTGTTATTTAATGTTATTCTATTATTTATATCAGTTATCACCATTGCAAGTTCCCTATAGACTAGAATCACTATGGGTTGAAATGATAAATACCCGAACGGACTTTAGAATAGGGAAAAATTATTATGGGCTGAAATGATAGGCCTGAACGATTTTTATTTAATTTATTTTAAATTGGGATTGCGGGTTTGAAATGATAGAACCCGTATTTTTCTTTTTTTAACTGCTGAAATGACCCTCCTATTTCTACTCTAATTTCATAAGGAATTTTTTTTAGGTAAAGAGGATATATATATAAATATATATATATATCATCCATTGCAAATATAATTCTCAGGGTCAATATCTTTTTCCAATAAACCAAATATATCCAGGATCACAATAATCAACCAATATAAATATATCAGTACATTTACAAAAATAAGCACATACATGTGAAGATGTATATGCCTCTCTTGTTTGAATCAGAGTTCTGGAAAACAAGAGGATATTGGATTGCTGATTTTTTTTGACCAAGCAATCCACTGGAAACATACACATTAGTCTGTTTATACTAACTAAGAAGTGATCAAGTAATAATCAGTAGTAAACAAGCTTTTAATATAGATGTTTGTGTTAAGCTCTGAATAGTGTCAAAATCAGTATAAAATAAAGTGGATCCTAAGTGAATGCAAGCAACATCTAGGCGTAATGGAAACGCGCCTAACTTATACACAAGAGATCACGAGTTCGAGTACTATGCTGGTTGGTTCAAACACAAATTTTTGTTTTTCATTTTTTTTTTCTTCTGTACAGTTTGCAATCTATTATCTACCTATATCTGCACATATATATATACTTTATTTTTGCCTATATTCTATCATACAAAACAACAAATCTTGCTTAATTATTTTTGAAACCCATTTCTACAACCTGGAAGGCTTTAGGATTGATATGAGTTAAGAGTCTGGTTCTTGGGTTTTGAGGATGATAGAGGTGTTTATCATTATTCAGGTTTGTATTTCTTCTTATAAGATCTGTCTGGCATTTAAAATGCATTTGGTTAAAGTCTGAGTGAAATTCAGATTCCTATTACAAGTGCAAAGGAAAAGGTGTGGTAAAATTTGCACTTAAACATGTTTATGTGCATATATATCTGCAACTATTTGGATCTGGCTTACTCTTCCCTTATTACAGATCCTTACTTAAAAAAAATATAGTACATGAGACATTTGTATGAAATAAGTTTAACTATGGAAACCTTGCAGCCATATAAAACATTTAACCTATGCCTATTTCTTTTGCATACCTATGCTATATTAGAAAATAAAACCATTTAAATTTTCTGAGAATCAACTCTCCAGATTTTCCAAAACTTAAATCCTTTCCAAAGATTCATGATTGACTAATGCATTTATAAAATGTAATCATTCAATTTTAACATGGTGTTCTTGCTAAATCTACTTACAAGATTTGATTAAAATTCTTTTTAAACATAACAGATATTTAACTTAATTCATAGTTTCCAGATACAAATCAATCTCTTAACAAAATGCCTAACAAAATATCCATCCAATATTCAATACTTAATACAAGCAGCAATTTAAATTGTCAATACATGCAGATTTCAACATTTAGGCTCTTATCTAACTAAGTTTTAGCATGCTATATCTTCTTCTCAAGGCCTTGCTCCTACTCCTACTTAGTTGCTGCAATCCCTGAAAAAGCATTTGAAGCTGCCTCATTTTAAATGAGACACCCCAGATGCCATTAGCACACTAGGGTCAGACACATGTCTGGTATGAGAAAATTCACAAAAGCAATTTGTTAATTAGGTTAAAATCAAATTAAGTACATATACATAAGGTTCTGTCCTTTGGAATCAGGCAAATACTTGTGTGCATGCTCTGTGTCATTGTGCATGTGCACACTTTAATTTTCTTTCCAGAGACTAAACGTATGAATATGGCACATACATTCAAGCATACAACTCAATCATAGACAAACAATCATTCATACCAAACAGGAAAATAACTAATATGAGATAAATCACTTATTCAATTCTCATATTTCAAATCTGGGAAAAACTCTAGTTTTCTCATCTGCTCAAGTATTATTTCCTTGGTATATTTATCTATCCTTGGTCTCATCTGCAATATTTATGAATCAATGGACACACTGTAATGAACTAATTCACTCCATTACACAAAGATCTCAGGACTTAAACAAGCCATGTGTCAACTTATGTTACTCAAGCACACAAGTCATTCCTGCAGTGTTCTTGACCCCAATTTCCTATTCAGGTTTAAGTTAATAATAACTCTTTTTATTGCTCATGGCAAAACCATTCAGTGATTCATTTCATTAGCTAAAAACATCCATAACATGGCATCTCATATTATTCATGACCATACAGAAGTAAACAAGCAAACAACCATTGGTGATTACAAGATAAGGTTCTGTATATACATATATTCATCTTGGTATTTTAAAAGGAGTTTAGGCAACTAACATTGGCTTATGGTTTCTGAGAGAGTTTTTCTTTTGCAAACATTTGTGCTTGAGTTAAACTCAAGATGACCTGGTTTCACTGAATCACAAAATTTTGTTTGCTATGCATTTTATTGAATCAGGAGCATCAGCACATAGGCAACCCTATTGCACCCCTAATTCCTTTCTATTTCAAGCCTCAGCACTTATACATGAGTATATTGCAGCTCATCATTATTTACATCTTTCTGGGTTCAGCCAAAACCAACACTACTTGCCTATTCTCAACATTTTATTTTCTGGGTATTTGTTTATATCCCTAAATATTAACATATCAGAGATCTGAGTGTATAAAACAGATATGTATACTAACAACACATAAAACTTTGTTATAATAAAACAAGTGATCAACCAAAGAAACTCAAAACATATTCAGGTTTAAATTCACAGATAAACATTCATATATGAAAATACTCTTTTAAGAAAATACTTTTAACTGGCTGCCTACATTAGGACTTATTGCCTTAGATTTTTGAGTGAGTTTTCTCACCTAGCTCTCTTCTTTGTTTCCTTAATTGATGAGCTTCTGCCCTTAGCCTCAAGCTCTCTTCCTTCCCTTGTCTTATGATTTCTGTGGTGTTGTTTTTCTTTTCTTTTTTTTTTCAAAATTCTTTTCTGAGGAGGAGAGGAGGCTGCTGCATATACATGTATATATATATACAGGGTCTCTCTTAGGGTTTTGGGTATTGGCTAAGTCCATTTTTGCCCACCAGAAAAATCATGTTATCTGCATTTTTTAAACCCAAAGTTTTACCCCTTCCCGGCTTAATTTGGGTGAAGAGAAAAGTGGTTACACATTTTTTTTTTCTAGAAATTTGCTTTTCAGAAAATACTTTTCCCCCTTGTCTACAATCATGCTAAAAATGTGACTTGATTTTTTTTTTTTTTTATTATTTATCAAATACACTTCCCAATTCTGCCTATAGTAACCTTTCTCTGTTTTCTCTTATTTTTTTTCTATTTTTAGCTTTCATGTAAATGGCATGTACTTCCTTTATTTATTTATAAGAGGATTAGTTCTTTTTATATCTCCATTCTTTTCATTTCTGTTTATATTAAAATGTGTCTGTATATTTTATTTCACTAGTTTAAACTCTAGTATTTTATTAACACACATATATATATATATATATATATATATATATCATTCTGTATTGACACACACATGCACATGTATACTTAAGAAAAACATTCAGTAGCATACATATATTTATATTTACTTATGCATTCAGCTTTTTAAAGATTTAATGTATATATATATATATATATTCCCATACATATCAATATGTATTTATTCTTAAAGTTCAGAGATTTTTAGCTTTAGTTCATGTGTATACCCTGTGCACACATGTACACACATACTGATACACTATCAAGCCATAACAATCTCCTTCCAAAATTAATTTAAAAATAAACTTAAATTTATTTATATTTTCCAGAATGAATTCCTAAAATCTTGGGTCATTACATACACCCCTCCTTTTATAAATTGTGTCCCACAATTTTCCTAAGCTTAAAATAAATTTTAAACTTAATTCAGAGAACAAGTATATTCTCTACCAAATAGATTCTTAGTTCTATACTAACTAAAAATATATTCATCCAAAATAAAGAAAACAATCAAAGATCAGAATTACCTTAATCTGAAAATAGCTTAGGATAATTCATCCTAACCTTGTCTTCTAATTCCCATGTGCAATCACTAGGATCAAGACTCCACTGTACCTTCACCAGTTTCAGAGATTTATTCCTCAACTTCTTCACATCTTTTGCCAAAATTCCCACTGGATCCTTTTCATACATCAAATTAGGATTTATCTGCACTTGGGTTGGGGTTTCAAGAATTTCTGCCTTGTCATGGACCCATCTTCTCAATTGTGATACATGAAAAA
The DNA here is from genome assembly GCA_030737815.1 of Allium fistulosum. Taxonomy (NCBI): domain Eukaryota; kingdom Viridiplantae; phylum Streptophyta; class Magnoliopsida; order Asparagales; family Amaryllidaceae; genus Allium; species Allium fistulosum. The sequence goes on along the minus strand of CM060906.1, from coordinate 714,536,351 downwards.
CATCATGTATACCTTGCATGTTTTCTGGTAATTCCAACTTATATGCCAAGGGACCAATTTTCTCCAGAATTTTGTATGGTCCAATATATCTTGGGGTTAGTTTGCCTTGTTTTCCAAACCTCAGCACATTTTTCATGGGTGAGATTTTGATGAAAACAAAATTTCACACCTCATATTCTACCTGCCTCCTTCTCATGTCTGCAAATTTCTTTTGCCTATCTTGAGCTGCTGTCATTCTTCTTCTTACCAACTCAATTTTCTCCTTGGTTTCTTGTATGTACTCAGGTCCTAAAATAGACCTTTCTCCTGTTTCTACCCAGCAAACAGGTGACAAACAGGGTTTACCATATAAGGCTTCAAATGGAGCCATTCCTATGGTGCTTTGGTAGCTGTTGTTGTATGTAAATTCAACTAGATGAAGATAATATTCCCAGTTGCCCCCAAAATCCAGTATACATGCCCTCAACATGTCCTCCAAAACTTTGTTTACCACCTCAGTCTGCCCATCTGATTGAGGATGGTTGGCGGTACTTAAACATAGTTCACTTCCCATTGCTTCTTGAAAGCTTCTCCAGAATTTTGAAGTGAAGATGGTATCCCTATCACTCACAATGGTTTTGGGAATTCCATGTAACCTTACCACTTCTTTTATAAAAATTTGAGCTAGCTTTGGTGCTGTTCTTTCTGACTTGACTGGGATGAAGTGTGCTACCTTGGTTAGCCTATCAACTATCACCCATATGCTTGTATTACCTCTCTTAGATCTAGGCAGTCCATCTATGAAGTCCATAGATATGTCTTCCCACTTCCACTGTGGTACACTAAGAGGTTGCATCAACCCTGATGGTCTTTGAGTTTCAGCCTTGACTTGTTGGCAAGTCATACATTTGGCAATGTACTTAGCTATATCAGATTTCATCCCCTTCCACCAGAAGTCTCTTTTCAAATTTTGATACATTTTTGTGTTACCTGGGTGTATGGAGTATTTACTTCTGTGATATTCATTCAATATCTCCCTCTTCAATTCTATGTCCTTTGGTACACACATCCTATTCTGGTATCTCACATAACCATCTTTATCAATGTGGTGATTCAATACTTCCTCCCCTCTTGAGAGGAGCATTCTCTTCTCTAATAAGTGAGCATCTTGTTCTTGCATTTTTCCTACCTTCAGAATTAAATCTGGTTGAAGTGTCATTAAGCTTAACTTCCCTTTATCTTCTTGTGCACCATGCATCTTCTCATTAATGTGCACACAACCATTCTCCCCAATCTCTAACTCAGTTAGCAAAAATAAATTTTTAAATTCTTCTATCATCATCATAGCCAATTTAGCATGCTGTCTACTTAGAGCATCTGCAACTTTGTTTGCTTTTCCTGGTGTATAAAGTATGTCAAAGTCATAGGCAGCTAAGAACTCCACCCATCTATGTTGCCTCATGTTCAAATCTTTTTGTGAAAACAAATATTTTAGAGACTTGTGGTCAGTGTAGAGTTCAAACTTAGTGCCTAACAAATAATGTCTCCAAAGTTTTAAAGCATATATCACAGCTGCTAATTCGAGGTCATGTGTGGCATACCTTACTTCATGGGGTTTAAGTTGTCTGGATGCATATGCAATGACTTGGCCTTGTTGCATCAACACTGCACCCAAGCCAAATCCACTAGCATTAGTGTATACCACTAATTCTTCATTTCCATGTGGTACCTTTAGAATTGGAGCATTCACCAATGCCTCCTTCAATTGTTCAAAAGACTTTTCACATTTTTCTGACCAAACAAAAGCTTGGTTCTTCCTGGTTAGGTTAGTGAGTGGTGTAGAAATTTTTGATCTTTTATAAACCTCCTATAATACCCTGCCATCCCCATAAATGACCTCACTTCACTCACAGTGCTTGGCCTCTTCCATGCTTGAATAGCCACTACTTTATTGGGGTTCACAGAAATTCCTTTGGCAGATATAACATGGCCAAGAAAAATGTACTTCCTCTTTCCAAAACACACATTTTGAAAATTTTGCCTTTAAATCTTTTTCCCTTAATCTAGACAAAACCAGGTGCAAATGATGCTTATGTTCTTCCACTGTCTTGGAATAAATCAAAATGTCATCTATGAAAATAAGCACAAACTTGTCTAAACAATCTCTAAAGGTTCTGTTCATTAAATCTACAAAGTAAGATGGTGCATTGGTCAAGCCAAATGGCATAACCAAAAATTCATACAACCCATACCTAGTGTTAAAGGCAGTGTACTTGATGCTTGATTCTTCCACCTTCATTTGATGAAAACCAGATGCTAAGTCTAGTCTAGAAAATACTTTTTCCCCTGCTAATTGATCAAAAAGATCATCTATTCTTGGCAATGGGTATTTATTTTTAATAGTTACTTTGTTTAATTCTCTATAATCTATGCAGAGTCTTAAGGAGCCATCTTGCTTCTTAACAAATACCACTGGTGCTCCCCAGCAAGAATTACTTGGTCTTATAAAACCCTTTTCTTCCAATTCTTCTAACTGTTTCTTTAATTCTTTTAGTTCATTTGGCCCCATTCTAGTTGGCTTTTTAATCACTGGGCTTGCTCCTGGAACTAGATTGATCTGGAATTCTACTGGTCTATGGTGTGGAACACCCTTGACCTCACCAAACACATCCAAATATTCATTGACTATGGGAATTTCTTCAATGGTTAGTTCACTGAAATCTTTTTCTGAGTCAACTAAATGATATAGTTTTCCTTCCTTAGCTACCTCACATAAAACTGTGATTCTCTGGCCTCTAGAATTTTGCAATGATATGGTGGATGAGTCTAAATTAATTATGGCTTTAAATTGCCTTAACCAGTCTACCCCCAATATAACACCTATATTTGGGTAATTCAAAACATATAAATTGGAAATAAAAATATTTCCTCCTATGTTTAACTCCACATCCACACAAATCATATTTAAAACACTAGAACTCCCCAATGGACTGTGTATATGCAATGGGGTTTCAACCAATATGCAATTCAGTTTTAGCATTTTAACCAATTCATAAGAAATTAAGGAGTGAGTTGCCCCAGTATCATACACTACTGTTATGGGTATGGTACAAATAAGTAATGTACCTTCCACTTGGCTATGGTTTACAGTGTTACTCTCCACTGTGGCTTTGCCTTTTCCTTCCAAATTTGCTAATTTGCCTTGCTGTTTATACTCAGGACAATTCCTCTTCATATGCCCCTCTTTCCCACATAGATAGCATTTGAAAGCTCCTCCTTTCAATTCTGGACATCTTGGTTTGATATGCCCTTCCTTTCCACACTGATGGCACGCAATTTTCTTCTTGTCTTCCTTAGCCTTGACATCTCCAGTGTTTTTGTTACTAGCCTCTTCTTTCTTCTTATCATAAGGGTGATACCTCCCCTTACCTTTCTTGTTATTATTGCTCTTAAAATTTCTGAACTTCTCCCTTTCCTTGTCATGCTGCTCCAACCTCAAAGCTAAGTCTATCACATGATCAAAAGTCTTGTCTGCATAGGGTAACATGGCTCTGCTAAGTCCTGGATTCAGACCTTTTATGTACCTATCATTTTTAGATGCCTCATCTGCCACAAGCATTGCTCCATATGTGGAAAGCCCCTCAAACTTTTGAGTGTATTCTGTGACAGTCATGGTTCCTTGTCTAAGCCTAATGAATTCTTCTAGCAAGGTAGTCTTTGCTGATGCTGGTACAAACCTTGCCTCCAACATCTCTTTAAATTGATTCCAAGTGATTTCATTCTCATTCCTTCCTGCAATGATTACTTCCCACCAGCCTAAAGCTACTCCTTTTAGCTGTCTTGAAGCCACTTGCCTCTTTCTTTGATCATCAAGTTGCATGTCATTGAAAATTCTTTCCAATGTTCTCAACCATGTTTGAATTTCCATGATACTCTCTGTCCCTTCAAAGCTTTTGCCTCCTAAATGAGTATATGTCTTAAGCAATTTTGAGAGTTCTTCATAGGGATTTTCTTGCCTTTGTCCTGCCCCATCCCTAAATGCTCTCACCAAGTCTTGCAGATTGACCATTGGTGGTGCATGGGAAGATCCTGCTCCCTGATTTGGTGGTCTCCCTACCATAGTTTGCTAATAATAATTTACATAGCTGGTTAGTTTGATATTTAGTTCCTTTTAATTTTATTTCTATCTAAGGACTTGATCCTTACTTCTACTATGTTGAATAACATAGCTCTGATACCAACTGAAATGACCTTCCTATTTCTACTCTAATTTCATAAGGAATTTTTTTTTTTTTAGGTAAAGAGGATATATATATAAATATATATATATATCATCCATTGCAAATATAATTCTCAGGGTCAATATCTTTTTCCAATAAACCAAATATATCCAGGATCACAATAATCAACCAATATAAATATATCAGTACATTTACAAAAATAAGCACATACATGTGAAGATGTATATGCCTCTCTTGTTTGAATCAGAGTTCTGGAAAACAAGAGGATATTGGATTGCTGATTTTTTTTTACCAAGCAATCCACTGGAAACATACACATTAGTCTGTTTATACTAACTAAGAAGTGATCAAGTAATAATCAGTAGTAAACAAGCTTTTAATATAGATGTTTGTGTTAAGCTCTGAATAGTGTCAAAATCAGTATAAAATAAAGTGGATCCTAAGTGAATGCAAGCAACATCTAGGCGTAATGGAAACGCGCCTAACTTATACACAAGAGATCACGAGTTCGAGTACTATGCTGGTTGGTTCAAACACAAATTTTTGTTTTTCATTTTTTTTTTCTTCTGTACAGTTTGCAATCTATTATCTACCTATATCTCCACATATATATATACTTTATTTTTGCCTATATTCTATCATACAAAACAACAAATCTTGCTTAATTATTTTTGAAACCCATTTCTACAACCTAGAAGGCTTTAGGATTGATATGAGTTAAGAGTCTGGTTCTTGGGTTTTGAGGATGATAGAGGTGTTTATCATTATTCAGGTTTGTATTTCTTCTTATAAGATCTGTCTGGCATTTAAAATGCATTTGGTTAAAGTCTGAGTGAAATTCAGATTCCTATTACAAGTGCAAAGGAAAAGGTGTGGTAAAATTTGCACTTAAACATGTTTATGTGCATATATATCTGCAACTATTTGGATCTGGCTTACTCTTCCCTTATTACAGATCCTTACTTAAAAAAAATATAGTACATGAGACATTTGTATGAAATAAGTTTAACTATGGAAACCTTGCAGCCATATAAAACATTTAATCTATGCCTATTTCTTTTGCATACCTATGCTATATTAGAAAATAAAACCATTTAAATTTTCTGAGAATCAACTCTCCAGATTTTCCAAAACTTAAATCCTTTCCAAAGATTCATGATTGACTAATGCATTTATAAAATGTAATCATTCAATTTTAACATGGTGTTCTTGCTAAATCTACTTACAAGATTTGATTAAAATTCTTTTTAAACATAACAGATATTTAACTTAATTCATAGTTTCCAGATACAAATCAATCTCTTAACAAAATGCCTAACAAAATATCCATCCAATATTCAATACTTAATACAAGCAGCAATTTAAATTGTCAATACATGCAGATTTCAACATTTAGGCTCTTATCTAACTAAGTTTTAGCATGCTATATCTTCTTCTCAAGGCCTTGCTCCTACTCCTACTTAGTTGCTGCAATCCCTGAAAAAGCATTTGAAGCTGCCTCATTTTAAATGAGACACCCCAGATGCCATTAGCACACTAGGGTCAGACACATGTCTGGTATGAGAAAATTCACAAAAGCAATTTGTTAATTAGGTTAAAATCAAATTAAGTACATATACATAAGGTTCTGTCCTTTGGAATCAGGCAAATACTTGTGTGCATGCTCTGTGTCATTGTGCATGTGCACACTTTAATTTTCTTTCCAGAGACTAAACGTATGAATATGGCACATACATTCAAGCATACAACTCAATCATAGACAAACAATCATTCATACCAAACAGGAAAATAACTAATATGAGATAAATCACTTATTCAATTCTCATATTTCAAATCTGGGAAAAACTCTAGTTTTCTCATCTGCTCAAGTATTATTTCCTTGGTATATTTATCTATCCTTGGTCTCATCTGCAATATTTATGAATCAATGGACACACTGTAATGAACTAATTCACTCCATTACACAAAGATCCCAGGACTTAAACAAGCCATGTGTCAACTTATGTTACTCAAGCACACAAGTCATTCCTGCAGTGTTCTTGACCCCAATTTCCTATTCAGGTTTAAGTTAATAATAACTCTTTTTATTGCTCATGGCAAAACCATTCAGTGATTCATTTCATTAGCTAAAAACATCCATAACATGGCATCTCATATTATTCATGACCATACAGAAGTAAACAAGCAAACAACCATTGGTGATTACAAGATAAGGTTCTGTATATACATATATTCATCTTGGTATTTTAAAAGGAGTTTAGGCAACTAACATTGGCTTATGGTTTCTGAGAGAGTTTTTCTTTTGCAAACATTTGTGCTTGAGTTAAACTCAGGATGACCTGGTTTCACTGAATCACAAAATTTTGTTTGCTATGCATTTTATTGAATCAGGAGCATCAGCACATAGGCAACCCTATTGCACCCCTAATTCCTTTCTATTTCAAGCCTCAGCACTTATACATGAGTATATTGCAGCTCATCATTATTTACATCTTTCTGGGTTCAGCCAAAACCAACACTACTTGCCTATTCTCAACATTTTATTTTCTGGGTATTTGTTTATATCCCTAAATATTAACATATCAGAGATCTGAGTGTATAAAACAGATATGTATACTAACAACACATAAAACTTTGTTATAATAAAACAAGTGATCAACCAAAGAAACTCAAAACATATTCAGGTTTAAATTCACAGATAAACATTCATATATGAAAATACTCTTTTAAGAAAATACTTTTAACTGGCTGCCTACATTAGGACTTATTGCCTTAGATTTTTGAGTGAGTTTTCTCACCTAGCTCTCTTCTTTGTTTCCTTAATTAATTGATGAGCTTCTGCCCTTAGCCTCAAGCTCTCTTCCTTCCCTTGTCTTATGATTTCTGTGGTGTTGTTTTTCTTTTCTTTTTTTTTTCAAAATTCTTTTCTGAGGAGGAGAGGAGGCTGCTGCATATACATGTATATATATACAGGGTCTCTCTTAGGGTTTTGGGTATTGGCTAAGTCCATTTTTGCCCACCAGAAAAATCATGTTATCTGCATTTTTTAAACCCAAAGTTTTACCCCTTCCCGGCTTAATTTGGGTGAAGAGAAAAGTGGTTACACATTTTTTTTTTCCAGAAATTTGCTTTTCAGAAAATACTTTTCCCCCTTGTCTACAATCATGCTAAAAATGTGACTTGATTTTTTTTTTTTTTTTTTATTATTTATCAAATACACTTCCCAATTCTGCCTATAGCAACCTTTCTCTGTTTTCTCTTATTTTTTTTCTATTTTTAGCTTTCATGTAAATGGCATGTACTTCCTTTATTTATTTATAAGAGGATTAGTTCTTTTTATATCTCCATTCTTTTCATTTCTGTTTATATTAAAATGTGTCTGTATATTTTATTTCACTAGTTTAAACTCTAGTATTTTATTAACACACATATATATATTTATATATATATATATCATTCTGTATTGACACACACATGCACATGTATACTTAAGAAAAACATTCAGTAGCATACATATATTTATATTTACTTATGCATTCAGCTTTTTAAAGATTTAATGTATATATATATATATATATTCCCATACATATCAATATGTATTTATTCTTAAAGTTCAGAGATTTTTAGCTTTAGTTCATGTGTATACCCTGTGCACACATGTACACACATACTGATACACTATCAAGCCATAACAATCTCCTTCCAAAATTAATTTAAAAATAAACTTAAATTTATTTATATTTTCCAGAATGAATTCCTAAAATCTTGGGTCATTACAACTGCGGATTGAAATGATACATATCCGTATCACATGACCTAGGTTAGAAAATTATATACAGGCCCGTGGTTATTTTATAAAGTGTTTTGGATATTTTTAAGTATTTTAAAAAAATTATAAATTTATGAAATTTGATTTAAATAGATTTTGAAATGTTTTAAATTAAAGAAATTATGATTTTTTTTCCATGTGTTAAAAATGTAATTAATGAATGGTTTAACTAGATTTTTGAAATATAACTTAAGTTGGAAATTTGGAATTTTGGTTAAAAATGATATTTAAGTTATATAAATAAAATGGATATTAAATTTTATTTGGAAATGGTAAATATGATAATTTGATTAAATTTGAATTTAAGTGATTTATTAAAGTATTATTGATTTTTCTATGAATTTAAGTGGTTAAATAAGTGAATGTTTAAAAGTGATCTTTTAAAATATAACTTGACTAGGAAATGTGAAATTTGGTTTTAATTAAAGGGTTAAGTTAATTAAATAAAATTGGAAATTTAGTTAAATTTGTGAAATGGTAATTTAAATTTGAAGTGTTAAGTTATTTGTTGAAATGTGAAGAATTGGAAACTTTTACACTTAAATTTATTAAGTAAATTGTTGAAAATTGGATTTTATTATAAGAAAATTATTATGAAAAGATATATGTTAAACGATATGTAAATGAACATTTTAAATGTTAAAATATAATTTTTAAAATGTTTATGTGTTTTAAATTAAAGTTATTTAATTGCTGGAAATACACTAACACCTGAAATTAACTTTTAATAGGAAATGCTATAGATTCTGTATTGAACTAAAATTGTGTAAAAAGAGCTATTACAGCATTTCTGAAATGCTGTAGTTGCTGTAATTGAACTTATAGGCTAATATTGAACTCAGGTCTATTATAGCATTCTCTGGAAATGCTATAATGGTCTGTAGTCTTTGCTGAAACCAAATTGAACCCTTGTTTTGAAATCTGAACTACCGCAGCACTTCTGAAATACTGTCTTTTCTGTTTTGAACTATAATTCAACTAAAACTGAGTTTTGACAGCAGTTTTAAGTGCTGTCTTTACTGAATTAAAAATGTTTTCAAATATAACCTATAGCAGTTGTTTTTAAATGCTGTGAAATGCTGAAATTTTAATAATTAGGGTTTTTGACTTAGTAAACGAACTTAGAATGGTTTGAAACTTTGGAAATTGAATACTTGATTTGAAAATATAATAATTACACTTTTAAAAGGTTTAAATGAATTATTTTGATTGGAATATAAACTATTTAAAGGTGATTTGAAATGATAGTAAATGAACGATATCTTTGAATTTAAAAGGTATTTAAAGTTGAACATTTGGATTTGAACTGATAGGATATTTTATTTTATTAAAATGATTTGAAATTAAGTTTTGTAAGGATATGATATTTTATTATATTAAAATGATTTGAGATGAAGTTTTGAAATGATATGAAAATTTAAATATATGGAAATGGTTTGGAATTGATTTAATCTTTATTTTGATAAAGATATGGTTTGAAATGATATTTTATTTTGAAGTAAAGTATTGTTTTTAAAAGTTATAACCACGGGTTATAATAACGATTGGTTAGCAAAGAGACCGGGATCAGATATGGACATACTCTCTGTCGATACCGAAAACCACTTTGACAACCGTGTACGCGGTGGAGATTCCAGAATGAAGTAGGATGGTGGCGACGTTCTTAAGGTATGTTACGTGGACCCAACTCCCGTGAGTTGGCATAAGGTGGCTAAAACAGGAGCGATCTCGGACCAGTGAGGTAGCACCTCTTCTCGGACACATTTCTTCGATATTATACTCTTACTTGTGATTGATTAGATGGCCATCCTTCGATTTGGGAGTGTTGTTCGAGGTGAAACAGTAGTGGCTGCTATGCGTATCCATCAGTCCGTCTACCCTAGCATTGCCTAGTTGTGCCGTGTCACCTACCATATCGAGCTTTACTACGATTATGATTTTAAGATCCGACCGCGTTAAGGTTCTCCATCCCCTTAACGCTATTTTCTATATGATTATACTTTACTTATTTAGACACTATTATAATATCAAATATTACTACATAGTAGATAGTTTAACGGATCCTTAGAGGATGGGCGGTCCCAAGCATCTTCTAAGTTACTTGTACCTTTATTACAGTTCACTTGAGTTGGTTTACATTATATAAGTATATATTGTCCTGACTTGAGTGTTTTGTGTTTTGCTTTACGCTCGGGTCAGCCTGAGTTATTCACAGATTTGGATTTCCACTCTCTTGGAGATTTGAATCGCTGGAGATTATCTGCTTGTCATGTCCTATCTATTTCAATTCTGTTGTTCTACTCAGCTTGTACTGGGTTATTTTATTGAGACTTTTGTTGTACTCTATTTCTTCTGTTGTATCTTATGTAACTCTGACATATTTAGATAGTAGCTTCATGAACTACTATTTCTTTTACTTCCGCTGCATTATTTTACTCTGTGTCTGTGATCTGTGATTATATTTATTTACTGTATATTCTGAGATTTGCCAAATTTTATTTACAACGCGATATTTTGAGCAATTCAACTCCGGCATGTGTGTCTGCCTATGCACTTATAATGGATGCAAATGGTTGAAAATATCGGGTCGTTACAGTCGATAAGGGGTCCTTGGGGTTGTCGACAAGCCTAAGTTATTTTTGATAATTTGTTATTCTTTGAAAATAACTTCTATCTTGTATTAAAACTATTTTAAACTTTATAAATATACTTAACTATAGTTAAAATACATAAATAAGTATAGAGAATAATATTTTGGTATATATAAAATTTTACTATAATTTTATATTTAAATCTAAGTATAAATATTAAAATTTAAATATATTATAATTAAAAGATAGTTTAAAACCAAGGATAATTTGATATTGAAAATAAAGATTATTTTGAGGCTAAAAGTATTTTAAAACCAGGATAGATGTTTTTGATTTAAAAAGGAAGATTTTGAAATCATTTTGAAAACAAGATATAATTTTGTAAAACATTTGAATAAAAGTTAGTGGATACAAAACAATGTTACACTAGATTTTTCGTAGGTTCCATCCTACTTAGGGTTCCATCCCTTTAACGGGCTCGAAGTGGATTCCATTCCACGAATAAAATGGATTTTAAGATGTTAGTGCTTTTCTAGGAGTTTTAACAAAATTCCTAACTAAATTACTTATCTTGAAATCTTGAACTCTTGATAATCTTGATACTCATGAGTCTTGAATCTTGATATCTTCGATCTTGAGTTCATCAGTTCTTGAATCTCTATACTGTACAGTATTCATTCTTTGGTACCTGTATATATATCCTGCATATACATATATATCTAAACAATAATGTTAGTATTTATATTTTATAATATTATTCTAAGGTTGTTGTCATCAAAACCAACTTCTCAGGGACTAACAACCGTATCTCCCAACCTGTAAGCCCAAAAAGCTATTATGACCACTTTACCAAAAAATCATCATATCTTTCTAATGGAAGCAACCTCGGACCTAATTTGGCACCTATCAAAAGTTATAGCCGTCATATGTTTTTAGGAGTAAAATTATCCAATAAAACTTCTATTGGTCAAAAATCAACATTTCCAGAAGTAAGACTGCCATATGAACCAATATGAATTTAAAAATAATATTTTAACGATCCTTCATATATAAAATATGGATCATTACATTCTCCCCCTTTAGGCTTTTAGCCCCCGAAATCGCCAACACAATGAAGGAAAAGTCAGACATAGTTAGCCCGCATGTCTAAGAACTAAGCAAGCATGTCTAATATCAAACACACACACATAAGCAAGAAATAATATCTATGCCTAGAATGCATGATACTAAACTACTCTATATGAGATCGAAAGTGAAAGTAAAATGCAACAAACAGAAAGTCTCACCAAGTAAAGAGGTCCGGATACGTAGTTCTCATGCTTTCCTTGGTCTCCCAAGTGCAATCGCTCTTACTTTTACCCGACTGAACCTTCACCAACTTCACCATCTTCCTCCTAAGCTGCTTTGTATCACGTTAAACGATATGATTGGGCCTACGAGGTCTCAAAGATTCTATTTCAATCTCATTTAACCGATCCGGTATATAATCATGCCTGATTGTGTACAAATATTCGCAAATGAGAAACATGGAACACTTTATGCACGTTCACCATCTTCCAAGGTAAGTCGACTCTGTAATCTAGATTCTTAATCCTCTCGAGTAGTGGAAAATGACCTATGAATCTTAGTGCCAACTTCCCCTTAATACCACATCGAGCGACATTCGATAGCGGAGAGATCTCAACAAACACCATACCATCGACAGAGAACTCTATATCAAATCTTCTCTTATCAACATAGCTCTTCTACCTATCCTAAGTAGCTTTAATTCATTGTCGAATGATCTTTATCTTCTCCGATGTTTCCTTGATCGTATATGGCCCCAATATCAATTTTCACCTTCTTTCAACTAACATAACGGAGCATTACATGGTCGACCATATAATGCCTCAAATGGTGCCATACCGACGCTAGACTGATAACTGTTGTTGTATGCAAACTCTACTAAATCAAGAGAGCATCCTATAAGCCGTCAAAGTCAAGTATGCATGCCTGGAAGAGATCCTCTAAAATGCAATCTAACCTCTCAGTCTCCTCATCAGTCTGAGGATGCTAAGCTGTACTTAGATGCAACTCCGTCTCCGATGCCTGCTGTAATATTTTCCAAAACCCACTAGTGAACAATGGGTCTTGGTCACTCATAATGCTCTTTGGCACACCATGGAATCACGCTATCTACTTTACTTATAACTCGACCAATTTAAATGTCGTTCTAATAGACTTTGTGGGTATGAAACGAGCACTCTTCATCAATCTATTGACTATGACCCAGATACTATCATGCACTCCTTTGGTACTTGGCAATCCATCGACGAATTCCATCAATATTTATTCCCACTTCCACTTGAGAATCTTAAGCGGTTGCAACAAATCACTTGGCTTCTCTATTTTGCCTTAACCAACTGGCAGTTCATACATCTCGAGATGAATATCCCACGGTCCTTCTTCATCCACTTCTAATGAAATGTTTGCCTTATATCATGGTACATTTTATTACCTTTAGGATGTATAGTTAATCTCGAATGATAACAACCTCGTAGCACCCACCCCTCAACCCATCGACATTAGGCACAAACAATCTCCCGTCCTTAAGGAGCCAACTATCTCGATCGATTCTCTACTGCTTCATCTCCTCAAACTCAACTCCTTCCTTTAACTTAGTCATGATATCTTCTAGTCTAGAATCATACCTATGATTAGTACCGATTTGGTCAATCAAAGTACATTTGGTGGTCAAACTAGCAACATATCTCGCTCTACTCACATCGAGGTCTAAAGTCATAACCAATGATAAACTCAAGCTGCTTCCACTCTAGGAACATCACTACCAAACTTGCATGTATTGTATTCAGAGCATCATCGATTGCATTTCCCTTAGCAGATGTATAGCGAATGTCAAAGTCGTAGGAGGCTAGGAAATCTAATCATCGATGTTGGCCAAGGTTAAGATCCTTTTGTGAGAAGAGATATTTCAATGATTTGGGATCCATGAATAGCTCAAACCTCTCTCCTAATAGATAGTGCCTCCAAATCATCAAAGAGAGTATTATTGTCGCCAACTCCAAATCATGAGTTGGGTACTTCATCTCATGCAATTTCAGATTTCAACTAGCATATGCGATAACTTTTCCTCTCTGCATCAATATAGTAGCTAGTCAAGTAGCACAGACATCTATAAATATTGTTAACTCGTCATTCCCACTTCAAATGGCTAACAGCAGTGCACTCATCAACCATTCCTTCTAACTCATGAACGCATGCTCGCACCTCGCGTCCCAAACAGAAATTTGATTCTTTTTCGTCAAGTTGGTTAACATTGCTGCTACCTTAGAGAATTCCTTGATAAGACATCTATAATATCCCACAAATCCAAAGAAACTTCTTCCATCTGTAGTGTTTTTAGGTCAATCCCAATTTTGGACTACCACTACTTTCGCAAGATATACAGTAGTGTCCTGTTTAAAGAAAATGTGACCCTAAATCATACTTCCATCCCCAAGAGTTACACTTAGAAAACTTCTCCTTCAATCGGTGCTTTCTCAGTGCACAATCTTGAATAGCTCATCATGTTCTTCCTCTTTACTTGAATAGATAAGGACACCATCCATGAACACAAGCATAAACTTATTCAGCCGATTCTTGAAAACGTAGTTCATGAAAGCCACAAAGTATTCTGGTGCATTAGTTGGCCCGAAGGGCATAACCAACCACTCATAAAAACATAAGGGCATACGAAATGCAATAATTGATCACACTCCTTCACCACTCTTAGTTGGTGGAACCCCATTACCAAATCCAACAGAGAATATACTATAGCACCATGAGCAAATTCAACAAATCATCAATACATAGGAGCGGATACTTGTTCTTCTTCGTCACCTTGTTCAACTTAAGGTAGTCAACACACAACCTTAATGAGCCATCCGCATTCGTGGCGAACAATGTAGGTGCACCCCACTTAGATATGCTCCTACAAATTAATCCTTATTTGAATAGGCCATTCACTTACACCTCTAGTTTCTTCTGCACTTTAGGCGTCGTATGCCTCAATGGCATAATTACCAGCTTGGGATCCTTCACCAAGTCAATATGGAACTCGATGTCTCTATCACTATAAGAAAAGCTAAAAATAACGGTAGATTGTCGTGATGGAATTTTCTATTGCAAAATTTGCGATGGATTTTCGAGTGAATTGTAAGGGATAATTTTAAGTTTTTCCTATTTCAAATTCTTTTATGTTATCACTGACCACTTATTATATCTGCCACTAAACCTTGCACATTGCATCAATTTACCAATAGAAATTTTGGATACCAATAATTAAGGCAGATTACTAATGCTTACATTTCAAAGCCGTTTTGTAGCGGATTTCTAAGGCATTTGCAAAGGGCACTTATGTTATTTTTTATCAGTATAAAATTTTAAGGAGTTTATCCCAATTTAACCACGATGAATTTTTGTAAAAAAATATGTTTAATGATTAATAATTGATAATTAATTATTAATATTTAATATCTAACAATTAATAATTGCTATTATATAATTATTATTAAATATTAATATAATTACCATTAATACTTAATAATTAATAAGTAATAATTGACATTTAATAATTAGTATTGATTATATAATAATTAATAATTACTATTAAATAATTAAGAAGTAATAATTAATATTTAAGATTAATATTCAATATTCAATATTTAATAATTATTTTTTAATAATTAATTATTAATAAGTAATCTTTAATAATTAAGAAGTAATTTATTATTTAGTATGTAATATTTAACAATTATAATTGATATTTATATTTATATTTAATGTTTCAAAAAAATTATAATTTTGAAATTTCCTAAAATAAATTTAAAATATTCATAAAATTTAAAAGTGAAAATTTGAAATTTTCATAAAATTCAAATTTTTTTTGAAATAAGTTAATTTTTTATAAAATATTCAAAGTTTCATAAAATTCAAACGCCATTATTGTTTTGGTCAGCTAAATAATATATATTTTTATAATTTTTTAGGAAAATAAGATTACATCATTTTGAGCATTTGATTTCTGGGATGGAGATGTCGTTTGCACATTTGAGCAACGTTCCTTATAAAACTACACATACTGCTTAGGCAGCAATCCAAAGCAACATATAGAAGC
The DNA here is from genome assembly GCA_030737815.1 of Allium fistulosum. NCBI lineage: Eukaryota > Viridiplantae > Streptophyta > Magnoliopsida > Asparagales > Amaryllidaceae > Allium > Allium fistulosum. The sequence goes on along the minus strand of CM060906.1, from coordinate 714,520,556 downwards.
AAATCTCAACCATCAAACCACCATCCAATCATCATATTTATTTAGCAGCGGATCCATTGGGTTTTCCACAAATTTACTGCTAAAACATTTGCCCAAAATTTTCACTAAACAAAATTGTGCAAAATATCCTAATCTAAAGAAACAAAATTTATTCTACCAAAATACCCCCATTATTCGACATATTTATTAAATTAGGTAAATACCCTAATCTCAGTAAACAAAATCAATTTACTTACAACTAATGTTTGGAATGTTATCGGTTGATTTGGAACATATGAGTGTTCGACTAACCGATTAAGGAGAAATTTGAGTTGCACTTTCTATCTGATGTGTTAAGGATGCACTACTTGGAGATGTGACTATTGAGATATAATATTCAATGCTGGAGTCATAAAATTTCTAAATTGCATTTGCTTGAGATGCTTGGTTTGACGTCGTAACTATAGCAAATGGGATGAGACTTTTGCCGACGTCGGCCTAAATTTCTCATACGAATTGTTGCTGCAATGTGAAATTTACAGACCTTGTGATTAAAGAAACCATCCACCACTAGTTTGTACACATGCCAACAGGTTGGGAGCAGAAAGTAATGATGTACAAGAGGACTGAACTACTAAACAAGCTGCATTGATGGTACACAAGTTTAGGGGCTATGCCAACAGCACTCAAAATGCAAAAGGGAGTTGCTGGACACATAGAGGAACATGTTGCATAATGGTGCATGCAATGAACATCCTGGATACAAAAAGGTAGCACAATTGAACAAACACGCATTTCCTAAAGATGTTTAAGGAGCCATTGAAGAGGTCCACGGGCGTGAGTGAATCATAAGAGGTAGCATGAGTTGACAGAAGGGGCATGCAACAGCAGAAATGTGCCAATGAGTGAAAAGAATTGTGCTCCATGGAGTGAGGTAGAGTATTATGCATGAAGTGAGGTAGAGTTCCGCATTTTAGTGTAGCTTGAAGTTGTTGCTGGGGGTACAAGGCTTGTTGAAGTAGCATGTGCATGGAGTTGTTGAAGTGTAAGTATTGCTTGATAGAAATTGCATGTAAACAGCCTGATATGGGTTAGCAAGTAAAGCATCGAGTTATTGTAAAAGCATGACCATATATGAGGGTAACAAATGAAGTAGCAAGTGGAACATTATGATTTGCTATGATGTATCTAAGAAAATTAACTACTAGGTGAGGAGTTTTAGGAAATAGTTGAGTTAGACTAGATTATGAAAGCATAAGATGAAATTGGTAGATATTTGAATTGTAGTCATGAATTTTTTCCTTTGCACTACCTTTTTTTCAGACTTTGTTGAGTAGTGTTAATTTCGTTTTTGTATATTGTATGGTTTGATGCTTGTGGTGTTTGGGATCCGACTGAAGATACTGAAGTCTTGTTGTTGGAGTTTTGATGACATGATCCGAAATATGAGTTGAGGTGTTTACAACTTTCTGCTAACACGGTACTAATGAAATTACAGTTACCGATGGAATGGAAAGAGATACCAGTGAAAATTACAAACAAAACCGCTGATAATACATCACAGATAATGGCAAGTGGTTACACAAAAATTACAAAATACATCGCTAAACCTTCACAAATTAGTGTGTGGTTAGCAAAAAAAGCTTGTTAAATCCTGTCTCTAATCTCATGCTATATAACTAGAGTTTACCGATGACTATTTATTAAAAATAATTTTACATAAAATATTTTTTATATGGATGTTAGGAAAACATCAGTGATTTCATGCTAAATTCCACCGCTAAATTGACATTAGATTAATGACTATGAATTTACCGATCTCGTCATACCATCGTAAATCCATTGGGTAAATGCAATTTAGCGACGATTTAGCGATGCATTTAGCTATTGCAAAATAAAGGTTTTCTTCTAATGTGCGACAGTAATCCGGTCACCTCCTTGAATATGTTTGGATACTACATCGCTATCAGTACTGATGACAAATCATCGTGCGCGATATCGAGCAAATATAGAAAGCTAACCCTCACCCCATCATCTAGTAGGAAGCTCAACACAACCCTCCACTCATTGTTCATCCCAATCGTCACCATCAACCTCTTACAAACCACCATGACTCCACATCTTTGAAGCTAGTCCATCCCCAATATAGTACTGAACCCCATAACTATATCATGAAAAATCATAAACAAACTAGTTGAACCACACATAGGATTCGACACGGTTATTGGTCTAACTAGCTACTGTCTTAGGTTTCAATCCCAATCTATCTACTGAGTCACTAGATAAATTGGAATGTGAAGCCTCGATATCAAATGAAATATGTACAAGTATACTGGAAATAGAAAGCATACCATGTACATTGACACTCTTTCCCTTATCCTTCGTCGATAGAGCACTCAACGAAGTAGGAACATCGTTCAAAGCATAAGCAAACACAACATGCTTGTTTTTCAGCAGTTCTAGACAACCCTTCTTGATTTGCATAGGCTTGGTGCAGTTATAAAAATTGTTCTCTGCACTTTTGTAGCTGTTTATAAGATGACCCTTCTCTCCGTACTTAAAGCATGTATGGTCCTAATTGCCCTTCTTCTAACCATCCTTGCTTTGAATCTACTTCTTTCCTTTGTTGTTCTATTTTCTCTTCTCATCGGCACCAACTTACAGTTTGGACTCTTTCTTTGGAACAATAGCATCCTTAGGCTTTGGCTAAAGACTCGCATGCCTCAAAGCTCTCTCAACTACCTTCTCGAAGCTCTCATCAATATGGTCGATTATCCGCTAACCAAGATAGTCATTCAGCCTAGTAATTAAATTTGTATTCTTTTTCAATGGAGTGTCAATAAAGGGCATCCCATACTTTGAAAGCATATCAATATTTGCCACATACTTTGGGATGGATAAGTCTCCTTACTTCAAATCAACAAATTTTCTAAAAAAATCTGACTTTTGAGCCGCTAGTTTGAACTTCTCCTCGAATCTAGCTTTAAACTCCTCCTATGCAAGCAGATGCTCGAAAGTAGCTATTTTCATAGCATTCCCCAATTCATAGCTCTGCTCTGAAGATGTCTAGAGGTCAACTTTCTCTTCATATCATCTTCTAACTCCAAGTCCTCAAAGATGTGTTTGCAGGTGTACAATAAATCCTACACTTCGATGGCCGACTCCAATCCATTAAACGGCTTACCACCAAGACTAGAATAGTCTTTGTTTAACTCAGTAGAGTCTGCCCTCGACGCTTGCACTGAAGCACCACCACCCATAGCACTTGGAGCAACTACTTAAGGATTCTGCATAATGTCCCTTGTTAACCTTCCTTTTGGGCAAGGCAGTACACAGGCGGATTTAACCCAATAGACTTCACAATTATCAAGGTTGGAATATCATAGACTTGATTCAGATGGATGGATGGACAATATATTATGGATAATAAATATGAATATGAATATGAAGCCAGTAGTAGGCATGGTTGATGGATAAATGACGTAGGGTAATTGGAATATGGATTTTGGCAAGAGATGAGTTGGTTAGGGTTTACTTCGAGTCGCTAAAGGGATTGTTTCGGGTTAGGAAAGCATTTACTTCGGGTCGGCGGTTGGTCAGCTTTGGGTCGGCTATAGGAACAAGCTCGGGTCGGCATATTTGCTTGGGGTCGGCATTGCTTGGGGTTGGTGTTGGAAATACTTCGGGTTGGCATGTTTGCTTGGGGTCGGCATTCATTTCGGGTCGGTGTTGGAAATACTTCATGTCGGCATGTTGAGTACTTCGGGTTGACATATGGCTATGGGTCGGTGTTGAGGAGAGGTTGCATCAGGTCGGCGTATTGAAGCTACTTCGGGTCGGCATTGCTTGGGCTTCGAGTCAGCAAGGGTTTGGTCGCATCAGGTCGGCATATTGGAGCTACTTCGGGTCGACCACAACCTTACTTCGTTCATCATCAAAGTTACTTCGGGTCAGCATCAAGGTCGCTTTGTGTCGGCATGTTATCTACTTCAAATTGGTATAGATGGACGAGTTTGGCTCAACGGTCGCTATGGTGGGCCCATGTAGATGAGAAGGCCCTGTAGCCGGAGTTTCGTCTATAAATACAACAGGCGTGGCTTTAGAAAAGGCGATCTTCACTTTGTTTCTCTACATCTTCCACCTATAGGCTACTCTACCATTTATATTTAGAAATTCTAGATTGTAACTATAATCAAATTTCTGATAATAAAAATGATTTTTCTAAAGTGGACGTAGGCCGGAGTTAGCCGAACCACTATAAATCTTGTCTTTTTTACTTGCTTTCATTTTAATTTTGGTTATTCTTCATATTATATTCTCTACATATACTCTATCTGTGATCTATGACTGGATATTGGTGCTTTCACTTATAATTGGGTGTTGGTGGTCAATTTTGACGCCAACATTTTGGTGCTTTCATTAAGAAACGATAGCACTCAGGAATCTGGAAGTTAGGATCTTGGATTTGGAAGCTTGGGAATTTGAATCTAGGAAGCAATGACTAGGCAATCAACGAGGAGATAGAGAACAGAAAGGAGCCATCATGAAGGAAGTCAGGAGGCTTCCTCAGGAGCTAATCAGACCTTAATATATATTACTAGAGACGAGATGGAAAGGATGCTGAAAAGGTAGGAGGATATGATGCAGACCTACTCCGACAGATTGGACAAGCTGGATTGCAAAACTAAGGGAATAGAGCAGTAGGAAATACTGGAAATGTGGATCATGAAGTTGGAGCAGCAAGAGCAGAGGAAGTTCAGAATCGGAATCAAGGAAGTGGAGCAACCAAGATATGGGATAGAGTGGAGCCATCGGGAGCAGCCCCTGAGCTTGGGGGCATGCCCCTGGATTATATTGGCCCAATTCCAGGCAGCATACCAGGTGGTGTTGTGCAGTTTGACATTGATAGGGAAATGATTGCTTATCCAGAAGAGAAGATTTCAGGATTCCCTTGCAGACTCGGGGGGTAGGTTGGAGACAGCGAACAAAGACTACCGCTTGGTGATAACGAAAGGTTGGCGGAAATGGTCAGACGGGCCATGAAAGGAGGATTGATGAATAGAGATTTGGAGGATGTGAATAGGAGCCCCTTCGCTCCTACAATTAGGCAAGCTAGGAATCCATCGGAATTAAAACTACCAACGCTGGAGACATATGATGGAAGGAGGGATCCCGCTGTTCATCTGACAAGGTATATGAGGCACATGTAGGTACTGGGGGCATCGGAGGAGGTCATGGAATGGTGTTTCCCTTTTTATTTGACAGATGTAGCAGCACCATGGTTCAGACAATTGGAAAGCGGCTCTATTGGAACATGGACAGAATTGATCGAAAGGTTTATGAGGCAGTTTAGAGTTCACATCTCGAGACCCAAGAATATGATGAGTTTGGCAACACCGAAGCAGAGGACTGGAGAGTCCCTTAGGAGTTTTCTAACATGGTTTAATGCTGCGGCGGCATCGGTGGATTATCCAGATCCATCCATGGTTTTTATGGCAGTTGTATCTAGCATTGCTGATGGCATGGAATTCAAGGATTCATTAACACGGGATCCACCTATGGATTTAGGAGAGTTTTACCACGAAGCAGAAAGGTTTCTACGACAGGAAGACGCAAAAGCTGATAGAGAGGAAGGAGAGGAAGTTGAGGTTTATGCGGTGAAAGGCGGAGATTCGCCCGGGAAAGATTCAAACAAGGATAAATGAAAACGAAAAGCAGAGAATAGCTTTGATGGACCGAAGCGGCCACGAAAGGAACCGAGATTCACCTCTTACGTGGAATTGACTGAAACCTTAGAACGGATATATCTCGACACTAGGGAGCAGATTCCCTATCGAAGGCCAATTAGGAGGGAGCCCACCAATAATGAAAGGAAATCAGATAAATACTGCCTGTTCCACGAGCTAGGCGGCCATAGTACAAACGATTGCAGGCACTTGAAGGATGAGATCGAGAGACATATCTGAAACAGTGAGCTATTACAATACATAAAAAGGCGAGCAGCAGCGATGGAACATGAGCGACAACCATCTACATTAAACGAAAACGGCCTTTGATCGAGGCGTCAACTTGTCATCAGTTGATCGGAATGGCAAAGAATAAGTAATAATCTCTGGAATAAAATGGCTAAGTCACTTACACATGTACGGGATCGCAAAAGGTCCTTAGGCATGCTCTGAGATGACAATGAACCATCACACCTGGAGATGCATGCACTTTGATAGTTTTGCTTTTGTTTCTCTTCTTTGTATCTGGACTTGATTTTGTTAGTTGGATATTTCAATTATAAGACTCACTCGAATGTGAAATCTGACATTAATAATTTCGAATGCCATCCGGGCACTCACATTTCGCCTCGAACGGCATCCGACCTCGAACGGTCACATCTCGCCTCGAACGGCACCCTAGCTCGAACGGTCACATCTCGCCTCGAACGACACTCGACCTCGAATGGTCACATTTTGCCTCTAATGGCATCAGACCTCGAATGGTCACATCTTGCCTCGAATGGCACCCGACCTCGAATGGTCAGATTTTGACTCGAGCGGCACCCGACCTCGAGCAGTAAGATTTCACCTTGAACGACATCCGACCTCGAACGGTCACATCTCGCCTTGAACGGAACCCGACCTCGAACAATCACATTTCACCTCGAATGTCACCCGAACTTGAACGTTCACATTTCGCTTCGAAAGGCACCTGACCTCGAACGGTCACATTTCGTCTTAAACAGCACCCGACCTCGAACAGTCACATTTCACCTCGAACGACCCTCGATCTCGAACGATCACATTTTTCCTCGAACGGCACACGGTCCTGAATGATCGTTACTAACAATTAGGCAAGATCATTGATCTCTTCACAGGTCATCCACAGATTTAGAACATCGGTCTTATGGCAATACAAAACATGCCTTCCTATCACAAGGCATGTTTTGGGGGGCAAAGTGTTAACCCGCCTTTTGGGCAAGGCAGTATACATGCGGATTTAACCCAATAAACTTCACAATTATCAAGGCTAGAATATCATAGAATTGGTTCAGATGGACAGATGGAAAATCGATTACAGATACTAAATATGAAAATGAAGCCGAAAGTAGGCATGGTTGATGGATAAACGACGCAGGGTACTTGGAATGTGGATTTTGGCAAGAGATGAGTTATTTAGGGTTTACTTTGAGTCGTTGAAGGGATTGCTTTGGGTCAGGAAAGCATTTACTTCGGGTCGGCGGTTGGTCAGCTTGGGGTCGGCATATTTGCTTGGGGTCGGCATTGCTTGGGGTCGATGTTGGAAATACTTCAGGTCGGCATATTTGCATGGGGTTGGCATTCACTTCGGGTCGGTGTTGCTAATACTTTGGGTCGGCATGCTGAGTACTTCGGGTCGGCATGCTGAGTACTTCGGGTCGGCATATGGCTTTGGGTCGGTGTTGAGGAGAGGTTGCATCAGGTCGGCAGATTTAAGCTATTTCGGGTCGGCATTAGTTTGGCTTCGAGTCGGCATTGCTTGGGCTTTGGGTCGGCAAGGGTTTGGTTGCATCAGGTCAGCATATTGAAGCTACTTCGGGTTGGCATTAGTTTGGCTTCGGGTCGGCATTGCTTGGGCTTCGGGTCGGCAAGGTTTTGGTTGCATCAGGTCGGCATTTGGAGCTACTTCGGATCGGCCACAAGCTTTCTTTGGGTCATCATCAAGGTTACTTGGGATTAGCATCAAGGTCGCTTCGGATCGGCATGTTATCTACTTCAGATCGGCATAGATGGATGAGTTGGGCTTGACGGTCGATATGGTGGGCCCATGTAGGTAAGGAGGCCCTATAGCCGGAGTTTCGCCTATAAATACAACAAGTGTGGCTTCAGCCTAGAGGCTACTCTGCCATTTATATTCAGAAATTCTAGATTGTAACTGTAATCAAATTTCTGATAATAAAACGGATTTTTCTAGAGTGGTCGTAGGCTGGAGTTAGCCGAACCACTATAAATCTTGTCTTTTTTACTTGCTTTCATTTTAATTTTGGTTATTCTTCATATTATATTCTCTACCTATACTCTATCTGTGATCTGTGACTGCATATTGGTGCTTTCACTTATAATTGCGTGTTGGTGGCCAATTTTGACGCCAACATCCCTCATCATATTATTGTACATATCCTTCATATTGGGGTTCACAACTACCCCGTTGCCCTCTCCCTGCTCTATGCTAGAAATAGAAGTCCCAGCACCATTCCTCGTTAGTCGACTCATATTTATAAGTTTTAATAAGAATGATCGGTCTCTCTGAAAGGAATAAGTGGTGTCCATGGATGCAATGCGACTTACTACTACATATTTTTTAAAACAAAAATATAATAAGTATGCTCCCTCATATATCGATTGATCCATCCTAAGGTGATAACTACTCCTTATCTCTGATCGATCCAAGTATCAACTTAGGTCAACTAGGCAACATAGGCCTTGATACCAAATGTTACGACCACCTTACACCTCTAGTACCTAATATAACATGTAGAGTGTGCTGAGACGGTACCCATTCGATGTTGGACGATTGTCAAGGTGGTAAAGTAACAAAATTCCAAATCATAGAAACTTTAGGACATCTCACAACGTACAGACAAAATATAACAATCAAATAGATGTAAAACGGGTTAGATAGTAATATAATTAAATTAACCATAAATAATAATGTCAGAGTGTAATAGGTCCACAAATTATACAAAATAGAAATAATAGTGTTTATACATTCCAAATCTCCAAAAAAACTCTGACAACTGTCTCTCAAATAATACAAGTATTGACATAGCTCCAAAGTACTGCACGGCAAAATATAAGCAATAGTAAGCTTCAAAATATAGATGTATGAAAGCGTAGGCTCCTGCTCATACTCCATATAGCTCCATGTTCTATCCAGACCTGTTATCCATAATCTACTCATTTAAGAGTACTCAAGATAATAAGAAAAAAACATAAAACCTTGAGTCATAACGGCTTGGTATGAGCAATACAACATCTTGAAATACTATAAAAACCGTATATAGTGAAAAGGATGTAGGGAATGTAGAACCATACCTGACCCGTCCCTACATCAAACATGTTAGCACATAAACACTACATATGTTAAACTACTACTCACACATATGAGTGTACTACACTAAGTACAATATAAGGTGTGGGGGTATAGCACAACAATATGACATCCATATCAAGCATACATCGAACATAGCAACCATCACACAGCCTTACATTTCTCACTCAAGTGTTATTGGATATATGATAACTCTTATGACCTACATAGATGTTCTACGACTACTTAAAATCATGGATTCTCAACTCATGCCCTCACAGATGGCTAGAGACTAGACATACAAAGACATCCAATATTATGGGTACACACAGACTACCTTGGGTACATATAAACTACCCTTGGGTACTCACGGAGTACAATGGATACATACATACTACCCTGGGTACACACTGAAATACCATGTCCCAATAATGAGCATCACAATGACGAAGTTATCCATCAATCACTTAGCACATATCCCGATAGTAGAACCATATCTTATTCCACATCACAAGCTATCATCTATAGCTTGTCGGCTTGGTCTACTACTTAGTGCCATAGTCGCTCGCCACATCGAGTCGTCGAAGTCACCATATTTTATTGGTCATCATTCAAACTCCAAAGTCACCTTGAGTCATCCTGGAGTCCTCCACGTCTGCTACAAGTCAACTCCCAAAAACCCCCCAAATACCGCTATGCATGCCTTGAAGTAAACAACTACCATGCCCAAAGCCAATGGCCAAAAACTCCATTTCCATATCCCATGTAAAGTTCAACACATGATAGGCCTAGCGTAGTTAGACCATAGTTCGAAGCATGAACCCAAACCCAAATTTTCCAAATACCTTACTTTACTAGGGGCTTTTCACCACCGATCCAAAGCTCCCCTTTGGTCAGCCCATAGTTCACGACCGAACCCATATTTCTCTCTAGTACTTCCATCATTGGCCAAACACTAACGTCACTGGACCAAAGCTACTGTCGCACCATGCGTTCTTTAGCCCGAAGCCAACCACCGACCAGCCCATGTTGAACCAAAAACCTATAGCTCCTTTAACACCTTAACTTCGCGTCGATTTCATCGCCGTGCTTAACTCTTTGACCCGTTTGCTTACCCTACGCATCGATACAACTCCAAATACTTCAGACCCGATTCAAAGTCAAATTCCACGTTCATGGATCCTTCATCCTTTGTGTATCAAATCGAAGAGCACAACGATACTCCCTCTACACAGAGCCCTCGACCATAGAATTGATGATCACCTCCATTCCCCTCTGGTGATCATTTATAATCATTCAAACATATAGTTAACATCCAAACAAACATCAAATGACATTCAAACATCACCCAAACATACAACCATACGTCAAAACATGGCAAATTATCTAAAATGCATCTATAACATAGCCCAACATCTATATATGTAATCATGCATCAAAAAAACAAAATTAAATCAGTTTAAATCATAATAAATTCGTTTTTTACTTTAGATTGGGTTTCAAAACAGATTAAAACATAATTTTGACTATAAAAATGGATCCAAAACATGTCAAAACTTATAGATATGTATATAATATGTTATGAGATGATAAATCACTCACCAAACATTCAAAAATCAAAGATTTGCATGTAAAATTAGGCAAATCTGAGAATAAACCACAAAGCCTCAAATTTCTTCTTCAAAAATATAGGTTTGGAAGTCTCTTGCTAATTTACCCTTAATCTATGGATTTGGCTTGATTTGGAAGAGATTAGAGGTGATTTTAGATAAATAGAAGTTTAATTGAGGTTTAGATCTATTTTGGGATGAAGGAAAATGATCTGGTAATGACCATTGCAGCCAATAATACCTTAATACCTGAAATGGGTTACTGGGCCTCATCCAAACCTCACTAATTACCAACTAAGTGGCCTTAAAGACTGTCTAACGTCAAACAGTCATATATCATAAACCGTAAGTCAAAAATTTATTATCTCCACTCCAGGGAAAGAGAAACCATCATATCTTTCCAATGGAAGTAGTCTCAGATCCTATTTTGGTGCCTATCAAAAGTTACGGTCATTACAGGTTTTCAAGGGTAAAATCATATAATAAAATTTACAAGGATAAAAATGTCAATACTCAACATTCTCCAAAGTTATGGCATTATAGACCCGACATGAATTTAAAAAATTATTTTACAATCCTCTTATACCTAACATACGGGTCATTATAATGCCTCATGCAGCCACGAGTAATGCACTGCCCAATATTTGTATAGCGCTACATACACTGGTCTCATTAGATGTATCGATACCCTTTTTTGAAACATCTTTACCAAGAATAATTAAAATAAAATGTTGTTTTATTTTGCGATTAATTACGCATGATTGCAACTACTTGCAACTATAATCATATAATATATTATTTAAGGATTTTCTTATTAATATACTTTAAATTAACTAATAATATTAATTACATCATAATGCAAAAAAGTATATAATAAAAATAAAACACCTTTATCATGAATGAGATCGACTACAAATTTAGAAATATATAACAAATTACACAGTTGCCTCTAGGGAATACCACTAACTATTTCATGGTTCACTCTCCTAATTTGACCGTTAGTTTGTAGGCAATAGCAATACTCAAATGCCACTCTATCCCTTTTGCCTCTTGCTTCTAAAATCAACTTATGAGTAATGGGTCTCTACCGCTCACAATGCTCGTCAATATTCCATGTAATCATATGATCCAACGCACATATAACTCGACCAGTTTTGATGTTCTTATATTGGACTTTAAATGTATGAAATAGGTACTCTTCATCAATCTATCAACTATTACCCAAATGTTGTCATATCCTTCTTTAGATCTTGGCATTCCATTAATAAAATCCATTAATTTCTTCTCCCACTTCCACTATGGAACTTCAAGTGGTTACAACAAACCACTCGGTGCCTTGTTTTTAGCCGTACCCGCCAACAATTCATACATTTCAAGACAAATGTCTTGACATCCTTCATTCCTTTTTAATAATATGGTTGCTTCATATCTCAATATGTTTTACATCCTCTAGAATGAATAGCCAACTTATAATGATGGCACTCACATAGCACCTCATATCTAAGTCCATCTATATCGTATATATATAACCTCTCATCCTCATTGAGCTAACCATCTCAGTCAAGTCTGTTGAGATAATCTCTACTAGTCTATCATCTCACTTCTGACTAGTATCACTTTCTTCTATAAGAGTAGGTCCAATAGTCAAGCTTGCCAAACTCTTTGGCTCTAGCTCACACTTTGGTCGGAAATCATACACAACTATATACCTAACCGCGTCCACTTAAGGAACATAGCTCCTAAGCTGGTATGTCTCGTACTCAATGCATCTTTACCTGCATTTCCCTTACCAGGCGTATAGGAAATGCCAAAGTCATAGGAGGCTAGGAAATATAACCATCTCTACTATCAAAGATTAAGGTCTTCTGTGAGAATAGGTATTTTCTTATTATCAATGAATAACTCAAACTTTTCTCCTAGCAAGTAATGTCTTCATTCCTTCAATGCAAATATTATAGCTACTAGCCCTAAATCATGCGTTGGGTATTTCCTCTCATGTGATTTCAATTATCTATTTGCATAAGAAACAACTTTGTCTCTTTGCATCAATACCACAAAATGTCCAGTACCACATGCATCAGTATATACAATCAACACCTCATTCCCATGTAGAATGACTAACACTGGTGCACTTGCCACCCTCTCTTTCAGACTAATAAGCGCCCACACTTAATGTCCTAAACAAAATTTGGATTCTTCACCGTCAAATGAGTCGATGGTGCATCTAACATAGTGAAGTCCTTAATGAATTTTCTGTTAATACCAAAGATATTGATTTTGATGACAACCACCATATAAATACAGCACTAATTATTTTCCAAGTTGTATAGAATATTTTGCAGGATATTATACACCTTTATACAAGTACAGGATAATCGAGTTTGAAGACTAATTGGTGGAAAGACTAGAGATCAAGATTTATAGATGATCAAGATATTTGAAGACTCGTGAGTTTAACGACAAAGACATAAAGAGTTCACGACTATAGATTATAGTTAGTAAATATTAGTTTAATTTGTTAAAGTCCTTGGATAGCAACCATATGTTCTTTGAATACTCTCTTATCAAAATACTTATAATCAAAATATTAATTTTATTTTTCAAAGTATAATTTTACAAATATTTTATAAGAGTTCTATATATTAAAAGTATTTATAAACTATGTTTAATTTTTTTACAAATTATTAGAATTTTATAAACAGTTTAAATGAATTATTGTTTTCCAAAATTAACACGGGTACATCAACATACCATATCTAAGTATGTCGACATATAGACCGTTGGAGAGATGGCATTTGAATTTTGAATAGTTATGATATTTGGTTACGTCTCTTCACAAAAAGACACATCTCTTCATACACTATATAAAAGGGATTAGAAAACGAATTTTATTAACTACTTTCTCTACTTCTTCCTGCTCTAAATTCTTGTTATATATTTCACAAAATCCACTTTCTATACCCTTCAAATTCATTCAAATTTAATCTCTAATTTACTATATTCATTTCTTACAATCTACTCACTGATTTGGAAGTATTCTCTCATCAATTCAAAGATCAAAGTGCTATCAAAAGGGCTACAAGATATGTTCTATCCAAAGTACAACCATTTGTATTTAGAATCAACAACTCTCCACTATTATTTGTTTAGAAGTGATTGTTGTCCGTTCAAATCAAGTGGGTGTGCTTATTGCTCGGTCAAATCAACCGGGGATCTTATTGCTCGATTAAATAAAGTGAGTTTACCCTAAATTCGTAAATCAAGAGGGTGTATCTCACTATCTTGAAATCAAGATTGTATTCTAGTCCTCTTTAAACTAGGCATTGGAAAAGAAATCTGTACATACATTGTATAGGTCTAGACGTAAGATTGGTTAATCCAAACTAGTATAAAATCTCCCCGTGTCATCTCTCTTACTATTACATTACTCTTACTATGTTTATATATATCTATGATTGCCTGTTAATATATATATATATATATATGTTGATTATCTGTGTTTGAATTTGAATGTTAAAATAATCTAGAAAAGTTGCATATAAGTTATAAAATGCTATTCACCCCTTAGTGTTATAGTAGCCATAAGATCCATTCACATTAGTACTACACCGTTTCCCACATTTGGTATTAGAGCATTAGATTTTTAAAAACTCTTTTTTTGATTTTTGAAAAGTATAAATAGCTAGTAACACCAGTAGTACACTTTTTAACACTTTTATAGAAGGATAGTCAACTGCTAGATCTTAACTATTTACTGCTTACTTCTCTTGTAGGATGAAAATATATTTATAATCCAATGGTTTATATATTTGGAATATCATACAAAGTGAGTACACTAAACCCCAAACTGAATACTCAACATGGACAGTCGACCAAAAGACACAAGCACTCAATAGCTCTAAAGCCATGAATAATTTATTTTATTCCTTAGATAAAAATGAATTTAATCGAGTTTCTATTTGTAAGACTACTGATGAAATTTGGAGAACTTTGCAAGTTACACATGAAGGTACTAGTAAAGTAAAACGAAATAAGATTTCTATGCTAACCAACCAGTTTCAAAATTTTAAAATGAAACCAAGTGAGACTATTTCAGACATGTATTCTAGATTTCAAGATACAATCCATTCATAAGCATCATTAGGGAAAATTTTCTCAAAAGCGGATCAAGTTAGAAAAATTCTTAATTCACTCTCTTCTGAATTGGATCAAAAGATATTAGCAATAGAGGAAGCCAATGATATTAGTTTATTTAAAATTGAAGAATTAATTAGCAATCTAATGTTTTATGAAGCTTGGTTGCAAGGTAGAAGGGAAAAAAAGGCAATCGAAATAAAATCAATTGCATTAAATGCTACAATTGACGATCATGATTCAGATGAGGATGATAATGATGATGAGATTACTCTTATGACTCGAAATTTCAAAAAATTCCTAAAATATAGAAATATGAACAACTTTCGTAAAACTGAAAACTAAAACTTCAGAAATGGAAATGCTTTTAAGTATCACAATTGTGGAAAAGTGGCCATCTAAGAAGAGACAGCCGTAGCAAAGAAAACACCAAATACCAATTCATTCAAAAGAGAAAGCGAACTTACAATACAACTTTGGAGATTCTGATACAACATCTAGTGACAATGAACTGGACACTGAAAATATCAACATGTGTTCCATGGTGATGGAAGATTAATCAGAAGAGACAAAGAAAATGGCAAAATCGATACCTTTTACATTTGTTTTTTATGGAAATTACTTATTATAGGACAGGAATATAATAATAATAATAATGAGTATATATATTTTTTTAGCAAAGCCAAAGGGCTTAAGAGGTCCCCTACCTTTTATTTATAATAAGTAATAACACATTACAAGTATAAATGGAGAATATAGAGATAAACAAAGAGAGGAGAAAGGAAACTGAAAATACAGCAACACTAAATGACCAACAACCAAAACACCAAGCAACAAGGCAATAACACCAAGCAGCCAACCCAAACCACCAAGCAGAAGTCCATACCCAACACCACAAGGAAAACAAGTGATGGACTCCAAGTTGCAGCATAAAAACACCAAACACCCTAGCAGTGCAAAGCAACATGAATGCAGGAACACATAACATAATGACCATAAAAATAAGAAACTGGAAGTAAAGCAACAAGCTATGAATGATAAACAACCTGACTAAGGCACGAAAGAGACTATGTTTAGAGGAAAATTTTCCTGAAAACACACGCGAATTTCTTTCAGCCCAAATCATGTGAACACAACTTTTAACCAACCGGAGAAGCAGCATTGCCCTACCAGTCTTCCATCTGGTAGCTTTGAAATTAGTATACCATTCAATGCTGGAATTAGTGTGAGGGTTATGAAGTTGATAGTGTCTTAAAATTTTCTTCCAAATGAAGAAGGAAAATTGGCAGGAAAAGAATAAATGATCAATATTTT
Source organism: Allium fistulosum (assembly GCA_030737815.1). Taxonomy (NCBI): domain Eukaryota; kingdom Viridiplantae; phylum Streptophyta; class Magnoliopsida; order Asparagales; family Amaryllidaceae; genus Allium; species Allium fistulosum. The sequence continues at coordinate 714,504,462 of CM060906.1, read as the reverse complement.
CAGGATAAAGACCACAAAGCACACAGCAAGAAGAATGAAGCATTCCTCTCAATACTAACTTATCTTGAGTATGCAATCAATTTTTAACAATTTTCCACAGTAGAAAGTTTTCTTTAGGCATGGAGTTGTTCATCCAAATCCTAGAGTTCCAATGAAAGAGAGGAAGAACAGTGCGGACTATCATCAACTTACTAACCTTGAATATAGAGTGATGACTACCTCCCAAATAGTAGCACTATCACTATCATGGTAAAATTTGCCTTCAATCATAGCCCATGCATCCTTCACCATAGTATAACTTGAATAAGGGAGAGAGATAGCTTCATCTGCTAAAAAATAACAACCTTAGCATCATCAGCAATACTAGTCATCCATCTTAAATTATAGGGAATTATATTAGCAAGAATAATCCCCAATTTACACCATGGATCATGCCAAAAGAAGTCAAATATTTGTTTTTCATTGTACACTGAATCATAGGTAGAAAACATTGTTTGTTCTTTAAAATATTTCTCCAAATCCAGGTGCAATCATGAGGAATTTGCATTGACCAAAAAAGAGATTTTTTCACTAAATTTCTCCAACACCATAGTGACCAAAGATTCTGATCATGATCCATAGAGATTGTTAACAAGAGATGATAGGGCAGCAACATTCCATTGCTTAATATTATTACACCAAGACCTACTTTATCATAAGAACAACAAATAGCTTTAAAGGATATAGGGATGAGCTTTCTTGAATAATGATTGCCATGCCATAAAAAATGATTCAAAGCTGAATTGACCATAGAAATAAGCATAACAGGAAGGATGAAAATACTTGCATAGTATAAACACATAGTAGTGATAATGGACTTAACTATAATAAGCTTACCAGCAGTTGTAATCCTAGAGACTGGCCATGAAGAAAGCTTAGCCATTAACTTTTCATACATAGGGATGCACTGATGAGTAGTAACCCTAGAGGTAATCAGAGGAACACCCAAATACATTTCATCATGGTCAAAAGGGGACAAGGTTGACAAAGCAATGAGAGATGAATTTAATGTAGGAGAGACCCCAACAATTAAAATTTTAGACTTGTTAGTGTTAATACACAGACCGGACATGGCACTAAAGGTACCTAAAACCTCCAAAATAGAATCAATGGATTTAATGTTAGGCTTGGTGAAAAACATTAAATCATCATCAAACATCAAGGAAGATATTCGGGGATTTTTACACATTGGATGAAAATCTATCAAACTCTGAGAAATGGCCTTGTTGAATAAAGAAGTCCACATTTCCATCACACAAATGAAAAGGTAGGGGGAAATAGGGTCCCCTTGTCTGATGCCTTAAGACCCCGCAAAATAACCAAATTGAGACCCATTAAGGTAGTTGAGATGCATGTATAAACCCATGCTAAGAAGGGTTGGGGGAAATTCATGACATTGAGAACATAAATAATGGTCTTCCATTGGATAGTATCATAAGCCTTAAGTATATCAAGTTTCAAAACACATCTAGGAGAGATGTTTTGCCTATTATAGCCCTTCAATAATTCTGTAGACAATAAAATATTATCCAGAATATTCCTTCTAGGGAGGAAAGCATTTTGGTTATTAGAAATAATAGGAAATATTGCAAGCTTCATCCTGGCATCCATGATTTTAGAGATACATTTATATATTACATTCAACAAACTATAGGCCTAAATTGAGATACTGAGGCAGGGTTTTTGATTTTAGGAATTAAGGCTATTTTAGTAGCATTTATACCAAAGAGCATTTTATTATGTTTAAAAAAGTTTTTAACAGCCTTAACTACATCAATACCAATAATGTTCCAATAGGTTTTATAAAAATGAGCATTTAAACCATCTGGTCTAGGAGAACTAGATGAATTCATGCTAAAGATAGTGTGCTTAATTTCATCATTAGTTACCTCCTTAACCAAAGCATTGCTATCAACATCAGAAATCTTAGGCAGATCAAGAGCAATAAAAGGAAGTAATTGTAAGTCATAAGAATTGGGACTGGCCAACAAGTTGGTGAAATACTCCAGGAATGCCTTTTGTATAGAATTAGAATTAGAACATATTATCTCATCCTTATCTTGAATGCTAGCAACAATGGAGGAGGCTTATTTAATCTTTAGAGAGTCATGAAACAAAGATGTGTGTTTATCACCTGGGATCTGCCATTTGATCTTAGCTTTTTGTTTGTTCATTTTATTTTCTTCAGTAAGAGCTTTAGCAAGCTCCACATAAGGCTATGTTCATCAGCAGATAAAACACCATCGGTAGGATTGGACTGAAGAGCATTTTGAATAATATGTAGTTTATCCCTAATAGAGGTTGAACCCTTTGACCCTTTACCAAAAGTGAAGTAAGCCCATTCTTTAAGTCTTCCTTTGAGTATCTTTATTTTAACCTGCATTATATACATAGGGCTTCCAAAAATATTGCAATTCTAGCTGCCTGTAACACTATCAAAGAATTTAGAGTGGTCAGTCCAATTATTAAAAAATGAAAATGTGGTATCTCTTTTCATGGCATCCACACCCCAGTCCAGAATAATAGGAGAATGGTCAGATAGAGAAGGGGGAGGCACATGGAAAATAAGATTAGGCCATAGATTCAATGAAATGATATTTGAATAAGCTTTGTCAAGTCTGCAATAAGTTCGAATACCAAATTTACTGTTGTTGTTCCAAGAGAAATAATATCCATCAAAGAAAATGAGAATGAGATTAGAGGAAAAGATTGAATTATTTAATGGTCTGGTTTGAGATAAAGATACAGGAACTCCACATCTTTTTTCTTGAGAAGATTGCATACAATTCCAATCTACAACACAAATCCATGGACCATTGGAAGGGTGAAGCAAAGGTAGTTAATCAAGCATAAGTTGCTTATGGTCTTTATTGTTTTTAGCATAGATAGAAGTAAGGAAGAAAGCTTGGTTGGAGGGAATGTGAGTGATTTTGGAGTGGATGAATTGCCTATGAACCATAATAGGGCTAATTATGAAAACATTAGGGTTCCATAAAATAAGAAGTCTACCAAATGGAGCTTGTGATATATTGTGTAAAGTATTCCAAGACTTGTTGATGAAGGAAGCATCATCATTTGTAGTGTTATGATTAAGTTTTGTTTCAGCAAAAATAAGCATTTGAAGATTGTGAGAAGATATTAAATTTCTAGCTTCAAGTTGTTTAGCAATGGAGGCAGCACCCCTTATATTCCCAAATCCTATACTGTTAATTTTGTCAATCATTAAGGACATATGGAATTTACCCTAGTCTTCACACCAAAAGATTGAATTTGAATTGGAGATAAAGCAAATGATACTTTGTCAATGGAGTATTCATAACCTTTGTCTAAGTCTACAGGAAGTGAAAATTGGGTAATTATTTTCTTGGGTCTACCTCTTCCCCTCTTAGCTGAAGAGTCATCAGGAATTAGAATAGGGGTTTAGAAATTTGAGGAAAAATGATAGGAGGTAAATGTACAGAGGTATAAGATAAGGAAGGGATAGAATTTGAGCCAATTAAAGGAGAAGAAGGAGGATTTGCATGTTTAGAACTGTTGTGCATGTCATCTGTGCACACAGTGTGCACAAAATGGTTTGAAGATTTAGGTGAGGGTTGGTTATTACCATTAGTGACAACATAACTAATGGCATTTTGAACTATAGTGATATCATCATGAATGGAATCCAGATTGTCATTCATGTTGAGCAGAACATCAAAGGGATTTGGAGATTGGATGGGTAAGTTTTCATAAATGTACTTTTGGACATTAGTGTTATTTGCCTTTGACACCATGTCAACCATTTTCACTTCCACATTGTCCTTTGCTTTGTCATTTATTCCCAAAACAGCAGGATCATGCACAGCTTGATGAACAAAGTCATCAAGGCTGTTTAAGTTATTTTCTTGATTAGAGATATGACCCTTCCCACTTAAATTGTTAGTATGTCCTTCCATATTGACTTCAGTACACCCATTCTTTTCAACATCTACCCTTCCATCAATAGCCACATCAACATTGGAGAGATTCTCATCACTGATAAATTCTTCAATTATTTTAGATTTATCCTTCATAATTTCAGCACCTTCAACATTATTGTTAGCAATAGCTGTCTTAGCTTTCCTCCACATTTTCTGCATAGGTTTCTTTTTCCTCCTGACAGCTAAATTTTTTTCCTTTGTTCCATTATCTCTTTTCATTAATCTTTCTGGATAATCTTTCTCATCTTTTTTATCATTTAAGTCATCTTGACTTTTACCCTGCACATCAACTTTTCCAGTATTGTAATTTACAACCTCACATTGCTTAGTGGAGTGGCCAAGTGCCTTACAGTGAGTACAAATAAGGGGAGTCCATGAGTATTCAACAATCACATTAGGGCAAGAATCATCTCCAACCGCAATAAAGTTAGGCAGTTCTTTGTTATGGGATATTGCAATTAAGCATTTAACATATTCAAACCTTTTCCTTTTTTCAGTATTGTCATCTAAACAAATTAATTTCCCTAAATGACATTCCAGTCAATTAATACTAAGAAGGGTCCATGTCATTAGAGGAATTCTGTAAATATGGACCCAAACTGGCACATCCTTGATAGAAGATTGAGCAAACCCAAAGCTAGGGTTCTAACAAGATATGATGAACATTTGGCCTCTAATGAACATGGGGTCTATTTTTTAAATGTTCAACTTATCTTCCAGGCAAGAGAACCTAAAATAATAGTTCTACCTATCAGATAGCATATCATACGTACATTTGAGCTTCCATGTTTTATCAATATATGATTTAACTGCCATGTAATTGACTGTTCCATCAAGGGAAAAGCCTACTAAAAAATCAAACCAAGCTTTTACACCTTCATCAATAACCTCTGGAGGAGGATCGATAGGCCTGCCAACATAGTTAATCTCAACCTGAATAGGGTAATACTGACCAGCATTCCTAGGCTTGCTATTGAAAAGAGATGACCATTTAGGAGGTGGATTAAGGGGAACATTCAAAACAGAAGAAGACGAGCAAGGAGTAATTGAAGGAGTAAGACGAGAGGAAGAAGGGAGAGGAGGAAAAGAATCAGGAGGAGGAGGAGGAGGAGGAGAAGGAGGACGGTATGGCAAAGGGGAAAGGGGAGGAATAGGTTGTTCAGGCACAAGGACAAGAGGAATAGTTAATGGAGAGGACAGGGGAGAAGAGGCGGGAAAAGGACCGGGTATAGGGATGCTAGGAGAGGACATTTTTGAAAAAGCTTTGAAAATGATTAATTAATTTACTTCCATAATAATGAGTATATATGAATATAAATATGTGTTAGTTTATATAAATATTATATATATATATATCATATTTCTTTATTTTTTAAACTTTGGAAATTTTGGTACATATGTTGACATATGTCACATAGGTATGTCGACATACATGGTAGATTATGAGAATTTTTCAAATTTTGAACTTTTGAAATTTCCTCCTTTTTGCAATAATTCCAAATTTTGAAAAGTCACCTTTTCATCTGTCACATGACTGTTCATTCTCTATTTATTCACTCTCTCTTGTTTCAACTTCGCATACACTTTATTTCAAAATTTAAACTTATTCTTCACTCTATTTCTTTCAAAAGAAATCAAAAATGCCTTCCTCAAACCAACCTTCCTCATCCAAAGCCATTTGGCTGACCAAAAAGGTCAAAAGTCAACTTTTTAATGATCAAGGGTCCATTGAAACTTATATTGAGTATGCTACTTATGGAAAATTATTTTCAGGAACGTTTTCAAATTTTGATGTATTTTCTTCTTATGGTTTACAAGATCTTGCTTTAGAAAATGGTATCTTTGGATTAACCGATTTAACTCAAATTGATTTTGATTATTATCCCAACTTAGTTAAAATGTTTTATTCTAGTTTGAATGGAAAGTTTTTTCAAGGAGAAGAAGGTCAAATTTGGAGTAGTGTAAAAGACACTACTATGGTTTTAGATTGTGAAATTCTTGGTCAAATTTTTTGTTGTAAAAGTAGTGGAAATGACCCCTCGAATTTTGAAATTGATTAGGTAATAGAGAAGTTATGCATGATTTATTTTCTAATGATGAAGAGCATGGTTTTAAAGGCAAGAATCTTAGGCCTAAAATAATACTAATGATTCTTATTTTACAACAAAGTATTACAACGAGAATGGGGAATTACAACAACCCTACTCAAAAAGTTTTCCAAGATCCTTTTGCTATTTTGGAAATATGACATAAATTGGACTTATGTGATTTTGGATGGCTATGTTCAAAAGAAAATCTCTAGGCATGAGAACACACTTTACCATGGTGTGTACTTTACTAGATTTTTTAATTATTTTGGTATCGATCGAAGAGACAAAAACATTTTGCCTCATAAAGTTTTCGACAAAACCAACCTCTCTTTTATGCACACTCCTCTTGAATTCGAAACCTATGAATCTCTTCCCAAAAAGGAAGAGAGATTGACAAGGGAAGGAGAGCAAGATATTCTAGAAGAAGAAGAAGAAAATGATGGAATGGAAATTGAAGAGCACGAACAACAAGAAGAAGAAGAAGAGAAGGAAATGAACACTTCCCTAGAAAGCTTTGACAAACCATCTCGCTATTCTAACCAGGAAATTCTGAAAATACCAATAGAAGCTTCTCAATAATAAAAAGAAGCTTAAACGTTCCTTTAGTAAGAAGTTCACCAGCCTCTCGAACAAAGTGGACAAATACTATAGGAAGATTATTAGGAGGAATCTCTATATCTTCATCAACATCATTTTAGACCTCTTAGCTATCTTTGTACTCTTTAGTTTTATGTCTTTTCAACTTTATTCATGATATTTTCTTGAATTTTTTCATTAAGCCCATGTATCCTTCTTTTAATTAATAAAAATTACTTGGAGACTTAGCCTTATTGTTTAATAATGTTCACTAATTCCCTGGATATCATAAACTAAGTTAGTATAAAATATAAACACTAATTAAAAAAATAAGAAATATGCAAGTTACCATATATATGTCGATATAGCATACATAGGTATGTCGAATATACTGTCATTTTTCAGAAATTTTGAAATTCAAAAGTTAGTGATTTTTGGAGGGATTAGTTACTAATCTGACCTTCCACTTCCATAAAAGCACATTTCTTTCCAAAAAAATAAAAAAATAATTCGTCTTCTTATTATATTCTTCTCTATTCATCTCTTTTCATAAAAATGGAGTCAAACACAAAATTTCTAAAACAAAAACTTAGTGAAAATCTTCAAGAAACTCTTCAATCTTTCAAGAATGCTCTTTGCTTCATTCTTCACAATCAACGACACTTGGAGTTGAGTCAAATGCAGATGTTCAAAGAATAGGAAAAAACAATTCGATTCTCTTCGATGTTTCATTTCTAGTTTTGCCAAAGAAGTTCAAAGAAACACCCCAGAATGATCAAACTCTAAAACAAAAGTGGATAATAAAGATTAGGAAATAATCAACACCAATCCTATCTTTGGATTCAAAGGATGGGTCAATGTTCCCAAGAAATTCTAGGTTTTAATTTGTATTTTAATTTGTGTTTTATAAATTTATACTTATAACATGTATTTGTTAAACATTTTAGTCATATTTGTATAATTAACTCTAGTATCATTTGTCCTTTTCATGTAATTAATGAATAAATGTAAGTGATAATGGTTGAAACAATGGTAATTATAATTGTATAAATATAGTTATTTCTCAGAAAAATTACTTTAAAGTTATTATTGATTTGATTCTATCTACAATAGTTTCACGTTTAATTTTAATTAATATATGTCCCATTCAAGGGGAGTATATTTTTCTTTACCCATTTTTGTTGATGACAAAGGGGGAGAATATAAAATATAATATATGCACATACTAAGGGGGAATTATACAAAATAGGTGGGGTTACATTATAATTTATAATAGATATATTACATGGTTGTCATCATCAAAAAAGGGGAAATTGTTAATACAATAGATATTGATTTTGTTGACAACAAAGATATAAATATATGTACTGATGAATTTCCAAGTTGTATTGAACATTTTGCAGGTCATATACAAGTTTATACCAATACAGGATAATCAAGTTTGAAGATTGATCGGTAAAAAGATTAGAATCAAGATTCAAAGATGATTAAGATATTTGAAGACTCGTGAGTTTAAAGATAAAGACACGAAGAGTTCAAGACTATAGATTATAGTTAGTAAACATTAGTTTAATTTGTTAAGGTCATTGTATAGCAACCATCTTTTCTTTAAATACTCTCTTATCAAAATAATTATTATCAAAGTATATTTTTATTTTTCAAAGTATAATTTTACAAATATTTTATAAGAGTTTTATATATTAAAAGTATTTAAAAACTATTTTTAAAAGTTTCACAATTTTATTAGAATTTTATAAACACTTTAAATGAATTATTGTTTTTCAAAATTAACAAAGGTATATCCACATACCCTACCTAAGTATGTCGACATATAGACCGTTGGAGAGATGCTTTTTGAATTTTGAATAATTGTGATTTTTGGTAACATCTCTTCACGAATAGACATGTCTCTTTATACACTATATAATGAGGATTGGAAAATGAATTTTATTAACAACTTTCTCTACTTTCTTCCTACTTCGAATTCTTATTATATGTTTCACAAAATCCACTTTCTATACTCTTCAAATTCTTTCAAATTTAATTTCTACTTTACTATATTCATTCTCTGCAATCTACTCACTAATTTTTATGTATTCTCTCATCAATTCAAAGATTAAAGTGCTATCAAAAGGGCCATAGGATATTTTGTATTCAAAGTACAACTATTTGTATTTGGGGAAAATAAATCTCTACTATTATTTGTTTGGGTGTACTTGTTGCTCGTTCAAATCAAGTGGTTGTGCTATCAAGTAGGTGCGCTTGTTGCCAGATAAAATCAAGTAGGTGATTTTGTTACTCGATTAAATCAGGAGAGTCTACGCTGAATTCGTAAGTCAGGAGGGTGTATCTCGTTGGCTTGAAATTTAGACTATATTCTAGTTAATTGCTACCTGTTTAAAGTAGCCACTAGAAAAGAAATATGTACAAACACTGGACAAGATTAGATGTAGGATTAATTAATCTGAACTAGTATAAAACCTCCCAGTGTCATCTCCCTTACTTTTACTTTACTTTTACTACATTTATATATATCTATGACTGTTTGTTAATATATATCTGTGTTGATTATCTGTGTTTGAATTTGAATCTTAAAATAATCTAAAAAAGTTACATATAAGTTACAAACACTATTCAACCCTTCTAGTGTTAAAGTAGCCTTAAGATCATTCACATTAGTAATACACTGCTTCCCACATTTTCTATAATACCATGCTAATACAAGGAAACTTCTAATATACATCACATTGTTAGGCCTTTCCTAATATTGGGCTCTTGCTACTTTGGTAGGATCAATAGTAATACCCTACTTCTAAACAGCATGATCTAAGATCCTCACTTCTCTCCTCCAAAGGTGACGTTTACAAAACTTGGCCTTCAAATGGTGCTTTCTCAACGTCTTAAGCACCACACTCAAATGCATCTTATGTTCTTCTTCTGTCCAAGAATAGACAATAATATCATTAATGAACACAATTACAAACTTATTAAGATGATCTTTAAAACACGATTGATAAGATCAACAAAGTATGTTAGTGCGTAATTAGCTCGAATGATAACCAACCACTCATAAAATCCCAATGGTATGAAATGTTATAATCGATGACTATCCCTTGGCAATCTCAGTTGGTGAACATCCATCGTGAAATACAATTAAGAAAATACCTTCGCACTGTGATGTCGAACGAACAAGTCATATATTCACGAAAGAGGATACTTGTTCATTCTTATCACATTTCTAATGCTTTATTTTAGATATATCACCATGATTCACATGATTATATTTAGTCATTATTAAAATGAACCATTTTGTATGGATTATATATACATGTATGAATTTATAATCTTAATTCCATATACACACACACAAACACGTGCATACATAAATATATACATGCATACATACAAACATACACACACACATATATATGATAATCACTCATGAATTATATCTTATATTTTGATTGTAATATATAAAAATATGTTTGTTTGTATAAAAATTATGTACATGCACTACAAGAAAAATACCTTTTTATAGCGTTTAAAAAACGCTGTAAAAGGATACGATGGCGTTTTTATAAATGCTGTATATCAACAAGGTGTAATATGTCAGGGATCTATAATAGCAACCTCAGAATCGCTATAAAAAACATGCTATAAATGACGTTACTTATAGCGTTTCTGAATTGCTATTAAATGGACGATTCATGACATACAAGTACCTTTCTATAGCGTTTTGGTGCTTGCTATAGAACTTTTACGCAGAGTTATGGTTTATGATGCTAATATTTATGACGTCGTTTATTTGCTATTTATAGCAATTGTAAACGCTGTAGATATACCATTACCTGATTATTATAGCAATTATAAATGCTATAGAAATATCATTGCCTGATTATTATAGCAACTATAAATGCTGTAAAAACTGTAACGACCCGAAAATTTCAACTGTTTTATTTACGTAATTAGTTGAAATTTTGTGAAATTTTAAACGATAAAATTTTGAAATAAAAATTAGATATTTGGAATACGTCTAGTAAAACATAGCGACTGGTAAATTTTCGTTCAAAAATATGAAAGTTTATTTCGCGCGTAAATTCACTTCAATTTAATCAGTTAAAAAGAAATGAAAATAAAATGTTTTCGAAACCTAAATATTTTTACATAGAAAAATTCTAAACCATCTTCTGAGCAAGATGTCAGTTCGTCATTTTTCCAAATTCGGACATCTATTGCTCCGTCGTTCTTATTTTATGCAAAATGCAACATTCTGGTACCGATATCGATTTTTATCGGATGATCGTACCACTGATTTCTATATACCGTTTTGATCGTCTCGTCGTGCCGATCTCTAAGGTATATTCGATTGTCAGATTCGGAGTTCCGTTGCACGTTGCACTTTGCGTAACGCCTTTCGTATCGGTAACTGTATTTAGTCTTTTGGTTTACGTGACCATTCAAGTTTCCACGGATTGAAATCAATAGCCACCAACAATATATGTTCCTTGAATTCAGCTATTAACTTTTACTTTTCCAACCTGTCTAATTTATTTTGCTGGTTCGTTTTCCATTGCATTCTATTGTTTCGAGAGCTCATCTTCATGCTTTCTCATTTGCTCGTCCTCTCTTCTATTTTCATTTTCTCCACAAAAAAAAAAAGATATAAAGCACGCCGTTCGCCACCTTTTCAACCGGCCTCCGCCTTCTACAACCAGATCCACGCATCTTCTCACAACCGAGCTCAACAACGTGTCCACTTACCCAGTTCTACACCTTTGACCCGTACGGCCTCGCAACCCCAAAACCTACCCGACCTCCTCCCTGTCGCCTGCCTTCAAACCCAGCAGCCCTTCGCTCAAGCCAACCAAACCGAGACTTCCCATCCTCCAACAGACAGCCTTCCACCTAAACAGCCTGCATCACCTCCATGCCTTCCTCTTCCATCCGCCATGCTCCCGCCTCAGTCCCTCTCCACGTCTCGAACTAAGCTCAGCTCACACCAAAGCTTGCAACCAGGCTTTAATCGCACGCGAGTGCTGTTCCGCCTTGCTCGGTCATGGAGACGCGTCAACCTCCCTTTGACTGTCGACAGCACCTTGCACGAGCCGAGCTCCATAAATTGTGTTGTCTCCTCATCCACGTGTGACCTCCCCTGCATGCAAGCCGAGACCTTCATTTTAAAATGTAAGCTAAATATATATAGTATAATAATTTATCTATTTTGATGAAAATAATGCCTTTACAGATTGCTTTACTATTGGTTTTACAAGTCATATATAAATAGTTATATGTTTGGAAGTTTACACATATATGTTTCGTAAGTTCGCATACATATACATTTATATGTCAGTTCGTATGGGTTTAGTTAGATTAGTGTACAATCTATAGTTTATATAAATATAGTATAAATATAAGTTATATTATTTTAATCATATAGGTATAAATCTATTTGTTTATGAAGTACTGCATGCTTCTTAGTAGTATTATTTATCTAAATGTGTAGAGTCATTACAATGTATATTATAAAATATGTTCAAAGTATGGTATAAATATCTAGCTTCATACTATGTAATTTAATTTGTTTACTAAGTTATACAGTTTATTTATATATTGAGCTGTTGACTTTCGTTTTACAGTTCTATGTTATAAGTATATAAAGTATAAAGGTTATATAAGTTTTATTTGACCCAGTGTATATATAGGTTTATACAAGTTGTATACCATAGGTTGGTTTATATATGAAGCTGTGCTTAAGCATCTTCAATTTCACGATGAATTTCTCCAAATCATCGTCGTCGGTTCCGACTAAAACTGGAATGCAGCCTTTGGCTACCTGTACTCCTTCATGGGTTTCCTTCATTCTTTTAATTTTAAAAAGTGTATATTTTGTAAGAAAAAAAAATATTAAAAAAATAAATAAAATAAAAATGAGTATAGTGAGCGGTGTATATATAAGAATGTGAGCAAGTTTGAATAAGAAGAAGAATAAATATATTGAGTATGCTGTTTGATAAGTATAAGTTTATATTAGTTTTATATGTTATATACTTTTGCTTGAATATATACGGGCTGTAAATCTTATGGGCTACGACCTTTTGAAGACTTTTGGTTGTTCTTCTTTTACAATTTTACGGTTCATAGTATACTTCTTTTATATGACTTTCGAATGGATTTGCTGTTTCCTGTATTTCATAATAAGTGTAGTACGTTTGTTTTAAGTATACATATTTAGGGGTATGTAAATTATGTCAGCATTATATAATTTGTGCAGAAATAAGTCGTTTAAATTTTGTTACTTAGTCCAAGTTTATATCTGTAAAATAGAAAAAAAATATACAACTTATTTTATTTATGTTTTAAATTTGATTTAGGAGAAAAGTTTATATTTAGCGTATATTTTGATTTGTCTATATTAAACTTGTGTTGATTTGTTTTCGTCAATTCCAACTTCCAGCTTTGCTTTGATCGTCAATTCGTGCCCATTTCACTTTACTTTGGAATTCGCGCCTGGATTTGTACTTTACTTCGTTATCAAATTCCTCTAGCCTCGAAAGGTGAGCACTCACTCACGATTAACGTCTTTTATTTATTAGATTTGATTTCAATTGAAACGACAATTGAAATATGCAACTGTTAGTTAATTACACTGTTATATATGCTATTACCTGTATCAGTTCACCTGTGACATCTGACACCATTATCTGTTAATTATTTATGCGATGATAATACAGTTTGACTAATAATTGATTGATTGTTGATGTTTATATTGGACGTTAAATTGTTGATGTTAAAATGATAAACATTATGAAATTGAACTTGATATAGGATAATTTAATGTTAAATTTGATTAACTGACATTTGTATAGTACGACCCCTTTAAATGTTAAATAAATTGACACGTAGAATAGTGTAAATTATACCTTGAAGCATTGAATTGTATGTTATTTAAACTGATGATGTATGTAATCGAAATAGATGACAAGTGAAAAACTGTAATGTAATAATCTTTAATCTACATGAAATGATAGTGTAGATTCTAGAAATAATTATATTAATTCGTACAAATAACAATGCGAATTAATACGGTTATTTCGGGATTATTTGAATTGATTATTGTATTGATATTGATTGTTGTTATTGCTTGTTTATTTACTTTGACGCCATCCCAGTTATCACACTGCAAGTTCCCTTTGATATGTTTTGATTTTGAATTGAATTGGAATCGGGTTGAAATGATAAATACCCAAATTGAACTCTGACCCAGGATAGAAAATTAAATAAAACCCGATTGGTCGATAATTTGATTTAAAAATAAACGAAGATTTTATTTGAATAAATAATATTGTTTTGAAATGAAATTGAAATCTGAATTTTAATGAAAGGATATTGTAATATTCAATAATCTGAAACAAATATTTACAATGTAATAGATGTAAGAACGTTGTTTAATTTGAGAAATGATTGAATTAAGTTTGAAGTTATTAAACTTGGAAATGATTTAATAATTAAGTTGAAAATTATAATTAAGTTGAAATTATTAAACTTTGAAATTATGTAATAATTAAGGTTGAATTATTTAATAATTAAATAAGATTGAATTTTTTTTTATGATTAAATTAAATTGAACTTTTGAATAAGTGAATTTTACTTCGTAAATAATTGAAATTGAGTTTCTTTATTAATTAAGTTTTGGAAAATTATTTAAGTAAGTAAATAATTGAAATTGAATTTTCTTTAACAAGAAATGAAATGTGATATTTTGGAATTAATGTAAGACTTGAAATGTAAAGAATTTGATTTGATGAATTTAATTTAATTAAACTGTAAGTTTTGATATAATGAAGTTGAATTTAAATAATGGATTTAATGAATTGGAAATTTAATGGAAATTGTTTTGAATGGCATAGTAACTTAACGAATATTGAATGAAATCGATAAATGATTTTAAATTGATTTGAATGTTAAATAAGATTTAATTTAAATGTTTTCGAAATGAAACTTGTATTCGAACTTGAATCAATATTTGAATTGTTTTAAATAGAAATTGAATTTGAATTATAAGATTTTGAAATGATGATTTGGAAGTTTTGAAACGCAAACTATTGGAAATTGGTTTTGAAGGACAAATGAAATGTTGATTTACGAATTTAAATTGAATTGAAATTGATTTGGTTTTGAAATATATTAAACGACCAATCGGTATAATAATTACGAAAGTTATTAAAGAGACCGGAATTCGGTTATGGATATACTCTCTATCTAAACCGAAAACCACTTTAATAACTATACGCGGAGTGATGATCCAGAATGAAGTGGTTGGAATGGTGTTCGTGTTGACTGAAGAAAGAGAACGATAATGGATAGCCTTGACACTTGTGTCAAATTGGAAATGACTAAAACAGGAGCTGTGCCGGGCCAATGGAGGATTGATACCTCAAGTGGACACACTTCTTCGAACTACTTATACTTGTTGTCGATTGGTGCACCCTTGATTTTGGGAGTGTTGTTTCACGGTGTTGCGGGCGCTGCGGCGTTGCGTTCTCACCAGTCCGGATCAGGCGAACGGTAGTATCACTACCTTGGGTATTGCCTCATGTGCCTTGTCATACTTGTATTCCATTTATGCGCGACCACTACGATTTTGATTTGTACCTTTAGTATATGGATTGCCCTCTGGTGACTTCCGGTTTTGGGGAAACTACGGTCTTGTATATGCTTTTGGGAATAAAAATGTGTTAAGGATGGAATGGGCCATGACTTAACGCTATTTTGATATCTTTTTATATTACTGATAGACATTATCTACTTATCGTACATTACTACATAGTAGATAGTTTGACGGATCCTTAAAGGATGGTTATTCCAAACATCCTTTGAGTTACTTGTATTTCAATTGCTATTTCACTTGAGTTGGATTTATTAATATAAGAATGTTAATCCTGACTCGAGTGTTTTGTATTTTGCTTTACGCTCGGGTCAGACTGAGTAGTTCAGCTTTCGAGACTCACCTTTGGAGTTAGAGCTTCGCTTGGAGATCCAGCTATCTATCCAGCTTTCAGATATTCGGTGATTCCAGTGATGTATTCTGATTTGTATCTGTTACTCTTCCGTTGTATCTAGTTTAACTCTGATGTATCGTATTACTCTTCTGTTGTAAACTCTGATGTATTTTATATATTCATATAGTAGCTTCATGAACTACTATCTCTTTTATTTCCATTGCATTTATTACTCTGTGTCTGTGATCTGTGATTATTTATTTATTGTATATGTTCAGTTTTGCCAAATTTAAATTAACAACGCGTTATTTTGAGCAATTCAACTCCGGCATGAGTGTCTACCTATACACTTATAATGGATGCGAATGGTCCAAAATGGCGGGTCGTTACAAAAACGCTATAGAATGTTTACTTTAGTCTTTCATAGCATTATTTACTTGCCATGAAAACTGTTTAATCGTTGCAGAATATTTTTATTGCACTAGCATAATGCTATAATATGTATAGCCATGACAATTTTTTTTCCTAGCATTAATATAAAAAGGATGTAATATACGGTATTTCACATAGTATTAACAATTAAGCATAAAAAAATATGAACAAAAGCATTTCATGCACAATATTAAGCATATAAATATTAGTAACAATTCATACAATTGTAGCTAACCAAAACAATACATAATAAAAGTAACAATCCATACAACCATAGCTAACCAAAACGATACATAGTAAAAGTAAAGATGTAAGAACATCGACACAAAATACATTTGAAGGAGAATGAGCGCGACAACATATTTTTTCATGCCTTCCACCATAGCGTAATCCCAGAGCATCATACACCACCTGTCAAAAAGCACATACGTCTATTAGTCATAAAAAGTAAACATAAATTATCATGAATACCGAAATATGGAAGAAAATATGTGCATCAAACAAAGAAAATACTCAAAATTAACAGCTAAATCGTTATATGCGCTGATTTTACGTAAACATCAACTGTATACCCTTGCTGTTCTTGCTGTTTACGGTCCCAGATTTCAAACAACTTCTTTTGGTTTGGGACTTACTGTAAGCATAGTAGTATCACTATTATGCAAAAATTGTCCCTGGCATAGTAGTTTGGAGCACTGAACACCGCACGTATAATTAACACTGTACTATTATGCAAAAATTGTTGCCATATCACTATAAAAGTAATATTAGTTTAGGGCACTGAACACCGCACGTTCTTTCTTACATAATAAAGTATTTGGTTATGGGTTTATTCAAAAATGTTACTATCAAACTCAGAAGTTTTTAAGTACTGGTAATTATTTAGTTTATTATTGAATGAAAATCTGGTTAATGTAAACAGTAAAAAATACTAGATGCATATTTACATGAGATTGGTATCCATTATAGCAGATGTGCATGTGGTCAGTGGACGTGTTCCCAGAGAATTAAATCATGCAGCAAAGTTGATAAAAATATGCGGCTAATAAATTAATACAAGCACACCCAATCGTTTATAGACAGGAACGAATGTGTAAAGTACCTATAGTAGTTGAAGGAGCACAATTTTGAGATAAAAGAAACATGTCAGGGAAAGCTGGCACAAAGGAAGAAGGTAGAAGCAAGTCGGTAACCATGTACTGCAGTCTACGGGCAGTAATTTTTGTGATGAATACCGAGATTAAACAAGTTGGAACTTTTTAGTGAGTTATAACTTATAAACCTTCTTTGGTTACAAATAATTGTGAACAGTCAACAGATGCAACCAGCAAAATGGTTAAGAGGTGTAGGTTTAATTACCAAACGACGACAGTCATCATCGTGCATATCAGTAAGCCTTCTCCCTATCCTATGTAATGTTCAAGTAGCGGGTCACAAATCTACAACAACTCTTCCCCAAATTAAATAATCTGCAAACATACAACCACTATTATGGACTGATAGTTGGAAGGAAATGTGGGTGATAACAATGGTCGAAATATTACATGACATGGAAACAAACAAAAATATGTATGCATAAACCAGTAGTTCCTCAAACAATATATTGATGCTCTGTTTAGAGAACAAATAACATATGACCATAAACAGAAGAAAACAAACAATTAACGCAGAAGGATCTAGTTGATATGTGGAGGACATACCCCAATAAAGACTATAGTCCTATAGCTGTAAGGGTTACCGCTAGTTACAACCATAGTAGCAGTTCAGTCATATAGGTATCCTATTATAAACCATAAATGTCAATGCAACCGAAAAATCGAGTAACACATATAATCAAACACATTGTCAGCTACCAAATAATGGCATCAGTGGGGAAAAAAGGTTACACACATACATGTAGTTGGAACCAAAGCTCACATATAGGGAGGGAACCAAAATTGAGGCAACTCACCAATAATCCACCAATTAGCAGTGTTATGTCCAGTTAACATACGTCAACAGCCAAACATACATAGGAAAGAATATGTGGCCAAATTGGACTATGTTTGAATAAATATACTAGCTCGACTATAAGATTATCATACACATCAACAACCAAACATACGTAGGAAAGGATACCTAAGTTTGAATAAATAACTAGCTCGACTTTAAGATTATCATGTATAAACTATGTATGTACAACTTACACTGTAGCCCACAAGAAATTTCTAGAAACACTTTTATCATTTGTATTGAAAATGCTTCAAGGCGAAGATAACATTTGACATAGAACACTAATTTAGTTCTGCCAGTTGTAGGAATTATAACTGGTTTATATATCATTTGAATTCAACTCCAATGTTGTCAACTGTGTTGTCCAAAATTTGGTTAATAGAATTTGGTTAACAACCCTTAACTAGACGACGATTAAAACATCTCCAATGTTGTCAACTGTTTTGTCCAAAATATATTAGATTATAATGACAACAGGACAACAATGTGTAAATGTCGCTATATGCAAGTACGTAAAGTACACCAGGTATAGATGTAAAATTTTAACAAGTTATTTGTGCGTTCATGCCAAACTGGATGTACAGAGCAGATACTATACATGCACAAAGATGTTTTTTGTTACTGATCATCGGATGCAATATGAACCATTCCCAGTTTGAATTTCTGACGTATTTGCATAGAAAAATTAACTAATTTTATAACGAAAACATAAGTCAGATTACGTACACAGATATATAATCATCATGGAACTTAAAGTGGATTCATGTATAGATTGGTCTTCATGCGAGTTTTGCATTTTGAGTCTTTCTTTTCTTGTCCATATTCTCGTGAAGTTAACATTTCATCAGAATAGATGTACGGATATAAATATCATTGACCAAATAAAATATTCGATAAACATAGAACTATAGTGGAGACGTCAAATATTTGTTATCACAATCTCTATGAACCATCGATATGATAAATGACACAAATATTAAACAGCTAATTATATAGTTGCACATGATATAACAAGCAGTAATTCTAACTTGATAAGCACTCATGAAACATTAATGCACTTCTAAGTAGTTGGTATAGCTCGGGTACTTTTAGTTTGATGTAATTGGAGACTTTTCCAGCATGTTTATTTATATAGCCACACTCAAATACTACTAAGTGGTTTTCCATTTTTAGTGATGATGGAAAGAAGGTACCAAAACAACTTTAAAATCAATGTTATAAAACTTGGAAGAAGAAAGAAACAAGTCAAACCTGTCATTTTGTCCTGCAATCCAAGCATACAACAAAGATCTGCAATTTGACGATGTCTAGGGACGGCTGGGATTAATTTCCAAATCTTTTCTTCATCAAACTCGAAAGAAATTCTAAAAGTAGCCAAAAGATGTGGAAATGCATGTACTTCCAAATAATTTCCACCATTTCCATTGATGTCAAGACCATCCAACTTCAACCTCCATTCACTGGCAACGACCTTTGCTTGATCTATAATATCAGTAATTAAATAGCAAGGTTACACATCCGAATATTTTGTAACTATGTGGCAGTAATATCACAATATTTGCAGCTTGAGGAATGACAAAAAAATTGTAAACTTAGTTAATTTTTATATCCTTTAATTAATTTATATAAAACTCACTTAATTAACTTAGTCGAATATTTATAAGACTTAGTTTATAAATAAGTTTTGTTTGAACAATTTCACAAAAATGAAGTCCACTGTGCTATTCTTTGTGTTTTTTGATGAAAATATATACAACTACACAAATTAACGACAACTAGTTACCAAAGACTAGATAGTTCAGAATATATCTATTAGTTTGATTTCCTAACACATAGATGCATTTAAACAACTTTATAAATGTCAGTAGGATAAAGCTTAGTTAGCATAACTACAAGCTCTGTCTTATAAATGTCAGTGGGATAAAGCTTAGTTTGAATTGCCCTTGAATGTATATTAGTTTGATTGCCCTTGAATGTATATTTTCTTGTAGTGGTCCAATCCATCTGCCAAAAAGATATGAATTCACAAAAAGTATTGTACAGAGTTGTATGAACAAAGTCATCCATTATTTTACTTCAAACTCATTCTATACAGTGGCAAAGTATAATAATATGAAGTACAAATTATTTATTTAGTTATGGTAAACAAATTCTTTAACAAATTCAAATTATATTTCCATCTACATAGTTAAGATATAAGTATATTTGATCTCTCTCTAACAATTTTGAAGTTGGGATTTCGCTTTTAATAGAACTTTAGATGGTATCAGAGTGTGCTGATAAATTACTAGAAAACAATGACCACTTTGAGTGGGAATTAAATTCAGTAAGAAACATAGTTCTAAATCCTTGTATAACTTCCATACTAGCTCTTGAATAATAAATTTATTTGGATAACTCAAGCTCCACCCAAACACATAATCAATTTGAGGATTTAATTGAATAGTCATGCTCATTTAGACAAGTTTGGGAGCTCTAAACAAGTTCATACGTAAAATCAATTATCAACCAATAATAAAAGGAATACTTAATTTGTCCACTAAACAGGCGAAGCAAAATCAAATGTGCAGTATATACCTAAAAGTTAAAATATATATACCTACAAGCGGTCGAAGTTCACGGTAGTTGAGGAATCAAAGCACTGTGTAGTGAAGCTGACGGATCAAAGCAGCAGCGAAGTTGAGCAATCAGAGCAGCAGCGAGCAGATTGAGGAATGGTGAGCAGCAAAGTTAAAGACAATGAGCAGCGATTGAGGAATGGCGGGAGTTGAGGAACAGTTAGCAGCGAAGTTGAGGACGGCAAGATTTAAGCTGAGGAACGACGGGATTTTGTTGTCTGGTCATGCTGCTCGGAAGCCTTAGAAAAGTGGCAGACACTAGTGTTTCTTTGATAGTCAGATGTGGGAAAAGTGCATCATCTTGAGTCACAAATCCAATCCTGACAAGTAAACATATAGTTATTATAGTATAGGATACTGGTATTCAAAGGTGTTATATATTGCTTATATCTGCCAATGTAAATTGCCTTCTTTTAAAATGAGGAACAGAGTTTGTACATTTTAAACTCAGGCGATTAATCAAAACAGTTTTGAATCAAAGACTACGTATCATCATTTGTCAGTTTATAATGCATTTATTTCTGACTCACAAAACACATGTAGCAGTAACAATCGGTGTACCTTAACCAATGCTCTAGTTTAATCACGTTCTGTCCGATCATTTGTTAGCCATAGCCTGCATGCTTCCATTATCAACCTGAGTTACCTTTTATAACCTGTTGCACCTTAATCAAGACCTGCATGCACTCTCTCGATCTTCAGTTGTGGGCACTTCAATTGTGGGCACTTTAGCTTGTCCACTTTAGTATAACCAGCATGCACTTCATTTTTGACTGCATGCACTTCAGTTGTAGTTGTGGCCATAGCTTGTGCCTGTATGGACGGTAAAATATAACCTAATTTAGGAATTGAGAAAGCTATGAGGAACTCAACATCACACAGCTTACTGATCTAAATAACATATTGTAAAATTTAAGCTGCTGATAACTGTAATGTGAAGAAACTAATGTATTAGTATGTTAAAATAAAAATAACATATGTTTCTCGGAGGAAATACAAGAAAACATTTACATTACTATTGCCAAAATAAAATAAGTAACTATACATAATGACGTGAAAGTCATAAATTTTGCAAGGTGATTCAAAAACCTAACAGATTATTGTTTAGGAACAATAACTAATGGAACATGACATGTGAATCCTATAATGTGATTTATTATCATTTTGATACACACTGACAATGATTTTGTTGAAATTTTCACTCAGTGATAATGAATACAAAAGCCATCATAATTTGCATTTGGATAAATATGGCTTACAAAAAAGTACTTGTAAATGTCTCCATATATGGGATCTGTAAATGCAAAACAAGTAGCTATTAAAATCTGAAAAAATACCCAACTTGTGAAAAATCAAAAGAGAAAAAAATGTTTATAGAAATTAGATATTTATGCAAAGCGGTGTTAACTGATATTACATCGTTGACTAATATATGAACTTCCATCTTTTATGATTCCAATTTATATAAAACTATAGTGGTTAGTTCACGCATCCATTAGCCTAGGCAAATGCGATGTCACTAGGCCTGAAGATAAAATAATGTTACAGATTTGTGTATACTTAGCAAAACTACAACAAATTAAAACAAAAAAAATCAGATATATGACCTGAGACCTATATACCCTAGTAACTAGATTGGAACAAAAGTTTACAACGTGATGAACTTATCTATTGAGATAAATGGAGCTGATACTCCTTGGGGTGGGTGGGGTTTATATAGTTTTACAGTATGTTATGTAGATTATATTTTCTATAGAACATACTATTGAAATATATAAAGCAAGAAGAGGTATCTACTATTCAGTACATCACATGTATATATACTTTGAACCTGAGAGCCACGTACCTTTGGATGAGACTTAGGAGATTCCAGAAGATGTACTTACTAAACTATTTTTTCCTCCTTCAAATGCCCTCCACTCCTTGTTACCTTCCATGAGCATATTAAACAAAATAAATGATCAACTTTTAAACATGTCAATAATAAGCATACACTAGATGGCTATAAGGATTGCATATATAGAATGTCTAAACTTAAGCTCAAACCATTTACTTATTTTTTTATACATGAAACTGAACAAGCATACCCTTAAATTGTTTCCGACAAGTAAAACAAGAAGATGAAACTATGGTTAAATTTTTTACCATAATAATAAAAATAAATGTAGAGTGCATACAAAATAATTCATTGATCAACAATATATAACTTGAATACTAACTAAATAGAGTGCGCATGTAACAAGAATTTGGAAGTTAAAATATTATCCAATTTAATAGAACTAAATATAGTAAATTACACCATAGAAAATTAGACCTGATACTGCGTTGGGTATTTATGCAGAACATATCGGTTCTGCATAGGTACACCCATTTTTGAATTTGATTGAATTTGGATATAGGCTCGGTTACTCCAACTTCTGTTATAAATTTGCAATTAAACGTCTAAGCTCTTATATCCTATTAACAGAACATAAATTTGTTATAATCTAAGACAGATTCACAAAGTGGTGTATTGGCTATAATATATAAACCCAAAGGCCAAACAATGTAAGAAACTTGAATTTAGGAGTAAAATGAGAGTGAGAAATCATGGGTCGATGGATGGAAGTCATTCAGTCTTGATGGACTTGAGAAGTGATGATGTTAGAGGCAGAGGCGGAAGACCAATGAAATAGTTGATCGCCTTTAAAAATGTAAACACTAAGGGTGGAGAAAGCATGACTATGGAACCTTAACTAAAGCCTTGTTAGCATTTAAGTGGAGTTGGAGAGGATGGTAGGAGGTATATTGACGAGGGGTCTCATTTCTTGGTGGTTGGTGATCAGGACTGTAAAGTTACCATAATAAGTTAAAGTTAGAGGTTCAAACGTCTTCGACCAATCGATTGACCTTCTATCTAATTCTTTCGCCATGACTCAGATTATAAACTCATAATTTTCTATTACATTTTCACATAACAGTCTAACAAAGCAAAAAAAAATTAAACCCAGTAATAATTTAAAAAATCCAAAAGATTCATAACTTAACTTGCAAAAAAATCTTTGCTAAAACAAAAGGTCAATAATCAAGGATATATATTTATGAAAAGTACTAGAAAGTAGTGAATTTAAAATATGTACTGGTTATCTATAACAATTCAATAACTACCATTGAAATTAAAAAATTAAGTAACGAAGTTCCATAAAATATCATTTTCTTGTGAGAACAAGTTGCATATACATCATTTTATATTTCATTTAGGGATGACTTGAAACCAAATTAAAACACCACTGAATGAAAAACTAAAACTTAAGATTACCCCTTTTAAATTTTATATATGTAACGACCCGTAAAATTTCAACTGTTTTAATAACGTAATTAGTTGAAATTTTGTTAAATTTTAAACGATAAAATTTTGAAATAAAAATTTAATATTTGGAATACGTCTAGTTAAACATAGCAACTGGTAAATTTTCGTCCGAAAATATGAAAGTTTATTTCGCGCGTAAATTCACTTTAATTTAATCAGTTAAAAAGCGATGAAAATAAAATGTTTTCGAAACCAAAATATTTTTACATAGAAAAATTCTAAATCATCTTCTGAGCAAGATGCCAGTTTGTCGTTTTTCCAAATTCGGACATCTTTGGCTCCGTCGATCTTATTTTTCAGCGTTTTTCTTGCATTTTCCGCTATTAGAAAATTCGAATTTTTATAATTTAATCGTACTACTAATATCAATATACCGTTTTGATCGTCTTGTCGTGTAGATTCCTGCAGTATATTCAATTCTATGTTTGGAGGTCTGATGCGTGACAGAAACTTTAATCGGTGCATTGTATCGGTACCACAAAATTTTGAATTGTAACTTACCGTACCTTTAAAGATTTCAAACGTGCAACCCAAGGAATCAAATAGATTGCCTTAATGACTTTCTTGGAAATCAGCTTTTGGCCTTTGTTATTCCATCAGTTTCAATTGGTGCTTGTTCTTTCCTGTTCCTACTGTTATGAGCCGGCGTCCATTCAATTTTTTTTTCTCCTCTGATAGGATCACCTCTTCATTGAAATGGTAACCAGCTACTTTTCATTGAAATAAAGTTTAAATATGTTTTATCTCTTGCTTTGCTTTGCTACATGAGCTATAGGTCACGTCCCTCTCACTTGATAGAAAAAAAAGATACTTAACTTCATCTGGTGTTTTTTTTCCACTGGAAACATCTCTCGACCCTCAACTCACACGTAGCCTTCCACCCGCCCACCTGAAGCCAAACGCCATCTGTCTCCATCCACCCATCACCGTCTCCAACCACCTGACCGTCCACCCACCGAGCCTCCACCTTCCCAGATCGCAACACTGACAGCCACTTAGCCGACAGACCCTCCAGCCCCTGAACTCAGCCCGATCACGCACGTCACCACAACCGCCATTGGCCTCCACGGCGAAACCCACGTCTCATCTCCTCTCATCCACGCCTGACTCCACTCCCATCCCGTGCGTCAAACCAATAGCAGCCCTCTATGCCGCGTTTCATCTTCCACCCGAGCTCGTCCACTCCTCGATCTAGACCGTGCCCTACTACCATTATCGACTTCGCCGAGACCACCCTCCCAGCCGAGCGTGCACAGCCCAGGCAACCACCATAGCTCCTGTCCACGTTTTCTCCTGCTTGTGCCAGCTTCTCTTCTTTTATAAATAAGAAGGTATATATATATTTGTATATAGCCTGTTATGTTTTGTTGATATATATTGTGTAGTGATGTCTAGAAGTATATATATATATGCGTGGGTTATGGCCGAAGTTATACTATTTTAATTAGTGTATATATGTATAGATATTTTGGTATATTGGGTTATCTTTGATGAATACATGTGTAAACTTCCTGTATATATGTATACATTATATCATAGGATAATGAACATTTTAGTATATATGTTGGTTTTAAGTATCTGGGTTGAAGGGTAATACTCCTGTAGAGTCAGTATTTTTAAAATTTTCGTATTCATGTATAGTTTATACAGTTTTAACGCCAAGTTCAAATAGTTATATTCGGTTTAAAAAAAAATATAAATTGCGTTTGTATATATGTATATAGGTACAGCTACGTGTATGGCTATATAGTACAAGTTTTAAATAGTGATGTTGAATTTTTATGTATGTTGAACAGTGATACTATTAAGCTATGTATGGTATATAACCTATGAGTATATTATCATATTTAGATATAGTCTGTATGTGCTTGTTATAATCAAATTGAAATAATTTTTAGTATTGCCTGCCAGTTCTCATATATATAAAGAATCTTAGAAAATGCTATTTTATAAGTTTATTTTTAGGTCAGTTGTTGAGGTTTGGGTGTATTTGGGTTTGTTGTGCTTATACCTGTTATATATATATATAAATATTTAATCTGTTACATGTGTTATATGGTTAATAAAGAAATTCGGTATTGCTAGCTGCGGGGGTTATATTATATGGGAGTGTGTAGATTAAATATATATGTTTTCAAAGATTTATTAGGGTGAAGTGGGTTATATATATGTATATATTATGGTAATCTTGACTTCTAAGAAAATGGTAGTATATGTATTTAATTTAGTATTGGTTTGGGAAATAATAACAATAATATTGTTATTCTATCAAATTGATTTTGATTCCTTTCTCATCGATTCTATCTATCAGCTTTGTCCTTCAAAATCCGCTTTCAGCTTACTTCACTTTGAGACTGTTGTTGGATTATTCCATTTTCGAGACCGTGATCCAATTCGTAGCTGGTTATGTCAAACTGCTCTAGCCTCGAAAGGTGAGCAATCACTCACGATTAACGTTTTTTTATTTATTAAATTTGATTTCAATTGAAACGACAATTGAAATATACTGCTGTTAGTTAATTACACTGTTATATATGCTATTACCTGTATCAGTTCACCTGTGACATCTGACACCTTTATCTGTTAGTTATTTATGCAATGATAATACAGTTTGGCTGAAATTGATTGATTGTTGATGTTTATATTGGACGTTAAATTGTTAATGTTAAAATGATAAATAGTATGAAATTGAACTTGATATAGGATAATTAAATGTTAAATTTGATTAACTGACATTTGTACAATATGACCCCTTTAACTGTTGAATTTATTGACATGTAGGATTTGTTTAAATTACACTTTGAACCACTGAATGTATGTTGTTAAATTGATGATGTATGAAATTGTAATAGATGACAAGTGAAAAACCGTAATGTAATAATCTTTAATCTACATGAAATGATAGTGTAGATTCTAGAAATAATTATATTAATTCGTACAAATAACAATGCGAATTAATACGGTTATTTCGGGATTATTTGAATTGATTATTGGATTGATATTGATTGTTGTTATTGCTTGTTTATTTACTTTGACACCATCCCAGTTATCACACTGCAAGTTCCCTTTGTTATGTTTTGATTTTGAATTGAATTGGAATCGGGTTGAAATGATAAATACCCAAATTGAACTTTGACCTAGGATAGGAAATTAAATTAAAACCCAATTGGTCAATAATTTGATTTAAAAATAAAATGAAGATTTTATTTGAATAAATAATACGGTTTTGAAATGAAGTTGAAATTTGAATTTTTGATGAAAATGTTAATATTTAATAATCTGAAACAAAAGATTAACAATGTAATTGATGAAAGAATGTTGTTTAATTTGAGAAATTATAATTAAGTTTGAAATTATTAAACTTTGAAATGAATTAATAATTAAGTTTTAAATTATAATTAAGTTTGAAATTATTAAACTTTGAAATTATTGAATAATTAAGTTTTGAATTATTTAATACTTAAATAAGATTAAATTATTTAATGATTAAATCGAATTGAAATTCTTTAATAAGAAAATTTAACTTTTGAATAAGTGAATTTTACTTTGTAAGTAATTGAAATTGAGTTTTCTTTATTAAGTAAGTTTTTGGAAAATTATTTAAGTAAGTAAATAAGTGAAATTGAATTTCTTTAACAAGAAATAAGATGTGATTTATTGAAATTAATGTAAGACTTGTAATTGAAAGAATTTGATTTGACGAATTTAATTTAATTAAATTGTAAATTTTGATTTAATGAAGTTGAACTTAAGAATTGATTTAATGAATTGGAAATTTAATAGAAATTGTTTTGAATGATAAAGTAACTTAACGAATATTGAATGAAATCGATAAATGAGTTTAAATTGATTTGAATGTTAAATTAAATTAATTTAAATGATTTCGGAATGAAACTTATATACGGACTTGAATCAATATTTGAATTGTTTTGAATAAAATTTGAAATTGAATTATTGGATTTTGAAATGAATTTGGAAGTTGAAACGTAAATCTTGGAAATTGGTTTTGAAAGAGAAATGAAATGTTGATTTACGAATTGAAATTGAAATTGAAATTGATTTGGTTTTTGAAATAAATAGATGACCAATCGGTGAAATAATTTCGAAGGTTATTAAAGAGACCGGAATTCGGTTATGGATATACTCTCTATCTAAACCGGAAACCACTTTAATAACTATACGCGGAGTGATGATCCAGAATGAAGTGGTTGGAATGATGTACGTGATGACTGAAGAAAGAGAACGATAATGGATAGCCTTGACACTTGTGTCAAATTGGAAATGACTAAAACAGGAGCTGTGCCGGGCCAATGGAGGATTAGCTACCTCAAGTTGACACACTTCTTCGAACTACTTATACTTGTTGTCGATTGGTGCACCCTTGATTTTGGGAGTGTTGTTTCACGGTGTTGCGGGCACTGCGGCGTTGCGTTCTCACCAGTCCGGATCAGGCGAACGGTAGTATCACTACCTTGGGTATTGCCTCATGTGCCTTGTCATACTTGTATTCCATTTATGCGCGACCACTATGATTTTGATTTGTACCTTTAGTATATGGATTGCCCTCTGGTGACTTCCGGTTTTGGGGAAAATACGGTCTTGTATACGCTTTTGGGAATAAAAATGTGTTAAGGGTGGAATGGGCTATGACTTAACGCTATTTTGATATCTTTTTATATTACTGATAGACATTATCTACTTATCGTACACTACTACATAGTAGATAGTTTAACGGATCCTTAAAGGATGGTTATTCCAAACATCCTTTGAGTTACTTGTATTTCAATTGCTATTTCACTTGAGTTGGATTTATTAATATAAGAATGTTAATCCTGACTCGAGTGTCTTGTGTTTTGCTTTACGCTCGGGTCAGACTGAGTGGTTCAGCTTTCGAGACTCACCTTTGGAGTTGGAGCTTCGCTTGGAGATCCAGCTATTTATCCAGCTTTCAAATATTCGATGATTCCAGTGATGTATTCTGATTTGTATCTGATGTATCATATTACTCTTCCGTTGTATCTGGTTTAACTCTGATGTATCGTATTTCTCTTCTGTTGTAAACTCTGATGTATTTTATATATTCATATAGTAGCTTCATGAACTACTATCTCTTTTATTTCCGCTGCAATTATTACTCTGTGTCTGTGATCTGTGATTATTTATTTACTGTATATGTTCAGTTTTTCCAAATTTAAATTAACAACGCGGTATTTTGAGCAATTCAACCCCGGCATGAGTGTCTACCTATACACTTATAATGGATGCGAATGGTCCAAAATTCTGGGTCGTTACAGTTGGTATCAGAGCTTTGGTAGCTCTAGGCAAAACTCAACATATAGGGTAAATGTATTTACAGAATCACTCTCATTCGAGTTTCAATCTCTTCCTTTGACTCAATTCCTTTGAATTTGGAACGTTCCCCTCGGTTCCGAAATTCATTTCGTGTCCTTCACTATTCGTCCTCTTTCAATCATGGAGCACCCCACAACTCCATTCTGAATGTTATCTATAATAGATCGGCGGTCCCGCCAATCTTCGAATGATTCGTAAAGGAGCAAAACTCCTTTATAATAGGCATCGATTTACCAGAGATTTCTGTATCCTCGGTTTACGATGCTATCTATTCCATGCTATACCTGAATTCCATCTCGTGAGATCGAGTGTTGATTTACCTCGGAATTCAGCATCGATCTTATTCTTGAAGTTACGGACGACTCGGTTAAGGTTGCCCGTGAATTAAATAAACTCATCCATCTTCTGATTGTGGTAATTGAATTATCTTATCTTTTGTTTCAAACTTATTTTCGAATCAAAATTCTCTTTGATTTGAGCCCATCAAATTTGAAACCCTATCCTTATTTTGAAAATCCATTCCTGTATCGTCGAGCAAAGAAATGTATTTCTAAATTTATATTAAAAATGTTGTTTTCAAATTTGATAAACAAAATAGTTTTGAATGATTATATTATATATAAATATAAGTTTCTGAAATTAAAATTGTTAATGAATTTGTTGTCTGAAATAATAATATTTGATTTTCATTTATTGTTTTGTAAACCATTGACTATTGCATAATATAAATAAATGAATTTATAAACTTGGTTTATAAATTGATTTGGAATTTGAAATGAATTTAATTCAGAAATTTGAGAATTTAGTTTCCGGTGATTTCAAACTTTGGTTTTAAAATTTTAAAGTATATATTATTGATAGTATTTTTGAATAGAAATCGTTTTCAAAGAATTTTAAATGTTGAAATCAGTGCTCTTCTCTTTGTCGCTGGAAAATAATTTCGGTGATGGCGGCCGCATCATCGACATTCCTTTTCGAGTTTCGAAGTGGAGATACTATTCTGTAGCTTTGCTACGGTTTGTTTTGAAAATATTTTGATTTGAATTTTTCAGTATAAATTGGTTTATATATATATATAAGTATCTTGTTTTGAAATTTAATTTGATTTGATATAAATATATTATATATATCTCTAAATTGTTTGAAGTTAATCGGAAATTAAATTCTTAAATTTTGTTAAAGGACGATTTTAATTATAAATAAAACCAAAATTTGAAATAAATATTTAAACTTGAATAATTGGATTGGGAAAATTTTATTTGTATATTGTTCAACTGCATTCTAATACAACTTACCTAAATCATTCAGAAGTTGAATATGTAATTGGATGATATATAAGATAAATTGAATTTATAAATAAAATTTGAGTGTTTATAATAAATGTTATACACTAAATTTTGATTATAAAGATGTTAATAGAGTTAGATAGAATAATAAGTAAACTCAGTTAATAATGAAATAAATTATTTTGAAAGAATTAATGAATTTGTTTGGAAAGAATTAATAAATTGAAATTTGATCAACATATGAAAATACCTTGAATTTAAAAGAAATTAATAAATATAAATTAATTTAAATCGAAACTTTTATAGTTTAAATTAATTTATATGGTTTAAAAATATG
Source organism: Allium fistulosum (assembly GCA_030737815.1). Taxonomy (NCBI): domain Eukaryota; kingdom Viridiplantae; phylum Streptophyta; class Magnoliopsida; order Asparagales; family Amaryllidaceae; genus Allium; species Allium fistulosum. The sequence continues at coordinate 714,473,433 of CM060906.1, read as the reverse complement.
TAATAAGATATATTAAGTGAAATAAAATTTATAATAATTTGGAATTAAAGAACTAAGTCTGTTAAAAATAAAATATGATTATAATAAAAGACTATTCAAATTTATGGTTTTAGAAATTGTAAATTTAAGAAAATGGGATAATAAGATAATGAATTCAGGAATAGTTGAGATTGATTTTAGTGAAATCATATGGATTAAATCAATTATTGAATATCAATCAATTTAAATTTGAATTTATATGGTTTAAATTAATTGTTATTTTGTATTCCAAATCTGTTTTTCTTTCTGGTTGTTTCTATTCTCCTACCTCGTTCCTTTTCGGGGACGAAAAGTTTTGAGTGGGGGAGAGTGTAACGACCCGTAAAATTTCAACTGTTTTAATAACGTAATTAGTTGAAATTTTGTGAAATTTTAAACGATAAAATTTTGAAATAAAAATTTAATATTTGGAATACGTCTAGTTAAACATAGCAACTGGTAAATTTTCGTCCGAAAATATGAAAGTTTATTTCGCGCGTAAATTCACTTTAATTTAATCAGTTAAAAAGCGATGAAAATAAAATGTTTCCGAAACCAAAATATTTTTACATAGAAAAATTCTAAATCATCTTCTGAGCAAGATGCCAGTTTGTCGTTTTTCCAAATTCGGACATCTTTGGCTCCGTCGATCTTATTTTTCAGCGTTTTTCTTGCATTTTCCGCTATTAGAAAATTCGAATTTTTATAATTTAATCGTACTACTAATATCAATATACCGTTTTGATCGTCTTGTCGTGTAGATTCCTGCCGTATATTCAATTCTATGTTTGGAGGTCTGATGCGTGACAGAAACTTTAATCGGTGCATTGTATCGGTACCACAAAATTTTGAATTGTAACTTACCGTACCTTTAAAGATTTCAAACGTGCAACCCAAGGAATCAAATAGATTGCCTTAATGACTTTCTTGGAAATCAGCTTTTGGCCTTTGTTATTCCATCAGTTTCAATTGGTGCTTGTTCTTTCCTGTTCCTACAGTTATGAGCCGGCGTCCATTCATTTTTTTTTTCTCCTCTGATAGGATCACCTCTTCATTGAAATGGTAACCAACTACTTTTCATTGAAATAAAGTTTAAATATGTTTTATCTCTTGCTTTGCTTTGCTACATGAGCTATAGGTCACGTCCCTCTCACTTGATAGAAAAAAAAGATACTTAACTTCATATGGTGTTTTTTTTTCCACTGGAAACATCTCTCGACCCTCAACTCACACGTAGCCTTCCACCCGCCCACCTGAAGCCAAACGCCATCTGTCTCCATCCACCCGTCACCGTCTCCAACCACCTGACCGTCCACCCACCGAGCCTCCACCTTCCCAGATCGCAACACTGACAGCCACTTAGCCGACAGACCCTCCAGCCCCTGAACTCAGCCCGATCACGCACGTCACCACAACCGCCATTGGCCTCCACGGCGAAACCCACGTCTCATCTCCTCTCATCCACGCCTGACTCCACTCCCATCCCGTGCGTCAAACCAATAGCAGCCCTCTATGCCGCGTTTCATCTTCCACCCGAGCTCGTCCACTCCTCGATCTAGACCGTGCCCTACTACCATTATCGACTTCGCCGAGACCACCCTCCCAGCCGAGCGTGCACAGCCCAGGCAACCACCATAGCTCCTGTCCACGTTTTCTCCTGCTTGTGCCAGCTTCTCTTCTTTTATAAATAAGAAGGTATATATATTTGTATATAGCCTGTTATGTTTTGTTGATATATATTGTGTAGTGATGTCTAGAAGTATATATATATATATGCGTGGGTTATGGCCGAAGTTATACTATTTTAACTAGTGTATATATGTATAGATATTTTGGTATATTGGGTTATCTTTGATGAATACATGTGTAAACTTCCTGTATATATGTATACATTATATCATAGGATAATGAACATTTTAGTATATATGTTGGTTTTAAGTATCTGGGTTGAAGGGTAATACTCCTGTAGAGTCAGTATTTTTAAAATTTTCGTATTCATGTATAGTTTATACAGTTTTAACGCCAAGTTCAAATAGTTATATTCGGTTTAAAAAAAAATATAAATTGCGTTTGTATATATGTATATAGGTACAGCTACGTGTATGGCTATATAGTACAAGTTTTAAATAGTGATGTTGAATTTTTATGTATGTTGAACAGTGATACTATTAAGCTATGTATGGTATATAACCTATGAGTATATTATCATATTTAGATATAGTCTGTATGTGCCTGTTATAATCAAATTGAAATAATTTTTAGCATTGCCTGCCAGTTCTCATATATATAAAGAATCTTAGAAAATGCTATTTTATAAGTTTATTTTTAGGTCAGTTATTGAGGTTTGGGTGTATTTGGGTTTGTTGTGCTTATACCTGTTATATATATATAAATATTTAATCTGTTACATGTGTTATATGGTTAATAAAGAAATTCGGTATTGCTAGCTGCGGGGGTTATATTATATGGGAGTGTGTAGATTAAATATATATGTTTTCAAAGATTTATTGGGGTGAAGTGGGTTATATATATGTATATATTATGGTAATCTTGACTTCTAAGAAAATGGTAGTATATGTATTTAATTTAGTATTGGTTTGGGAAATAATAACAATAATATTGTTATTCTATCAAATTGATTTTGATTCCTTTCTCATCGATTCTATCTATCAGCTTTGTCCTTCAAAATCCGCTTTCAGCTTACTTCACTTTGAGACTGTTGTTGGATTATTCCATTTTCGAGACCGTGATCCAATTCGTAGCTGGTTATGTCAAACTGCTCTAGCCTCGAAAGGTGAGCAATCACTCACGATTAACGTTTTTTTATTTATTAAATTTGATTTCAATTGAAACGACAATTGAAATATACTGCTGTTAGTTAATTACACTGTTATATATGCTATTACCTGTATCAGTTCACCTGTGACATCTGACACCTTTATCTGTTAATTATTTATGCAATGATAATACAGTTTGGCTGAAATTGATTGATTGTTGATGTTTATATTGGACGTTAAATTGTTAATGTTAAAATGATAAATAGTATGAAATTGAACTTGATATAGGATAATTAAATGTTAAATTTGATTAACTGACATTTGTACAATATGACCCCTTTAACTGTTGAATTTATTGACACGTAGGATTTGTTTAAATTACACTTTGAACCACTGAATGTATGTTGTTAAATTGATGATGTATGAAATTGTAATAGATGACAAGTGAAAAACCGTAATGTAATAATCTTTAATCTACATGAAATGATAGTGTAGATTCTAGAAATAATTATATTAATTCGTACAAATAACAATGCGAATTAATACGGTTATTTCAGGATTATTTGAATTGATTATTGGATTGATATTGATTGTTGTTATTGCTTGTTTATTTACTTTGACACCATCCCAGTTATCACACTGCAAGTTCCCTTTATTATGTTTTGATTTTGAATTGAATTGGAATCGGGTTGAAATGATAAATACCCAAATTGAACTTTGACCTAGGATAGGAAATTAAATAAAAACCCGACTGGTCAATAATTTGATTTAAAAATAAAATGAAGATTTTATGTAACAACCCTGTATTTTGTGATTATTTTAATTGTATATTTTGGTTATTTTAATTAATTTCCTGATTTAAATACTTTATTTTATTTATTAAAATGAATAAATTTTGTTATTTTAAATATAAATTTTGATTTTGATGTGAATTAGAATTCCAAACATGACTAAAAAGAATATTTCCCAGAAAAGTGAATTTTGGTCAATATGGTCAAACTTTGACTTTTAATTTAGAAATTTGAAAGTTTGAAAATTTTAATTTTATCTTTTATTATGAAAGTAAATAAAATTTTAAGAATAATGCTTTTCGTTTCATTGAAATCTGATTTATAATGTGAAAGTTATGCCTTTTTCAATATTGTGTGTAATTTGCTGTATTTAACAAATTGTTTATTTTAAATTGTATAAATAATATTTTATTTGGTCATGTAATGTTCTAATTTATATTTATATGGGTAAAATAACATTTTGTGCATATATTTTGGTTTTAAAACATTTTTTAAAAGTATAATTGACATTTTCCAGTGTCAGTTGTATTTTGCTTACAATTTCTAATTTCCAGTTTCAATTAATTAAAGTAATTCTTTATTTATTTTTCTATTTTTTTCTTAAAATCTTATTTGATTCTCATTCCCACTTTATTTTGTTCCTCGTTTATTTTATTTATTTGACCTTTTATTTGTTTTAAAGTGAAATAGAAATTTTCTAAAACTAGTGATATTCTATTTGTAAATTTTAAGTCCTGTTTTGAATTTTTAAGCAATTTCTTTAGTTCTTTTTCTAATTTCTCTAAATTTAATTATTTATTTCATTTTGAAAATATAAATGAATTATTTTACTTCACATTTTTGTTTTAAAATATTTTTAAAATGAAGTTGTTAATTTTCCAAAGTCAATAGTGATTTATTTGTAATTTCTGGACCCTGTTTTCAATTTTTAAGCAATTTCTTATATTCTTTTTCCATTTTCTTTAAAATTAATTAATTATTTTTATTTTATATTACTTTGTTTCGGTTTTAAAGTCAATTTACTGATTTTATTTTTGTTTTATTTGAATATAAAGAAAAAGAAATATGAAGAGTTTTAAAAGCTTATTTACCTTAAGTCCTTTCATCTCCTTTGTCCTTTCATTTGCCATAACTCCTCAATTACTATCTTGGCTGTGCATTTTTGGTTTGTAGCCGTGAGTTTTCAGCCTCCATTCACCCAAAAACATTTTACCTTCTCATTCATTCATGGCTTCAAGAAAAATCTATGGGTAATGGCTACTTTTTACACTTTTCTTCTCATTTTTCATGTATTTTGCCTTGTTTTCTTTGCTTCTTTGAATGGCCTCCACTCCATATCCATGGCCACCACCCCCTACATCTCTTCCCTGCCATCACCACCAGCTACTCCTCTGGTCTTGACCAAGGCCGAGCCACCATGATGCCAAAACTCCACAAAAATTGCAAAACAAGCCATAAAAACATGATTGTTTACCACTATTGCTTCACCACTCCATTTTCCACCACCACCACCACCTTAGGCCGCCTCCACCACCTTTGGCCAGACCACCACACACCTTTCCTTCCACTGACCTGATCCATACCCCTCTGACCTGACCACACAAGCCCATGGCCGAGCCTTTTTTTGTGAACAAAACCCACCAATTTTGCCTTAAACTCTTCATATTCCTTTGTATAAACTTTCTCCTCATATTCTACTACCTAGGCCATGCATACACATGACCAAACCTGAGCCAAACTTGTTCAAACCAGAGCCAAAAACATCCCTAGGCCATGACAAAAGAATAGAGAAAGCAAGGCAAAAGATTTGGCATTCGTATCTCTTTTTATTTAAAAGTTATGTCATTTCTAGTGTATTGAAATTTATGGTTTGCTTTGATTTTTGTTTGGGTTGTAACACAAGATCTATATCATTGGATTTGCTCTCCACGCTCAAATTGTATTAGAGTTGTCGTGCCTTCATAATCTTTGTGTTGTGAGCTTTGTTGGCAAATCTCCAGCTTAACAGGTGAGTTATTCTCACCAGACAATATGTACATATATAACTAGTGAATTGACCCCTTTTGAATCTGTAAAATGCATTATCATGTTACACTTGCTATGTTATGATTTTATGATGTTCACCCATGCTTAAACACCTATTATATTATATGTTACTGTTATATTATTTTTATCAGTTTATCACACTGCAAGTTTCCTTTAGATTAGAATCACTATGGGTTGAAATGATACATACCCGAACGGACTTTAGAATAGGAGAACATCATTATGGGCTGAAATGATAGGCCTGAATGATTTTCAATTATTTTTCATTTCCTTGGGATTGCGGGTTTGAAATGATCAAACCCGGGTTTTCTTTGTAAATTACGGGTTGAAATGATATATTACCCGTATCACTTTACCTAGACTAGAAATGAAATACAGACCCGTTGTTAAAATATGTTTTTATAAAAATCTTAAAAATATTTTTGAAATGTAAATATTATAATATTTGATTTAAACTAAATAAAAAAATGATTTATGTAAGCATTATTGTTTTTTTGAAAATTTATAAGTGAAATAAATTATTGGTAAAACTAGAAAATTTGAAATGTAAGTTATTTTGGGAAATTTTAATTGGGTGATAATTGGAATTTAAATTAAATATGAAATGTGATAACTTCATGATAATTTGGATTAAAGTGAATTTAAATTATTTTTATATTATATTAATGATTTTGAATAAAGTTAAAATGTGAAATGAATGAATATTTAAGTTGAAAATTTGAAATATAACTAAAATTGGAAATTTGTGAATTTGGCTTAAGAGTGAATTTTAAGTTAAGTAAATAAAAATGGAATTAAGTTATATTTGAAAATTTAAAATTAAGTGTTAAGTTAATTTAATTTAATGAATTTATAATTTAAAATTGGAATTTAATAAGTGAATTATTATTAAATTTTGATTTTTGAATAGAGGTTTAACTTTATAAAATCATGAATATAAGGGTATTTGAATGATTATATATGATTTTATAAGTTAAAAATGATTTATATAAAAATATAATTGTTTGTGAAATTATACTGAATATTTGAAGTTAATTAACTGCATCTCTGAAATGCTATTAATTCTAATGTAAATGATAATACAACATTTGTAAATGCTGTAGTTGATAATAATGAACCAAATGGCTAAATTTAATTAAAGGCTATTATAGCATTTTTGTAATGTTATAATGGTTGAATTTAACTAAGTTTATTTGAAACTAATGTAACCCTATTACAGCATTTTAAATGCTGTCTTTTGTTAAATTGAACTGTTTTAAATGTGACTTTCCGTAGCATTTTCTAAATGCTGCAAAAGTTGAATTTTCATTGTTTTAATTAATTTAAGTGAATGAATGAAAGATTAAAATTTTGGAAATTTAATAATTTAATTATTAATAATAACTTTATTTTTATGATTTAAAATAAAGTAATTTGTTTCGAAATATAAACTATTTTGAAATATGATATTTTGATATTTTGAAATGGATTTTTGAAGGATATTGAATTTTGAAATGATATTTGATTTCGAAGTATAAAATACCATTTTGAAATTTTAACCACGGGGTGTATTTAATTTATAGTTTAACTGATCCTTGAAGGATGGGCGATCCCAAGCATCCTTTGAGTTATTGTGCATTTCTACTACAGTTCACTTGAGTTGGTTTACATTATATAAGTATATATTGTCCTGACTCGAGTGTTTTGTGTTTTACTTTACGCTCAGGTCAGCCTGAGTATTTACAGCTTAGCTTTGGATCTCATTCTAGAGCTAGGAATCGCTGGAGATTCTGCTTGTCTAGTTATCTGTTCCTTTCAGTTCAGTTGTTCTATTCTAGTTCTGGTATTTATAAACTTCTATGTATTTGGGATTTCTATTGTATATGTTTTCAGAATGATATTATGTATTATGTTTTGAGAGTTTGTATATAGTAGCTTCATGAACTACTATGGTATTTTATTTCCGCTGTGAGTTATTCTGATATGTTCTGTGTCTGTGATTCTGTGTATTTGATTTCATTTGCTCCAAATTTATTTACAATCTGTTATTTTGAATTATTCAAGTCAGACATGTGTGGATTATTTTCGATTTGAATGGACCAAAATAGTGGGTCGTTACAGTTGGTATCAGAGCTTTGGTTTTAGGCAAACCTTAGCCTACGGAGCAAAAACTCATTAGAGATAGGGTAGAAATACCCTAGAATGAGTGAAATCTATCTCAGAATCATTTCTTTGTGAGAGAACGTATTTTCGAAGTATAAAATGATTTTCAAATGATTTTTAAAGAATTTTCAAAGATTATTTTGATATAAATTTCCTTGCTTTAAAAGTAAAATATTTCTTAAACTTCATTCCTTTCGTATCCACCTTGTTAGTAATTTCTTTGATTAGGATCCTCTAAAATTTTGAACTTCTCTCTTGATTGATCTAGATCCATTGTTGATAGGAATCTATTTTGGGTATGGCAAAATCAGTAGTTTGTTAGGATGCTTTGAGTAAACTCTGTTGTATCTTTTGCTTAGCTAAAGTTGTCCAACTAAAGATATTTATGCTTCTGTTTTCGTATGTTATGAATTCGAGTCATTCCAAATTTTGAATGGGAATTTTTCTGTATCGATATAGGTTATATATCTCTAATCTTCGTTTGGATTCTTATCGAATAGGATTCCTTTGAATTTTGGAACGCTCCCACTTGTTCTGAAATCCATTCCTGTCTCCCATAATTGTATTCTTTTGATTTTGGAGCATTGCATCACTCCACTTTGTATGACCTTTATAGGGTGGCGATTCCGCCAATCTTTGAATGATTATAATTGGCATTGATTCATCGGATATTTCTGTATCCTCGGTTTACGATGTTTTCTATCTTCTGCTATATTTAGATTCTATCTCTGGCAATCGAAGGTCGATTTGCCTTAGATTTTCGCATCGATTATATTCCTGAAGTCACGGTTGACCGGTTAAGGTCGCCCGCGATTCATATAGGCTTATCCATCTTTTATTTAGTAATTTAATTATCTTATCTTCGTTTGAGCCTATCTTTGAATTAGAATTCTATTTGATTAGAGTCCTTCTAAATTTGAATCTCTGTTTTGCTTTGAAATCCATCCTTGAATCGTCCCTTGGAAAGTTTGTGGTTGATTGTCTTTTGAAAATTGTGTATTCATCGTAGTTTTTATTTTGATAAGGATGACCATATTTTTATATAAAGATGAAATGTTTTTGATAAGGATTATATACCTTTTAAAAAAAATGAGAATTTGAAGTTTTGAAAGGATTTGAAATTGTGAAAATTTTATAAGAAATGGTTTCATATAAAATGATTTATAACTGAAGGTTTTGAATCTGAATTTAAGTGATTGAACTCCGGCATTTTGGAACTGGTTTTAGGATTTTGAAATAATAAATAATATGATTTGAAATTATTTTTCCGAATAAGTAATGTTTCAATGATTTTAATGGGTTTTAATGATTTCGAAGGAATTTCAAAGAAGTTTTCAAAGTAAATGGAAGTCCAGAACTCACTTGTGTCACTGGAAAATAATTTCGGTGATGAGTGCACGCATCATCGACATTGATTTTCGAGTTTCTGAGTGAGGGAGAGGCCACTTTAATAGCTTTGCTATGCGAGTGATTTTGTGAAACCATTTTTGATTTCAAATTCCGAAGTATGATTTGATATTCGAAAGATATATGTAAATATATTTGAAACGATTTGAAATGAACCGGTGTTCAGTCCTCGAGTTTTGGATTTGATATAACCCTATCTATTAAAATTGATTTACCGATTTGTTGCTAATTTCCAACTCTTGAATTTGTAAATGATTTCTTCAACTATTTCGAAGTTCGAGTACTTCCAAATCAAGGTTAACTTTTCAAAGCTAAGAAATTTGAAAAGTATTTTGATAAAGTATATAAGTTTTTTTTGAATGTTTAAGTATGAAGTAATATGATTTAAATAAGTTGAAACTGTTTTGTTAAGTAAATGAATAAGGCAATTTAAATTTTTTTTTCTAATATGAAATTTAGATTTGAAATGTTTTGAAAAGAAATTGTTCTTCAAAATATTTTGAATAAATTTTAAGTGTTTTAACTTAGTAACATCTTTATGAAACTATATAGGTAACAAGTTGGAATAAATATATAAGTTGTACGTATGCTGTTTTATTCGCATAATTAATTTGATCCAAGTTTGAGTACACAAGTTCGAGGTGAATTACACCATTTCGTGTTAGGATTTTTCATTCGATTCTTGATGACGAATATTTGATATGGATTTTGGGCTCGATTCTAGAATTCTCTATCATAGTATATGGCTATGCAAGGAGACTGATGGCTTCTAGTCGAGAAACCATATCGAAATCCGCATTAGGGAAGTGAATGGACAATACTAGTTCGAAAGCGAACTTGTGTGATCGACCGAGCGATCGAATGTGACTTTGCGAAATGATGACATATGTACATCTTATATTCTAATATCTTTGATATATTTTGACGCTGAAATTGAAAGCTGTCGAGTTAGAATATCTTTGCTTACTAAAAGAAATTTCCAATTTAAATTACAAAGATATATAACCCATAAAAGCAAAGATATTCAATCCCATATGGCTCTTCATACAGCGAAATTATTTTGAAAATTTGATCCTTATGTAAGATAGACCTTACGTAAGTATAAGACGATTTTGAAAACATTTGATTTTGGAAATGAATTGGTTGACTTAAATTATATTGATTTGGAAATTTGGATTTATTTTCTAAATCTATTATTTTGGAAACTTTGAAACTAAAGATAATTAATTTGAGAAGAAATAATTTGGTGAAATTGTATATGATTTTGAAATTGAACTGATATTGAAACAAATTGAAATTTGAGAACCTTATGTTACTAAACACTTGATTTGGGAGTTGTCGAACTTATATAAAATTGATTTGTATGAGTATGAAATTGATTCGAAAACTATAGATTTGAAAAGGTACTCAATTTGAAAGTGAAATCTTATATAATTGAAGTCTATATAAGTATGATTTGATATACTATTGATTTTGGAAAGTATTCGATTTGAAAATAAAATCTTATATATAATGGATTTTATATAAGTACGATATTTGAAAGTGATTTGAAAAGGTACTATATGATACATATTTTCGAAGTAAAGATATGGAAAGTGCCTTCTGCTTGATATCTGATTTGTGGCCACATCTTGGATTCATTCTATCGATATTATTCTCTCTGATTTTTGGTTTTCCGGATATGATACTCGAGTGTCCTTCGAATTCCATGGCGTTACCCATGGTCTTATTGTTCTCTCGTGACTGCATAGCGCAACTGCCTGGCTGAGTCTTGCCTAGGGGTACGGATTGTTTCCTGGGGGATCCAGGCGTAATCATTGTGTATCCTGCAATCTGTGTAGGTCGCGAATAGTAGCGCAAATGCTTGGCTGAGTCTTGCCTGGGGGTACGGATTGTTTCCTGGGGGATCCAGGCGTAACCATTGTGTATCCTGCATTCTACTAGTCATCATGGCGTAACTCGCAGGGCTGAGAAAGCTTACGGATATGGATTGTTTCCTGGGGGATCCAGGCGTAACCATTGTGTATCTGCGAACCATGGTTAGACAAAGGTTTTGTTGTTTTTGTTTGGATTGTACTTTCCATATCTGTTTTAAAGGTTTTTCAAGTATTTTCACTAGGTGTTGAAACAAGTCTACTAAGTACCTGGAGAATTCTAGCTTTGCGCCTGATCAACGCATGGCCAGAGTCTGCAGGAACGAAAGTAAACTTGTTAAGACATCGAGTTAAAAAGTATTTTGATAAAATATTATAAAGGATATTTTGATCAGTTATTTCCTTTCTAAAAGATTTTAAAGTGTTTTAAATATTGTTTACCTCTTCAACCAACAATTTTAAATTAATGGCTCATCCTTGTCTTTCGTCCTATTTTCCCTTCTAGCTATTCCTATTCTCCACCTTATTAAACTTACCCATAACAACAATTATCAGGTATAATTTTAATCTTCTTGTCATCTTGTCTTAATCCTATTCCATTTTATCTTTTCTGTGTTTTCCGTACCTCATTCCTTTTCGAGGACGAAAAGATTTGAGTGGGGGAGAGTGTAACAACCCTGTATTTTGTGATTATTTTAATTGTATATTTTGGTTATTTTAATTAATTTCCTGATTTAAATACTTTATTTTATTTATTAAAATGAATAAATTTTGTTATTTTAAATATAAATTTTGATTTTGATGTGAATTAGAATTCCAAACATGACTAAAAAGAATATTTCCCAGAAAAGTGAATTTTGGTCAATATGGTCAAACTTTGACTTTTAATTTAGAAATTTGAAAGTTTGAAAATTTTAATTTTATCTTTTATTATGAAAGTAAATAAAATTTTAAGAATAATGCTTTTCGTTTCGTTGAAATCTGATTTATAATGTGAAAGTTATGCCTTTTTCAATATTGTGTGTAATTTGCTGTATTTAACAAATTGTTTATTTTAAATTGTATAAATAATATTTTATTTGGTCATGTAATGTTCTAATTTATATTTATATGGGTAAAATAACATTTTGTGCATATATTTTGGTTTTAAAACATTTTTTAAAAGTATAATTGACATTTTCCAGTGTCAGTTGTATTTTGCTTACAATTTCTAATTTCCAGTTTCAATTAATTAAAGTAATTCTTTATTTATTTTTCTATTTTTTTCTTAAAATCTTATTTGATTCTCATTCCCACTTTATTTTGTTCCTCGTTTATTTTATTTATTTGACCTTTTATTTGTTTTAAAGTGAAATAGAAATTTTCTAAAACTAGTGATATTCTATTTGTAAATTTTAAGTCCTGTTTTGAATTTTTAAGCAATTTCTTTAGTTCTTTTTCTAATTTCTCTAAATTTAATTATTTATTTCATTTTGAAAATATAAATGAATTATTTTACTTCACATTTTTGTTTTAAAATATTTTTAAAATGAAGTTGTTAATTTTCCAAAGTCAATAGTGATTTATTTGTAATTTCTGGACCCTGTTTTCAATTTTTAAGCAATTTCTTATATTCTTTTTCCATTTTCTTTAAAATTAATTAATTATTTTTATTTTATATTACTTTGTTTCGGTTTTAAAGTCAATTTACTGATTTTATTTTTGTTTTATTTGAATATAAAGAAAAAGAAATATGAAGAGTTTTAAAAGCTTATTTACCTTAAGTCCTTTCATCTCCTTTGTCCTTTCATTTGCCATAACTCCTCAATTACTATCTTGGCTGTGCATTTTTGGTTTGTAGCCGTGAGTTTTCAGCCTCCATTCACCCAAAAACATTTTACCTTCTCATTCATTCATGGCTTCAAGAAAAATCTATGGGTAATGGCTACTTTTTACACTTTTCTTCTCATTTTTCATGTATTTTGCCTTGTTTTCTTTGCTTCTTTGAATGGCCTCCACTCCATATCCATGGCCACCACCCCCTACATCTCTTCCCTGCCATCACCACCAGCTACTCCTCTGGTCTTGACCAAGGCTGAGCCACCATGATGCCAAAACTCCACAAAAATTGCAAAACAAGCCATAAAAACATGATTGTTTACCACTATTGCTTCACCACTCCATTTTCCACCACCACCACCACCTTAGGCCGCCTCCACCACCTTTGGCCAGACCACCACACACCTTTCCTTCCACTGACCTGATCCATACCCCTCTGACCTGACCACACAAGCCCATGGCCGAGCCTTTTTTTGTGAACAAAACCCACCAATTTTGCCTTAAACTCTTCATATTCCTTTGTATAAACTTTCTCCTCATATTCTACTACCTAGGCCATGCATACACATGACCAAACCTGAGCCAAACTTGTTCAAACCAGAGCCAAAAACATCCCTAGGCCATGACAAAAGAATAGAGAAAGCAAGGCAAAAGATTTGGCATTCGTATCTCTTTTTATTTAAAAGTTATGTCATTTCTAGTGTATTGAAATTTATGGTTTGCTTTGATTTTTGTTTGGGTTGTAACACAAGATCTATATCATTGGATTTGCTCTCCACACTCAAATTGTATTAGAGTTGTCGTGCCTTCATAATCTTTGTGTTGTGAGCTTTGTTGGCAAATCTCCAGCTTAACAGGTGAGTTATTCTCACCAGACAATATGTACATATATAACTAGTGAATTGACCCCTTTTGAATCTGTAAAATGCATTATCATGTTACACTTGCTATGTTATGATTTTATGATGTTCACCCATGCTTAAACACCTATTATATTATATGTTACTGTTATATTATTTTTATCAGTTTATCACACTGCAAGTTTCCTTTAGATTAGAATCACTATGGGTTGAAATGATACATACCCGAACGGACTTTAGAATAGGAGAAAATCATTATGGGCTGAAATGATAGGCCTGAATGATTTTCAATTATTTTTCATTTCCTTGGGATTGCGGGTTTGAAATGATCAAACCCGGGTTTTCTTTGTAAATTACGGGTTGAAATGATATATTACCCGTATCACTTTACCTAGACTAGAAATGAAATACAGACCCGTTGTTAAAATATGTTTTTATAAAAATCTTAAAAATATTTTTGAAATGTAAATATTATAATATTTGATTTAAACTAAATAAAAAAATGATTTATGTAAGCATTATTGTTTTTTTGAAAATTTATAAGTGAAATAAATTATTGGTAAAACTAGAAAATTTGAAATGTAAGTTATTTTGGGAAATTTTAATTGGGTGATAATTGGAATTTAAATTAAATATGAAATGTGATAACTTCATGATAATTTGGATTAAAGTGAATTTAAATTATTTTTATATTATATTAATGATTTTGAATAAAGTTAAAATGTGAAATGAATGAATATTTAAGTTGAAAATTTGAAATATAACTAAAATTGGAAATTTGTGAATTTGGCTTAAGAGTGAATTTTAAGTTAAGTAAATAAAAATGGAATTAAGTTATATTTGAAAATTTAAAATTAAGTGTTAAGTTAATTTAATTTAATGAATTTATAATTTAAAATTGGAATTTAATAAGTGAATTATTATTAAATTTTGATTTTTGAATAGAGGTTTAACTTTATAAAATCATGAATATAAGGGTATTTGAATGATTATATATGATTTTATAAGTTAAAAATGATTTATATAAAAATATAATTGTTTGTGAAATTATACTGAATATTTGAAGTTAATTAACTGCATCTCTGAAATGCTATTAATTCTAATGTAAATGATAATACAACATTTGTAAATGCTGTAGTTGATAATAATGAACCAAATGGCTAAATTTAATTAAAGGCTATTATAGCATTTTTGTAATGTTATAATGGTTGAATTTAACTAAGTTTATTTGAAACTAATGTAACCCTATTACAGCATTTTAAATGCTGTCTTTTGTTAAATTGAACTGTTTTAAATGTGACTTTCCGTAGCATTTTCTAAATGCTGCAAAAGTTGAATTTTCATTGTTTTAATTAATTTAAGTGAATGAATGAAAGATTAAAATTTTGGAAATTTAATAATTTAATTATTAATAATAACTTTATTTTTATGATTTAAAATAAAGTAATTTGTTTCGAAATATAAACTATTTTGAAATATGATATTTTGATATTTTGAAATGGATTTTTGAAGGATATTGAATTTTGAAATGATATTTGATTTCGAAGTATAAAATACCATTTTGAAATTTTAACCACGGGGTGTATTTAATTTATAGTTTAACTGATCCTTGAAGGATGGGCGATCCCAAGCATCCTTTGAGTTATTGTGCATTTCTACTACAGTTCACTTGAGTTGGTTTACATTATATAAGTATATATTGTCCTGACTCGAGTGTTTTGTGTTTTACTTTACGCTCGGGCCAGCCTGAGTATTTACAGCTTAGCTTTGGATCTCATTCTGGAGCTAGGAATCGCTGGAGATTCTGCTTGTCTAGTTATCTGTTGCTTTCAGTTCAGTTGTTCTATTCTAGTTCTGGTATTTATAAACTTCTATGTATTTGGGATTTCTATTGTATATGTTTTCAGAATGATATTATGTATTTTGTTTTGAGAGTTTGTATATAGTAGCTTCATGAACTACTATGGTATTTTATTTCCGCTGTGAGTTATTCTGATATGTTCTGTGTCTGTGATTCTGTGTATTTGATTTCATTTGCTCCAAATTTATTTACAATCTGTTATTTTGAATTATTCAAGTCAGACATGTGTGGATTATTTTCGATTTGAATGGTCCAAAATAGTGGGTCGTTACATTTTATTTGAATAAATAATACGGTTTTGAAATGAAGTTGAAATTTGAATTTTTGATGAAAGGAAAATGTTAATATTTAATAATCTGAAACAAAAGATTAACAATGTAATTGATGAAAGAATGTTGTTTAATTTGAGAAATTATAATTAAGTTTGAAATTATTAAACTTTGAAATGAATTAATAATTAAGTTTGAAATTATAATTAAGTTTGAAATTATTAAACTTTGAAATTATTGAATAATTAAGTTTTGAATTATTTAATACTTAAATAAGATTAAATTATTTAATGATTAAATCGAATTGAAATTCTTTAATAAGAAAATTTAACTTTTGAATAAGTGAATTTTACTTTGTAAGTAATTGAAATTGAGTTTTCTTTATTAAGTAAGTTTTTGGAAAATTATTTAAGTAAGTAAATAAGTGAAATTGAATTTCTTTAACAAGAAATAAGATGTGATTTATTGAAATTAATGTAAGACTTGTAATTGAAAGAATTTGATTTGACGAATTTAATTTAATTAAATTGTAAATTTTGATTTAATGAAATTGAACTTAAGAATTGATTTAATGAATTGGAAATTTAATAGAAATTGTTTTGAATGATAAAGTAACTTAACGAATATTGAATGAAATCGATAAATGAGTTTAAATTGATTTGAATGTTAAATTAAATTAATTTAAATGATTTCGGAATGAAACTTATATACGGACTTGAATCAATATTTGAATTGTTTTGAATAAAATTTGAAATTGAATTATTGGATTTTGAAATGAATTTGGAAGTTGAAACGTAAATCTTGGAAATTGGTTTTGAAAGAGAAATGAAATGTTGATTTACGAATTGAAATTGAAATTGAAATTGATTTGGTTTTTGAAATAAATAAATGACCAATCGGTGAAATAATTTCGAAGGTTATTAAAGAGACCGGAATTCGGTTATGGATATACTCTCTATCTAAACCGGAAACCACTTTAATAACTATACGCGGAGTGATGATCCAGAATGAAGTGGTTGGAATGATGTACGTGATGACTGAAGAAAGAGAACGATAATGGATAGCCTTGACACTTGTGTCAAATTGGAAATGACTAAAACAGGAGATGTGCCGGGCCAATGGAGGATTAGCTACCTCAAGTGGACACACTTCTTCGAACTACTTATACTTGTTGTCGATTGGTGCACCCTTGATTTTGGGAGTGTTGTTTCACGGTGTTGCGGGCGCTGCGGCGTTGCGTTCTCACTAGTCCGGATCAGGCGAACGGTAGTATCACTACCTTGGGTATTGCCTCATGTGCCTTGTCATACTTGTATTCCATTTATGCGCGACCACTACGATTTTGATTTGTACCTTTAGTATATGGATTGCCCTCTGGTGACTTCCGGTTTTGGGGAAACTACGGTCTTGTATATGCTTTTGGGAATAAAAATGTGTTAAGGGTGGAATGGGCCATGACTTAACGCTATTTTGATATCTTTTTATATTACTGATAGACATTATCTACTTATCATACACTACTACATAGTAGATAGTTTAACGGATCCTTAAAGGATGGTTATTCCAAACATCCTTTGAGTTAATTGTATTTCAATTGCTATTTCACTTGAGTTGGATTTATTAATATAAGAATGTTAATCCTGACTCGAGTGTCTTGTGTTTTGCTTTACGCTCGGTTTAGACTGAGTGGTTCAGCTTTCGAGACTCACCTTTGGAGTTGGAGCTTCGCTTGGAGATCCAGCTATTTATCCAGCTTTCAGATATTCGATGATTCCAGTGATGTATTCTGATTTGTATCTGATGTATCGTGTTACTCTTCCGTTGTATCTGGTTTAACTCTGATGTATCGTATTTCTCTTCTGTTGTAAACTCTGATGTATTTTATATATTCATATAGTAGCTTCATGAACTACTATCTCTTTTATTTCCGCTGCAATTATTACTCTGTGTCTGTGATCTGTGATTATTTATTTACTGTATATGTTCAGTTTTGCCAAATTTAAATTAACAACGCGGTATTTTGAGCAATTCAACCCCGGCATGAGTGTCTACCTATACACTTATAATGGATGCGAATGGTCCAAAATTCTGGGTCGTTACAATATAATTATAGAGGGAACCGTAATAAACAAATCAATAACTGCCATCATCATGACCATCGAATTGAAATCAAATTGAAATTAATCTTACTAATCATCAATAACATGGAATCAAGCAGCAACTATCAGTTATCTTGAAGTTCATATCATATATAAAAATGTTTATAAATTAAGAATACAAATAATATCTTTTGAATATGTCTCTACTTACACCCCACCCTGCCCCATCCCTCCCTCGAATATAATGCTTATCATGATGATTAATTTTACTGACAAAGAAGGAAAAATAACCGTAAATTACAAAATTGTTTGCCCATCAATGTACAAATCTAATATGTTTTTATTTCCCTTTATGTAATAGCGGTGGGATGGTGTTCGTGTCGGGTGGTGCTGGTGGGGAGATATTAGTTTTTGCAATCCATATGCCAGCATCAATAAAAAAATATACTGTACTAAAATATCAACAATACTAAAGAACATCCCAAACTAAAGAAGCTACATACACAATATCAAATTAACTTGCCTAGCATGGTAGGAAAATGCAGCTACTAGCAAAAAGAAAGGAAAAACAATAGTTATAATTATAATATAAATAACTCAAAGAACAAAAATTCAATAAACTGCCAAATTTTCATGTCATCATCTAAGTTTCAGCATTACCGAACAATTCAATAAATAACTCACAACATTTTTATAAACTAAAAAGCTACTAGTGCCACTTAATACAACAAATTCATGTAAAATAGTTCATGTATTGGTGGTTTTTGCTGACAAAAATAGGAGAAATTTTGTATAATCGTGCTAAAGCTTCGAAAAATATACCTAAAGCCAAGTTCACAAGTTGGAATCACGCTTCAACTGCGTTGAAGAATCGTGCTTTAGCTTGGTTAACAAATCGCGAAGTTGAAATCGAGCTTGGTTGGCGAAACGTGCTTCAGCTGCCTTCAAGAATCGTGAAGTCGTGCTTGGTCATTGCGGAATCGTGCTTAAACACCTTGAAGAATCACTCAGAATCGATTGGAATTGAGCCTTGATGAAGAGAGGGTTGTGAAGCTTTTAGATTAAAGAATGATTTTTATTGAAGAGAGTGAAGAAGAGAATCGTGAGTGAAGAGGTCGATAATGGAAGTGAATGTGAAAATAGGTAATTTGGTGGCACAGGAAAATAAGGAAGAGGGAAACAATTGGACCGCCAAATTAATTTCTCTTAGATAAATAATTGCGGTAAAACAAGTTATCTTTTAACCTAGATAACCACTAATTACAAAACTATAGCAAGTCAAGTTTCCATGCAATCCTCACTTGCTATTAATATAACATTTTCTTGTAGTGATGTAATTTCCCCCTTTTTCTTGGCTTTACAAAAGAATTTTTTTTATAACCGAACATTATATGTAAAAAATATATATTATACATCAGATACCTTATAATATGAAGTTTACCTAAATTTCATTCAATGTGCAAATCCTTAAAATTAGGAATTAAATCTTAACCAAAAGGATTAATTGTTTATCATGTTAAATTGACATATATAGAGGCCCTATTTAGTAAGAAATATATCTTAATACACATTACCTAAAATACAATTTCCATAAAATTTAAACAAAAATACATATTTCCCAAAAAATTAACTATATATATGTATACTATAATTCAATAAACTTTTTTTTTTCAAATAACTTTAAATAAATAAGTAAATAAATAATATATATACATTTTAAACAGTCGAATAAATTTAGTATATGTATACAAGTGTATATATATGTTTTATAGAATTTATAATATATATATATATATATTATATATATGTATATGTATATGTACATATATATGTGTCTGTTTGTATGTATGCAATTACCATTTTAATATGCATTTATATTTGACACTAAACGTATAAGCATATAGTGCATGTTGTTAACACACACACATATAGTTATAAATCATAATAATTATCTATATATATTATCATATATATATATATATTTGTTATTATATTGTTATGTTCACATGAAATTGAGCTAATAGATATGTTGAGTATTTGGATACTCAAATAATATAATTAATTGTATTTAACACACAATTTTCTAAACAAATGAAAATTGACTTTATATTAAATAAGGTTTACTATAATTTGAACATTTTCTCATAAAAATATAAAACCGATGAGTGAATTTATTAAAAGAATTTTTTTAAAGCCAACCCTTTTAATCCTCTACGCAACCCTATATATCCAATAATGGATACATTTGTACCACTATATAAACAACGAGATAAATACAATGTGTTATATCATAACCTACATACAGATATTTCACCTAAATTGAATTTACACACACACACACACATATATATATATATATAGACATACATATGCAGGCACAAATTATAATACCTTAATTTAAAATATTTATAAATTTTAATCTCTAACTATATATATATATATATATATATACATATATATATATATTTCAATAATAAAAAAAATATTTCTTATGGATTAAAAATTTTGTGTACATAAAATATGTTTTAAATTTTAAATTATACTTTTAAACTAATGTTCATTTACCTAGTCAAATTATTTTGAAACAACATACATACACGCATACAGACATACATATTTCAAATGTATATATATATATATAATGTATAAAAGAAATCAAAACCCCATTTTCCAATTATTTAAAAACAATAATGCATATTCATATATTAATTATAGAAGTTAAAATTTTAAATTGATAGTTACATAAATGGTCAAACTAATTAATAATATTAATTCATATGTTATCCGGAATTTAGACCAAGCGGCTTTTAAATGAATCTTGACATCATGATGAAGATAGAATGGTTCAATGACTTGGAAGATATGCATAAAAGAATAACTGAAGGGACTTCAAGGGTTTAGAGTGCAAAAGGAGCTAGGAAATCAAGTCGATATCGAACTCTTTTCAGGTCGGTACCAATCTCTTTTTGACCACTCTAAGGAGCTCAAGTGTTGTTAATGGATAATTGGTTAGAGTGATCATTCTATGAGGCATATTTCCGAAGGAATAGGCGAAGAACTCCAAAAGGCTGTAAAGAAAAGAACGAGTACTAGAGATGTCTGGATCTCTCGGCAACGAATTGATTCTTGAGGTAAAAGTACCCGAAGCTTTATAGATTACCAATTGGAGGGAGATGGCATAATTTGCCATCATAAAATCAGGTCAGTACCGATCACTTCTGATCGATACCGAGGTGATTTTATTGGTCGAGGGACCTCGTCTCCCCTCCTACATTCTTGGATCTAAAGTTCGACATGGTATTTTGAGATCCACCAACTTCATTGGTTGATTTCTCTATAAATAGAAAGCATGTGGCAACTCCAAAAGAACGTTTTGCACTTCATCTTTCCGACTCTCTTTCTCGACATGACTTTGTCACAAAGGAGGTACGCTTTCCTATTTTAGCATGTTAGACTAGTAAAACCCTTCTTTTTGTGACAAAATCTCTAAGTACTAACATTAATGTGGACGTAACCCTAAGATTTTCTGAACCAATCGAAAAAATTTCTATGTTTCTTACTTTATTTTGTTGTTCATTTGTAGATCTCTATCTTTTAACTGGATTTGGGGCGTTGTACTATTTTCCTTCTCAACATTTTTTATGCTTTCATTGAGAAAGGCTATTCTAAAGCATAGATCTAGTTATTTGTTTTGGATCAGAGCATCCAAAGGTAAGATCCAAAAGGTTTCTATCTGAAGGTTTTAAGAAATTTCATATTGGAATCAATGGAACCAATCGGGAAGTCTGGTAGATCTGGACCAGTCGTTGGTGGAGATAAAGGAGCTTCTCATCATGATGAGGTGACTAACCAACTAGTAGCAGCATTGCCAGGAACATTTACCTCTCAAGGGATGGTCAAAAGAGTGGAGTTCGACAAGATAAAGGCAGAATTGAATCAAAAGATAACTGATAGTCAAAAGGATTTCCTTGACAAAATGGATGTTAACATAGCCTTACTAACCCAATAGTTACAAAGGATCAACAGGAGCAGGAGAGAAGCATCACTTCTTTGATCTGAAAAGGAGAACTCATCTACTTCTAGTCAGAACAAAAGGGATGGAAAGCAAAAATAGAAGGAGAAAACTAATAGAGCATTAGAGAGGAATGCTAGAGGAACTGGAAGGGCCACTGCTAAGGGGATTTAGATTGGTACCGATCAGAATCAGATTGGTACCGACCTAAATTTGAGGCCTTTATTGGGACAGGGAGCCAAGGTTGGCAACTTGCCTGATTCGGAGGACGATTTGCAGCATGCTGGCGATGAGGATGGACTAGATGTTAAAGCTTAGGATGTTAGCCTTCAAAAAAATACAACAGAGCAAATTAGACATCAAAGAAGAACTGAAGGAGTGGTTCTCCTAGAGACTGGAGAAATTAGGCATCAATGAGCAAACTGAGATCGTTTGTAGAGTCAAACACTTGGCACAACCCTTGATAGTCATCCTTCATAGTACTGGCTAGTGAAAAGCTTATAGTAGACATAATTAAGCGGTAGTTGGAGGAAAATAAATGGAGAAAGAATGAAGACTGGGGTTCCGCACCTAGTAGAACTCCATTCACGAAGAACATATTAAGGGAAGAGTATCCTAAGAAGTTTATGATGCCTAAAATGTCATCGTATAGCGAGACTATTGACCCCCAAACAACATTTTTTCAAGTATGAGTGAAACGTAGATTGTGTTAGATCAACGGATATAGTTTGATGCAGGTGTTTCCCTAACTTTTTGGATGGGGTTTGCGTCAATATGGTTTACTAGGCTTGCACCAAAATCCATTTTGACTTTTGATGAGTTAGTAAAGAAGATTTTGGAGTAGTTCAGGCTCCATAGTGCCTGGCCTAAGGATGTGGTGTCCTTGTCGAGCCTTTCTCAAAGACCTATAGAGTCACTAAAAGGTTTTCTAAAAAGGTTCACTATAGTTACTAAAATGAATATCCCAAATGCGAATATGATGTTGATGGCATTTGTTTGGGACATACATTCGGACATGGACTTCGGGAAATGACCAAGGATGAAGCAACCAACGACTATAGAAGAGTTCCACCGAAAGGAAAATCAGTTCTTGCGTTTGGAGAAGCAAGTCAGGTTATTGGGAAGATTGGTGATGGAAAGTGGAAGGAAGTAATTCAAAGTAATGTAGTAATTAAATAGATCGGTAAGAGCTCTAGTAATGTGGCTATAAATGCTGGTAATTCTAGTAATAAAAAAATGAAATCAGCGCATTGGGGGCCGGCAAAATGATGCTAAAAAGCATCTAAGAAATATTAGGCCAGACGAGTACACACCTCTAAATGATAGACTTGAAAACATATATCTTGCCATGCAAAGCATGGAAAGATATAAGAAGCCGCTTAGGAGAGAGGCAACCGAGAAGGAAAGACGCTTAGGGAGGTACTATCTCTTCCATGAAACTCATGGGCACAATACGAACGAGTGCAGGCATCTTAAAGAATTTATAAAGGAATTGATATGTAAGAAGAAATTGCAGCAATACATTAGGGAGCCATAGGATGGTAAACAAAATGTTAGACCCAAACGGCCAAACACCTATGGAAACTAGCCTGGACTCAGTAAAGAGGGGCCCAGGCTGCCAGATGGAAGGATTGTTATAAACACGAGTACTGGAAACTTCATCCAACAGAGGAAAACTGGAATGAGATGGAGCAATACATGAGTTCGTTGAGAGAAGTACTGTAGGAGAGCTGCTTCACCAATGAGGATAAAGCCTGAGAAGCAAAGGTTGATAACCGATGATATTGTTTTTTGGAATAGGGATGGATTTTGAAGGGACTTAAGTACCAACTTTTGATCTCAAGGTGATAACAGCTGTTGTAGGCCTAACTACGGTGCACCGAGTCTTGGTGGATAGTGAAAGCTCGATGAACATTCTGGTCAAAAGGACATTTGAGCAGATAAGGAAGTGTGAAGAATGTTAAGCCTTGTAAATCCCAGATTCAAGGATTTACCGATGAATCGAAGCAACCATTAGGGCTATTGATTTGTCCTTGGAGTTGGGATTTGGAGACCGCAAGATTATGCGGGTTCAAAAGTTCATAGTTGTGGATGAGTGTTCTATGTGCAACGCCTTTTTGGGACAATTGACCCTTGTTGATTTCAAAATAGCATCAATTCCTTAGTGCTTGATGATGAAGTTCCTCATGAAGAATGGGGTTGGATCAATCAGAGGTGACCAAAGCGCTGGTTGAGAATGTTATGTTGCTGTTCTTAAAGAGACAAAGTGATGATAGAATGGAAAGAATGTAGAGAGAGCTCTCTGCATCATTACCTCAAAAGCATAGCAATTAGGGCCCAAGCCCTAGCTCAAGAACCGTAATAGGTTCTATAAGCCTATGGATGCCAAGAAGAAGTCGAAGGAAGTACGGGCAGCACCAGCCAAGTTGACGATTAACATTCCGATTGATATGGATGATCCGGCTCGAGTCCTTAAGATCAAATCCCAACTCAGCATAGGATCGAGGAAGGAATTTGTTAGTTTTCTCCGAGCAAATTTGGATGTATTTGCTTAGACACACTCAGATACGTGCGAGATATCATCGGAGATAGCATGCCACACACTGAATTTGGACCAAAAATATCCATCAGTAAAACAGAAGAGACTTGGTCTAGGTTTGGAGGGATCCACTGCGTTGAATGGGGAAGTGGATAAGTTGAAGGCAAATGGATTTATTCAAGATACTTTGTACCCTCAGTGAGTATCAAACCCTATGTTGGTAAACAAAGAAAAACGAAAAGTGGCAGACATGTATTGATTATTCGGACCTGAATAAAGCATGCCCGAAGGATGGCTTCCCTTTGCCTAGGATTGACCAGCTTGTAGAAGGGACCACTGGGCACAAGTTAATCTCTTTCATGGATGCTTATTCCGGCTATACCCAGATACCTATGCATATTCTTGATCAGGGGAACATAATTTTTATAATAGATTTAGGATTATACTACTATCAAGTGATGCCGTTTGTTTTGAAGAACGCATGAACTACTTACCAGAGAGTGGAAAATTCCATGTTCAAGAATCAAATTAGACAAACGACGGAAGTGTATGTGGATGATATGATCGTGAAGTAACGGCAACCTAGGAACCACACGGATGACCTTTCAAAAATGTTTGAAGTGCTATGAAGGTATGTGATGAAGTTAAATCCATTGAAGTGCTCCTTTTGAGTTGCATCAGGCAAGTTCTTAGGATTTATCATGAATACGAGGGGCATTGAGGCTGATCCAGAGAAGATTAACACCTTGAGGAATGTGACTACCAAACTATAAAGAGGGATCTACAAAGCTTGAACTAGAAGGTTGCCGCGTTGAGTTTGTTCACTAAAAGGAAATGATAAGTGTATATCGTTCTTCGATGCCCTCAAAAAGGGAAAAAGAAATTTTTAATGGACAAAAGAATGTCAGGATGCCTTCAAGGAATTACTAAGACATATGGAAACTCCTTCAGTACTATCCAAACCCTTGGATGGGGAGGATTTATTCATTTATCTGGTAGTGTCTGCTCACGCACTAAGCGCAACGTTGGTACATGAGGAGGTAAGGATTAAAAGACTAATTTACTACATCAGCAAGTGGTTCACTAGAAATGGAAAGAACTATCCACAGTTGGAGAAACTTGCTTATTGGTTGCTGATTTCCTCGTGGAAATTGCGACCGTATTTTCAAGCTCATCCAATTAAGATGCTTATAGATCAACCTTTGAAGTAGGTACTATATCGACCCAAGACATCTTGAAGATTACTAAAGTGGAACATTGAACTTAGCTAGTATGACATCACTTACCATCCAAGAAGGGTGATAAATAGACAGACATTGGCATATTTCATCGTTAAATTTACCACATGAGATGGTGAATAGGAAGACGATATGATCCCACTTTCTCAAAGGAAATTGTTCGTGGATAGAGCTTCTAATGAACGTGATTCAAGGGTAAGAGTGGTACTCATGACTCTAGAAGGATGATCGATTTGCCAAGCATTGAAGTTATAGTTCCCTATGACAAACAACAAGCCTGAGTATGAAGCGTTAATAACGAGACTTAGGATAGCAAAGAAATTGGGAGTAAGGATGATGTACATATTCAGTGACTCCTGGTTGGTGGTTTGCCAGGTGAAGAAGGAATTATAGGCTAAGGGTGTGAGGTTTGCCCCTTTCCTGACAAAGACATTGGAACAGTTGAACAATATAGAGCATTACGCAATTATGCACTTCCCCAAAGAGGAGAATGTGGTCGATTCACTAGCCAAGCTTGCTAGCTTTGGAGATGCGCAACTATTGGGGTTGGCTATTGTGGAGGTTTTATTGGCTCCAAGCATTGACCAAATGGATGTCGACTGGATTTTGGAGACTAAGAAGGAAAAGAGGACGTGGATGACTCTGATTAAGGACTATCTACTTCAAGAAACCCTCCCAAAAGGAAGGAACGAGCGAAAGAAACTCCTTCATAAAGCACCACAATTTATAATGCAAGAAGTAATACTATATAGGAGATATTTCTCAACCTTCCTCTTCTTGGGCGTGTAACTGAGGATGAGGCTAGGAAAATCCTCATGGAAATCCATAAAGGTAGATTTAGCAATCACACTTGGGGATAGACATTAACAAAGAAGATACTTTACTATGGATACTTCTGGCTAACAATAAGTTGAGATACTATTGAATACATCAAACAATGCGACCGATGCCAGAAGTTTGCTAAAATTGCAAGAGCCCTATCCATAGAGCTTACGCAAAAATGATTAACTCATGACCGTTTGCAGTTTAGGGAATTAATATAATTTATGTGCTACCGATGTCGAAAGGAGGAGCTAAATATGCTATTTGTCACGGTTGATTACTTCACAAAGTAGGCTAAAGCAAAACTGCTTGCCACGATTACAAGTAATGTTATCTATAGATTCAGAGTACTTTAGAAAATTATAAGGACAATGGAATTCAGTTTGAAAGTACCGAATTTAAGGATTTCTACAACTGGTACAAGATCGAGAAGAGCTTTTTGAGCAGGCAAAGGGACAGGTGGAGGTGGTGAATAAAATAATCAAGTCCATCTTGAAGAAATGGTTAACTAAAACTAATGATAACTAGGTCAATGAGCTTCCACTTGCATTGTAGGCTTATAGAACGATTCACAAATCCACGACCAGACATACACCATTCGCTTTGGCCTATGGGTCAAAGGCCATGATTCTGATTGAACTGGAAGTCTCTTCTAATCGGAAAAAGTACGATGAAGGTTAATGAGGAACTCTTGCTCAAGGCCTCGATTCGATTGATGATAAATGAGAGGAGGCTAAATTAAGGGTAGCTACTCACCAAAAAAGAGTAGCATGACATTTTAATATCAAGGCTGAGAACCGAACCTTTGAGGTAGGGGATTTCGTTTTGAAATAAGTTATCCCAGGTATGGGGGCACCTGGTCTGAGTTAGGAAGGTCCTTATGCGATCGAACAAGAGCTTGGAGATGGAACTTTCAAGCTAGATACTATTGATGGAATCTTGATTCCATGGGCACGGAATAATGACATGTGTACCCCATATAGTCTCATTCTCAATATTATCTGATAGTAATACTTTGTAATACTCTTGGATGGAATGGGTATAAAGGTGGGGTGTTTCATTTTGGTTACCGGTAATAACTTACTGATTTCGAAGAGTCAAATAAACTAAAGACTTATTTGGATTTGGAAGAAGTCGAGCATTATAGATAGCGGATTCGGAGGTAGCCGGGTTCTTATTCTATAGTATGAGTCAGAAATGAAGCTTATGGAGGAGGTTGGGCTTGAACCGATGGTTGAGAATAACTTTGCCCGTGTTGGTTTTGTCGTAATGTCCATTCATCAAAAGTAATTTGAGGAGGTAAAGTAGTAGGAAAATGCATTAAACTAAAGAACGGCCTTCCACTATATTTGATGGGTATCAGTTCAAAGTTTGAAGGAATGATATTAACTTTGAAGGATGATAGAAGCCTCATAATATAAGGTGCATACAAAATAATTGACCGTCATCAATGCTAGAAATTCTTAATATCATTGTGAATAAATTTTGCCCAATTAATTAACTTTAATTCGACCAAATATAGCGTAGAGTACCTTGTGATCATTTTCATAAACTTGTTCATGACTTCTAGTCGAGGAAGTATGGCATTCATCAGCATTTTATTTAGCAATCTAGCTCAGGGTCGAAAGAAACTAGTTTTCCATTCTGGCATCGAACCTTCCCATATTTCATGAGTTATATCATATCTTGGCTTGTGCCTATAATCAGCTAGTTCATTGATATTAATTCCTAGTTTTCTACAACCAAGAGCAATTGCTATATGATTTAAATTAATCCGAATAATTTTTCCGTAAACACTACTCCACAATCATCCCTTATCATCGTATGGTTTCCATAAATTGCTACTACCTAAATTTCCATAGAATGGATATATAGCCAGGAGAACGATAATTACCTTGTTGTTGTGACGACCGCCCATGACCCCTGCACCGAATCTAGAGAATAAGCGCTGTAAAGTGTGCCAGGCGACCATGGACGATTGTCAAGGTAAGATTTAAAACAACAGAATCTATCGTATTACTCACAGCGCATGGACAAAATACAATAGAACATATGTATAGTGAAGCTTTACAGAACAAAATGACATCATATAAAACTCCATAATAGTTGAATACAAGCATCCACATAGTCAATACATCCAGCCTCACTACAAAACTCTCAGAGAATACAAAACAGCGGAATATCCAGTACATATAATAAGAAGATAATATGCAACCCTCCAGCTCGTCTTCGATATCAGCATCGTGAGAAGAGAACAGCACCTGTCACCTGCTACCTAGTCTGCCCGTCCCAAAATGGACGAACAGCCCAAGGCAATAAGAATTAAAACATAAAGCCTTGAGTCAGACAACAGTCTTAGTGAGCAGTAAATTAACTAACAACATACCAAAAGAGCATAAAGGAAAAGGAATAGGAATACAACCCTCCCACTCCAACCTCATTCTACAGTGATAGCCCCCAGACACACACTAAGCAGAAGCAAACATAGCAGAGCATATAATTTAAAGTAAAGCTACTATCACTCGAATCAAGGGCGATGTTTTCCAAGTACCAAGGCCTAAATCAGATAAGCACCCAGAAAATACCGCTCTTGAGTCCGAATGACGATACAACCAAACATCCATGACTCTGGCTATCACTGTTATCATTGCTTCGATATCACCGTTAATTTAATGACCGGCACATTCTTTCAGCCGTCCGTCAAGGGCTAATGAAAACCCCGGTTCTAGACATAACTCCCGCACGTCGTCGCAGCCCGTGCCTAGGACTATCGAATCTGCCCAGAGTACTCGACCATCAACCGTTGGCCGTTGGGACTATCGAATCTGCCCAAACGTACTCTTGCTTAGAGCATGCTAGAACCTTCAACAACGATGCTATCCAAGCCTCCTAGTCATCCTCCTCGACGACTATTCTCATATTCATTCATTATCCTCAACTCGAATCATATCACCGAGTTATCAACATGCTTGGAATGATCCCGTCTGGATTAGACCAAGTCTTCATCACATGATTGCCTTGCTTCATTACATCCTCGCAAAGCCCCATCTCATCATCACATCATCAAATCTATGCATAAGAGCTTCATCATCCCGCTACATATGCCACGAGTAGCTTTCCCAATTCAAGAGCCTTTCCCTTAGCTTTTGAATCATCTTCGATCTAAATCTAATCATCAATCATCTAGTTCATAACAAGCAATCAAATCAAACATCAATCCAAGCAATCAAGCATTCAAATATGATCTAAGTAGACAATTATAACAATAATGGCATTTTCGTAATTAAAGAGTTGAAAGTCCAATAAGCATGAAAACATGGATTATATCTCTACAAACTTGATGAATGAACTTGCATAGGTTGACATATGATAAAATGGATGCAACATCATCATGAACAATGGATCTATATGGATCTACACATAGGATGAAGAAAATGCATGGAAATCTCTATGTTAACACCAAATCGAGCCAACAATCCGATATACTCCTTTGGATCCGTGTGAGAGATAATCACCACTCACCAAATCACCTAAACAATCCAAAAGATATCAACTTCAGATCTGGACAGCGAAGAACTAAGCTAGATCTATCACAAATCCGCTTCAAATGAAGAAATCTCTCTTGAAAAGATGAAGATCTTCAATCTAAGCTTTTGAATCTTCAATCTTGATCTTCGATTTGGATGGATGGAAGCACTAGATTAGAGTGGAGAAAAGAAGTGAAGAAGTGTAGAAGTCGAGCTCTCAAAATGGCAGCACTTCGTCGCTTCAAAATCCGGATCCCAAAAAGTGAGAACAACCCCTCCTATTTATAGCAGAAATTTCCTTAAGTCGCTTAACTCGGCTATCTCCCTAGGTCGTTTCCGACCTAAGCCTCTCCGACCTAAGACTCTCCGACCTAACAGATAGATCTACGCGACCTAAATCCTAGCGAACTAACAACTTAACAACCTACGCGACCTAACAGTGTTGCGACCTAACACATAGCCTAACTCTTAAGGTCGCCAACTGTTAACTCCTTAGGTCGCTAACAAGCTAACCCCTTAGGTCGCTAACACGGCAACTCCTAGGTCGCTAACAAGCTAACCCCTTAGGTCGCTAACATGGAACCACTAGGTCGCTAACTCGGAACCACTAGGTCGCTAACTCGGAACCACTAGGTCGCTAACTCGGAACCACTAGGTCGCTAACTCGGAACCACTAGGTCGCTAACTTTCCCAGCTGACCTAACACTTAACAAAACTTAGGTCGCTCACAACATTTCCTTAGGTCGCCTAAACCTCTTAAGTCGCAGATCTTCTCTAAGTCGCCAACAACCCTTAGGTCGCGTACGACCTAGGACTTAGACAAATCTGCCTAAAAATCTGAAATGACATGAAAGTGCTAAAATTCCAGATTTTGACGAACATGTCGATCCGTAAAAATACGGGTCGTTACATTCTCTCCCCCTTAGAAATTTCGCCCCCGAAATTCCAAGCAATCAAAAACTATTCTGTACGCCTACCATCCATAGCAATCAACAAACCATGCATCCAATTCTAGCTTAGCGTACAGAATTCTAAGACTTAGAACAAGTTACAATATCGCGAGATGAGACGACACCTTAGGGCCATACCTTGAAGAGTTCAGGATGAGCTGCCTTCATCCTCTCTTCCACCTCCCACGTACAGTCGTTATCATCATCACTCCATTGTATCTTGAGCAACTTAACTACCTTCCTCCTGAGCTGTTTCGTGTCGGTTTCAATGACACGAAGCGGCTTACGAGGTCTTCTATCGACTGGATCAACTTCTAAGTCTTCACAGCTATCAGCAGAAACAACTGTATTCGAGTCGTGCACATACTTCCGTAGATAAGATACATGAAAAACATTGTGCACACCCGACATCTTTTCAGGTAACTCCAACCTATAGGCGAGCTTTCCAATTCGCTCGATAATCGGGAATGGTCCAACAAATCTCGGAGTCAATTTACCTTTCTTCCCGAATCGGATAACATTCTTCAGTGGAGAAATCTTCACAAAAACCATATCTCCTACGTCGAATTCCAAATCCTTCCGACGCTTATCAGCATAACTCTTCTGACGGTCTTGGGCTGCCTTCATTCGTTGCCGAATGATCTCTATGCAATCTGAAGTCTGACGAATCATCTCTGGCCCAAGCATCAGCTTTTCTCCAGTTTCCAACCAACATGTTGGAGAGTTACACGGTCTTCCATACAATGCCTCATACGGTGCCATACCAATGCTTGACTGGTAACTGTTGTTGTACGCAAACTCCACCAAATGAAGGTGATCTTCCCATGATCCTCCGAAATCCAAAACACAAGCTCTGAGGAGATCTTCCAAAACTCGGTTGACTCTCTCGGTCTGACCATCTGTTTGGGGATGATAAGCTGTACTCAAACACAACTCGGTTCCTAAAACTTCCTGGAAGCTCTTCCAAAATCCACTAGTGAACAATGGATCTCGATCGCTCACTATACTCTTCGGAATACCATGGAAACGAACTATCCACTTAACATACAACTCAGCCAACTTTGATGCGGTCCTAGTCGATCGAACAGGAATGAATCGTGCACTCTTAGTCAGACGATCCACAATGACCCAAATTCCTTCATTTCCCGTTCTGGTTCTAGGCAATCCATCGATAAAATCCATCGACACTTGTTCCCACTTCCATGTAGGAACTTCTAATGGCTGAAGCAATCCACTAGGCTTCTTTTGTTCAGCCTTTACCAACTGGCAGTTCATACATTTGGAAATAAAATTTCCAACATCCTTCTTCATACCTTCCCAGTAGTAGGTTCTCTTCATATCCCGATACATCTTATTTCCACCTGGATGAATTGTCAACTTCGAGTGATGACTTTCCTTCAAAACTTCACTCCTCAATTCATCTATATCGGGAACAACTAGTCGTCCTTGCTTCCGAAGCCAACCCTCTCGATCGACCTCGAATCCTTTATCCTTTTCTGGATCCAATCCAAATTCCAAATCACGGATAATCTTGACAAGCTTATCATCTCGCTTTTGGCCCTCGCCAATCCTTTCCACAAGAGTGGGTCTTATCGATAAGTTTGCCAACATCTCAGGTTCCAATTCACATCTAGGCCTGAAGTCAAATCCAGCTAAATACTCGAGACTCTTCCATTCTGAAAACATGGTTCCCAATCCTGCATGTCTTCGACTTAACGCATCTGCCACTGCGTTACCTTTTCCCGGAGTATAAGCTATACCAAAATCATATGATGCTAAAAACTCTAGCCAACGTTGCTGCCGAAGATTCAAATCCTTCTGGGAGAAAAGATACTTCAACGACTTATGATCTGTAAACAACTCGAATCGAACTCCCAACAGATAATGTCTCCACATCTTCAGAGCAAATACAATCGCCGCTAACTCCAAATCATGAGTCGGGTAATTCCTTTCATGCGGCTTCAGTTGTCGACTGGCATACGCAACAACTTTATTCTTCTGCATCAGCACCGCTCCAAGTCCAGTACCACATGCGTCGGTGTAAACCACCATCTCATCATTCCCACTTGGAATAGTCAAAACAGGAGCACTCGTCAATCGCTCTTTCAGGATTCCGAAAGCTTGCTCACACTTAGCATCCCAACTGAACATTTGGTTCTTTTTCGTCAATCCTGTTAACGATGCAGCTATCTTGGAGAAGTCTTTGATAAACCGTCGATAATATCCTGCTAATCCAAGAAAACTTCTCACATCAGATGCATTCTTAGGTCTAACCCAATCCTGGATTGCTGCCACCTTAGCGGGATCAACCGCTATTCCACTTCCAGAAATCACATGGCCTAAGAACCTCACTTCACTCTTCCAGAAGTGACACTTCGAAAACTTAGCCTTCAGCTGATGTTTCCGTAAGATTTCCAAAACAATACGCAAGTGCGTCTTGTGCTCTTCTTCCGTTCTGGAATAAATCAGAATATCATCCACGAACACAAGTACAAACTTGTTCAACTGATCTCTGAACACTCTATTCATAAGGTCCACAAAATATGCTGGCGCGTTAGTCAATCCAAACGGCATTACCAGCCACTCAAAGAAACCGGATGGTGTCCTAAAAGCAGTCTTCGGCACACTATCCTTAGCTACTCTTAACTGGTGAAATCCCGTTGCCAAATCCATTTGAGAAAACACCTTAGCCTCGTGAAGCTGATCAAACAAGTCATCTATTCTCGGCAATGGATACTTGTTCTTCTTAGTCACCTTATTCAGCTCACGATAATCCACACACAATCTCAACGACCCATCTGCCTTGGTTGCAAACACAACTGGTGCACCCCACTCGGACACACTACGCCGAATGAATCCTTTCTGTAAAAGGTCATCTACTTGCACCCTCAACTCCTGCTGTTCCCTAGGCGCCATCCGCCTAAGAGGCATCACAACAGGTCTGGCTCCTTCAACTAGATCTATTCGAAACTCGATCTCTCTATGCGGCGGCAACCCTTTGACTTCGTCAAAGACATCCTCGAATCTATTTGCGATCGGCACTAAAGACAGTCCATCCCGTGGAACAACTAGCGAATACATGAAGCTCATGAAGACGCCTTCCTCATGCTTACATCGTATCACAATCTTTCGCCCTTCCACATTCTCGACTGTCACCTCCAGCCTCTCACAATCAACCTTAGCCGCATACTTCCTAAGCCAGTCCATACCCAAGATAATTCCGAACCCCGCAAAGTTCAGAACAAAGCAATCACAAACAAAAGAGCAACCATGACTCGATACAACTAGACCACGGCATAACATACACAAACAAGACGAACCCCCAACTGGATTAGTCACAACCAATGGCCTATCAACAATATCCGGTTCCAAACCTAACCGGCCTACTAGTTCATTACAAACAAATGAATGCGACGCTCCAGTATCAAACAGAACTCTAACTGGAACACCACATAGGAAAAGAGTACCTTGAACAACCACACTCTTTCCCTTCTCTTCAGCAGTAGGAGCTTTTGAAGACGACGGAACAGCTCCCAAAGCATAAGCTTGCACAATCTGCCTGTCCTTCCTCGGTTCTGGACAATTCTTCCTGAAATGCCCCGGTTTGTCACAGTTGTGACACTTCATCGGCACCTTCGGATTCTTACAATCCTTAGAGAAATGGCCCTTCTGCTGACAATTGTAGCAAGTCACCTCACCTTTCGGCTTCTTCTGGCCATCCTTACCCTTCTGCTGCTGCTGCTTCCTCTTCTGGTTTCCACCCTGCTGTGGTTTAGATTCTCCCTTGGTAACAGCAACAACAGGTCCTTCCTTAGGAAACAGACTCTCATGCCTAAGAGCTTTCTCCACAAGCTTCTCAAATGAATCGTCCAAATGATCCACCAACTGTCTCCCAAGATAACTATCCAAGCCGGTCACAAACTTCTCATTCTTCTGATAAGCAGATTCAATATACGACCGGGCATACTTGGACAAAGCTTCGAACTCAGAAACATACTCAAGAACTGATCTTCCACCTTGCTTGAGCTCCACAAACTTCTTGAATAGAACAGACTTCTGAGCTGTAGAAATGAACTTAGCTTCAAATCTAGCTTGGAATTGCTCCCAAGTAATCTCTTCCTCCGCAGTATCGATGGTAATAGAGTTCCACCAATCAGAGGCTCTCCCTTGAAGCTGCCTTGATGCCAACTTCCTCTTAGTTGCATCATCAATTCCCAAATCACCAAAGATCCTTCTACAAGCATCTATCCATCTCTGAACTTCGATAGTTGATTCTGTTCCTAAGAAAACCTTCCCTCCAAGAGCAGTATAATCCTTGCACAGCTTAGCAAAATCCACTGGTTTCGGAGTTTGGACTTGAACTCCAACATCAACTGCTGCCCTCGGAACTGGTATCCTTCTCATGATCGAAGTCATCATAGCTTCGAACATGGCTGCATAGTCAGCAGTCTCTTCAGTAGCACGGCCTTCCCTAGCAGCTGGTCTCCCTCTTCGACTCATTCTCAATATCTATAAAAAGGAATGATTAGAACATCTAGAGAAACAACTGCATAAAGGACTCAAACTCTGCTAAGCTACTATATTATATATAGTAATCATCCATCAAAATACAATTACGTCTCTCATACGTAGTTACGACAGCGAGCGTTGGGTAAAATCGATTAACCAATGCTCTGATACCAAATGTGACGACCGCCCATGACCCCTGCACCGAATCTAGAGAATAAGCGCTGTAAAGTGTGCCAGGCGACCATGGACGATTGTCAAGGTAAGATTTAAAACAACAGAATCTATCGTATTACTCACAGCGCATGGACAAAATACAATAGAACATATGTATAGTGAAGCTTTACAGAACAAAATGACATCATATAAAACTCCATAATAGTTGAATACAAGCATCCACATAGTCAATACATCCAGCCTCACTACAAAACTCTCAGAGAATACAAAACAGCGGAATATCCAGTACATATAATAAGAAGATAATATGCAACCCTCCAGCTCGTCTTCGATATCAGCATCGTGAGAAGAGAACAGCACCTGTCACCTGCTACCTAGTCTGCCCGTCCCAAAATGGACGAACAGCCCAAGGCAATAAGAATTAAAACATAAAGCCTTGAGTCAGACAACAGTCTTAGTGAGCAGTAAATTAACTAACAACATACCAAAAGAGCATAAAGGAAAAGGAATAGGAATACAACCCTCCCACTCCAACCTCATTCTACAGTGATAGCCCCCAGACACACACTAAGCAGAAGCAAACATAGCAGAGCATACAATTTAAAGTAAAGCTACTATCACTCGAATCAAGGGCGATGTTTTCCAAGTACCAAGGCCTAAATCAGATAAGCACCCAGAAAATACCGCTCTTGAGTCCGAATGACGATACAACCAAACATCCATGACTCTGGCTATCACTGTTATCATTGCTTCGATATCACCGTTAATTGAATGACCGGCACATTCTTTCAGCCGTCCGTCAAGGGCTAATGAAAACCCCGGTTCTAGACATAACTCCCGCACGTCGTCGCAGCCCGTGCCTAGGACTATCGAATCTGCCCAGAGTACTCGACCATCAACCGTTGGCCGTTGGGACTATCGAATCTGCCCAAACGTACTCTTGCTTAGAGCATGCTAGAACCTTCAACAACGATGCTATCCAAGCCTCCTAGTCATCCTCCTCGACGACTATTCTCATATTCATTCATTATCCTCAACTCGAATCATATCACCGAGTTATCAACATGCTTGGAATGATCCCGTCTGGATTAGACCAAGTCTTCATCACATGATTGCCTTGCTTCATTACATCCTCGCAAAGCCCCATCTCATCATCACATCATCAAATCTATGCATAAGAGCTTCATCATCCCGCTACATATGCCACGAGCAGCTTTCCCAATTCAAGAGCCTTTCCCTTAGCTTTTGAATCATCTTCGATCTAAATCTAATCATCAATCATCTAGTTCATAACAAGCAATCAAATCAAACATCAATCCAAGCAATCAAGCATTCAAATATGATCTAAGTAGACAATTATAACAATAATGGCATTTTCGTAATTAAAGAGTTGAAAGTCCAATAAGCATGAAAACATGGATTATATCTCTACAAACTTGATGAATGAACTTGCATAGGTTGACATATGATAAAATGGATGCAACATCATCATGAACAATGGATCTATATGGATCTACACATAGGATGAAGAAAATGCATGGAAATCTCTATGTTAACACCAAATCGAGCCAACAATCCGATATACTCCTTTGGATCCGTGTGAGAGATAATCACCACTCACCAAATCACCTAAACAATCCAAAAGATATCAACTTCAGATCTGGACAGCGAAGAACTAAGCTAGATCTATCACAAATCCGCTTCAAATGAAGAAATCTCTCTTGAAAAGATGAAGATCTTCAATCTAAGCTTTTGAATCTTCAATCTTGATCTTCGATTTGGATGGATGGAAGCACTAGATTAGAGTGGAGAAAAGAAGTGAAGAAGTGTAGAAGTCGAGCTCTCAAAATGGCAGCACTTCGTCGCTTCAAAATCCGGATCCCAAAAAGTGAGAACAATCCCTCCTATTTATAGCAGAAATTTCCTTAAGTCGCTTAACTCGGCTATCTCCCTAGGTCGTTTCCGACCTAAGCCTCTCCGACCTAAGACTCTCCGACCTAACAGATAGATCTACGCGACCTAAATCCTAGCGACCTAACAACTTAACAACCTACGCGACCTAACAGTGTTGCGACCTAACACATAGCCTAACTCTTAAGGTCGCCAACTGTTAACTCCTTAGGTCGCTAACAAGCTAACCCCTTAGGTCGCTAACACGGCAACTCCTAGGTCGCTAACAAGCTAACCCCTTAGGTCGCTAACATGGAACCACTAGGTCGCTAACTCGGAACCACTAGGTCGCTAACTCGGAACCACTAGGTCGCTAACTCGGAACCACTAGGTCGCTAACTCGGAACCACTAGGTCGCTAACTCGGAACCACTAGGTCGCTAACTTTCCCAGCCGACCTAACACTTAACAAAACTTAGGTCGCTCACAACATTTCCTTAGGTCGCCTAAACCTCTTAAGTCGCAGATCTTCTCTAAGTCGCCAACAACCCTTAGGTCGCGTACGACCTAGGACTTAGACAAATCTGCCTAAAAATCTGAAATGACATGAAAGTGCTAAAATTCCAGATTTTGACGAACATGTCGATCCGTAAAAATACGGGTCGTTACAGTTGTCATCATATTCAATCAAATGAAATGTTTTTGCCTCATCGGTTAACTCTTTGAGTCGGTATTCTTCAAAATTTCATAGGCAATAGAATAGACTGTCAGAATCCTTTTCTTTTTTAGATCTTCAAACCTTTATTCGGCAATCGAGCTTTCTGTAACGACCCAGTATTTTGGACCATTCAAATCGACAATAAATCCACACATGTTGGACTTGAATAATCCAAAACAATAGATTGTTAATTTAAATTTGGCAAAACTCAGCATATACAGTAAATAAAATAATCACAGATCATAGACACAGAGTAATATAACAATAATGCAGCGGAAACAAAAGAATAGTGGTTCATGAAGCTACTATGTATATATCAGAGTTAAACATGATACAACAGAAGTCTCGAATACATAGATATCTCAATACAATAGTCAAATACAAGACCTGAATACATCACTGGAATCTACTGCATAACTGATGGTAGAATCGATAGATAGCTGGATCTCCAAGCGAAGCTCCAACTCCAAAGGTGAGTCTCGAACACTGGTACACTCAGTCTGACCCGAGCGTAAAGCAAAACACAAAACACTCGAGTCAGGATTAACATTCTTATATCAATAAATCCAACTCAAGTGAAATAACAACTGAAATACAAGTAACTCAAAGGATGTTTGGGATAACCATCCTCTAAGGATCCATTAAACTGTCTACTATGTAATAGTGTACGCTAAGTAGATAATGCCTAATCAGTAAAGTACGATATTAAAATAGCGTTAAGGCGTTACCATAATCCCCCTTAACACATTTTATTATGTCATAGTCTATATAGCACCGTAAGCCCCACCGTAAACTAGTGGTTATCAGAGGGTACCCCATAGGTATAACACAAAACAAATCGTAATGGTCGCGAATAGGATAATCAGTATGACAAGGTACATGAGGCGATACCAAC